>OY992884.1:23423196-23460696 GCA_963921405.1 Cepaea hortensis | reverse complement strand
CATAGAGTTACAACACTAACATAAAGTTAAAGATAAACATGCATTACACAGGAACTCAACCGGGAACTCTCCGAGGCTACTAAGACAGCTCATAAAATAATCACACAATAGTATCAAGTGAAAAGTACACAAAGTGGTAGGAATGCATCATTCATGAGACACAATCAGAGCACAAAAATGTCCATGGCTGGATACAGAACATCAGTACTAATATAATAACCAGTGTACGATATCTGATATCATTATTGCACACTAATGTCAAACAGTGTTGTCTAATGCCAACCACCCCAGTGTGCTATTCTTTGTGACTAGACATACAGCAAGTGCATATAAATCTTTGCGAAAGGTGGTACGTAGCATTAAATCACATTCTCTCCACCGTGCGACAAACGCCATGCTTAACATAAGACATAATCTCAGTCACTGATTCATTATTGTCACAGAATAAACCTGTAACCATATCTTGATGCTGCATACACATACACATATGATTCTCACCACTCTGTTATTAAGTAGCCTTCATTTCTAGCAATCTCACAAGCACATATTCCCTTCTATGCCAACATAGCCAGCATGGCACCATGTGGCAATATTTCAGTCTTTACTATAAACTATAATTTATGACCCCACACATTGTATATCCTACACTTTTGCTACCTTGGGACATCTACATATGGAAACCACAAAATCAGTTACACTGTCTATTTTAGTTTAGTTATAGGAAACACCTACACCTGTCATATTCCACTGCACCTCACCAAGCCTGATTGCTTACATCTCTATGTACTAGCCTGTTAATGTTATTTTCCTAAAGCGTCACCGATGCTAAATCAATCTGTAGAACAGCCCATTTAAGTAATAATCATCTACATGTCTATATCATATATCATGATCAAGCGGACCTCATTAAATCATAGCTATACCTGATAGAGTAATGCCTAAACCTCTAATTATAATATATATTATTGCCACTTAATATTCCTACTAATATTTTCCTTAATAATTTCTACAACCCATTTTGCCCAGTGCTTACAACCAAAGCTTCTTAAACTCATAATAATTTATATCGCTGTAAATAATCCACTAGTTATGAATAATTATTAAGTATTACTTAGCCTTTGTGCGCCCAATTATCTCCAAACCTGTTAAACATTGTCTCCCCCTTTATCACTAGCCATTATTCCAAATTTACCTTTTAAGTTGTTTCGAGAACAAAAGCTAGATGTTACTTGCTGAGCTGGCCTCCCACATGTCAATTTTACAAGTGCTGTTCTTCAATCTTCCACTTTTCAGTACCTTAATTTATCGCGCACATAATTTACTTGTAAATATTAACTCGTCGAAGTCCAGATCTGTCTGCGCCATTTTCTTCAAGAACAAGTAACTCATGCTAGCTGGGGAGAGTTCCGAACTCCTACTCTGCAGCTGTGCTCACGGATTTCTGTAGTTAATTTAGGCTACTGCTATAGAAATGATTAACTTAAGGATTAAAGGATTTATTTAGTTAATTTTGATTACAGCTAGAGAAATTATGAAGTTAAAGATTAAAGCTAGGAATCGGTACGAGATTAGCTATGTTTTAAATCTAATTAGTTTGACAAGCACTTCACTATTATTATACTTTCATAGCTTTACTGAACTATACATTTAAATAAACAAAATAGCTATACATGGCATATAAAATTAAAATTAATATACATAAAAAATAATATAAACCAAATTAAATATGGTTACATACCTCTGCAAAACCTTTCAGGGTCTAACTAAACAATCTTACAATAGGCATTGGTGCCTCGTCACTTGGTGTGGTGGACTATGGAAAGGGCTGGTTTCACCTGTGCAAACCTTTTTATACCGGGTTCCGAACGACTCCCAGAGGTCCAGACCAATCAGACAGTCTGCACCCTCTGGCGGAATTCCACCATCATCGTGAGCCGAGTACATTATTCCCCCTCTTTAACTATTGTCGTCCCGACAACTGAACCTTACACCTCTAGTTCCCAAGGTAAAGGAGGGATAATATCTGACCTCTAGCTTATAATCATCCGCTATTGATGGGACTAAAAAAAATGTATCCTACCCTAATCAGACATTACCTATCAAGTAAAACACCCCAAAAATGTACATCAGGTACCAACATGACCAATGGTCGCATGCAAATACAAGGTACATTTACATTGATACCAGTCATTATTCATGACTAAACAAAAAGCAGTGAAATACAAATAATGAAATCAACAGAGAGACAGTCTCCCGCCACCTTGGTGTTCACAATACTATACGAACAATTACAATTACAATGAATAATTCCTCCTTTTTAACTGTTGACATTCCGACAACCGGACCATACGCCCCTGGTATACTTTGCAAACAAGACGTTATCTTCACACTTCTATGCTCTGATAATTCTATGCCAGGAAACACCTCCCCCAGCAAAAAAAAAAAAAAAAACTGTCACTCTTGAGGACATTGCCCTCAACACCTGCACTGCTGGTTACATCCCTAAACAGTACCATTATTTTTAAAAATTGACTCATTCTATCCAGATTTATAATGTGAAACAGTATACATGTGCATCACCAGTCATCAATAAGTCCAAAATAACATTAATCTCAACACATAAGCATAGGCCATCCTCACACTGGCACAAGTTGTTAGTATTTAATAATCAAATTAACATCAGTGAGGAATAATAACCCCTCTGCTACACGAACAATCATAACAAAATGAATACCGCCCTCACTTTTTACATAAAAATAATTAAACAAACATACAAGTTACATAACCAATAAACCAGCAACCTTTATACAGATTATCACTTGCCTCAACACTGAACATTTAAAACAACATGTATTCAAAAATATCTTCATATATCTCTTCTAAGACGGATTCTCTCTGACCGCCTCAAATTCAAGTCTCCTGGCTCAAACATGTACCAGTCACTTCTTGGTGGTCTATCCCGTGGTTCCTCAACCTCTACCACGACAGGCAATTCTGGTAGTCTTATTGTTGCCTCCGGTACCTCAATTACCGCATCTTTCTCACAGGTCCATTCTCTCCCGCTCGTCTAATAACATACGGGCCTCCTGATGCTTTTGGAACATGTACCACTGTATATTTGTCTACAGACCACTGGTCTTTAATCTTGCACCTCTTTGTATAGTGGACTCGCTTCCTAACTTCTTCTCCCATGGTTAGTAATTTAGGGTATGATGTCTTGTCACATCTCTCTTTCCTTACAGCAGCTAAGTTTCTTAACTTTTCGCCTGCATTACGCAGACGGGAAAGATGTCCAGTCACCCAATTCTTAACATTCGGTTCCCCATCATTACAATCACTATCATCACTAGCATCTAGCATAAAATCTACTGGTAATTTGGGTTCTATTCCAAACACCAAATAGTACGGGGAATACCATGTGGACGAGTGGGGCGTAGAGTTATAAACTAACAAAACTTCAGTAAGATGATTAGACCATTTTCTTTAGTGGCCTCAGAAGATCATGTAGGGTCCTATTAAACCTCTCGCACTGACCGTTCCCTTGTGGATTTTAACTCGTAGTACGGCTCTTTTGAATCCCGTATACCCTACAGAGTTCTGCAATCACAGCCGATTCAAAGTTTCTGCCTTGATCTGAATGGAGCCTATGGGATACACCTAAATACAAAAACCATTTCTCAACCAGTACTTTTGGAACTGTAGAGGCCTTCTGATCCCTTGTGGGAACAGCAATTGTAAATTTAGTGAAAACATCTGTAATATCCAACACATTTTCATACCCCCGACTATCCTTCTCCAACACAGTCAAAATCCATGGTCACCACCTCAAAAGGCCTAGATGCTAATAAATTACCTGAAGGACCCTGCAGTTTAAAATGGGGTGGTTTAGTAATATTACACCTCTGGCATCTTATACATAACAGTTCAACATTTTTTGTGATGCCGACCCAATAACACCGACGTCTCACGATTTGAATCATCCTATCTCTGTCCTGATGGCCGGTGCTGTGCCCGATTCTAACACTCTCTGCTTCAATGCATCGGTACCACCAATTGAGAAATCCACCCTCAACCTGGCTTCTTTAATTTCCTGTACAGCAACCCATTAATCACACTCAATCTCTTTCGCTGCTTCAACAAGCTTTTGGTTTCAGAGGGTAAACCCCTCATCTCTATCTTACTCAGTCTCACTCTCTCACTCACACAAGTTAACACTTTATACACATGCACATCTTCTGCTTGTAGTTTTATCAACTCTTCAGCTGAATATGATGGTAATGATAACAGTGGCACATTACCCACAGGGTTATTCTGTCTATCTACATCTACAATCTCTCCTATCCTAGCAGTTCTTAAGTTTGGACCAACTGGCGTAGCAGCTATGTGGCTGATCGGAATGTCACCTTCTTCATCTGATCTTCCTGGTGCTTCAAAAGGGTAGCGGGACAAATAATCAGCATTTCCATTAGCACGACCTGGTTTGTGCTTAATGGTGTAGTCAAACATTTACATCTGTGCTATCCATCTCTGCTCAATGGCACCCAGTTTTGCCTTTTGCCACAAAGCTAAATTTCTACTATCTGTAAAAACTTCTACTTTAGTACCTAAAAGATAACTTCTAAACTTCTCAGTCATAGCCCACTTCAACGCAAGCAACTCAAGCTTAGAACTGCTTTTAGCGTTTCGTTCTGAGGGGCGAAGCGTACGGCTAGCGTAAGCTAAGATTATTTTCTTACAATCTTGAATTTGCGAGAGGACAGCACCTAAACCCTGGTAACAGGCATCTACCTCCAATATGAACTGTAATGAGAAGTCTGGGAAGCCTAAAAGGGGTGTTGATGTCAGTGCCTCTTTTAAGCGATTAAACGCCGCATCACACTCTGGAGTCCTTTCTTCTTCTTAGTATCACCGGTTTGCTGCTGGTTGAGTTGGCCAACCAGCTCATGTAGTGGTCTTGCAATATTAGCAAACTTTGGGACAAACCTTCTATAATAACTGGCTAACCCTAGAAATGACCTACGTTCTGTCTGAGTTCTGTGCACATGTGCTTCTTTTATGGCTGCAACTTTATCACCCATGGTGCTGGTGCCTTTTTCTGAAATGGTGTGCCCTAACAACTCAACCTTTTTCTGACAAAAGTTACACTTTTCAGGATTTAGTTTTAGTCCAATGGACTGCAGTCTCCCAATCACTTTCTCAAGCCTACTCAGATGCTCTGAAAAATCCCCATAATACAACAAAATGTCATCAAGGTATCCCAACAAAATCTGGACAAAAATAGTCATTCAGAGAGCATTGCATTAACCTCTGGAAGCTGCTCGCGGAGTTTGCCAGTCCCATTGACATACTCGTATACTCATACAAGCCAAACGGTGTGGTAAAAGCAGTCTTCTCTTGATCCTCTGGCTTCATGGCCACCTGATAATACCCACTGGCAAGATCTAAAGTTAAAAACAATTTGGCGCCACCCAGGGCATCTAGATATTCATCTACGCTAGGGAGAGGGTGTGCATCTTTTTTTGTGTCCTTATATTTACAGACCGATAATCAACAGATAACCTAAGTCTACAATCTTCTTTTCTCACGAGGACCACCGGGGAAGCCCAAGGACTGGAACTTTCCTTAATTATCTGACTATCTAATAAAACTTGGAGTGGATCTTGTACATCTCCATAAAATGCTGGGGGAATTCTAATATAAGGCTGCTTGATGGGGGTCTCATCTGTCAACTGGATGCTATGGATTACTCTATCTGTATAGCCTATGTCACTATCTCCCTTGGCAAAAAGACTATCATACCTAACTAGTAACTCCTCTAACTTCTTCCTATCTCTATCACTACCATCAAAACTGCTGACATCTACAGGGCACCTAACATCATCTTTCTCTTCGGCATACGGCCGTGTTGAAACCTCAACTTCCTGAGCACTTACCATTTTGAAATGGTTGGTCAAATCCACAGTAGCATCTGAAATATCTCCAACTTGAGTACCCTTCGACAAGAATATGTCTTCATCCCCCAGATTGACAACTTGGACTTAGCATACGCCCCGTCTCAAGGTAGTCAACGTGTGGGAGAAAAGCAAATCCTTGTGCTGCACGTCTCGAGTTGGGCTGAAAAGGACATGCATATTTTCACGCACAAATCTAACATTTTACACTAATTGCAGTGATGGAGCGGGCAGGTAAACAAACTCTATTGTCAACAGAAACTTTAACACCGCCCAGTCCGACTCCATGAATCTCCTCCGCTGGGCTGCTCCACTTAAGAAATCTACACAAATTCGGTACTGATTGCAAAATGTTCGTGACAATAATGCCTGGCACTCTTCTCTCCCCATTGTCCATGTCTTTGGTGACAAACACCCCACAGTCCTTCACTTGTGTCCCACCCAACACAATGTCACACACATAGTACCCCACATACGGAATCACTACGCCATTCGCGGCCGTCAACTTAACAAATTGTTCTTCCCTTAGAACATAGTCCTTGAACATGTCCTTGGAACAGGCCTCAGTGATGATGGAAACATGAGAACCCGTATCGACGACACACTGAACACTCTTGCCACCTATCAAAACAGTCTCTTCGGGCTTACCACCCACAACTTTAATATCTGAACCATGACGCTTCCCTTCTAATACCTGGCTCCCAGCCTTAGAGGGGTCTCGTTTAATGCCTGCCTGCACTCACGTCTCAAGTGACCTACCCAATTACATTGCCAGCAACGTGGCGCTTGATGTTTTTGATCGCTGGTGGTGAGTCTGTTCAGCCTGGCACTAATCTCAGACATCTCCCTCTGCAGAAAGTCAATCTCACCCTGCCTGAAACTAAACTCCGTTCATGGTACACGGCCTGGTTCGGTATGTGCAGGCCTACATTCTACCGTTTGTGGGACTACCTCAGCTTGCACCGGTCCATACTACCTTTGCTGAAATTCCACTTTAACTGGTGGAGGCATACGTGTTTGAATGTCCCCAGAGTTCACATTTCTGTCTCTCACATCTGCCTCTCTGACTTCATCACCTGGCGGGGACCGCACACCTTCCCATGTTTGTGCGCACTCCCTGATCTGAAGAAATGTCACCGACGAATCTTGCGACATCTTTTCCTTTAGAACAGTTTGGGTGAAACTGTCCCTTATGCCAGCCACAAACTTGTCTCGAAGGGCCTCCCCATCCAACACAGGGACACCTTGCATTTCCTGGGCCTTCACTACCCGCTTACATTCAGCATTAACCCTATGGGAGAAGTCATGGACTGTCTCCCCAGCTCGGTGGCGTATTGTAAATAATGTTGTCAGAGCTCCCGTAGACTTTACTTCTCTCCAAATAACTTCAGTAAGGCCTGTAGCATGGCCTCGAGGTCTTCCTCAGGAGCATGTAGCTCTAACTCTCTACTGACACGACTGGTTATGCTGTCGAAAATAACGTACACCTTATCGACTGTCTCTAACATGCCAGCTCTCCATGCTGACCTCACCTCCCTGCCATACTCATCTACCGAAAATACCGAACAGGCTTTCTGGTTGGTACGACAAAATACCTCAAAGCCTCAGTGAGCTCGCATGGTGGAGCGTCCACTGGTGGGAATCTTCGGTCCGCAACGTAGAAACTGGCGGCGACTCGTCTTGTTCAACTCTCGCTGCCGCCCGAGTACTTCTGGTCTCCATCTTAAGGACAAGATACTATGCTACGGGTGGTTTTGCAATGGAGCCTAACTAGCTAACCTGGGTTTTGCTATCTCTAGAGAACTATTACCAACTATACCAAAACAATGAACCGACGAAGAAACTAACTAAAGATGTCAACTAAAACAACCACTGGATACCAAAACAATCCTATTAGAATAATTCTAAGGATGTCACTATCCTGGCAGGCTCGCCACTTGAAACAGAGGTGAAAACAGGAGCAAGTACCACTTACTTCTGCTACGGTGATGTGAGGAGAAGAGCGCAACCCTGACTGCGTAGGGCCAAAGACGAAAATGAATAAAGAGGAAGAACCTCTCACCGCCCTCGGTTAACGAGAATAGAAAAGAATTATGGTTTCAGAAGATTCAGGGTGGGCCGACAGTGAATTAGAACAATATTCTCCAATTCCTGACAAAGAGTTACTCAGAAGGTTGTTCTAACACCAATGACTATATAATGAGAGTCTATCAACTAAACGACAAAGTAAGAGTAACACAAGCATCATTTGTTTATTAACCTTCTGAACTTCACAATAATATACAGACATGTAGCATCAACAAAGAAGTTAGGATACAGCAAACATCAAACAGCAAAAACACTAATCCAACAAACAAAATTCCTAAGTCCAGCAAAAACTTCTAATCCAGTAAAAACTCCAAATCTACCAAACCCTAATCCACCAAAAAACTAATCCATCAAAACTTCTAGTCCACCAAAAACTAATTTACCAAAAATACTTCTATTCTACTAAAAGCTAATTTACCAAAAACTTTTTGGTAAATTAGTTTTTAGTAGAATAGAACATACATCAGACATTGCAGGCAAACACAACATCTCAACACTGATTTGGTTAACATACATCTGACATTGCAGGCAAACACAACATCTCAACACTGCTTTAGTTAACACACATCAGAATGACATCTTTTTTCTGGTAAATTAGGCTGTCATTCCTACCTACCAAAGTGGCTACATTAATACACCACAGTATAGACTCCGCCACCATCAGACATTCAGTTGTCTTAACACAGGGACTTCACCGGACAACTACTCCAACAATCATGTACACAAACAATCCCCTCATGGCACAACCAGACCCGAACTATGTAAATCCACATTAAATATACACTGCTCAAGCTGAACAAAACTGATACCCACATAAAATATAAATGACAGGGAATACATATTCTATATCATCCCATGTTTTCTACACATTCATCACACATCCTAAACCCTACACCATAACCCTAATTGTGGTTAAAATCACAATATAGTTTACATACATCCACCTTGATTACTACATGCCACTTCAGTCCCTGGCGGATATAATTATCATCATCCTCATCATTGCCCTCATCCTCATCACATGACCACCACTATCATAGCCACCATCACATCATCATGTGATACTTATAAGACAATGCCCATCCATGTAGTGCTCAATCCGGTACCTACACCACTACACCCAGTCATTGACAGTAATTAACATAGTCTCCTATATAACAGTAATTGTTCCTTCTATGTATGTAATACTTGACGGGTTTTACTTTCTAGGTGAATTTTGCTTTCAGATTAACACCGGTTTCAAAAACTCCCAATACTATATTCCTTGATGTTTCCTCAATGAAACCAGAATTGAAATCCACCAGCCTATCACCATGTCATCTCAGTTGCACCCTGATGCATCTTATGTCAGGAATTAACCATAACTCACCATCATGATACTCAATGCACCACCTCTTCCCCACCTTCTGTCATTTAAATATCTAAACTTACAAGGGATGCCATATCAGCACCAATATGACAGCACACACACATTACGGCATGCTATTACAAATTAATAACCAACAAGTAAAACATGTTTAGCTGTGAAAAGCAAAGGACACATATACCCAGTGGAATTACCATATTTGCATAATGTAAAAATGCAACACTTTCACATACAGTTACAACACTCACAGAAAATTAAAGATAAACATGTAGTACACAGGAACTCAACCGGGAACTCTCCAAGGCTACAAAGACAGCTCATAAAATAAACACATAATAGTATCAAGTGAAAATTACACATAGTGGGACGAGTGCATCATTCATGAGACACAATCAGAGCACAAAAATGTCCATGGCTGGATACAGTACTAATATAATAACCAGTGTACCAGTCTAATATCATTATTACACACTAATTTCAACCAGTGGTGTCTAATGCTAACCACCCCAGTGTGCTATTCTTTGTGACTAGACATACAGCAAGTGCATATAAATCTTTGCGAAAGGTGGTACGTAGAATTAAATCACATTCTCTCCACCGTGCGACAAACGCCATGCTTAACATAAGACATAATCTCAGTCACTGATTCATTATTGTCACAGAATAAACCTGTAACCATATCTTGATGCTGTATACACATACAAATAGGATTCTCACCACTCTGTTATTAAGTAGCCTTCATTTCTAGCAATCTCACAAGCACTTACTCTCTTCTATGCCAACATAGCCAGCATGGCATCATGTGGCATTATTTCAGTCTTTACTATAAACTATAATTTATGACCCCACACATTGTATATCCCACACTTTTGGTACCCTGGGATATCTACATAGGGAAACCACAAAATCAGTTACACTGTCTATTTTAGTTTAGTTATAGGAAACACCTACATATGTCATATTCCACTGCACCTTACCAAGCCTTATTGCTTACATCTCTATGTACTAGCCTGTTAAATGTTATTTTCCTAAAGCCTTCAGGGATGCTAAATCAATCTGTAGAACAGCCCATTTAAGTAATACTCATCTACATGTCTATTCATATATAATGGTCAACCTGACCTCATTAAATCATAGCTATACCTGATATCAATCAATCAATCATGTGCCATGCCGGAAAGCGTGGGCGGTCATGATTCGCCATTTCACTCGATCACCAGAGTCGTGGATCAGCTCAGTGTTCCTGTCTCGTCCATGCCATGTGGCCAAGCCATCCAGGTATTTTCCTCTCGGTCTTCCTCTTGGTCTGTTCCCCTCGATCTTGCCAGCTGTCACCAAGTTCTCCAGTCCATTTCTTCTCATAACATGTCCAAAAAACCCTGACTGTCTACGTCTAATTTCTCTAATCAATCTACGATTGCCTAAAACCCTAATTATAATATATATTACTGCCACTTAATATTCCTAATAATATTTTCCTTAATAATTCCTACAACCCATATTTGCCCAGCGCTTACAACAACAAGCTTCTTAAACTCATAATAATTTATACCGCTGTAAATAATCCACTAGTTATGAATACTTATTAAGTATTACTTAGCTCCTGTGCGCTAATTATCTCCTAACCTGTTAAACATTGTCTCCCCCTTTATCACTAGCCATTATTCCAAATTTACCTTTTAAGTTGTTTCGAGAACAAAAGCTAGATGTTACTTGCTGAGCTGGCCTCCCACGTGTCAATTTTACAAGTGCTGTTCTTCAAACTTCCACTTTTCAGTACCTTAATTTATCGCGGCCATAATTTACTTGTAAATATTAACTTGTCGGAGTCCAGATCGGTCTGCGCTATTTTCTTCAAGAACAGGTAACTCCTGCTAGCTGGGGAGAGTTCCGAACTCCGTTCTCTGCAGCTGGGCTCGCGGATTTCTTTAGTTAATTTTGGCTACTGCTATAGAAATGATTAACTTAAGGATTAAAGGATTTCTTTAGTTAATTTTGATTACAGCTAGAGAAATTGTTAACTTAAAGATTAAAGCTAGGAATCGGTATAAGATTAGCAATGTTTTAAATCTTATTAGTTTGACAATCACTTCATTATCATTATACTTTCATAGCTTTACTGAACTATACATTTAAATAAACAAAATAGCTATACATCGCATACAAAATTAAAAATAATATACATAAAAAAATAATTTAAAACAAATTAATTATGGTTACATGTCACTGCAAAACCTTTCAGGGTCTAACTAAACAATCTTACAATAGGCATTGGCGCCTCGTCACTTGGTTTGGTGGACTACGGAAAGGGCTGGTTCCACCTGTGCAAGCCTTTTTATACCGGGGTCCGAACGACTCCCAGAGTTCCAGACCAATCAGACAGCCTGCGCCCTCTGGCGGAAACTCCACCGTCATCGTGAGCCGAGTACACACATACACACACACACACACACACACACACACATATATATATATATATATGTATATATATATATATATATATATATATATATATATATATATATATATATATATATATATATATAGAGAGAGAGAGAGAGAGAGAGAGAGAGAGAGAGAGTAAATGAAGTAAAAGGAAGTACTTGGGTATCACCTTTGACGTGTGTATGTCTTTTAAGGATCAAATTGAAACTTTGGTACTGATGGCAGGTAGGGTTATAAATGCATTGAGAGATATGGCAGCAACCGCGGTTGAGCAGAGGATGCTTTACAGGCTCTTTCAGCAGTTAATAATTTATGTCAATGAGTACGGTTTGGTTTTGCTGACAATGTGGAAAAGTCTGCTTGAAAGGTTGGAGCGCATACAGAATTCGGCTATGCGGGTGTTCCTGTGGTGCACAAAGGGCACACCAATTATATGCATGAGACATATCCTGGCGCTACCAAAAATCGTGGATAGACATTGGGTCCTTCAAGCTAAATGGTACATAAGAGTTGTTTAGATAGGGATCACCGCCTGCATGAAGTCCTGGATAGTGTCAAGGGTCATAGACTAAGACGAGGCAAGTACTGGATGGAACAGGCAGAAATATGAATACGACAGGTGTGTGATCTAGAGACCATCAATCGTGAAAACGAGTGGGTTAAAACGGCAGACAGGACGGACTGGCACAATTTAATTGTAACATTGGGTCGTGACAATGGGCAGCGGGCCGCACATAGTTTGAGGTGCAACAAACTAATACAGAGTAACACACATCAAGGTGGCATAGTAATATATACTGATGGGTCAGTGGAGCAAAATAGGCGGAGTGGTTGGGTTTTTATTGCGAATGCTAATGGACGACTCTTGAAATAGGAGAATATTGCATAAGAGGCTACGACCTCCAGCATGAGAATGGAGGTGGAAGCAGTCACAACGGCTTTCTGTTGCTTAGACGAGATCACTGCAACACATATTTATTTTTTTATTTCTTTATTTATCTTAGCGTATTCTTTTTAGTCATTTTTACTCTGTTTTCTTTTGTCTATCAGCATTAAGATTTCTTCATTCATCCATTTTTTCTTAGCTATTTGACTTCTCTCTGGTAATATTTCTTTGCTAGGTTGATGAATGGAGTCCCTTAACATATACCATTGTTCATGTATACTCTGTATTTTAGCTATTTTATTGTACCTATTTTTCACAGTCACTATCTATTGTTCTTGAATTTCTTTATCTACTTTCAGAACCTATTTATTAAGTCTCATGTTCCTAACCATTTTTTCCCTCTCTTTAATCTTACTTTTATTTGTCCACATAGTGGTACATGATTACTATTACAGTCGGCGCCAAGCATTGTATTTTTAACATTAATTAGAGCATTTATAAATCTTTTATTAATTAGTATGTAGTCAATTTGGTTGCGTATTTTCTGATCAGGGCTTTTCCATGTGTATAGTCGTCTTTTATGGTGTTTAAACCACGTGTTTCCAATTATCATATCATTGATATTTTCCCATTCTATTAGCTTTTCCCCTCTTTCATTTCTTGTACCTAAACCATAATTCCCCACTACATCCTCCATTTTCTCCTTTCCTACTTTTGCATTAAAATCTCCAAGTATTATGTTTATTTCCTGTGATCCAATTTGAGCAATCACCATTTCTATTTCGTCGTAAAAGTGTTGTATTTCTTCATCACTACTGATTGTTTTTGGTGCATATACTTGTATAGTATTTATATCTATTGGTTTGCCTTTTCTTTTGACCAAATTAACTCTATCTGAAATACACCAGTATCCATTAAGTGACTTGGCTGTTTTTTTGTCAAGTATTATTCCTACACCTTTTTCATGTGTATCCCCTCCTGAATAAATTATTGTGTGATTGTCACCTATAATTTTGCCGGATCCCTTCCATCTCATCTCACTTACGCCCAGTGTATTTATTTGCATGCTATCCATCTCTCTTAGAACACTGTTCAACTTTCCTAGCTCATTTATTGTCCTAACATTCCATGTCCCTACTCTAAATTTGTTTCTTTCAGTTATTAATTTGCCATAAGTAGCTGGATGACGGTCTGGTGTCACCTGTGGCTCATGACTGTACGTACCGGACGAGGATGTCCTAAGACAGCCATTAACGTCGTTTACTAACTCTGATATATGTTGTGCCATGGAGTATTGGGACGATAACGTGGTGTTTCCCCTTGCCTTCCACATCCACATGGTGGTCTTTTACCTCTACATTTGACAGCCATTTCCGACTGTAAGGACAAGTGAGTGCCCTGCTCTATGACGTGGCCATCGGCGGGTAAACGGCGCTATATATAACCTTTCCCCCTGCTGCCTTGCAGGATCTGCCTCGAGACAAGGGATAGTGGAGTCAACCATACACAAAATGGCGGAAGGCAAGGGGAAACCACCACTGCATTTTCCCATGAAAATCATGCTATGAAATAATATTGGCAAAAATGAAATTGATGACAGAATGAATTTTGCAGATGATGGACGAAAGAAGAAATACAAAGCAAGATAAAGAAGAATATAATAGAATGCATAAAGGCATAGTAAATGCGTGTAAAGTGGCTAAAGAAGTATGGTTGAATCAACAATGCATGGGCATTGGGACAAACAATGGGAAAAGACACACATTCCATGTATCAAATAAATGCAATAACAGGTAGGAAAGCACAAAACACCACTGGGTGTTTAAAATCTAAGAACGGTGCAATATTAATGGGACAAAAGGACATAGTTAATAGATGGAGTAAATATCTGGAAGAGCTGCATGATGATAGGAGACGAGGTGTAATTATTCAAAACAATGGTGAGGGACTACTAATACTTGCAGCGGAATTTCTAGATGCAATATATCGCATGGAGAAAGGAAAGGCACTCGGTCCAAACAACATTACATTAGAGGAAAGTGAGGGTCTATTTGATTTTGGAATTGAAATATTGACAACATTTTTAAATGACATTTACACTAATGGGTACATACCTAGTGATCTATTAAAATCAACCTTTATAGCTCTGCCAAAGAAACCAGGCGCTTTATAATGCGAACAGCACCGCACAATAATTCTTATAAGCCACATGACAATAATTAAAATAAAAACAAGATTAAATTGAGTAAAGTTGAGATAAGAACTGACAACCCCTACCAATCCCCCGCATTCTATCCTTTCCACATACGGGTTCTCAATCTGTTCCCCTACCGTCTCCATCTGGTCCCACAGGTGCACGGCCACCTTCCAATTGTCAGTAAGAAATCTAAGACCAAGAGGTGCATTCCCTGCCAGCCTAACAGCCTGTTCATTCCCATGCACTTTCGCAAGGCCAGGACAGAAATTCCATACAATTCTCAAAATCTGAGACCTATGAAGCGAGGTGTGCATTCCACACGAAACATTCCTGTCTACACCTAACTGAGCATACTCATTGAGTCCGTGTAGAAGACCATATGTGTTGCAGTGTTCTTTCCTAACCAATGGAAAGCTGATGTGACTACTTCCACCTCCATTCTCATGCTGGATGTCGTAGCCTAAAATGCTGGATATATATATATATATATATATATATATATATATATATATATATATATATATATATATATATATATATATATATATATATATATATAAGAGCGCAATTGGGATGGTACAAGCCTTACCCTGGTGCGAGGAAATGCTAGCTAAAGACAAAATGTCATGGCATGGCAGACCAGGTCCTAAGCCTTGGTCAGCGGCTGGTCTAGGATCGAAGCTCTGACAGGCGGACAGTTAGAACATTGCTTTGCTGATACGGCATCTTCTGCAGCTTGTCTTGTTCCAGATGTAGGGGTGTTACTTTTCCTCTGGAGTGAACTAGGCAGGCCGAGAGAGGAATCATGCTGCATGGGCAACACATGATCTCTATATTTTAGCCCAGGCTTTGTGCTATGGAGAGGCAATAACTCCATCCCTGGTCTTAACTGGTCTCGGAATCAAAGCGAGAAGCAACTGTTACGGGTTATAAGTCCCTGTCAGTTGGCGTAGACATGGGGCACCACGCGTTGCCTCTGACGGTGGGAGACACCTACAGGTGTCACTGTTCAGCTACCGCCCGCCTGAAGCTGGGCAACCTCTGGCCAATTGGGTGCTGTTCTGCCATAGCCTGCCTGCTTCAATGGGTGCTTGGGGCTAAGACAAAATCTGATTCGCAGGCTGTAAAACCAATGCACCATGTACAAATAAAAATAAACATAGAAACCTCAAGCTACGGCTTGCAACCTGGAACGTGAGAATCATGTGTCCAGGATTTTCCACTGACTTGACCAATATTGACGATGTGAGAAAAACGGCTGTGTTTGATGCCGAACTCAATTGTCTGAACATATATATTGCTGGCCTGCAGGAGACTCGCCTCGCTGAGGAAGGGTCACTCAGGGTAAATAATTACACCTTTTTATGGAAGGATAGAGGGCAGGCAGAAACAAGGCAACACGGTGTGGGCTTTGCAGTGAAGAATTCGCTACTGGGAATGATTGAAATTCCAGCAGTAGGAAATGAAAGACTATTATCCCTGCGCTTGGCAACCTCTTGTGGTTTTGCCACCATTATTACTGCATATGCACCGACACTCGATTCCTCTGATGATGTGAAGGATTCGTTCTATGTGGAGTTAGACTTCGTGATCAAGGCAGTTCCAAAATCTGACTACATTTATATGCTCGGTTATTTCAATGCTCGTGTGGGCAAGTACTCGAGTTCATGGCCAGTGTGCCTTGGAAAATACAACATCGGTCGTATTAATGAAAATGGGCAAAGGCTGTTGGAGCATTGCATCAGTAATGACCTATGTATTACAAACTCCTTTTTTTAAAACAAAAGAGATGCATAAGGTCACATGGAAACAACCAAGATCTGGCCATTGGCACCAGCTGGACTTCATCATCACACGGAGACAACATCTGAACCACATATCATTGACTCGAAATTACCACAGTAACTTTGATACGGATCATTCTTTGGTTGGTGCTTTGTTTGGGTGCTGCATCCCTCATATAAAATATCGGATGCCTAAGGGGAAACAACTCTTTTTGGAACTTCAACCTCAAATAATAAAAAAATTACTGGTTGCATCCCCTGAACCTGACGATTTAAGTAACACATATCAGTGACCAAACAAAATCATCAGTCTTTGCCAAAAGATAATACCGTATCTTATGGATGGCCATAGACTACATGCAAAACCAACCAGCAATCCTGACATCAAAATCAACACCCAGCTCCATGGATGCAATACATAGGAGCAACAAAAATTAAAAAAAACAATGTCTTTAAGGCATTCATTTAACATATCACTCTCCAGTAACAACAGTAAAAACAATCAAATTCACATAGGTGCTACACACTAGGACATCTGCAAATCAAAGTGCACAGTTATCTTTGAATCTGAAAAACATTGTAACAATTCCTGTGACACCACAGGCAAATGCCTGGTCACATACATACTAAAACAACAACTTCTCCCCTATTCGCAAGAACACATCAGCCTGAAGCTGCAATCTTTACAATCACCGACGATGTACACAAAAACATATCAGCCCCTACTGTAAGTACACAATATTTAGTGGCTATAGAAACAAACCAAACACATATTACGACACAATTCGTGACCAAAAGAAAATGTGTGCCCATTCCTTGGACATCATGATCTATTCTCTTGGCGCTGAAATAACTCTGAAAATGCGTGCCCAGTTCTTGGACACCCTGGCGCTAACATGTATTCTTCGTCTTGCCGCTTCACAGAAAATAAAAACATGTACCCGCATTACCGTCTACTCGGGCAATCACAGCTTATTAGCAGTCTCCTCGGCTTCCCGGCACAACCTTGAGCTATCTGTTGTCACTGTGACACCAAATACTGCAATCGTGTCCGCCCTCGAACACAACGGAGAGAGGCACACACACACACACACACACACACACAAAACATTCACATAGGCATTAAACCCGACTCGACAACTTCTGTTATGCAACCAACAGGGGAGCTAACTACTCCACGACAGTTGATCCTATCAAGTAGTCATATTCATTTAAACAACAAAGTAACATGTTTCTAACTAAATTCACCACCCTGTAAAACAACCAAAGGATGGCTAAACGTGACTACACATATGACCCTCCAACAAAAATGTCATTCAATTATGAATCAACACCACAGATCAAATGTTTAACTAACTATTTAACTACTGGTCTGTTCAGTGCCATGCTGAAATATATACAGAATATGCTTCTGTTTGATGGTACTCTCTGGATTCCGTTTCCCTTTACTGAATTTCTACGATTGTCTTTTTATAAGTATCTATTCTTTATGCACGGGCAGAAATATAGGGCATCACTGTTCATTCACTGCCCAACACCGTTAACATGTCTAATTCTGGTATCATGAAACTTAAACACGCTGACACGATGAATTCCACCCCTGTTCCCGCATCTAAGGAAGAGCTGTTCTAACTACCACGAGTGACACTGCCATCTGTCTCTTCACAACAGTCATAATGAACTAACTGCGTAAAAAAAGGGGAACAACCCCTCGTTGTGATCTAATTGTTCATGCGTGCATTTCTGGTACGCCACATGTGCCATTGGTAACGTTCGGCACAGCCCGTCTCGCCCTGATGCCGGTTGGGCACGCTAGTACGAGGGTTCCGTTGTCGTTTTCTGCAGAAAAAGGAGGGGGGGGGGGAGACATATTGTCCTGATGGCTGCAGAGTTCAGCCACGCAAACAGCTGCCTTCCCGACAAACTAATTCAAATTCATCCCCGTACAGCCACAGGTTTGGCTTGCTCTGAATATGGGATGTAGGAATTGTGTTCTTATACTTTGCATGGCTCTGGGTTTCATTTGCCATACCCTGTCATCAATCATGACTATGACTTCCAGGACAAAGAGGGTGGCCTTTATATAACGGTGGAGTATTTTATTCTGATACCGTTTAATCAGTGAGTTAGTCTTTAACGTGCACTGACATTAGGAGCTCGGTCCTCTAACGATGAAAAGATAAGGCCACCCTTATGTCGACTTGCACTGTTCAGCTGTTATCTGAGTTCATTTCGGACAGATTCCGCTGCGGTGAGTCTCCTTCTGAGTTGGCCCTCCCTGGGTATTTTGTAGTATGTTGGGTTTGTTTGATGATCTTGTGGTAAGGTGGTGCCAGGATGTGTCTGGACTATCTGGATGAGGCTACTATCGATTAACTTGTGTAGCAACACTTCTCGTATCCAACAGGGGATGACTTATTCTTCTCTTCTTCTCCAGTCAGCACCCTGGTCATCTCACAGCACATGAGTATGTCATGGTTACTCGATCATACGTCATACACCTCACCCACTCGAACTCCAGTTAACTCGAACAAGAGTGAACACAAAGACTGTTATAAGTTTCCTACGTATAATCTACACAATCACATATCACATTATCAAATATACCATCACTTATTCAACAGTCACATCACGTTACACTACATTACATGCGTGGCTCAATGTAGAGCCATAACGCTGTATACTTTTCATCATGTCCACACAGGACGATGGATCAACGCCCTCTAACTTGTACCGAGCTCACTTCCTATCACCTGGGAAGTGAGTTCCAATGTTTTTCACGTTGTGTGGAAAGCCCCTGCTTTCCACGTTCTCGTGTTCAATTCTGAACACAGTCGTAACCTATACTCTGTGATCTAGGTTATAACTGAACCATGCCATGACGTCGTCAGGCTCATGTCATTCCCCCTTACACGGGCAAAAATTGAGAATCAATTTTTGAAATATCCAATTTTCAGTTATGTAAGCAATATTAATGCACCTTATTTCGTTTATAATGTACCAATACTACAATCTAATTCTAATTTAACTATCTGTCGTCTTTCCATAACCCCTTGTTATGTTCTTGTCACTCTGAAATATACAACTAGTGAATTATTATCATCAAAATATAAAGAACGTCCAAATGCATACCTATATTTAGTCCTACAGCATTTAGTCAAATTACTGTATAACAATATCAATGTAAATGTTCTTTGTAGCATCGAATCAAAATTTCTACACCTAATTTCTAATCTGTCTGTATATGAAACCTCAGTTTCTAATATGACTCCGAGACTCAATATTTCCATTTTATCAATGCTGTGATGGTATCATAATCAATTCAGCGTGCTGTTGGTAGGTAGTGCCTATAGTGGTCATGCAAGACTGACCATCACTCAGCTTCATCTGCTCATCTTCACCACCCATTTGCTAAGCCACTCGTCCCAGGTCTAGAAGATCAGCTGTTATCGCGTTAACATACAAGACTACCTATACAACGCAAGCCAGCGTTCCCATTGTAGACAGACTGATACCCGACTGCAAGGATTACCCAAGGAAGATACTAAGTTCCAAGTACCGCCAGCACATCTTTGCTGTTATCGCGTTACCATAGTTGACCACCCGCATCCCCAGTCAGTCAACCACTGCAGCCACAGACTTCTACCAACGCCCATGCCTGTACCGAGTCCCAAGTACCGCCAGCATATTAAAATAGACATCCTCTTTGACTCTGTTTTTGTAGACCTAGCGTATAGCAATGAACATAGTTGCAGCTAATAAGCTTGAGATAATCTTATGTTACTGACCGCTTCCTTCCACTTGCCCAAATCATTACGCTTCAACTGCCGTAGCTTCTGTTGTATCTTCATCCTCTGTATACTACTCTCATCAATTTCATTAATTATTCCAATAATAAGTATCCTATACATCTATACAATTTCTTCTTACATTAATCAAAATCAATACTTTATGCATAATCAGTCAACTATACATACATATACAAATTAATAATATATTAATCCCCAATATATAGTATAATTTAATTTAAATGCTTTCTACTAATAATTCCTGAAATAATAACTATAATACCAACATTAAAGTTCACTAATATATTTACTTTCCTAAATACTTAAATAACCTGTAATATCAAACTATAACAAAATCAATCAACCAATATCAATAAATCTGACATGATAATTATCCACACAATAAATCTCTCAATTAATCAGTTAATACCAAACTTAAATAATATCT
Organism: Cepaea hortensis; assembly: GCA_963921405.1. NCBI lineage: Eukaryota > Metazoa > Mollusca > Gastropoda > Stylommatophora > Helicidae > Cepaea > Cepaea hortensis. The sequence goes on along the minus strand of OY992884.1, from coordinate 23,439,743 downwards.
ATACTCAACCAATAAGTAATTATATTCTCATTACCAAAATAATACAGCATTTACATCAATCTTTCTTCTTTCTTCTTCTTCTTCAGCGTTCCGAGCCATTGAGGTTTTTGCTGCAAATACAATCCGTCTCCATTCGTCTCTCTGGTGGACCTTCTCTTGCCAGTCGTTGATTCCAAGTGCTTGTAGGTCTGTACATGTATTATCTCTCCACCGCCTTCTTGGTCTACCTCGGGGTCTACGGTCATTTATTTCCTGAGTGTAAGCGAGTTTTGTTTCCCTATTATCTTCCATTCTTTCTATATGCCCCAGCCATTGTAGTCTATTAGCCTTCATCATACCAGTGATTAGCGGGGACTTAAACAGATCATAAATGTCTTTGTTACTTCTTCTTTTCCACTCTCCACTTTGTGTATCCCTAATGGGTCCAAAGATGCGTCTTAAAATTTTGTTCTCAAAGGTTTGTAACAAGGCTTCGTCTCCTTTCGTTGTACTCCAGGTTTCAGAGCCATACAGCACAACTGGTCTGATCAGTGTTTTGTATATTGTGATTTTGGTGTTACGAGATAGCGCCTTTGATTTTAGTAGATGTTGTAGTGCATAGTATATCTTATTTCCAGAGTTGATTCTAGTTTGTATTTCTTCCCTTATGATGTTGGAGCAGTTGAAGATTGTACCCAGGTATTTGTATGTTTCCGTTCTTTTAATGGTCATATTATCTATTTGTATGTGGCCAGAGTTTCTAGCCATTCCGTCTCTTGAAATTACCATATATTCTGTCTTATCTTGGTTGATAACCAGCCCCATCTGTTGGGCTTTTTCCTTTAAGTGAGTCAATATTTCCAATGTCTTTTGTTCACTTTGCCCTATAATATCTATATCATCTGCATAACCAAGCAGCTTGGATGTTCCTCCAATATCACATTCCTCCTTTACCTTCCTTACAACTTTCTCTAGAGCCAGATTGAAGAGTAGCGGCGATAGTGCATCACCCTGTTTCAAGACAGATGTTATTTGGAAGGGGTCTGATTTCCTGCCTTTATATGTTACTATATTATAAGTATCTTCCATGCATAGTCTGGTCATGTTGATTAACTTCCTTGGTATTCCAAATTCCTGCATAGCATTCCATAGACTATTCCTATGGACACTATCATAAGCCTTTTTAAAATCCACAAAAATGTTATGGAGATCTCTTTTATATTCCCAATGTTTCTCGGCTATTTGTCGTAATATAAATATCTGATCTATTGTTGATCTGTTTTGTCTAAAACCCGCCTAGTAGCCACCTAATATGTCTTCTGAATATGGTTTTAGTCTATTTAGTAATACTGCGGATAGTATCTTATAGCTTGTGGACAGTAGTGATATTCCTCTATAATTTCCACATTGGAACTTGTCTCCTTTCTTAAAGATAGGTATCAATAATGACTCTTTCCAGTCATGAGGTAATTCTTCTGTCCTCCAGATTTTTATTATTAGTTCGTATAGCTTTAGATGTAATGCATGGCCACCTGCCTTTATAAATTCAGCAGCAATTCCATCAGTCCCAGTTGTCTTATTCTTTTTAAGTCGTGTGATTACATATAGGATTTCTTCAAATGTAGGTTCTTTAATTTGTGGTTCGCATGTTAGAACCTCTTCCTGTGGGAAAATGTTACTTGGAGCTTCACAATTTAGTAATTCAATAAAATATTCTTTCCATGTGTTGCACATTTCCTCATTGGTATTTATCATATTCCCATTTTTGTCTTTTAAACCATATGTGTTTTGTTGGTGCCCTCGTTTCATTGACTTCAGTTCTTTAAAAAAATTTCTGGATTCATTTTTCTGGTGATTAGTTTCCATATCTTTGATTATATTACTCATATATTCTCGCTTCTGCTGTCTGACTATTTTTGTAGCCTCTTTACATTCATTTCTATAATGCTCTTCCTTTTGGATGTTATTGATGTCATTTAACCATACATGTCTGACATTCTTCTTCCTAATGACTGCTTCTTCACATTTTTGATTGAACCATCTGTTCTTTCTATGCGTGGTTAACACACCGAGACATTCTTCTGCGGTAGACTGAATTGTATTCTAACTCTAACTATTGTTTTTTTTTTTTTAAAGTGTTAATAATAATTTAAATTCTCTAGTTTGTTGTAAATAATAACTATAAACTGTATATTTACTATGAATTTATTGTAGGCTATATTATAACATTATTGTACTGATTAAGTTGCTTGTTTACATCAATTCTGCAGCTCTAACAAACCGAACTCCATAACCACAATATAAAATCTACCAGAAATCAATAAGCACATATCATTACCTTTGTAAATGTTGCCCCTCGTATTCATACTGCTAGCTATCTAGTATTTAGTTGTATCTTACTAATTTATAAATTAATATTTACTTTTACAGTTAATATAATTGTGCTGCAATATTACCAATGCTTCCTATATATGGATCAATTAATTATCCTAACCTTAAATTGATGAATCACTTAATCCATCAATTCATTGTATTAATAAATAACAATCAATTAATTAGAATTGTTAATGTTTTGAACACAACATGAGTCCTTGCAAACAACAAGTGCATAGCCTTAATATCTATGAACGCTATATGATATCCCTTTTAAGTGCTGAATCCTATCGTACCGAATTCTGTATCCGAGCATGCTGCGTAAACTTAATACGTCTAATCACATGATTCCTCGTCCACTAACAGCCATTCGATAACCAAGTTATAGTCTCCAACAGTCAAAAACAACATCTTAGACTCCACTTTTATTTCTGGATGCAATGGTGACTGCTGTCTTACAGCTATGTCCAAATTATTATATTAACACCATGAAGATGATGTCTCTCTTGTTAACTACCTTAGTGTGTTTGCTATAATCATTAACTCTCTTGCTTTAACTTTTAAGCACCACCTACTACATTAGTGACTCAATAGGAAAATCTATCAACAAACTGTATTTATGTTGACTTACTCATTGCTTTCCTTCTTATTCTGCAGAGATTCGTGTACGGTGCTACTAATCCTTACCTCAGAGATTGTCTTCTGTCTAAATGAAGGGTCACGTGTGGAGATATATTATCCTTCGGCAATGAATCAGTTAATTGTTAGATGTCATTATCATTGTTATCATGCATCAACTCCAACAATCAAACCTAGCATACATACATAGTTACCTGATTGTGTTAGTTTTACAACATACCTAAATGTATAATCTCAACCAGAATAAATTTTAAATTATTACTTTTATGTAGCTTCCACTGATATCATAATATTTAATAACCAGTAATTTCTAATAACTCGTACATCTTATGTTCAGATAACTATCTATCTATTATTTATTTTCACCAAATTTATTTAAAAGGAAAAAAATTATATTTATTTTTAAATAAGAATATATGTAAATTTTAAGATTTTAAGGAATGTTAATAATACATTAACTTATCTAATTTGCTGTAAATAATAATTATAAAGGTTGTATGTCTACTATTAAGTCTAATAATTGGCAACGACTTCGCATGCAAACAACCGTTAACACCAGAATAAACTTTCAAACACAACAAACCATGCTTGTTTTAAGTTTATGTTGTAAAAGGAAATTAGAACAGTTCATGACAGGGCTCATACTTACACACTCGATGTGTTAATTTGTTAATACACTATAACCACAATTAATTATAATAACATAACAACCGTAAAATATTATACCGTATAGTCCACTAATTATTACTATAATCTTATTATCGTATAATTTTCTTTAATATATTGGTTTCCGCACGAAGTACTAATTAACTATTATACTAACTAGTAAGTTGTTCAATAATTATAGTTATTTCCTAACGTATGCCATACTCCAATTATTACATAATGCTGCTCCCAAGTAATTTTATATGCATTCGTTAGGTTACGGTCACATAAACAAATTCACAATTACATATCCAACACTGACTAAAAATAACAACATGTCAAAATACATAACAATAAAACTGCACATGCCTAATCGACCAATTTTAAATATTAACTGCACAACGCAAATGGTTTCTATATTGCCTGTTCTTAGCTTAAACTGTCCTGCTGTTTGTTTACAATTTTCCTAACTTACACTGTCTAATCACACAGTTACAATATTTAACCTAATTTCAGTTGATCCAATAGCGCCCAGAGTTAATGTTTTTACGGCAGCTATGAACTACACACACACACACAAGGCCCCACGAATATAACAAGGTGTTCTGTCAAATACCGGCACTTTACAAGTTCACACAGTTCCGGTGTTTATTATAAAATGTTCACGTTGTTTTATAATAGTTTATTTCAGACTGGCTGATCACATCCTGATTTCTCAAATTGTTAACTTGTGTGTCGTTTCTTTAATTTACACAACTGTAGCCAGCTAGGACTGTCCCTTCACTGTTTACGTTGATCATCTGTTCATTAACACAGTAGGCCTGTCGAATTTCTGCCCCCCACCTGTTGACACAGCAAGCCTGTCACAACTCTGTAGGCCTGTTTCATATTTTCTCTTGCTGTACTCTTAATAGAACTTCAATGTCGATGACTTCTTTCCCTACACACCGCTTGCGTTGAAGAAAAAAAACTGATGCTTGCTCACAGGTGACCTGGTTTTTACAGTTCGTACGGAGAATTCCCATTTTTACCGGCATGTTATATCAACACCAAGTGGTTTGTAGTCATATCTAATTCAAAAGGCACTTTCCAGTCACATGATGTGTTCATTGCCTCATTAGCATAATCAATGCTCGATGTTGACCCCTTGATTTGTCTTCATTCACAATTATAGTAATTTCACAGTTCAACTTTTTCACACTTATTGTTAGTGACACCTTTGTAAGAAATAAATTTCTCTTGTTCTTTAAATTCTTACAACAATATCTTCAATCACATAGTACTAACTGTTTATATACTTCACATAGTCACATTTTCAATACTTGATAAGACTTATTTAATTATTACACTTGATGACTCCATCTTTTTGCCGAATCTGTTCAATTGTTCACATGCCTTTTGTAATGCGTATAGTTCTACACATGTTTTGTCATTTCAAATGCATTATGATTGCTGGAGTTGATGATTAAGTTTATAGTTTCATCATGTGTGAAATCAACTTTTCCGTTAGCCAATTCTCTATTTGTAGCATGATACTTTGTGGCTTAAACTTTACGTTGGCAAATGTTACGTATGTAAAATCATCATCTGTGGCCTCAGGTTTCATGTGGACGACACCGCCCCCAAGTTGCCAGGATGTGTCTGGACTATCTGGATGAGGCTACTGTCGATAAACTTGTTACCAACACTACTCGTGTCCAACAGGGGATGATTTATTTTTCTCTTCTTCTCCAGTCAGCACCCTGGTCATCTCGCAGCACATGAGTATATCATGGTTACTCGATCATACGTCATACACCTCACCCACTCGAACTCCAGTTAACTCGAACAAGAGTGTACACAAAGACTGTTATAAGTTTCCTACGTATAATCTACACACTCCCATATCACATTATCAAATATACTATCACTTATTCAACAGTCACATCACGTTACACTACATTACAATCTAAAAGCGTGGCTCAATGTAGAGCCATAACGATGTATACTTTTCACCATGTCCACACAGGACGAATGGATCAACGTCGTCTAACTTGTCCCTAGCTCACTTCCTATCACCTGGGAAGTGAGTTCCAATGGTTTTCACGTTGTGTGGAAAGCCCCTGCTTTCCACGTTCTCGTGTTCAATTCTGAACACAGTCGTAACCTATACTCTGTGACCTAGGCTATAACTGAACCATGTCATGACGTCGTCAGACTCATGGCAGGTGGATTGGCCAGTGTACTATGCACAAGAGTCTCTAATTGAACAGACTTAGTAGAGACTTCGCCGACAGATTGTTCAGACAATTTACCAACCAAGCTATGAGATAAGTAGCCTATTAAAGGAACACTTACTGAGACAACTATCGAACAGGCAATCACGAACTACTGACTGTAAGCGACAATTCTATGTATACGAACTTAATGTATTATAACATGACACCGCAGAGACAAAGTTCACATGGAATATTCTGGAAACTCACGGACTACACTGGGAAACCCCAGAATAATATGGAAACAGATCATGCCGACGACGCCATTTGTGACAGAGAGGAAAAGAAGAGGGAGAAGAGAGATGAAGGGAGGAGAGAGAGGAGAGAGAGGGGAAAGAAGAGGATATTGAGGGCAATGATTGAAATAGTGTGAAGCCTAAGGGGTCGGTCCTCAGTCGAACTCTGCCTACAACGCACTATCTTTTGTAATAGGGAAAGAAGGAGAGAGGAAGGGAAGAGAGAGAGAGAGAGAGAGAGAGAGAGAGAGAGAGAGAGAGAGAGAGAGAGAGAGAGAGAGAAGGAGATGATGAAGATAAAGGAAGATAGACAAGGGATAGGACAGATTTAGGCCCGTGTCTCCGCGTGAGAACAATAGTTAATTATACTATTGCACCATCAGTGTCTCGCGGTGTATGTTATGTTATAGAAGAGATGTACAGCCTCACAAGGTCTCTAAACTACTCTAACTTATATTACCTCAGACTGACAAGTCGAAATGAAAGGCAACTCAAACATATATTTATTTCCTTCTGACCAGTAACAGAGGGACAACGTATAACATAACCAAATAAGGTGACCATTACATCTGTTACAGACAAATATTGTATAACCAACGTAGAACAATACATTAATGCATGACCTCACAAGGGAGATGTAGATAATATAGTAGGCTATGCAACCGGATATTAGGGAAATGCTACCTATTACTACCTACTAGCCGCATGAAGCAAAGAACTAAAGCTAGGATTTCCACCGGCCTTTTGTTAACCTCGAAGTAACCGTTCCGCAGGTAGTCCATTTATACATTTATAACCCATTGATAACCCATTGATTGATCCATCCGTCCATATACCCAGGGAGTTAATTCGCTCCCATCCAACGTGTTCATCGGGTAACTGTTTACCCAGGCATGTCGGATGACTACCTGAAACATAACAAAAGTAATACCTTTGACTATCTTCGCTACGTGAGCGTCATATCAAGATAAACCTAAGTCTTTCACTACCTACAAAGTCCCTAGCATCTATTGCTTCTCTATCTATACTAGTATTAAGCCTTATCAGCAACGTCATCATTGTGTATAGCCATAACATAAATTAACATCAGTATTTTAAACAAAGTAATTTATCGTCTATTTATATTTAACCAGCGTTATTATTTCCTATCTCCCAGTACGCCGACTACAGTCAAACTCAACCTAAATGTATTTAACCATTTTCCCGGACTTTCGTGTAGATTTGAACTCACCGCCTGTATCTCGCCAGGCCGTCTTAACTACAAAACACATCAAGCGAGACCCCGCTTCCCCTCCGTCCAGCAAACAAAAGACACACATTCCTCCTTGTGCCCGCCCCGTCTCCCGCCGATGATCTCACCTGTCCGTATTGTCTGGTTGACCTAGTGGCCGCGAATGCATTCATTCTTTCGTCTGTCCGTTTGCAGTGTTTGGTCACCGTGTTTATATCTTGCAGTACGGTTTTCGTTTCACATTTACAGGCTGTGTTGACCCGTCTAGTTATCATTAATTTTGTAGTCTAACTGCTTTGTTTGCATGTACATGTATAGTTTATCTACACTCTGCTTATCTAATCGATTAATTTGACTCCCATGAATCTAGTTTAGCCAGTTAGATATGGGTCCTTTACAGGTCGCCGCACCCAGTCCTGACATTTGTCGGTCGTTCATGATTACGCGGTAAGTTCACCTACGGTAGTTTGCTATTGTTTTCTAAACTAAGATACCTGATTATAGTCTAACAATTATACTAATTAAGTCTAAATCTTACGCAACTTACGTTCAGCTTCTGCCGTCTCGTTGTCCTTCTGGGTTCCACAGTTGAAATATAATTGATCTCTTCAACCTCTCGTGTGTCGTGGATCCCACCAGACGTTTTCCAGTCATGTTTGACCTTAGTTTCCTGTGTGATTCCGATTGACCTTAGTCTCCTGTGTGTTTCCGACCGCAGTGTCTCTGGCTAATGGTTGTCCTATCTGATGTTAGCCATCATCTGCAACTAATGAACGGTTTCCTTAGCCAACAGTCCCTCTCAAATGGCTTGCACGCCATTTTGTGATCCTCGGAATTTGCGTTCCATCCCGTCAGGCCTAATTACCTGGAATAAATGGTCCACAGATCCTTGACCATCTGCTTGTCTCGGTGATCCAGACGGAACTGTGATATGTGCATCATTTCCGTCTTCAATGCCACCTCATCACCTTTCTGGACACTAAACAGCCTGGGATATGGACATCACCATCGCCGAAGTTCCGATCCCATACTTCCTGGTCCGGGCGATAGCCCAGCCCTCGGCCCACTGGGCCCTGTTGCTAAACCGTACTCTTGCTCGTTCCACACTGTCCAAACTGACTGGATCCTAAAGTATATATCACTTCTCGATTTGGCGCCTTTCTAGAATCACGTGACCATGCTCTCTCATCCCGCGAAGGTCCTCCAATCCGTACCTCGCGTACCCTGATTAATTTGCATACGCTGCATTATATCATTAACCCAAATCCTCTTCACCCTGCTACGACATTGTTTCTGGGGTTCATGGTCGGGTTCACGTACTTTTCCCGGTGCCATAAATTTAGAGTATGGCGTTCCTTTCCGACAGCCCGGGTAACTTCCGACCCGGCTTGTACTCATAAATTCTGCTGCCTCCAAAGTTCACCGTTGTCCACCTGACAGCTTGAACCCAAAGTGGAGATTACATCCGGCATTCCTCTTCCTGAGAAGCCACTAGTTAACAATGGAAGGTTACCTTGCGGCTATTAGCTCAACCTCTGAATATTTTTAAAACAATCCTGGTCCTTGAACTTTCTGTTTCACAAATATTCCAGTCCATTTCCCTCCCCCCCCCCCCCACCGGTAAGCTTGGGCGATTTGTGAAGGTCATTTCCCATACCGTCTCACAAACAACGTACCAATCAACAGAAAAGGGCAATGTGATAAAGGGGTTGTAGTGTGAATGTTTGCCAATGTCAGTCGACAGGGGCAGTTAGTCGCCGTTTCCCTGACAATCAAGGGTATCGACAGAAAATTCAAATGAGACCTGATCCAGACAGGACAGACTATTCCAATTGATCTATACTATCTAGATAGGACCACAAATCTAAATAACCGTATCTCACAGAACTATAGTCTCCCAGAACGATTATCTCACAGAACTATAATCTTCTAGAACTGTAATCTCATAGAAATATAATCTCACCGTATTCATAGGACTAGAATTGATCTAATTCCCATACAGGTAGAATGTATCTATTCCTCCTATTCAATGGACTAGATGTGATCTAGTCCCCACACTGGCCACCATTTATATCTTGTGACAACACCGGCCTGGTTCTCGGTGGTTGTCAATATATTTTAACTGAGGTTCGTGATTACCTTCGGTCTTTCCTCTTACTAGATTGTCCCCAGGACGGTCCCCGGACGACCCTTCCCATATGACGACTGTGGATACAAGAAGACACCTAACTAACTATAAGAGAACAACCTTATAAAAGGCGAATCTAGAATCTTTATTGGAGATTCTGACTTGAACCAATAGACAGACAACCGACGAACAAACAGACACGAACAATTAGCTGAGTGAGAGTAGTCGGCTGGACATGCTCATCCTCCCACTCGACAGAGGTCAATGTCTTTAGTGTCAGTATGTAAACAAGGTGATAGAATAATTTCACCTGCACCTGTATGATGCCGTCTGGAGCCTTGGGACGTGAGCCTGGTAAAGTTTCAACTGTCACTTGACACTTGGCTTCAGCACTATATAGCTTCACCGCGAACAGTCACTCGCCCATAGTCACCATAAAAGGTTCACATCACACAGCAAAGGCCCACAGCACACAGCACAGGTCCACAGCACATAGCACAGGTCCACAACACACAGCAAACAGGAATCAGCATCAGCAAAGGACAGTCGCCCACCGCCGCTAGTTAACAGCAAAGGAGTTCATGTAAGCAGGAACAGGCCAGGTGTACATATCCACAACACCCTTGCATAATACATACTACACCAATAGTCTACACTGACTCCATCGATATCTTGTGGTCAGGACCTTGAGCTCAGACCGCATCGTATGTCTGAACTCCCAGACATATCCCACGGACAGATTAGGTTACAGCTCCTAGTAATCCTAACTTAAGTCCAGTAGCTTTTCAGCCACGCGTCTCATCCCTAGTAAATAGTCAATAGGATGACACATTCCCTACCAGCTCATACCTAATGGATATTAGATAGAGAGACAGGGTCCCTTCCTGAGGATGGTAACGTTCCATACCTCCTATGGAGATCATCAACTGTTATGGTCGGGATCATCTTTCGTACTCACAATTTGTCTCATCAAAAAAGTAGGTAAGCATATCAGGATATTTCAGGTCAGTACTCTATGACACCTCCAAGATTACTGGAAGATGCCCACGCTACCCTGATAAGTAACCTGAAATACTGAATTAAAGACCAGATAAACAACAGAAGAGTTTCATGTACGTGTGTTTGTCGCTTCCCACCTTCCTGCCTCGGATACCCGGATTTCGGTTGTGTGTGGGTGTATGAATATATAGACACTCATCACATAAATAAATTCCTTAGGCTGCCTTGGAACTGTGTCGAATCATCACCCCCAAACAACCTGGTTCCGATGACAGTATAGAGACAATAGAAAAATAGACCCGCCTGACAGATCATTCCTTTCTCAGCAAAGGCAGTATAGAGTCAGACAACACTGTTGAAATACACGCGATACATGAATGGGTGTTTCCCCACCGCTTTACTGTCCCACGGTTCAATCCCTAGTAGGTGTGAAGATATCTTTCTCCCTTATGACTAAGCCCCGTTAAAGAACAACAGGCCTATGTGGCGATATTCACTTCACAGCTTATAGCCTCCTACATATTTGTGTTTCACCTTAACGAGAAACGTATGTGGTTTTCGCTCGTCACATAAGTACTTGACAAGTTATCAGTTATCAGTTATCAGTTATCAGTTATCAGTTATCAGTTGGGGTATCTTCATTGCACTCCGGACATGTCCATAGGTGCTCAGATCCTCCCCCAGCATATGCATCAGCGTCCGGTGGCTAATAGTGCCAGTTCTGTGTTGGTTGACGAGGCGCTTTGTTTTCCCGATGTACCTCTAACGTCTGGCTGTGCCGATTCTTACTCCCAGGTCTTTTATCCTGGACAGCGATGTGGAATCACTGACGTCAAAGTCCTCTATTCTCGCCATATCTTTAGGGACGTTAATAACATCGGCACAATCCATGGGCTGGCCATCTACAGGGGGTGCAGAGCCAGCCAGTTTGTCAGCTCGTTCATTTCCCTCGACTCCCGCATGTCCCGGGACGAAGATGAAGGTGACTTTACGGACAACAGACTTCCGCAGCGATTCAGTTCACTGTCTACGTACAGATCCAGCTTCGACCTTCTGAATCATGCTCATTGAATCACTTAGTACACACACGTTGGTATAAAGCTGTTATTCCAGCCATATGAAAGCCTGTGTAACTGCCATCACCTCCATCGTCATGCTGCTCGTGGTCATAGAGTGGGCACCACTGGATTCTTGAAATATTGACAAGCTTGACAAGTACTGGTTTCAACCACACCACCTGATGATGATCTAAACATACTAATGTCAACATAATCATTAAGAGAATCAAAGTAAAGCTCTGTTAAAAAGAAAGTTCTCTGTCCCAACAATAATGCCCTGAGATACCCCATTTTCGAGATAGGGCGTCGAATGTATTGTTAATTTGCTTCAACCAGACTGCTCCACAGAGCTGGCTCGCGCAATACATTCCGTCTTGTCTGTTGAAGACTGGCCTCAGCTTAATCTAGGTCAAAGTACACAGACAGTCTTACTACACAGTTAGCATGCCTGGTCGAGACTTAACTTACAGCTGATGTCCGCTGACCCGAGGTCAACGTGAACATCTCGGTCAGATCACCGGCTACGGCGCAACCGCCCGGCGTGGTTGATAATTGACCCACAACTGAAAATACAAACTTTAGTTAAGCGACGCCAAGTATAAAAGTGTGTTACCTTTAAAGCTTAGGAACAACTATGCAACAGACATCGACCCGGTAGGTTCCTCAAGCTCTGGGCTCTAGGTCCCCTCTGGAGCCATAAAAGGTACATCATAATACAGCTGGTCAAAGACACGGCCTCTCGTCTCAAGGACAACAATGCCACCACTGTAGATCAATCTATAATTCGATATGAATTGCATAGATTACAGCTGGCGGACACGGCCGTGAAAGGATGGCCTCAACAACCTCTGTAGAGCATTTTCCGGATCCCCGTGATGCCAATTATACAGCTGGCTATAGAAGCAGCCTCCCTACTTGATGACTGGCTACGAATGGCCTCCTCGTGTCAGCTCCGGAAGAACACACTCACCGGAGTCTGCCGAAGAGTTCCGAGCATTACCTCACGAAAGTGACGGCAACTCATCATTCCCCAAGATTTAGCAGAATGTGCGATTTATAACAGCAAATATCTACGCACACTCAAAGAGTTGCGTTATGTTTCTCGGAACCCGTGGAGTTCATGACAATTCCGATACATAACATCTCAAGGACCCAGAAGACGGTCCTAACACTTTTTACTCGGAAACCCCCCTCACCCGCCTTAAAATGTGGCCTAGCCACCAAGACGGGGTGGGACAGAGTGAGTACTGTGTTGTCCCGTCTGAGACCCACGTGCGTTTCGCGACACCCTGATACATTCATCATATGCCATGCCGATAAGCATTGGCGGTTATGTTCTGCCATCTCACTCGATCACCAGAGTCGTGGATCAGCTCCATGTTCCTGTCTCGACCATGCCACGTGACTAAGCCATCCATGTATTTACTTCTCGGTCTTCCCCTTGGTCTCTTTACTTCGATCTTGCCAGTCGTTAGATATTAGTATGTTGACTGTCTACGTCTAATGACTCTAATCAGTTTACGATCTGCATCTGTTTCCTGAATGACTTGTTCATTGGTTTTTCTCTCTGTCCATGGTATTTTTTGCGTTTTCCTCAGAAACCACATTTCCACTGCCATCAGCTTGACTGCTTATTGTCCACGCTTCACATTAATTCAAAAGTATAGGTTCTATGAAGCACTTCAACACACTTTTTCTCGTTTCAATTGATATGTCTTTTATTGTACATCAACAGCAGCTGAAAAATGATGGTGTTGACTACAACGTCCTGTAAGGGATATGCAACATAAAAAAGCTATTACTGTTCAAGTAAAAAAAAAAAGAGAAAAAAAAAACGCAACATGTTTGGTATTACTTTTATCTATCTATCAGTCTGTCTGTCTGCTTGTTTGTCTGTCTGTCTGTCTGGCTGACCAGGCCCGGCTTCACCCAGTCCCTGGTGGGGAGCATCTCATTTAATTCATATAAGTAGTCATATAAGCTCTCCCGTTCCCGACTATCTGTTTGTCTGTCTATCTGTCTGTCTGTCTGTCTGTCCCGGCCCGGCTTCACCCAGTCCCTGGTGGGGAGCATCTCATTTAATTCATATACGTAGTCATATAAGCTCTCCCGTTCCCGACTATCTGTTTGTCTGTCTATCTGTCTGTCTGTCTGTCTGTCCCGGCCCGGCTTCACCCAGTCCCTGGTGGGGAGCATCTCATTTAATTCATATACGTAGTCATATAAGCTCTCCCGTTCCCGACTGTCTGTCTGTCTATCTGTCTGTCTGTCTGACCCGGCCCGGCTTCACCCAGTCTCTGGTGGGGAGCATCTCATATAATTCATATAAGTAGTCAAATAAGCTCCCGTTCCCGACTATCTGTCTGTCTGTCTATCTATCTGACCCGGCGTGGTTTCGCCCAGCTCCTGGCGCACAGTAACTTAAAAGAATGTCCTTCCACACACCATTCATTATTTTTAATGAAAACTGTTTTTAATCACTGACATGACAGTTGATAGGTTCTTTAAGCAGAAAAAGATGGGTTACAATGTTATGCATTATGCATTATTTTTATGAATACTTTAAAAATGCCTTAAAGATTATATCATTATTTATTAGAACTCATATGCCTGTAAATAACTATAGACAAAGAGTTTATAAATCTTTGGGGGGGGGGGGGAACCCCGCATTTTAACAGTATTTTAACAGGCCTGTTAAAAGATGTTTTAGAAAATTTTCACTATTTAAATAGATGCATTACTTTTATGATAATTATTATGAAAATGCCTTAAAGATTATATCGCTATATATTATAACTCATATGCCTGTAAATAACTATAGAAAAGAGTTTATAAATCTGTGAAAACAATGCAACAATCTATACATAAAATAATAGTGATGTTATTAAAAGTTATGACCCTTGAAATAACTTTTCTTATGTTAAGTCCCCTTGAATATAGCTGCCCAAATATTAGCTGCCCGGCCCGGCTTAGCCCGGGCTCTGGCGGAGATCTATGTATCTATCTATGTATCTATCTATGTATCTATCTATGTATCTATCTATGTATCTATCTATCTATCTATCTATCTATCTATGTGGAGCATCTCATTTAATTCATTGTCAATCAACTCATTTAAACTCAGGGGACGTAACTTAAGATATAACAATTATACTAAAAGTTATATCCCTTTTTGTCATATATTTTTATATTTTCTTATGTTCAGTCATGTAATTACAAAATTAAATTTTAGGAAGGTAATAGCTGATTGCTGATAGATAAAACTATCACAGTTGGTTGCACAGGAATGAAAGGAAAACGTGTAGAAAATTTCATCTCAATCGGTTGGACCGTTCGCGAACGCATGAAGGACGGAAATACATACATACATACATACATACATACATACATACATACATACATACATACATACATACTTCTTCTTCTTCAGCGTTCCGAGCCATTGAGGTTCTTTGCTGCAAATACAATCCGTCTCCATTCGTCTCTCTGGTGGACCTTCTCTTGCCAGTCGTTGATTCCAAGTGCTTGTAGGTCTGTACATGTATTATCTCTCCACCGCCTTCTTGGTCTACCTCGGGGTCTACGGTCATTTATTTCCTGAGTGTAAGCGAGTTTTGTTTCCCTATTATCTTCAATTCTTTCTATATGCCCCAGCCATTGTAGTCTATTAGCCTTCATCATACCAGTGATTAGCGGGGACTTAAACAGATCATAAATGTCTTTGTTACTTCTTCTTTTCCACTCTCCACTTTGTGTATCCCTAATGGGTCCAAAGATGCGTCTTAAAATTTTGTTCTCAAAGGTTTGTAACAAGGCTTCGTCTCCTTTCGTTGTACTCCAGGTTTCAGAACCATACAGCACAACTGGTCTGATCAGTGTTTTGTATATTGTGATTTTGGTGTTACGAGATAGCGCCTTTGATTTTAGTAGATGTTGTAGTGCATAGTACATCTTATTTCCAGAGTTGATTCTAGTTTGTATTTCTTCCCTTATGATGTTGGAGCAGTTGAAGATTGTACCCAGGTATTTGTATGTTTCCGTTCTTTTAATGGTCATATTATCTATTTGTATGTGGCCAGAGTTTCTAGCCATTCCGTCTCTTGAAATTACCATATATTCTGTCTTATCTTGGTTGATAACCAGCCCCATCTGTTGGGCTTTTCCCTTTAAGTGAGTCAATATTTCCAATGTCTTTTGTTCACTTTGCCCTATAATATCTATTTCATCTGCATAACCAAGCAGCTTGGATGTTCCTCCAATATCACATTCCTCCTTTACCTTCCTTACAACTTTCTCTAGAGCCAGATTGAAGAGTAGCGGCGATAGTGCATCACCCTGTTTCAAGCCAGATGTTATTTGGAAGGGGTCTGATTTCCTGCCTTTATATGTTACTATATTATAAGTATCTTCCATGCATAGTCTGGTCATGTTGATTAACTTCCTTGGTATTCCAAATTCCTGCATAGCATTCCATAGACTATTCCTATGGACACTATCATAAGCCTTTTTAAAATCCACAAAAATGTTATGGAGATCTCTTTTATATTCCCAATGTTTCTCGGCTATTTGTCGCAAGATAAATATCTGATCTATTGTTGATCTGTTTTGTCTAAAACCCGCCTGGTAGTCACCTAATATGTCTTCTGAATATGGTTTTAGTCTATTTAGTAATACTGCGGATAGTATCTTATAGCTTGTGGACAGTAGTGATATTCCTCTATAATTTCCACATTGGAACTTGTCTCCTTTCTTAAAGATAGGTATCAATAATGACTCTTTCCAGTCATGGGGTAATTCTTCTGTCCTCCAGATTTTTATTATTAGTTCGTATAGCTTTAGATGTAATGCATGGCCACCTGCCTTTATAAATTCAGCAGCAATTCCATCAGTCCAGTTGCCTTATTGTTTTTAAGTCGTGTGATTACATATAGGATTTCTTCAAATGTAGGTTCTTCAATTTGTGGTTCACATGTTAGAACCTCTTCCTGTGAGAAAATGTTACTT
>OY992884.1:23323196-23418196 GCA_963921405.1 Cepaea hortensis | reverse complement strand
TTGCCCACTCCTGATTACCTCTTTTGGAATCCCATCCTTACCTGGAGCCTTGCCAGATGCAAGCTCATTTATAGCACACTTAAGTACTGCTATAGTGATAAGTGTGTCCAGGTGGTCAAGAGTTGGCAGGGCCTCTATGGCGTTGAGGGCATCATCCGCTAGCTTGGTCTCACTTGAGTAAAGCTCTAAATAGTGCTCGACCCATCTATCCATCTGCTGTTTTTTATCAGTGATGATTTCTCCAGTCAAGGTTTTCAGTGGTGCACTTCTTTTTATCATTGGACCACAGGCTTTCTTTATCCCTTCATACATGCTTCTGATGTTTCCCTTATCACTCGCGATTTGAATGGACTCACATAAATTGATCCAATAATCATTTGCACACTGCCTGGCAGCCTTGTGCACATCCTTCCTAGCTTGCCTTAGCTCACTCAGAGTGTTACGCTTTGGTCTTTCCTTGTTTCTTAAGAGAGCTTTCTTCTTCTTATCAATCAAGGGCTGCAGAGTCCGTAAACCATTCCTGCCCCTTATGATCCACAGTGCCATAAACCCCTACCGCTGTTTTATACATAGTTTCCTTAAGTTTACTCTATTTATCATTTACTATACAATTTTCTGATGTATCATTGAAAGCGTCTTCAAATTGCTGTTGAAATTCAAAAGCACTTTCCAGGATCGTGAGTGTTAATAATATTAATCCTGGGGCTAGACTTGTGTTTAGCTGTGTAGATTCTCTTTGGTCTCAGTCTAACCCTTGCAACAACCAAAGAATGATCTGTATCACAGTCAGCACTGTGGTAACTTCGAGTTAATGATGTATGGTTCAGATGTTGTCTCTTTGTGATAATGAAGTCCAGCTGATGCCAATGACCGGATATTGGATGTTTCCATGTGACCTTATGTAGCTCCTTTGTTTTAAAAAAGGAGTTTGTAATACATAGGTCATTTCTAGTGCAATGCTCCAGCAGCCTTTGCCCATTATCATTCTTGCGACCGATGTTGTATTTTCCAAGGCAAACTGGCCATGAACTCGAGTCTTTGCCCACACGAGCATTGAAATCACCGAGCATATAAATGTAGTCGGATTTTGGAACTGCCTTGATCACGGAGTCTAGCTGCTCATAGAACGTATTCTTCACATCATCAGCGGAAGCGAGTGTTGGTGCATATGCAGTAATAATGGTGGCAAATCCACAAGAGGTTGCCAAGCACAGTGATAATAATCTTTCATTACCTCCAGCTGGGATATCAATCATTCCCAGTAGCGAATTCTTCACTGCAAAGCCCACACTATGTTGCCTTTTTTCTGCCTGCTCTCTTCCCTTCCAAAAAAGAGGTGTAATTCTTTTCCCTGAGTGACCCTTCCTCAGCGAGGCGAGTCTCCTGCAGGCCAGCAATATCAATGTTAAGACGATTGAGTTCGGCATCAATCACAGCCGTTTTTCTCACATCGTCAATATTTGTCAAGTCAGTGGAAAATCCTGGACACATGGTTCTCACGTTCCAGGTTGCAAGCCGTAGCTTGAGGTTTCTATTATTCTTTTTATTAGTACCTGGTGCATTGGTTTTACAGCCTGCGATTCAGATTATGTCCAAGCCCCAAGCACCCATTGAAGCAGGCAGGCTGTGGCGGATCAGCACCCTATTGGCCGGGGGATGCCCAGCTTGAGACGGGCGGTAGCTGATCAGTGACACCTGTAGGTGTCTCCCACCGTCAGAGGCAATGCGTGGCGCCCCATGTCTACGCCAACTGACAAGGACTTATAACCCGTAATAGTTGCCTCACGCTTTGATTCCGAGACCGGTTAAGACCAGGGATGGCGTTATTGCCTCTCCATAGCACAAAGCCTGGGCTAAAATAAAGAAACCATGTGTTGAAAATGCAGCATGATCCCTCTCTTGGCCTGCCTAGTTCACTCCAGAGGAAAGTTGACACGTATAATCTGGAACAAGACAAGCTGCAGAAGCTGCCGGATCAGCAAAGCAATGCTCTAACTGTCCGCCTGTCGGAGCTTCGATCCTAGACCAGCTGCCAACCAAGGCTTAGAGCCTGGTCTGCCCTGCCATGACTTATGTTGTCTTTGGGTTGCATTTCCTCGCACCAGGATAAGTCTTGCACCCTCCCAATTGCGCTCTTCCGCCCGAAGCCGTTGGCACAATGTGGGGTGTCGGGTTTGGTAAGCGCCGCCCAACATTCGAGGCTGACAGAAAGCAGGTAGTACCGTCTACTGTCATACGGTAGCTCAGTCATATCTGACTAAGACCTGACTGACGACTATATATATTGACTGACTATATATATATATATATATATATATATATATATAAATATATATATATGTGTGTGTGTGTGTGTGTGTGTGTGTGTGTGTGTGTGTGTGGGTGTGTGTATACTTTCTACATACATCTTTATAAGCTTTCTATATACATCTCTTACGCTGTCTGCATACATCGCTTTATGCTTTCTACATACAACTATATAAGCCATATACATACATCTCTATAAGCTGTCTACATACATCGCTATAAGCTTTCTACATACATCTCTATAAGCCATATACATGCATCTTTATAAGCTGTCTGCATACATCTTTGTAAGCTTTCAACATACATGTCTATAAGATTTCTACATACATCACTATAAGCTTTCTACATGCATCTATATAAGCGTTCTACATACATTTATATAAGCTTTCTACATACATTTCTGTACGCATTCTACATACATCGTCCTCTTTGTTGCTATGCCTCTCTCGTCCGGTGTTATCCCACATACGGCTAATAGTATCTGCAATTTATCTGGTTAAATCGAAGTGATTAAAATAATTCTTCAGAGCTATGTTGGGTCCATTATGATGTATTCATTCATTCAGTAGCATGTCCTTTGTAGAACCTCGCTCCCAAAACAGCCTTCCGGAAAACCTCTCGATCATAAGTAAGATGTTCTGCGTCCGATACATCCATTTGGAGATCATCCACCACATCCTGCACCCATCTTCTCTTTGGCCTTCCTCTTCCTATCTTCCCAGGCATATACTCCTCCATTATTGTTCTTTCCAAACGTTCCTGACGTTTCAAATGACCGAAACATTTCAATTTGTTTTATCGTCTTTAATAGCCAGCCTTCTTCAATATTCAGCTCTTGAAGTATGGATGCATTTCTTCTTTTCTTTACCCAAGATATTCTTAGAACACGTCTATAACATTTATATTCAAAGGCATTGATGCGCTGTACAGCTTGTTTAGTAAGTGCCCAGATCTCACAGGCGTATGGTGCAATGGGAAAGATGCATGCTCTTAAAAATCTAATTTTTGTTGTTCTGTCTGTCCCACTCCATAGTTTATTCAGTTGTTTTAGTCTTTGAAGAGCAATTAATAGTCATCGTTTAATTTCTTTCATTGTGTCACCGTTGTTGGTAATTAATGACCCAAGATATTCAAAATTGTCCACCACCTACAACTTTTCCTCATTAACATATATTTCTTTCTCCGTAGTAGCTTTATCTGTATGCATTATCTTTGTTTTTGCTATGTTCAGATATAAGTTGTGATTTTCACTATGTAATTGGATTGAGGCTATTAGGTTTTCTATACCATTCTGTGTTGTAGATAGCAATACTGTATCATCAGCATACCGAAACTCTGGTATGTCATGACCACTGATATTTAGGGCATCATATAGCTCCCTGTTTGTATCATCTCTTACATTTCTCATTATATTTTCGGCGTACAAGTCAAACAGATAGGGGGACAGCAGTAACGGACTCCTTGCTTGATGTCAAACCAGTTTGATGTGTCGCCATCTATTCTAATCCTTATGCTATTATTATAATATATGGAAGTGAATAATGGTCAGTTATCAGATAAGTGAGACATTATCCGGAAGACAGAGAGATGTCGTTTTAAAGAATATTGATGAAATCACAATCGACGGATCGAAAGTGAAATAATATCACAAAAGAAGTTAATTCAAGAAAAGAACTAGTTACTCGTATCAAACGTAGATTATCTACATTCTATTAATATCTCATGAGAAGAGGAAAGCTTAATCATGTCGTCTCGACGGGAAAGTTGAAGGGGAAGAGAAGCAAATGGGGACGAAGTGAGAAGATGAAGGACAATTTGACATCGTGGCATGAGGAAAGATCAATATTAGATATGATTGGCAGCATATGAGACAGGGGGAGGTGGAAATGATCACCAACACTACAAGGAGCCTATAAAGGGAGGGAGGCTTAGTCCACTTCTTCAGTTGATGTATCCCACACATTTAATTTTTCTTTTAATTGCATATTCGATAAGTGATCTATTATTGCCAGCAGTCGCTAATACTCAAGCATTTGCCTTCCTCTCTGCCCACGATATTCTCAACATTCTTCTCTATACATGACACATCAATGCCTCCAGTTCCCCTAATGTTCCATTACACATCGTGTAGCAATAAAATTCATACTGAAAACCTAGCCACGCACGTTTCACGTTGTTTCCTTGACTTTGTCTTCTTCTTGATTTGCCATCTATTCCCCAAAGGGGCATACGCGCTCAACCAAACACGCACAGCCGTTTTATCTTGTGTTATCTCCTGCATCTCCCTCTATGGTGTGTTATCTCCTGCATCTCCCTCTATTCCGTGTTATCTCCTGCATCTCCCTCCATGTAGTGTTATCTCCTGCATCTCCCTCTATGCCGTGTTATCTCTTGCATCTCCTTCCATGTCCTCCCAATATTATCCACCATTTTCAGTATTTCTCTTACTGGTATGTGTTTATGCCTCCCGCTATGTTGTTTGTCCCCCTGGGTTCCACACAAGAAAGTGTCTAGTTTTATTGTCCTCAGGTGTTCTCAATTTGTGCCTTAACCAGTGCCAGAATATGTTCCTCACCTCATGGTTGACTACAGTGCCTTTAATCGAACTTTACATTGTTGATTCTTTTATACTATTTTAGTCCCACTATTCTGTGCACGCACTAATGAGTGAATTTGTGTAGAACTTTAGCACAATAGCATCTCGTGTTACGAATGCCTCAAGTCACGAAAAATTTGAGTTACGAACTACAACTTCGAAAACGTTTTGTCGTGGGTAACTAACAGTGCCTCAGGCGATAGGCTGAGAGAGAGAGAGAGAGAGAGAGAGAGAGAGAGAGAGAGAGAGAGAGAGAGAGAGAGAGAGAGAGAGAGAGAGAGAGAGAGAGAGAGAGAGAGAGAGAGAGAGAGAGAGAGCTTTAACGTTGGAGACAAACGATCGCGTACAGTACAAACGGAAGCCACGCAGTACTAACATCGATTAGCGCTAGCCTGGCAGCCTAGCTTTGCACGCGTGCGCAGCCTCACTTTCATTAGCCTATTACACAGCAGTAAAAGATTTCTTAGCAGTGGCACTGTGTTCAGTTTCTCATTTTCATTATTTTCCTTATTAACCCCATCAATTATGAAGTCGAAAAACGGTAGTGGTGCTGCTAGAAAGCAGAAACGTATAACAGTGGAGGTAAAGAAGGAAATAATTATGAAAATGGCGTTCGTGTGGTTGACATCGTTAATGAGTACATCATGCAAAATCAGCTATCTCCATCATCACAAAGAACAAAGTGTTACTTACTCATATCAGTCGATGTGGCTGAATGCGTAACTAAGCTGCAGAAGCAAAAATCTCAAATTTTGAGAAAGTTTAAAATCTTCTCTTTATCTGGATCAATGAAAAGCAACTTGTAGAAGACAATGTTAGTGAGGCAATATTATGTGAAAAGACGAAGCTGTTGCACAGTGATTTATTGTCGGAATAGCTTGGTACAAGTGCTAAGACTGACGATTTTAAAGCCATCAGAGGCTGGTTTGAAAAGTCCAAACAACGAAGTGGCATTCACAGAGTAATTAGGCACGGAGAGGATGCAAGTTCTAACGAGAAAGATGCAGAAGCCTTCAAGGTGGAATGTGATAAGATCATCAAAGACGAAGACTACGTTCCACAACAAGTCTTTGGTTGCGATGAAACGGGCCCTTTCTGGAAGAAAATGCCCAAGAGGACCTTTATTACCCAGGAGGAGAAAGCATTGCCGGGGTACACACCAATGAAGGACAAGCTAACTCTGCAGTTTGTTCTGTGCCTACGCCAGTGGTGGCTGCATGTTTACGCCAATTTTAGTCTACGACTCAGAAAATCATCGCGTCTTTGATTGATTGATTGACTGACTTAGGAACAGACATCACAGCATTCGGGGCATTCCCATAAGCGTCACGTCCCCATCCTCAGCAGCCAGCGAAGAGTTCCAACACTAATAGTACCAGTAGCAATCTGATTATAAGTCCGTCTCGCCTTTCCTTTGAGCGTTGAGCGTCGGCCAGATCCCTTCGTCACTCCTCGTTGTCTCATTCTTGCCAGACCATGGTAATCCATTTGCTCCTCCGAGGTGTACACGTGCTCCCACAAGGCCGCAACCACGTCTGCCTTATCATGCATCAATACTTCACCAAGTTTTACCGAGCCAGCCAATCTGTCCGCCTGTTCATTCCCAAGCACAACGGCATGCCCCGGAGAAACGATCCAGGCTATGCTTGCCACCCGTGACCTCCGAAGCGAAGAAAACCACTCTGCCCGAAGCTTGCCTGTCCTCACCAAGTTTGGTGGATGTGTGTTTGTCTAGGTGGTTGTGGGTGAGTGGGTGGAGGAGGATATGTTGGTGGATGATTGATGATGGGTTATGTGATGGGTGGGGGTATATGTATGGGTGGAGAGATGTGGGTGTGGGGATATGTGGTGGGTGGGAGATGTGTGCAGGTGGGGGTGGATGTGGGTTTGGGGGTGTGGGTGAGGGATGTGCATGGGTGTGGGGTGTTTGGTTGGATGGGTGGGGAGTGTGTGTGGGGGAGATATGTGTGGGGGATGTATGTGGGTTGGGGAGGGATACATTATGGGTGTGGGGGATGGATTTGGAGATATGTGTGTGGGTGGGGGATATGTCTGGCTGGGTGGGGGTGTGTGGCTGGATGGAGGATGTATGTGTGGGTAGTGAGGGTGATTGTAGTTGGGGGATGTGTGGATGGGCAGGAGATGTGTGGGGAGATGTGTGTGTGGGTGAGGGATGTGTCTTTGGGATGTGTGTGGGTGTGGTGTTGTGTGGGAGGGGAGCTGGTTGTGGATAAATGATGTGTGTGTGGGTGGGTGAAGGTGTGGTTGGGTTTTCGGGTTGGTGAAGGATGTGTGTGAGGGTGGGGATGTGTGCTTAGATAGTGGTTGGGGTGTGTGAGTGTGGGTGGGTAGATAGGAGATGTATGTGTTGATGAGTGGGTAAGGGATGTGTGGGTGTTAGTGGTTGAGGGATAAGTACGTGTGTCTGGGGATGAGTGTATGAGTTGGGGATGTGTGTGTGGGTTGTGTGTGCGTGGATGGGAGGTGTGTGTTTGTGAATGGGGGATGTGTTGGTGGGTGGGGATGTGTGGGAGGGATGTGTGTATGGGTGGGGAGATTGTGCGTTGGTGGGGATGTTTGTGTATATGGGTAGGGGTGTGGTTAAGGGATGTGTTGCTGGGGGATGGGTGGATGGAGGATGTGTGGTTGGGTAGAGGATGTGTGGGTGGGTGATTGTATATGAGTAAGGTGTGTGGTTAAGGGATGTTTGGTTGGGGGATGGGTGGGTAGAGGATGTGTGGGTGGGTAGAGGATATGTGGGTGGGTGAGTGTGTGCAGGTTAGGAGATGGTGGGGGATGTTTGTAGGTGTGGGCTCGGGATCTGTGAGTGGGCTGGGGGAGATGGGAGATTATGTGGGTGGGTGCGGAATATGTGTGTGGGTAGGTGCGGAATATGTGAGTTGACGGGGAGATGTGTGTGTGTGGCTGAGGAATGTGTGTTTGGCTGGGTGGGTGGAGGTGTATGGGTGGAGGAGGATATGTGGGTGAGTGATTGTTGGTGGATAATGGGACGGGTAGAGGATATGTGAGTGGGTGGGGAGATGTGTGTAGGTGGGGGATGTGTGGGTTATTGAATGTATGTGTGCTTGGGGTGTGGGTGGATGGGATGTGTGGTGGGTGAGAGGTGTGTGTGGGTGGGGAGATGTGTAGGTGTAGGGATGTGGTGGTTGGGTAGGGGAATGTATGTGTGTGTGGGTTATGTGTGTGGTTGGGTGGGGGAGTTGGAGTGAATGGGGGATATGTGGGTGGGTGGTGGATGTGTCTCATAACATAGTAATATGCATTGTTTATGTTTACAAAATTCATGTGACAATGTTTTTTCCTATGCACTGTTGATGAAAGAAAGCTGAGTGAGTGGAAGGGCCGAATGTAAGACGGGCCTGCGTGCCCAATTTGTTACCCTTTGAAAATAAAGTCTGTTCGTTCGTTCGTTCGTTCGTTCGTTCACCTTCCTCGGCATGCTTTCTGAGTCAGTTAGAATCACGATATGTGTGTGTGTGTGTGTCGTATTCTCAATCCAGTGGAAAGATGCACTGACCACCTCCACCTCCATTCTTAAGATAGATGTTGTGGTATCATATGCCAGGCTCTTCTGTACCAAACGATGACCATTAGCTTTTGCTAAGAACCTTCAGGCACTCCTCCTACCTCTCAACACAGACCCAACTGTGTAGATAATCACATCGCCCGAGCGAGTATTATCTTGGATTAGTTGCTGGATTTCCACTTCCGTGGCCCCTGCTGGCCACACCCTGCACTCCCGGCTCTATGTGATTATAACTATGCACAAGTCTGACTGCTCCACTTGCACTCTGACCCACCCCTCTCCTCGTCTAATGTTCTCAAAGATGCACACCTGTCTCATCGTATCCTCCGCCTGAGCCATCCATGATTTCCCTCTTATCAGTCGCTGACACTTAACTGCGTCCAGCGCCTAATGCAACGGGTGATCTATGTCTGCAGCTACTCTGAGGTATGCCTTCGCCTGCATCACCTTGAGCCTACCAGCAACAGTCGGCAGACCAAGGATGTAACGCATACACACTACTGGTGTGTCTCTGGTGCATCCCAGAATGCCTCGCATAGCTTCGTTCTGTATGCGCTCTAATTTCACCAGAAGACTCTTTGAGACAGTGAGTAATCCTAGTAAATAATCAATCACTGAGAGGATCAACTGCTGGTATAGTGTGAAAAGCATTCTCTGCTCTATACCCATTGCAGCCATAGTTTTAAGTGCATTGAGTCCCTTTTGAGACCTTGTCACAACCGTCTCCACATGGTTCTTGAAGGCAGGCTCCTGTCAAATGTGATTACTAAATACTTCAGTTTGTTCTCTCTGTTGATGCTTCTACCATCTATCGCAAGGCTTGGAACATCAGCTTTCACAATTCTGTTTTCCAGAGAACACCACAAAACAACCGCCTTTTCCGGGTGGATGACAGCACTAATTTCAGTGCCCCAGTCAATCACTTTGCCTACAGTCGCTTGTAGCTCCTGGGCTGTTTGCTCCCTACCTCTCCCCTGCCTATATGCAAGAATATCATCTGCAAATGTTAGCATTCTTTCAACCACTGGTGCTTCCAGGTTTGTAATCTTGCTCGTATACGCGTTAAAGAGCACAGGTGACATTGCAGATCCATGTGGCAGTCCTGGGGTTAAAATATGTGGCTCTGAAGTCCATGCACCCGGACGGAGAGCATCCCGTCGAGAATGCAGGACGGCTGCTATCCAATTCACCAACCATGGATTTACCCCCTTCTTCATCAGTGCGGTCATTAAAATATCATATCTAACTCTGTTGTATGCATCCTTGAGATCAAGCGCCGGGCCATCGTTTCTTGTCTACTCTGGAACCCCTCGTAAACGTCAAATGCAAAAGTGGCTACAATTGACAACTTCTTTAGGATCATCACCCTTTAAAATAAATTTGAGAAGGTTTTAGAGAAGATAGTCGCTGTCAATCTGCAAGAGCTTTTGGAAAGGTTGAAGCTTCTTTCAAGAGGTCTGGGGTGTCACAGGCCAGGAAAAGATACCTCGCGTCTTTAAACGCAACAATGTCGAAAAATAAAACTGCCTGTGATATGGAAGTCTAATGCTAAGGCATGGATGTCGAGAGCCATCTATATAGAACGGCTGACTAAAGGGTTTGCCCCAAGTGTTAAGAAATACCTAGAAGACAAAATCTTCCCATTCGATGTCTGTTTCTTATGGAAAATGCTCCTGCCCACCCACAATGTCTGGAAGAGGACTTGGACATGGAGTATAACTTCATCAAGGTCAAATTTCTTCCTCCCAACACCACTCCTCTGCTTCAACCCATGGGCCATCAAGTGATCTCCAACTTCAAGAAACTGTACACAAAGGAGCTCATCTCACAGTGTTTTCATGCCACTAATGGCACCGAAATGATTCTGAGAGATTACTGGAAAGACCACTTCAACATGCCCCACTGCATCAACACATTGACAAGGCATGGAATGATGTCTCCATCCATACCTTGAAGTCTGCCTGGAAGAAAGTTCGGCCACTTTGTACCAGAGAGAGAAGAGTTTGAAGGATTAGAGGCAGTCGCAGCAGATGTAGTGGGTGAGGCTGTGTCCTTGGGCAAAAATATGGTCCTGGAAGTCGATGGCAAAGACTTGGAGGAGCTGATTGGCGGACACATTGGAGAACTCACTACAGATGAGCTTGTGGATCGTCAGAATGAACAGCTAAAAACATTAAAGGAGGAGCAGACGTCCGATGATGATGAGTCAGTGACCGTTTCAACTGCCAAGATTAAGGAAATTTGCAGCAAGTGGGCAGACGTCGACGACTTCATTGTCAACCATCAACCAAACAAACTTGTTGCTAACAGGACAGTAAACATGATGAATGATAACGCGATGGCCCAGATTAGAAAGATTCTCTAGCAAAAGAAGCGACAAATTTCCCTTGATAGTTTCATGGTGCAGAAAGATTGCTTGTCGGCTGCCAAGAAACAGCGACAAGAAACTCCTGAAACTAAGGATTCACAATAGCAAAGAAAGTGACAAATTTCCCATGATCGTTGCATGGTAAGAAAGATATAGTAAATCATTTTTGATTTTATAATTAATTTATTTGGTTGTTTTATTTCTCTTTATTTAATACGTGAAGTACACGTTTTCTTTACGTTTTGTCAGGTAAACGAAAGGATGTTAATAAAAAAGAACAATTCTTTCATCTTGAACCGGATAATCTCTATTTCATTGATTTCAATGTTTCGGGTGACGAACGTTTTGGGTTACGATCCCAGTTCTGGAACGAATAAGTTCGTAACTCGAGGTACCATTGTAATTCTGTTAGTTATTCTCCGTGTTTCTGACCCATACAGTAGCACCGATCTAACATTGGATTTAGAAATTCTGAGGTGGTGCCAACTTTAACGTCTCTTGACTTCCAGAAATGGTCTAGGGATGAGATAGCCACTCTTGCCTTTTGTATTTTTATTTTAATATCCCAATCTGATCCCCTATCTTTATCTGCACAACTCCCCAAATACATGAATGATTCTGCCTTTTGAAATTAACTTTCACGAAGGGAGATTGAGTTGTCAGTTGCTTGGTTTAATGTCATTGTCTGTATTTCCTTTATGAATATTTACACCTAATTGTTGTGCCGCCCTCTTATTACTGCTACTAATTTACAAATGAAAGTCGTAAACTTAGACAGTCACAATTATTTGGACACGTTATGAAAAGAAATCAACACTGGATAACTTGGTGACAAGTGGCATGTTTGAGGGGAAAATAACAAGGGGAATGCAGAGAAGAAAATACCTTGACGCTTGGCCACGTGATATGGTCGAGATAAAATAAAGAGCTGAGGCACGACTCTGGTGATTGTGTGAGATGTCGAAACATGACCGTCCACGCTTATCGGCATGGTACAGATGATGCTGATGAGTTTCCTATGCATGCGACCACGTGTGTGACATCAGAGCAATGTCGTCGGCGAAGTCCAGATTATCAAGTTGATTGTTAGAGTGATATCTGGTCTTGGCCTTATGATTGTCAGAGTGATATCTGGACTTGGCCTGGTGATTGTTAGAGTGATTTCAAGACTTGACCTGATGATTCTCTTTCTTTTTATGTTACACTATACAATAAAGATCATCATCATGCCTCAGGTACGTCGCTCTCATAGCAGTCCACTACATCAAATTCGATGCCAGCTTCCCTGGCTCAGTGATTTTCAATTCCAATTCTGTGCTCAATATATCGTGTCCATTTTCATTTCCAAGTTGTTCTCAATGTCACGTGTCCGTTTCCATTCCCAGGGTTTGCTAATCTCTCATGTCCATTTCCATTCCCAAGGTGTGCTCACTGTCCTGTATACACTTCCATTTCCAAGTTGTGCTCAATGCCCTTGTCCGTTTCGTGAAGTTTTGCCAGATTTTTTTTTTTTTTTTTGAACCTTGGCTGTGATCACTGTTCTGTCCTAATCATGATGGCTTTTAATACAGCCAAAGAAGGTCAGTTTCAGGGACATGGTGTAAATATTGGTACGCTCGAGAAACAAACGAATGATGTAAGGCAGTGTCCCGATCGTTAGATTATAAATACAGATATGTGGTAAATTAGTTAGTGCTTTCTTTTCTGCTAACACGTGACCTTTCAGTAATATAACAGATAACCAGTAAATCCTTGGTTTTATACTCCGTTTATTATTATAAAATGTAAACATTTGACGGGCTTCCCGGCATATTGGATACACGGCGCTAGTCCCATATATTATAGACCAAACCGCAGTCGATGGGTGCTGTTATAAATATCAGATCGACTGCCTTTAATTCCTCTGGCATTTTCTGGAATTCGTTTTATGCTGGGTTTGCCAGGTATCCAGCTCATTTAAAATACAAATCCTCATCGATGGGGATCGAACACATAGCCACCACGCCAGCGGGCAAGAGTTATATCAACTGCGATACCGAGTATATTATTTATTATTCTGCGAGAGGCACACATGCACATAACAACAAATGTAAATAGGTTCATAAAATTGTCAGTTCTAACAAATGAGAGTCGTTTTTATAACAGCATTCAAAGGCCTGTGTAATTTCACACTCATTGTATTATAACCAAAATTGACAGCTATCACATCATAGGTACATTAAGTCCATGAGTTAAGAAGGACAATACTATATATAACATACACTACTGCCAGTCAGACATCGCTACCAACAGAAAGTCGTGTATAATCAACTGGCAGTCATGAAGTCCATACTTGTGCTGACGTGTCTGTGTTTGATTGGCGTTACCAGCGTCTCCGGTAAGTCTTCTCCTTATTCTTCTTTCACCCTGTATCCAAGGCCTCAAACAACTCACGTCAAGACTCTCTTAGCTAGTTAGTCGGCACATCATCCTCACTACACATCGACCCATTCAGTCCATACGTTTTCGGATCCCTTCCTCAGTAAGTCCCGCTGGGTGTCGCGGCTAACGACACCAGTTCTGTATTTGTTTATTAGTCTTCTTTTTTTTTTTGGCGTCATTCGTAGTGCTCTTGTTTGGGCACACCTCTTTTAATCTGCTGTTCTCGCATCTTGACCATGGTTGTAGATTAACAGTCAACACTTAGTTCTTTAGAACGACTTTCTTCTCGTAAGACATTCAGAATGTCAGCCTGGTCCATGGTGCGTCCGCCTTCTACAGTAGCCTTACCTGCGAGCTTGTCCGCCCGCTCAAGACTCTCTAACTTTAGTTACTCCATGCAGCTCTGTCAATGTCCTCCAAAATGTATTCATTTCTATTCCTACATGAAAATGCCTTGGCAGTTGGAAATCGAAAAAGAGTAGCCTAACGGTGCTGCCCGGGTAAAATTTCGAGTTAAAAATCTACCCAAGGTATTTCAGGATCCTCGCCGGTGCTACGGAGTTCGTACATTGAGCTGAGATTTTCCAAACCCAGGTTTGAGTTAGGAGGAGAACGGAACACTTATGGGTTACACCCGTGTGCCATGATGTTGATCCATCGACTAAACTAAACTAAACTCTTCTCAGCGTGTTTTAGGTCTTCCCGTATTTCTTTTCTCCTTATCGTTCGAGACAATTTTGGGACAGCAGAGGTGTTTCCAAGGCACCAGGGATGAGGTCTATACTGGCCAAGACCTATTGACGCGTCCTCGCCGAGCGTCCTGGGCAACAGGTCCCTTCGGGGTCCTGGCTGAAGTCAGTAGAATCGTTGATTCCTCCGAAGTCGGAGAGTATCTGCCTGTACGGCGAGGAACCACAAGCCCGCACACCAATAAGTCAGACATGGGACAACGGATACTCACGCAAACCTCAGGTCCGGTATGACATCATACTGATGTTGGACAACAGAAGGTCTTCATCCGACATACAGAACTTCACGCTGGAGATCACAGCCAGCGAACACAAGCAAGCAAGCAAGCAAGCATGGTTCGAGACAAAAGTCATGCTAGTTATAGTATTGTATGGTTTCTCAGTACATGTCCCTTCCAGCGCCAGCGTTTTTTCTTGTTCTCTTGGTTCACTGGTATTTGTCTAGTATTTACCATGAGCTCTACATTAGTGACTCTGCCATACCATTTGTTCCTTCTATTTTATACAAGGAGCCAGTCAGTATTGTCTATTGATCCAAAACACCTATATACAACAATAAGATGGAGACAAACAGCTTTCTTTGGTCATGTGATGAGAAGAGAGGCATTGGAGAACATCGTGACAATTGGAATGATCGAGGGGAAGAGAGGCAGAGGCTGAAAAAGAGAAATGATGATGGACGAATTGAGACGGTGGCATGGAGGAATATCATCAGCGGCTTTGATCCAGAACACCAAAGTCCGAGATCTGCGGAGAGCCATGAACGCCTACGCCAGCCGGCACGGCACTTGATGATGATGAAGCAATCAGCGAATGATTGTAGTTTATTTGTAATTGTATTCGTTCTTCTCCTTGTTTCTGATCCAAACAGCAGAATTGGTTTAACAAAAGAAGTGAATAAGTTATGTGCTATGTTTAATTTATGTTGACTTCCAAACAATTCTTCGTGATATAAACGCTCCTCCAGGCTTCCGTATTTATATTGTATCTGTGTCGGTTCAACCCACTCTGGGTATATTGCTACCTAAGTAGATGTACGGTTTCGCCTCTTGAAGTGCGGTTCTCCACGGAAAATATGGCTATCATGTTCTTGATATATTGTATTTAACTTTCTCTTCCACATATACATTTGTAAGTGTAATTGATGTGATCTCTCATTTAATGTTGCTTATCCTGCACCTCATTTCGCATTTGTCAGGATAAAAAGGCCATTATCAAAGTCCAGGGCATCGAGATGGCTCGTTCGATGAGTCAATTAGATCGCGTTTCTGCAAGTGCGTGTTATTGTCTTCATAATCCAGTCTATAACCATTAAGACAACTAGAGGTGATACAAGGCATCACTTCCTCACCCCTGTTCTTATTTTGAATATCTCTATTTGTGTTTCCTCATGGAGGACTCTGCACCTCGCATCTCTAAATGTTGACTTTCATTAAGTGGATATTTGTTCGTGATATTCAGTAATGACTCATCAGTTTCAAAGAGATTCCATATCAATGTTATCAAAGGATTTTTCTGATTTCACAAGTACAAAATAAAGTAATCAGTTCAGCTTAATGATGTGCGCTACTTTTATGTGCGGTATAACTGTCTGGTCAGTGCAAGATCTATTTGGTTGAATGTCTGCCTGTTCATCCCTTTGTTGTTTGTCAATGGCGTAATGGCATATCGAAGGCCTCCGGAATGGCCCTGCATAATACTTGACAGTATGATGTTCATAAAAATCATTCCCCTGTGGGTTCTTTTTTCTTTGGCAGCTTCTCCTCTCTCCAGTCAATTGGCTTTTCTTCATTTTCCTAGATCTTGCTAAAGAATATGTGCAGTAATTCATTAAAGTGTTTGCATTAATGTTAACGGTTTCTGGTGGAATGCCATCTGGACTAGCAGCTGTCCCATCCTTGAGAAGATAGATAACTTTACTAATAACTAGTTTACATGCTTTCCCGCAGTTAATATCCAGTTACACTTCTGCAGACTGGATATCTGGAGAGTCTTTTGGGATAGATATATTCATGAGTGGTCAACGTATTCAAACCATCTGTTTAGATGATTATTGTTAGTGAGCACTTTCCCATTTCTATTGTTGATCAGTCCACTCTGTTGACTATATTTTCCCTGCTATATTTCCGGTGGCACTGTCAACATCTTTTCAGGTTTGCTTTCAATGTTTCTTCCTCTGCTTATCTTGCTACCTCATCTGTACATTGTTTTGTTTTTGTTTTCTACGCCTATATCCTCTTCTTGACGTCATTATTAACTACCTCTCATATCTCCTGCTCTCTGGCTTTAGTAGCCATGGTTTTGTTATTATTTGTCTCTTGAGCTTCATTTGTTTCTCTTATCAGAAAAGGGTGGTCTGTATATATGTCTGTTATACTAAAAACTCTTACGTCGTGGAGAGGTAATTTAAATTAATCGTTGGTACAGTTATGACCAATTTCAATTTCATTTGTGTGGTGTACGGTGAGCGGATGGACATATAATATAATTTATTTTTAGATATAGATAAATTTGACAACGTGTTCACATGCACCCACTGTGAACGGACATTTACAGCGTAAATTGCCCTTATCAGCCACATTCGCTAACGCCATAGGTAAAAGTTATTATGCCTTTTTAAAGCACAAACTATCGTCTGTCAAGACGGCAAGATGCCAATGAAAAGATAAAGTTGTGGTTGAACAATACATTTACTTCATATTTCTTGATGCTGTAACGGCAGTAGTCGAACTATAAATTTAACTGCTATTTCTAGACACAGGTAATGTAGTGGATGAACATTAAATACAACTGCTACTTCTAGACACAAATAAAGTAGTGGTTGAATATTAAACATTATAGATATTTCTAGACACAGATAAAGAAGTGTTTGATCATTACATATATGGATATGTCTAGACACAGATAAAGTAGCGGTTGAACAGTACATGTAACAGCTATTTCCGGTAGCCTTTGACAATTAAATTTTAATATTTCTAGACACAGGCAAACTAACATTTGAACACCAAATATTACTTATATTTTTAGGCATGACTGAAATAGTTGTTGGTCATTAAAACAACTGATATTTCTAGATAAGATCAAGTAATGGTTGATCATTAAATATTATTGCAATTTCTAGACATTGATAAACTTAGCAGGACTAGTATATTGTAAATTATACTTCACGATGTAAAGGTATTGGGTTGAAGTCTCTGTGTCCACATGGAACACGGTGGTAATATAGACTCTATCATGCTGACCTTATGTACATTTCTATAATCTCTCGTATCCGTGTGTGTGTGTGTCTGCTCCGTGGCCGAGGGTTTACGGACGTAATTCTTAATCCCGCATACCGTGCTCGATCAAGACACAGCTGCCAGCGGTTTGACAGCAGAACGTCTTGCGTTGGTTTTTTATGAACTGGTATGGGTGCCGGCCGTTCAGAAAGCAATGATAAACTACTGAACGTAAACTTGCCAAGATATCAAGAACAGCAAAAAAACAAAAAATTATGGAGTTGAATACGATGTCCTATAAAGAATATGCAACTAACTTCTTATCGCTGTGAAGGTCCCCTCTGGACGTTGTGTTTGTGCCTGCAGACAATGACATATCTACAATCTGAGGAGGACACCCCACTAGCCTGGGGCTATTTCCAGCCAGTGCGTACGTGCTGTGTTGAAACTAATTACAATTCCAATTTCCCCCCAACAAATTCCAAATTCGGTCTCGTCTAACCTGCTTCCTCAGCGGTGTTTATTGTTGAGAGCCGTGGTTTTTGTGGGTTGTTAGTCCTAATTCTTACTGGTTTTATTGGTTCCGCTCTGTTCGTCGGATAATTTATTTTGTGTTATCTGGTTGTTTTCTTTGTCTTGTGTTGGTCCTGATAAAGACCGGTCCTTGGTTGGGCCTACTGGGGCCCGCATTCTTTCGTTTGTTGGCTTCTTTTCTCTGTTAGCACTGCTACGTGCTTGTCGCTTCTTGTGTTATTCACATCGAGGCTGGTCCCGGTCATGTCCAGTCCTCATAAGGACTAGATGTAGGCAAAGGCAGAGCATTCAAGTGCAAGTCACAAGTTGTCCCCCAGGTCTGCGGCCCGTACTCCTTTACGTCTGTTTTTGTGGCGTTTTTCATCATCACGTAGTTGAAACATGCCTTGGTGTATCCTTATATGTCTCCCTCCGGATGTGAAGTTCTAGTAGCAGTCTTCCAAACTGTGTTCCGTGACAATACGGATTTCAATAGAGAGGGAAATGGGATCTCAGCAACACAATTACCATGGAGCTGGTACTGTTGTTCTGGGTTGGGAATACAGTTTCTACACCAACCTTACCCTGATAGGAATATATTCACGCCTGACTATTTACTTATTTATATTACAACTTTCACAATCTGCGAGTTAGTTATTTTATATCAAAATCATCACATCCTGTGAGTACAATTCTATGCCAAGCTCTTCACGACCTCGGAGTTAATGATCTATATCACAATCGTCTTGTTCACAGAGTTATCTATATGCAAATAGTGCCGTTTAATGAGTTAATTATCTTGATCAAACCTTCAATTCCTGACAGTAAGTTACATGTATTGTTACATTAAAGACCTAAGAGTTAATTATTCGTTAATCACCGTTAGTCGCAGTTCCAACATCACAGGAAAGGGTTGTCCCCATTATGATCCGTTGCCATGCTAGTGAATATCGCATAAAAGATTTCACTGTCCCATGTGAAAACTGGAAAAGACAAACGAGTCTCGAAAACAATGGCGCGCTCAGGCATACTGTACATAATGCCGCCACCAAGAACGACACCACAAAACTCCGCTATGAAACATACAGTTCATCCTTGATGGAATTGGCAGTCACTTTCCCAATCAGATGTTTACCTACAAATTCTCAATGTTTCTAGATGTTGTGTTCCGTTTCTGGATGTTTCCTAGCCAGCCACGCAATGTTTTCTTCCGAAATGCATTTCACACAACAGAACAACCTCTGACAGATGTAAAAACATTTCACTGTACATACTGCCGTCGTCAGAATGCTAACATAAAAGTACAGTTCTTCCTTGATGGAAGCGGAAGTCACTTTCCCAAACAGATGTTCACCTACAAAGTCTCGATATGTCTAGATGGTGTTACTCCGTTTGTAATAGCATGACTGTTACAAGGCGACATGCCTGGTGTCAGAAAGTTGAGGCTGATTAAAGAAAGCAGGTTACTAAATGGGATTTTCCGTAAAAGGAATGCCACCTAAAACGCACTAAATGGTCACCACCCTGACGTAAAGACAACTAAGAAATACGTAGGGTGGTAACCACAACATGCGGGGTAGTTACGATCTGTGTGCCAGAAAAGAAGCCGCAAAATGGTTCGATATGGATTCCACCCGAGAAGATAGTTATATGTCACCAAAGGGGAAAGACGGTTATCCATCTGTTTTAAAATGTTATCCGAGAAGAAGAGAGTAAATACTATTCCGAATACTATTTGAAAGCGTAAATTAAAGTAAAATGGCTAACAGGCGACTTTTGTGGCACTTGTGAAATTTGTAAATTAATTCTAATGAGAGAGAAACTTCGGACAACCAGAAATCAACCAAGCAATTTGTAACTGGTCTTTTTCTACAACTTGAGTGGCGATTCAGCATATTTTTGTATTGCCCGATTGAGGGAACCAACCCCGGGAATAAATCAAATTCATTAATAAAAAACGAGAAAACCGACCACTGGTCTTAATGTCAGTATGTGCAAGTTTATTGGATTTCATTATTATAGTTAATTGTCAATTGATCAAACTGTCGCAGTACCTATAACGAAATAAATCATGGCAGGAAGCTTCACTCATACACAACACAAGACTGCCTCAAAGTTTTGTCTCGCACAACCTTGTTACAACAACTGGCCACATTGGGGTGGCGAAGTTGTGTCCTGTGAGACGTTTCTAGATGCTTTCTAGAAAACCACGCCATTTTTTTCTCCGAAATGTAGTTTTCGCAGCAATACAACCTCAAACAGATGTAAAGAAACATTTCACTGTACATAATGCTATCGCCAGAATGCCAACACAAAAGTCCTCGAAAACACAGTTCATCATCGATGGAAACGGAAGTTACCAGAATAAGCCACACATTTCTGCATAAGGCAAGAAATACTGGTTGCTTCTGCGACACACCAGCCGCCATACGTGCAGATATTTCTAGATATTTCCGTTTCGTTTCTAGAAGTTATCTAGCCAGCTACGCCAATTTTCGAACATGTAGTTCCCTCCACAACGCCTTGGACAGATGTAAGAAACATTTCACTGTATCTCCAGAATGCCAACACAACAGTCAACCACAACCACGAAAGCACAGTTTATCGTCAAAGGAATAGGCAGTCAACCAGAAGACCAGCAGCCACACATGTCTGCATACGGCATAAAAACCCGATCAATTCTGGAACATAGCCAGCCGCCATTGCTCTGAACATGCAATTCACGCTCCACAACGTCGGGCAGATTAAAAGCATTTCACACGAAATTTACAGTTCACAGTGTTGCGACACGCATTCAACTCAGTAGCAGGGCGACGGAACCATAAACTACCATATCAACATGAGGAAACTGCGAATGCAACGGTAGCCACGAGTGTAAACACCCAGAGGCCTTCCTTAACCGTTTCATCGCTTATCCTCTATGTTCGTGATCGGAAGTCTAATAGTTAATTATCTAAATAAAAACCTTCACGAAGTGATAGTCAGTTTTCTAAGCTGGTACATTAAAGAAAGTGAGTTATTTATCTGTATGAATACGACTTCGTCTTGTGAGTTAATTATCTTTATCACAACCATCATGTGGTGCGAATTAACTATGGTAATAGAAACAACCATGTCTAAAGATTCAATTATTCATATTCACATCTTGACACCTATATACGTATCAATATAAAAATCTGCACTATGTGCGCATTCTTTATTTATATCAAGGTTGTAACGTCCCGCATATTTATCGTCTACACAAAACGTCACAATCTGAGGGGTAATTATTTATTTAAAACGCTTCACGTAATGTCATCTCCTCTGGATTAATTATCTACATGCAAATGTACATTCCCTGTGATTTAATTGACTTCATGCAAACTTCACTTTCCTTGAGATACTTACAGAGTGCGCCAGAAAAAATGAATACACATGAATCGCCCACCAGTGTAAATGCAATCTCAGTTTCGATCTTTGAACGTGCTGTTTACGTCATCATGTTAAACATATCATGCAACACATTGTTACCACAATGCGTCCTACAAATGGTGTAATATGACAAATTGTGATGACGTTATTAAAATAATATACTCAATTAAAATGCGATTACATTTAAACTGGTGGGCGATGACTGTGTTTACATTTTTTCTGGTGGACACTGTATATACAGGCAAACCCCCACGTGCCACAGACAGAGTGTATCAACAAGGATCGGTCATAAACTAAGTCATCACATCTTTTTTGTTAGTGAATATTAATGTATGGTGATTAGATAAATTAGACGTAGACAGTCCAAAATCTTTGACACAAGTTAGAAATCCGAGAAAAATTGCTCATTTCTAGTGTTGAATATATCTATTTAGTGGGTATGAGATTGCAAAATTGAAGTGTTGAATATCCAAATAGTTTGTATGAAATTGTACTACATTTGAACAGTTAGAAGAACTACAATAATCCGTTACAATAGAGAGTGTAACAATCAATCAATAATGTGCCAACGCGGAAAGCGTGGGCGGTCATGACTCGCCATTTCACTCCATCATCAGAGTCGTGGGTCAGCTCAGTGTTCCGGTCTCGACCTAGCCATGTGACCAAGCCATCCAAGTATTTACTTCTTGGTCTTCCTCTTGGTCTGTTCCCTTCGATCTTGCCAGTCGTCACCAAGTTCTCCAATCCATTTCTTCTAATAACATGTCCAAAATATGTTGACTGTCTACGTCCAATTTCTCTAATCAATTTACGATTTTCATTTGTTTCCTGTGCCGGTCTCCCTGGTCGAGGGATTAGCAGCTTTCTCCATAACCCCGAATACTCTCGTGGTTGACGTGAGCGCATGAGAATTGTAAGTCGCGACGGTGACTTATGAGAGTATGGAGCTGGTCGCTCAGAAAGTCGTGGCGTGCTGATGAGCATAATCTAGCCTAGGAATCAACATACAGCTGAAAAATGCTGATGTTGACCGCAATATCCTAAAATAGGATGGAAACGCGGAAAACAAACATTGTCTCCTGTAATACTTGGTCATTGGTTTATTTTCTGTCTGTTCAAAGCCCCGACAGATAGTTGTTGGTTATGATCTCAAGTTTCTCGACGGTAGATAGAAGACCTCTTTCACGAGTCAATGGCTGGCGTCTCCATACAGTATGGTCACTGCCATAGAAGAAAAGCAACGGCAAACTACCTTCTTTAAAAGTGCCTAGTTTATTATGATTCGCTTAAAGACAGATCATCGCAAGACAAGTGTAAAAAACATGTGTTACAAACAGCGAATTGTAATAGAATTTCTAGTTGCCGAAAAAGAAAATGCCATGTGCATTCACAAACGTGTATGTGCGGTGTACGGAAATTGTGCACCATCGGTCGCTGGGCTCAGAGAGTTATAACTTCAGCAAATGAAGAGACGGAATTGTGTGATATTCCACACTCTGTACGTCTGTGGCGGCTACCAGCCCAGACAGGTTGAACAGTGCTGATGCCGTTATTCGTGATGACAGGCACATTACAATTCAACAATGGCTGCTAGTAGCCGCTGCTAGTAAACAAGGGAAGTTTGATCACAATTTCTAAACATCGTATATTAAATGGTTTGCGAAAGATTGGTTTCGCGAAGTCTCACAAATGAGTACAGGTTTCATAAGAAAACCAATTATTCTTAAATGTTTACACGATTCTAAGCTGAGGAAGGAAGCTATGTGTCAATGGTCGCTAAGATCAAACGACAGTCAATGGAGTGGTATAATGGTTAGTTGACAAAAAGAAAGAAATTCAAGACAGCTCCCTTAGCAGAAAACGTTATGATCACAGTCCTGTGGGACATTGATGGTGTGATGCTTGTGGAAAGGATGCCAAGATGTGAGACAATCAGTTCTGCTGCGTATATCAAAACACTATCCAATATCAATAAACAGTTCCACAGAGTTCGGCCTAACAAACTTTGAGCAGAACCGTTGCTCCCACACGACAATGCACGTCCACAAACAAGATAGAAACACGGGAGGTAAATGCTAAATTGGGCAGGACTACGCCATCATACACCTAATAGCACAGATGTGGCTCCCTGTGATTTTTATATTTTTGGTCACTTAAAAATACACTCTTTAGAATCATTATTGATCATGATAAGGCTGTTAATCAGGCTGTAATGGCGTGCAGTACTTTTCTGTTAATTCACCAAAAAAAAAAATAAAAAACGGAATCCCAGTGTATGACATCACATCAAGGGTTTCCCAGTGTTGCGCCGTAGATCGGTGCGCAATTCTATCGGTGTGCAATGTTCTATGCGGCGGTGGTGCCGGTATTCTTGCGGTGGCCAGAATCGAACAATGTCCGAAAGAATGGTGTTAAAAACATCGAGCTTGTCAACTCTTGAGACCCATAAGGGAAGCAAAGAATAGCAACACTGCAGCCTACCATGCATGTCGTAAGAGGCGACTAAAGAGGCTATGGTTCCGTCGCCCTGCTACTGAGTGAGTGCGTGGCGCGACACTGTGAACTGTGAGTTTCATGTGAAATGCTTTTGAATCTGCCCGAGGTTTTTTGGAACGTGAATGCATGTTCGGAGTGATGGCAGATGGCTATGTCTCAGAGTTGACCGGTTTTCTGCCTTATGCAGAAATGCCTGACTGCTGGGCTTCTGGTTGACTGCCACTACCATCGACGATGAACTGTATTTTCGTGGACTGTGTGGGTGAACATCTAGGAAACATCCAGATGGGAAAACTAACTAACTAACTAACTAACTCTTGAGACCGGCAGTATATGAAAAGAATGAGATCTGTCTGTAGGGGAGACTTGAGCCTTGCTGCCATGTGCCTTGTCTCAGCGGGATGTCCTACCGACATGGTGAATGTCGGCATCTCCATCTGTCCTGACGCTCAGTCAGCGATAGCACCATGACATGATAATGAGAACAACGTCTAGTAGAATGTCAGATACCATGATGCTGCAGAAAAGCAACGCTACTCTGGCTTGTAGTGGACAGCTGCTGCTGCCAGTTCAAGAAAACTCATAATGATGAGACAGACACACACACAGTCACACAGAAAAAACGGTGGCCAAAGCCACAGAAACACTGTGGGACAATTGACACGAACTGACACGCACTGTACCCGAACACAGAGGCGATCACCGTCTGTGCTAAATATAGCTGGTGAACCTAAATATAGCTGGTGACGTTTCTTTGGGATGAATTAACATAAAAGTACCTGGCGTGCTTACGTGAGCAGGACAACACCTGGTACAGCCAAGGCATTCATGCACTTTTTTCGCTGTGATCTAGAATGCTTAGAGGAAATGTTCATGAATATTATTTATACATTTCCTTCATTTTAAGCAGTATACGAAATAAAAATACGTTGGAACTCTTTTTGACCATCCCTTGCAAATGCAATCATCCATGCCCTGGTATTCAAATAATACAATTCTCACACAGGGGCGTCTAAGAGGGTGCTGGACTTTATCAACTATATCAGCGGTGAGTTTGACAACGAAATTCAGACCAAGGAACCCGGAGATGACCATGACTTCGTACGGTTCAGGGTAATACCAGTCGACGTCAAATGCTTACGGCCGGCAAGTGGACATGTCTGTCTATTGTCTGGTTGTTTTATCCTAAGTGTGTTGATCTGCCAATATCTGTATGTATATGTTTCTTTCACTAGAAATATCAGACACGTAAGTTCATCGGCCACATAAAGTGACATAGAGGAATTCGCATGAAAACCTTAAAAGTGTGATATAGCATATAATAACCGTATCATTGTCTTATAAACTGTCAATATTGTTGTTAAGGCTGTCAGGAGTATGCAGCGCATGACATCACGTTGCAGACGAACACGGTGACGTAATAAGAACTGTTTAAAGATGACCGTCCTACTTTTGACACGCACGAAAGAGGGGCAGCGTTTTGTTTTCCTTGTTTTTAAAATCAGTAAACTGGTGGCACCAAAAGGAATTCATAGGCGAATGAAGGTCCAGTAAGATGATGCATGTCTTCCAGTCCAGCAAGTGTATGAGTGATGTAGAAGGTTCAAACCGGTGTTACTTGTGTGGCAAAATGTTCGCAACCGGTTCAGGCACATTGAGTAATGACCCCGGAGTTGATTTTTCTACAGGAATCCTAACACGTTATTGGAGCTGGAGGACTTGTATTGGACGCAGTGGTGACTACATCGAAACAATGATACTTTTGTATAATAATAATACTTTACTTTTCCAGATTATATTCACCCCCCCCCCCCCGCCCCAACGAAAAAAATATTAAGGTGTGTATTTGACTCCCCCTCGTCGATAATGTTTAAAGGCTGGTATGGGGAGGGGAGGGGTGGGGGGTTCTGTGTAGATGTATTACCTATTAAATGATAAATAAGTCACCTGCTTCTGTAGTCTCCATGATATTCTTGAGCGAGATCGAACACCTTTCCCTGGAGAGAGATGGAATACAATTCTCTTGAAGGGGATGGAACACCCGTTCCTTGAATTAGATGGAACACCCGTTCCTTGAAGGAAATTGAATAAACGGTCTCTAAAGCGAGATGGAATACCCGCCCCTTGAGATAGATGGAACACACGTCCTTTGAGAGAGACGGAACATTCGTCTCTTGAGAGAGATTGAACACCCATCCCTTGAGAGAAATGGAACACTCGTCCCTTATGAGGGATTGGACACACTTCCCTTGAGAGACGTGATACATACGTTCCTTGAGAGAGATGGAATACCCGTGCATTGAAGGAGATGGAATATCCGTCCCTTGAAGGAGATAGAACACCCGTTCCTTTAAGAAGATAGAATGCCCGTCTCTTGAGAGAGATAGAACATCCGTCCCTTGACCGAGAAGGAATATCAGTCCCTTCTGAGAAATGTAACTCCCGTCCCATGAGAGAGATTGGACACCCGTCCTTTGAGATAGATAGAATGCCCATCTCATGAGAAAATGGAACACCCGTCTCATAAAGAAGAAGATGGAATACTTGTCCCTTGAAGAAAATAGGACACTCGTCCCTTGAAGGAGATGGAATGCCTGTTCCTTGATGGAGATGTAACACCCATCAAGATGGAATGCCCGTTCCTTGATGGAGATGTAACACCCATCCCATGAAGAAGATGGAATACTGGTGCCTTGAAGGAAATAGAATACCCGACCCTTTGAAGGAGTTGGAACACCCGTCCCATGAAGGAAATTGAATACCCGCCCCTAAAGCCAGATGGAGTACTCGCCGCTTGAAGGAGACAGAATATCCGTCCGAAGACCGAGATGGATTACCCGTCCGTTGGTGAAATAGATGTAACATCTTTCTATAGAGCGACATGGAATACACGCCCGTAGAGCGAGATGGACAACCCATACCTTGAATGCGATGGCATACCCGTCCCTAGAGTAAGATGGAATACCCATTTAGCATCCCGATCACTATAAAATGAAATTACAGGATCTCTTTGGTATATCTTGGGAACAAATACACCTTAAAGGCTTAATTTGCAGTGACACACACATTTCGATATAATAAAACAGACAATTTAAAACCTAGTTGGCTGCAGACCAGTGTTAATGTAACAATCAACACATAATCAGTGGTAATACAATAATCACGACACAATCAGTGTTGGTAACAATATCAGTATGGTAGGCTGGGCTATGTTTAAACTTTATACTTAGGGACAAGCTCTGGTCAAGATACGGGTGTAGTTTGTCCCCGACCGTTTAGACACCTTGACTCTGCTTTCTCACACTCACTCAACCTAGAGACGATTACCTCAAGGGGCTCAATCCCGACGACAGAACTCAACTCTGGTAAAGTCATTTTGAAAAGCAGAAAATATATTATACACAAGAGTATAGGAGAGGACAGGTTGAGATGAAGGAAGTGGTTATAGCAGCTAGATATACAGAGAAAGATCAGCATTAGATGGTCAGTTGTGTCATCACTAGGCATCTGCGGTTCTGGTTAGTACATCTGGTCGTCATGGGTAGCTCACCAGATCTCCCAGGACCCTCCTTCCGATAGCGTAGAGTGGCAGACTGGTAGGATGTGGCACCCTTTCTTCGGACAAATGATCAGACTCCAATGGTAGACGTGGTTGACTATCTGGAGTCGGGGGACTTCTGAATAACGTACTGTTCAGATGGTTTTCTGTAGACCTCCTGGACTACTGTGTGTGATAACTGTCCCGACCCAGCACTGTTCAGACTAAGGGACCACCACAGGTTCAAGGTGTCGTCTCAAACAACTCTTGTAGACGCACCGTCAGGCCGGAGCATCGACGCTCTTAGTGTATTTTACAATGTCTCTGTTGGCAACATCGTGGCCTGGTAAGTTAACACGTGAGCCATACTTGGATATGTAGAACAATAATTCTTACCCTGAAGGTGCTATAGTGAATGTGGTTTGATGGAGGGATCATCAAACCCTGGGTAATTAAATGGCGAAGGGAACTTCATAGGCCGGAGCCCAGTGCGCTGATCCAATAGTGGGGATGCGTCATGGTCACTGGGGTCGGTTGCTATCGCTGGTCCACCTTCCTTTATTCATCTCAGGCTTCTTCAGACTTCACCACCAGAAGATTGCGCCTGTAATTAGAGGATCTTATTCGAGAACCTGCAACAACCCATTGGTACATG
The DNA here is from genome assembly GCA_963921405.1 of Cepaea hortensis. NCBI lineage: Eukaryota > Metazoa > Mollusca > Gastropoda > Stylommatophora > Helicidae > Cepaea > Cepaea hortensis. The sequence continues at coordinate 23,390,377 of OY992884.1, read as the reverse complement.
TCACTTGAACAGAGCCGACAAACCCTCAGCATTTGGTAGACATATTAGCTATGTATTACCTGACTCTGTTCTGCCGAGAGAGAGAGAGAGAGAGAGAGAGAGAGAGAGAGAGAGAGAGAGAGAGGGGGGGGGGAAGACACGAAGACTTGAGTGAACTGGACCATCATCCGTCAGGCAGATCCTTGATCAACTTCCTCTCGGGAGGCTTAGGATCCAGCTTGGACAGGTCCGGTCGTCGCAGTAACAGGAACTTTTTTTTATCTAAAACTCATAATTTTTCACTCTCTCATTCCCCCAGTATAATATATTCCTCTGCTCTAGGGTTAGTGGTCATATGAATTGGGATACTCGTCTTCCCTGACGATCGCTCTTCGTTTCGTCATCATAGATCGTTGCTACCCTGGTTCTCCATTCCAGATAGAAGCGAACCTCGGTATAGTACACTTATCTTCTCCACTTTCAGAGTATGTGTGTTGTGCCTACTTACATCTGTCCCCTTCTTGGGTATAACGTTAACACCACCACCACCACCACCCACCATTGGCACCTTGCCGTCTTGACAGATGATAGTTTGTGCTTTAAAAAGGCATAATAACATGTACCTATGGCGGTAGCGAATGTGAGTGATCAGGCCAATTTGCGCTGTAAATGTCCGTTCACAGTGGGTGCATGTGAACACGTGGTCATTTCCACCATCATGCACCATCTTACGTCTCACACGCTCGGTGTGTGACTTATCTGCAATAATTGTCTCCTTTGTCTTTATTCCATTTCTGATGTTTGCCCTCCATGCAACACGTTCAGCGGCGACTTGCTCCCAATGTGCATTATCAATGCACGTAAACAGTGGTATGAGTATATATGACACTTCCCTCCATGTAGAAGGTATATATCAACACACTCATCTGCACTCAGGACATTCCCATACGTGCTCAGTCCCCTCGTTCAACAGACAACGAAGAGTCATACTACTAATCGTTCCCACCGCTATCTGATTAAATGTTCGCCTGGGCTTCCCTCTCAGTTTGAGATTCTTCCAGAAACCCTGCCGATCACCCGCAATCTCATTCTTTCCACATATGTGCTCTCAATCTTTCCTCCGTATTCCCCACCTGGTCCCATAAGCGCTCGACCATCACCCCCTTGTCCATAGGCAAGATACCACCAAGAGGTGCATTCCCTGCTATCCTATCAGCCTGTTCATTCCTCCGTACACCCGCATGGCCAGGGCAAAATATCCACACAATTCTCACAATCTGTGACCTCTGAAGCGACGAGAGCCATTCCACACGAAACATTTCTTTCTCCACCTTGCTAAGCATACTCTTTGAATCCGTAATGAACACAACGTGTGTTGAAGTTGTCTCCTCTAGCCACCGGAATGCTGCTGTTACTGCCTCCACCTCCATTCTCATGCTGGAGGTCGTAGTCTCATATGCCAGGCTCTCCTTTTTCAAGACTCGCCCATTAGCCTTTGCAATAAAGCCCCAGCCACTACGTCTGTTTCTCACCACTGACCCATCAGTGTAGATGACTATGTCACCTTTATTTGTGTTGCTCTGGATCAGCTGTTGCACTTCAAATTCTGTGTGGCCCGCTGCCCATTCTCTGCACTCACGACCCAGAGTTATTATTATATTGTGCCAGTCCGTCATGTCATCCGGAACTTCAACCCACTCTCTTTCCCGATTGATGGTCTCTAGATCACACACCTGACTTATAAAAAGTTCTGCCTGTGCCATCTAGGACCTGCCTCGTCTTAGTCTATGACCCTTTACCATATCCATTGCTGCATGCAGCGGGTGATCCCTGTCTGCGGCAACTCTCAGGTACCATTCGGCCTGAAGGACCCTATACCTATCCGTCATTGTAGGTAGCGCCAGGATATGCCTCATGCAGATAATTGGTGTGTTTTTTGTGCACCCCAGGATTAACTGCATGGCAGCATTCTGTATGCGCTCTGACCTTTCAAGCTGGCTTTTTGATACTGTCAGCAGCCCCAAACCATACTCAATGACAACAATCAACACACAGACAGAATTAATACAACAACCAACACACAATCAGTGTCATACAACAAACAAATTACAACCAGTGTTAATACAAAAGTCAACACACAACCAGGGTTAATACAACAATCAGCACACAACTAGGGTTAATACAACAATCAACACGCACTGTTTAATATATCAATCAACACACAACCAATGTTAATAGAACAATCGACATGCAACCAGTGTTAATACAACAATCACCACCCAACCATTTTAATATAACAATCAACACACAAAGTTAATACAACAATCAGCACACAGAGGTATAACAACAATCAACATATTGTTTGTTATTGTTGCATATCCTTTACAGAATATTGCAGTCAACACGAGCATCTTACTGCTGTTGTTGATGTCTTGGCAAGATGTACGTTCAGTAGTTTGCTATTCCTTTCTGAACTACCGGCTCTCATACCAACAAGTTAAAACCAATAGGACACGAACTGCTGGCAAATTCATCAACGCTGTATTTCGAACGCGGGGAAGGGGAATTACGAATCTCGTCCGCAACGCCATCGCTACAGAGAACGACAGTCAACATATAACCAGTGTTAATAATATAATTAACACACTAATAATGTTAATACAATAATCAACACACAATCAGCGGTAATACAACAATCAACATACAACCAGTGTTAATAAAACAAACACCATGCAACCAGTGTTAATACAACAATCAATACACAACCAGTGGTAATACAACAAACAAGAGACAACTAGTGTTAACACAACAATCAACAAACATTAAGTGGTAATACAACAAAGAACATACTGTCAATTTTTTTCATTTACTGCTAATATAGTATCTTGCAGTGTAAATCGGAGGTGGGATGTGGGGGAGGGGGGGGGGAGTCTTGAGCCTGAGGAATTAAGGTCGCAAGGCTAGTGCAGTCGCCGCAAACTGTACAGGTTAGAGTTTTCTTTTTGCACAGGACAGAAACAGCTAAGAACATACAACTAGTGTTAATACAACAATCAACACACAACCAGTGTTAATACAACAATTAGCACACAACCAATGTAAATACAACAATCAACACACAACCAGTGTTAATACAACAATCAACACACAACAAATGTTAATACAGCAACCAACACACAACTAGTATTAATACAACAATTAGCACACAACCAATGTTAATACAACAATGAACATACAACCAGTGTTAATATAATAATCAACACAACAACAATGTTAATACAACAATCAACACACAACCAGTGTTAATACAACAATCAACACACAACCAGTGTTAATACAACAATTAGCACACAACCAATGTAAATACAACAATCAACACACAACCAGTGTTAATACAACAATCAACACACAACAAATGTTAATACAGCAACCAACACACAACTAGTATTAATACAACAATTAGCACACAACCAATGTTAATACAACAATGAACATACAACCAGTGTTAATATAATAATCAACACAACAACAATGTTAATACAACAATTAACACACAACGAGTGTTAATACAACAATCAACACACAACCTGTGTTAATTCAACAATTAACACACAAAGTTAATACAACAATCAACAAACAACAATTTTAATACCACAAAAAACACATCCAATGTTAAAACAACAATCAAAACACAACCAGTTTTAATACAACAATCAACAAACAAAGTTAATACATCAGTCAAAACACCATCAATGTGAATAGAACTATTAAAATGCAACCAGTGTTAATACAACAATTAACAAACAACCATATTTAATACAACAAACAATACACAACCAATGTTAATACAACAATAAACACACAACCATAGTTATTACAACAATTGAGTTGAGTCAAGAACCGACATCACTGCACTCAGGACATTCCCATACATGCTCAGTCCCCTCGTTCAACAGACAACGAAGAGTGATACTACTAATCGTTCCCACCGCTATCTGATTAGATGTTCTCCTGGGCTTCCCTCTCAGTTTGAGATTCTTCCAGAAACCCTTCCGATCACCCGCAATCTCATTCTTTCCACATATGTGCTCAACCAGTGGTAATACAACAAACAACAGACAACTAGTGTTAACACAACAATCAACACACAACCAGTGTTAATATAACAATCAGCACACAGCTAATGTTTATCAACGCGTAACAAGTTATAATTCAAAATTCAACACAATCCAGTTTTAATTCAACAATTAACACACAATCATGGTTAATACAACAGTCAACACTCAATCAGGTTTAATACAACAAGCAACACATAAACAGTGATAATACAACAATCAATCAATCACATGCCGTCTCCCAAATGAAGGTTGGCTGCAATGGATCTGCAACACTGTCTGTCTCTCGCCTTGAGTGCACATTCTGTCATGCTGATGGTCGTCCATCTCTTGATGTTGTCTTCTCGCTTGTATCGTTGTCTACATTTTGCTCGTTTGCCCTCAACCTTGCAACAAGTATGGTTTTTATAATAGTCTCATGTCTGTTAATGTGGCCGAAATATTTCACTTGCCTCCTCTTTATTTCTTTCATCATCATCATCATCATCATCATCATCATCATCATCATCATCATCATCATCATCATCATCATCATCATCATCATCATCATCATCATCTCTTCTCTCTCTCTCTCTCTCTCTCTCTCTCTCTCTCTCTCTCTCTCTCTCTCTCTCTCTCATCACTCCCATATTTTCTAGAACCTCTGCTTTTGATTGTTTTTATTTCCATGAAATACGACATACTCGTCTGCATATCCACATCTCCAGAACCTTAATTCGATTTTCTAGTTGCTTGTTCAATGCCCAGACTTCCGTGCCATACAGTAGCATTAAATATACGTAGCATTTGACAGATCTCATTTTTGATGAGTTGTTAATCTCTCTAGATGTTATTACTGATTGCATGCAGCTGAAAGCATTACAGCTTTCAAAGACCTTCAGTTTTGTTTGCAGGCGTATTCCATTTCTGTCCTATACATTCTTCTACAGTCTACCAAATGCCGCGCTGGCCTTGGATATTCTTGCATTCACTTCGTCATCAATTGAGGCAACTTGTGACACAGTGCTGCCAAGATACGTGAATTTGTCCACAACATTTAGTCTATGGCTGTTCACCTTGATATTCGGCAAGGTGTGATTATTCCCCGGAGCTGGCTGGTACATAACTACAGTCTTCTCCAAGTTGATATTGAGCCCAAAGTTTGCACAGGCATATGTGAAAGCTGAAACATTGTGTTGCATGTCTCTCTCTGAGTTGGCATATAGAGCACAATCATAAGCAAACAGAAGCTCTCTGACGGTGTCGCTGATAGTTTTGGTTTTGGTTTTGGCTTTCAGCCTTCTGAGATTGAACAACTTTCCATCCACGCGGTAGTTGATGTCTATTTCAATGTCATTGTTCTCAAAGGCAGTCGTCAGCGTAGCTGAAAACATGAGGCTGAACAGTGTTGGTGCCAAGACACATCCTTGCTTCACTCCATCGGTGACAGGAAAGGGCTCAGACAATTCAACATTTTCCTGTACTCTTGCCTGCATACCATCATGAAATAGCCACACTATTTGGACAAACGTTTGTGGACAGCCATATTTCGACATAATCTTCCACGGTCCTTCTCTGATGACTGTATCAAAAGCCTTGGTATGGTCAATGAAAGTAGAGAACATTTCAGAGTTCTGTTCCTGGCATTTCTGTTGCAGCTGCCTTGCAGCGAAAATCATGTCAACAGTACCTCGTTCTTTTCTGAAGCCACATTGAATCTCAGGAAGAAGACTTTGATCGAGATGGTTCGTAGGGCGATTGAGAAGAGTTCTGACGAGTATCTTCCCTGCGATTGATAGCAACGAGATGCCTCGGTGGTTGTCACGGGATTGGCGGTTTCCTTTACGTTTGTAAAGGTGGACTATTGACGCGTCCTTGAAATCTTGTGGCATGGTCTCGTTCACCCATATGTTTATAAAGGTATTGCTCTGTTAGGTCTGGCCCACCTGCCATGTATATATCTACTGGGATGGAATCTGGACCAGGCGCCTTTCCACTGGAAAGTTGCCGGATGGCTTTGTTTAGTTCCACTATAATTGGCAGGTCATCAAGTGTATCATTAGTGGGAACCTGAGGAAGGTAGCTGATGGTGTCATTATCTAAGAAGGAAGTTGCATTTAAGATGTTGCTGAAATGCTCTGCCAGCGTTGAAGGATTTCTTTCTTATCGGTGACCAATGTTCACCCATCTGCACTGAGGAGGGGAACTACGCCTGGTGATGGAGGACGGTAGACCGCTTTCAGTGAGTCGTAGAAGTTTTTCATATCATGTCTGTCAGCAAAGCCTTGAATTTCATCAGCTTTGCTGCTCAGCCAGGAGTCCCGCATGTGCCGAAGTTAACTGGTAATACTCTCCGAATGTTATTGAGGAAATCTTTTTATTTTTTTTTGTTAATGTTGACTTCGGGTCATTCAAATGTGCCTTGAGGAAAAGGTGTTTCTCTACCAGCCATTGGTTGATGTCTTCAGAATTTTCATTAAACCAGTGTGTATGCTTTCAGGAATTGGGGGGGGGGGGTGTAGAGAAGGGGTGGGGTGGACCCAAAATTTCAATAGCAGCGTTGTAAACTATATCCTCTTGGGCACTCCACTCTGCTTCTGCATTCTATTTAGCTGCAGCTTTTGGCTTGAGGCGGTCTTCCAGCATGGTTTCAAACGACAGCTGCATCTTTATGCTGTTTAGGCGAGTGAGATGTATTTTTTTTTTTTTTTATTATTTATCCCTTGAGGACGCCATGGTGGTTTGATGTGTATGCTTATTTTCGTGATAATCAGACGATGGTATGTCCAACATTCGGCACCACATATGGATATTGTCACCCGAACGTCTTGTCTGTTACTTCTCCTGACGATGACATAGTCAATGAGGTGCCAGTATTTCGAGCGAGCGTGCATCCATGATGTCGTATTTCTCGTGGGAAGACGGACGATTGTGTTGGTAATCAGGAGATCGTGTTCGGCACAGGTCTGAAGGAGAAGGAGTCCATTGCTTTTACAATTTCCGACCCCGTACTTTCCAATGATGCTACTTCAGGAGCCGATGTCCTTGCCTACTCTGGCATTGAAGTCCCCAAAGAGTATAAGTTTGTCTCCTTTTGGAACAGATGTTAATACGTTGTGCAGGTTTTCATAGAACTTGTTTTGACGTCATCTTTATTTGTCATGATTGGTCCGTAGACACTCACGATGGTTGCATGCTTCTTTCCGTTTAGCAGGGGTAACTTAATAGTCAAAAGCCTGTCATTTATAGCCTTCGGAAATTCAGCTAGCTTGCCAACCAGGGCCGACTTAATGGCAAATCCCACACCGTATTGGCGTCTTCCTTGATTTTCATTCCACACCAGAAAAATGTGTAGCCGGCACCCACTTCACAGATTTGGCCTTCTTCTGCAAATTGTGTCTCGCTCAAGGCTGCAATGTCGATGTTGTACCTGCCCAGCTCTCTCCCAAACAGTGCTGTTTGTCTCTCTGGACCCGACGCGCCGTCTCTGTCAAGTAGGGTGCGTTGGTTGAGGTACAACAACAACCTCGACGTGGGTCCAGGCCTCGAGGCCTTAGGGAAGATGAAAGCCTTCAATAGAGAGCGGGGAATCGACCTATTCAAAGACTCGCGCAGCCTACCCGGAGTGTTCCTACAATACCATCTCAGGGGCAGCGAGGCAGGCGAGCTGTACACCACGGAAGAGGAGGCGTACCCACTCCTAAAAGCAGCAGTAACCGGAGGGCCGTCGCTAGTCTTCACCTGTTACCACGAAGCGGGGATCACCAGAATCCGGTCACATCAATACCCAAAGGAGAAGCTGTGCAGGACCGCAAATGGGTGCGATGCTAACGCGCTCTACCCCAGCACCATGGCTATGGACTTGCTGCGTGGAAAAGATCGGGTGCTCCCCGTGGAAAACCCCCAAAGGGTAGCCCCCCCCCCTCCCCCAAGCGTGCCCAGCAGGTGTTAAAAGGCCAGCTGTTTGGATTTGTCAAGTGTAAAATCTCCACCCTAAAACACATAAGGTAGTCTAGAGATTGTAATGTCACGTAAATAATGTTTCATAAACATATCAACATTGTGTGATAGTTTTGTATAACTTGTATTTCTATTTTTGCATAGAACGCAGTTGCATTTGTGGAGGAAGACGTCTACAACGCTACCCAACTAGCTATTCTGATGGTGATTAAAGATGGCATCGAGGACACAGTTATTATTACTGTTTATAAATTTACTGACATCATTAAATACAAGTGAGTAGTCTGTGTATGCAAATGCTATAAAGTGTTGTGGCTTCACTATAGACAAATCGGCAAACATAATAACTAAACAGCAATTTGTCACCACAATCAAGAAATAATAAATCACTCACGTAAGAAAACCGTGTAACTGGATGGCCTCGAAAGCTATTTTGGTAAAGTTATATTGAGGTGATGATGATGATGATGATGATGCTGATGATGATGATGATGATGATGATGATGATGATCAACCTCATCATTTACATAACCTTCTTCTATCATTATCTACTTCATTACCTATAATCATCATCTATCATCATAATCTATTAATCATATAGTAGTAGTAGTAGTAGTAGTAGTAGTAGTAGTAGTAGTAATAGTAGTAGTAGTAGTAGTAGTAGTAGTAGTAGTAGTAGTAGTAGTAGTAGTAGTAGTAATAGTAGTAGTAGTAGTAGTAGTAGTAGTAGTAGTAGTAGTAGTAGTAGTAGTAGTAGTAGTAGTAGTAGTAGTAGTAGTAGGCCTCTTTCAGTCCTGTAGGACTGTAGAGTTGTGCCGATGGGGAGGCACCTGACAGCGCCTCTTGTGACTGTATAGCCCAATGCGAGAGTTAAATCTCTGTCACAGTTTCTGCATCTGTAAGATGAGGCAGGTCCAGCAGTAAGTGACTGCATTTGATACTTCTGCCTCCTATCCTCAGTTTGTTGGATAAGGTTGCGCTCAGAGAGCACCAGTCCGTATCGTACATCTCTCCTCCAGGAACATCTGACTGCTGCAACTATTTACCACGTTAGTTAGTTAGTTAGTTAGTTAGGTTGGAGGTTGGTTGGTTATTTGGTTAGATGGATGGTTGGTTGTTTGGTTTAATGGTTGGTTGCTTAGTTGGTTGATTGGTTCGTTGGATTATTGGTTGCTTGTTTGGTTGGTTGGTTGGTTGATTGGTTGGTTAGTTAGTTAGTTAGTTAGTTAGTTAGTTAGGTAGTTAGTTAGTTAGTTAGTTAGTTAGTTAGTTAGTTAGTTAGTTAGTTAGTCGACAGACCATCCTCATTACACATCGAACTATTCAGTCCTTAAGTGCTCGGATCCCCTCCTCAGCAATCTCTTCAGTGTGTGGTGGCTCACGACACCAGATCTGATTTTTTTTTAAAAATCTTTTCCACGTATCTGGACGTTTGCCGATGGTTTTCATATCTTGTTTGCCCACATCCTTATATAGCATTTAGGGTATCCCGGTTGACCTCTTCCTTGTGGCTAGTTCTCCATATATGAGATCTTTGGGAATACGTTCATCTTACATTCGAGATACGTGACCCAGCCACCGGTGGGGTATCTGCTTTAAGGGGGTGGGGTGGATGGGGTGCGGGGGTGCACTGTGGTAATATCCGCTCTTTCAAGCACATGTTTGTTTGTTATATTGTCTTTCCACGATATACCCGTGATATGTCTCAAACATCTCATATGGAAGGAATTCAACTTTACTTCCTGTCGTGAGTACGAAGTCCAGGATTCATACCCATAGAGAAGTGTGCTAACAACACAAGATTTATATACTTGAACTTGTGTACACTCTGTTAGTCTATTATTCTCCCAAGCACTTTTAGTTAGTCTAGAGAGTGTTGTAGCTGCCTCTCCAATGCGTCTGTCGATTTATGTCTCTAAGGAAAGGTTATCGACACTAAATTCGCACACTCATGGACAGCCTTCAGTACCTAGTTAGAAATTTTGATTCATGGAGGTGCACCAGTATCTTGTTCCATAACCTGAGTTTTCTTTAGGCTGATGGTGAGCCCAAAGTCTCTGCAGGTGGCTGCAACATGATTTTTGAGCCGTTGCAGATCTTCTGCTGCATGAGTAGTCAGTGCTGCATTGTATGCACAAATGTAGTTCTCATATGAATCTTGAATTTCTTCTTCTTCTGCGTTCATCCGGTGCGGTTTTTTTTTTTCCCCAGACGTTTTTGCGTTGTACCAGATGTTATGCCTTTAGACAGACACATCCGACTTCTGCGGGTGATTGTTGACCGGGTTAAACTTCCCGGGAACATCTTTATTTTAGTTTGGTCTTTGTCTTGAGTCTTGGTGGGGTTACAAAGTTTGCCATCAGATATTATATTTAGGTATATGCCTTCAGTGGCAGTCCCTGAAGCCTGTCAACAGAGAAAGGGCGAAGAAGATACCAAAAGATGTAGGTGCAAGCACGCAGTCCTGCGTTACTTCGCTGCTGATGCTGAATGACTGGGCTTTTGAGCCATCTAATAAGATGGTCCCCTGCATGTTTTCTTTAAATGATTTCATCCCTCATATCCTGTGGTGCTGATCTTTCTTTCTAGCAGAGCTGAAGTATTGCATACTGTTCTGGGATGATTGTTTCTTTGCCACATTTTAAAATGCCATGTGGGAAACCATCTTTTCCTGGTGCCTTGCAGGATATGAGAGCGTCTAGTGCTTCACCGATTTCTGTGAGACACGGTTCGCTATCCAGGACATGCATGGTGGGATGTTGTCCAATGGCTTCCAGAGCCTCTTCCCCGAAAATGTTCTCCATTGAATATAGCTTTGAGTAGTGTTCTACCCAGCGATCCATTTCTTTCGCTAGATCTTTTATGATTACACCTCTCTTGATTGTAAAGGGGCCATCTTATGTTTGGATGACCCGACAGCTTGCTTGATGCCCTCGTACATTCCTCTTATATTTCCAGTGTTTGCACAAGTTTGAATTTGTGCAGAGAGCTATATCCAGCATCTGTCCGCACATTTTCTTGCTGTGTTCTGTTTCTGGCCGTTCGCAATGCCTGCAATGTTTTCTCTGAGGCGATGTTTTAAACACTGAGAATGCATGTATCTTTATCTCCCGGACTAGGAGCATCTCTTCAGAGTGTGCGTCGAACCAGTCGGCTGCCTTTGTTTGCTTCATGTCACATGTTGATAGTGCTGTGTTGTAGATGGTGTCTCAAAAAGGGCTCCATCTCTTGCTGGCAGTTCCATTTGTGGATCTAGGCAGAACCTCTGCCATAGCCTGGGTGAATTTATTTACCTTCTCTATGTTTTAGTGCCGCTGATGTCAGTGCGTGGTCTTCTTTCTGTTCTGTTTCTGTAGAATCTCTTAGGCTTTATCTTCACCTTGCTGGAAACGAGTGAATGATCGGTGTCGCAGTCGGCACTATGATAGCTACGAGTCAGCCTTACATTGCGAAGATTGCTGCGATTAGTGAGCACCAGATCGAGTTGGTGCCAGTTCTTTGATCTAGGGTTCCTCCATGACACCTTGTTTTGTGGTTTTGTTTCGAAGAAAGTGTTGATCATGCACAGATTATGATGACTGCAGAATTTCAAGAGACGTTGCTCTTTGTCATTGATATTCCCAACCAAGACTTTCCTAGACATGAGGGCCAAGATATGTGGTCGGAGCCAACCCTGGCGTTGAAATCCCCCAAGAAGAAAAGGTGTTGCTGCTCTATTGTTTCAATGACCACTTTGCTAAGGTCGTCATAAAACTTATCTTTAGATGCTGGTGCTGCGGTTAGTGTCGGGACGTAAACGCTTATAATACTAACTAGGCCTGCCGCTGTGTGGAGTTAAAGCTTCAGTATTCTTTCAGTGCCATCATTTGATGGCATGGTGGACTTTGGCAGCTTGTTTCTGACAGCGAAGCCAACTCCATACTCTCTGGTCTCTCTGCACGGCTTGCCATGCCAGTAGATAGTGAACTCTCTCTCCTTGATGTTTCCAGACCTGAGAGTCTGGTCTCTTGCAGGGCGACAATGTTTATCCCCAGTCTGAGTAGTTCGTTGCTTATCTTGGCTGTTTTGCGGGCATTGATAATCTCATTTAGATCGTCTCTTACGCCAGGGGTCATGGTTCTTAGGTTCCATTTTCCCAGCCTTAGGGCCGGTTGTTTTAATTTTTTTTTTTAAATTTCCCTGTTTCTAGGTGTATAAATTGCCGTCCATGAGTCAGAATTTTGTCCCTAAGCGTACACACCCCCAGGAGCAGATGAACCGTGACGAGACATCACCTTATTCTTCTTCTTCTTTGCGTTCATCTGGAGTGTTTTATTTTTTCTTTCCAGATGTGATTGCGGTGTGTCCGGTTAGAAACCCTTGGGCCGAAGCCCTTAGGCCAACACATCCGACTTTTAGCATGCATTTTTGACCAGGTTACATTCCTGGGAGACTCTCACTTTTGTGGTACCGTTCACATCCCAGCCTGTCTAGCTGGAACGGTCGAAGACTTCACGGTCATCCCTCAAGGGAAGGCCGGGACAGTACATGGCATTTTCCGCCATTCAGGGTGACTTCCATAGTTGCAGTGCCGACAAATAGCACCCTGGTGCTGGGCTCACCGAGGGAATCGTCACGTCCTGCTCATGGCTGCTTTAATTCCTCATTTCAATATATTGGGCATTTTGTTTGCTACGGGTCATTCCCACACAAATCACGCCGGTCTGCAGATGGTATCCACTCAGCGAGTTTTTGATTCGGACATGTGCTTGTCGTTGTGCCCGTCAAAGCTGTTCCGAGCTCAACGGACATTCGGAAAACTAGGTAGTCAGAGCTGTTCCTAGCACGAAAGACATTTTTACTCGGACGTAATTGCGTAGTGCCAGTTTTTATTTTGCCACCCGTAGACCGGCACTTCCGACTTCGGCGGACATTTTTAATTAGGTTAGCCTTCCTCGTTTTTCGAGGCACGTTAGACTGTTATTGTTGTGGTGACTCCCGCATCTCAGCTGGTCAAGGTGGAACGGTCAAAGACATCACAATCAACACTCAAGGGTAGGCAGGGGCAGACCATGGGCATTTCTCGCTATCCAAGGAGGCTTCCATAATTGCAGAGCCGGCACATATTGCTTTGAGACTGGGCTTACACGAGAAATCGTCATATCCAGCAAATGGCTGCTTTAGTTCCTCAATTCCAAATATTAGGCATTTCGTTAGCCACTAGCCGCTCCCCATACAAACCAGGAACGGTCTGTCTGCGGACGAGATCCACTAGGTAAGTTTCAGCTTCGGACTTCCATGCAAATGGATTCGCTTGCCACGATTTCCATTTCGTGTTAATGAGACGATTTTCAGCCTTTGACTGCACTCACTCTACGAGTATAGACATAGACATTTTCCGTAAGCATTTCGTGCGACTGGGGCGCTTTTCTACCTTTACTACTCGCTCTCGAGGTACGCTACATGTGCTGCCGGCTCAGCACCTTACCTGCGGGCATCAGTGAGCGAGAGACGGACAGGCCCTCTCATGCTGCGATCCCTCATATCCCCCAGCTGAAAGCCTTCGAACAAGTATCTGAACTAAGCATGTGGCGTGCTCAACACCTCATCTCCGTTTTGCAGTACGTAAGTAACGGCCTGGCTCTCACATACAGGGATTAGTGGCTTAGAGGCGTTCAGCCATATCCCTAAGATGGGGGCCTTGGAGTATGTGTCTGGACCAAGTATTTAGTGGCTTCGTGCGTCTGATTTAAACTTTTGACTGCTATCCTCAGTCTATCTGCAGAGCAGCAGGTTGTGTCTCTCTTAGTCTGGTCCCTATCTCAAGAGCTGTCCAATATGTAGTTGTATATCCATCGGCATAGCGCTTGGGGTCAGTGGGACACTCAAGACACCCCACCGCGGCAAGGTGGAGACACATCGGAGGGGGGGAGATTCACCTTATTGACTGGGGGATGCCCAGCTTAGGCGGGCGGTAGCTGTTTAATGAGATAAGATGATCTCTCTCACCGTCCAAAGCAACCCCTGGCGCCTTGCTCTAAGCCAATCGAGCATTAAGACATATAACCGGCAACTGCTGCTTCCCGTCTTGTGTCGCCGCTGTTACGCGGTGCTGAGGTGACCTCTCCAGGACACAAGCCAGGGCAATGGAATGCGAAGAACCAGATCATCATATACCATTACATTACATCATCATCATTTATCATAATTATGCATCATTATCAGAGACTTCCGGTCAAGATGGTGATTTACGGTTGTTTTGTTTATGTGACCGTTACCTTTATAGCGTAGGAGATGGCTATTTTCATCTCCTACGTGTAATTTGTGTGCCAAGATGTAAAACCAGTTGTTTCTTCTCAAGATCTGCGCCAATGCTACGGAGTTTCGTGAATTGAGCGAATCAATCGTTGAGTGAATGTTCGCAACGTGTGTGATTCTGTGGTGTTCGGTCTTTTCAACATAGCGCAACAATATGTGTGTTCCTTGCGGAAGGCAGTCAACAAAACAAGGCGACGGAACCAACGTGGTGGCCGCAAGCGACGAAGGCGTGTAGGGGTAAGACATTATAGACTTAAATGTAAACGTCTGGGCCTCACGTATACTCGCATCCTATAATGGAACTACGCCAGCGTAAAACAACGTGGCCCTATTCTCGAAGACCTGGTTTACGGGAACGTCATTGTAGCACTCCAGGAGACGAGACTGGGTGATCAGCTAATCAAAATGGCCGACTTCAAATATTTCTACAAAAGGCGACATCAGGGAATGGCGATTCTCATCCGCGACAGTATGGTTGCTCAGAGCTAGACATGTCCAGCTGGGACAATGACGACATACAAATACAGGCGGTCAGAGTTCAACCCGGTCTACCATTTATGTTGGTTAATGTTTATGTCGGTAATGCGAGTGTGGATTCCCTGAAGTGGCAGTGCTTAAGTGACATATTAGGTCAAGAAAAAAGTGTCATTTTATGTGGCGATTTCAACGCTAAAGGCAGATCATGGGAAAACATGTCCTCCAACACACAGGGGGAGGAGTTCGGGACTGCACTTGAAACGATTAACCTCGTCTGTATCAACAGTGGCTGTGTCACCAGAACAGCAAGCCAGTCAGGTGATGGGGACAATGCTATTGATTTGTCGCTGATTTCTCCTGCATTCACGACAATGTGTAGATGGGGTAGTCCTAGGGTACCTAGGCAGCGACCACCACCATTGCAGCATACTGGTGGAGAAAGGCAGAACCAGGCAGCACAAGTCAACGGTCAAGACTTTCCAGTATGACAGTACAGGGCAAGATGTGGTGAGTAAATTAAGGCGCGACAAGCGCAGAATGTTTCAAAGTAGAATAAAAAGCTGGAAACAGCCGTCATGGTGGAATTTTGAGGTGGAGAAGGCCTGGACGGATAAGCGTGGTGCTGTAAGGAAATGGCAAAACGCCAAGAAGAACAGAGTTGCCCATCCTAATCCCTGCATGCACTTAGAAAGAGAGATGCACACAAAAGTAGCAATTTAAAAAAAAAAACTGGTTAAGGTGGTTAACAGTGAAAATTGAGCAGAGCTATGCCAAAAAGTAAGCACAGACAAGTCACTGAAAGTGTTCTGGCGACTGCATAAAAGCATGGGTTGGGTAGTCAAGAGTAAGAGAATTTCTGACTTCCAAGGTGCTGACCTCATCTGGCAGAAGACTGCGAAAAAAGGGCAAAGCAACCAGACACACATGAGAGGCCGAAATCTTGCCAAGGAGGTCAACCCAGGCAGGTCTAAGACCCAGAACATTTCTGATGAAGACACAGTGACAGTAAAAGAAATAAAGGTTGTGCTTCCACGATCAAAAAACAGCGTTCCAGGGCCAGATGGCATAAGATATGACAACATCAATAGGTGTACCGACAACGAGCTAGAGAACCTAGCAAACATGTACAACAACAGTATAGAGAGTGCTAGCATCAAGGAGGAGTGGTTACACAGCTATCTGAGTCCCTTGTCGAAGCCTGGCAAAGACCACAAAAATCCAAGGATATCGAGTAATAACCATGCAGAATATAATAGGCAAACTGCTGGAGAAGTTAATTGCAAGAAAAATATCAAACCAGCTAGAGAGGCAAGGTGTTTTCCCAGACACCCTGGGAGTATACCGTCCCAAAAAAGAAACCTGGACCAATGCAGCAGTTTTTGCTCATGATGTTTATGAAGGTTTCCACTCAGGCATTGACATCTTTGCTGCAGAGATGATCTGGAGGACGCCTACAACAGGGTACCATTTGATTTTCTAATGCTTCAGCTTCTTGAACCCAAGATAAGTCCTTTCCTCCATAGTTGGATCTCTGCAGCCCTCTTCCAACGAAAAGTAGTTTTTAGATGTGGCAGTTGGACGTCGGAACCAACAGCAATATATCCTGACCTACCACAAGGATTACCATTATCTCCGGTGCTGTTCAACGCCTACACTGTGAGAATCACCAGCAAGCAGATCACTGGACCGGGGAGGACATTGTCATATGCCGACGATGTTTTGATGTATCGTCAGGGTAAGAATAGAGATCAGGTTGCTGTGGAACTGCAAACCGAACTCAAACGCATAAGTACTTGGTGCGCTGAAGCTGGGGCAATGGTCAACCCAACAAAGACAACAGTGACATGGTTCTCTTTGAATAATCATACTATCAACACGCAAACACCAACTGTAAATCTGTGTTCAGAGACTGTGGAAAGAACGCAGGCAATGGATTACCTGGGGATACGGTTTGATCGAAGCCTTGCTTATAATGAGCACATAGACCAGGTGATAACAAAAGCCAAGCGGGGTTTGGCTGCGATGCGGGTGATGTAGGCAGCAAACTGTGAGCAGCGCCATCTATGTCTCCTATTCGAGGGACTGGTCATGTCTGTTTTTGAGTATGCGATGGCTATCCTGTCTCTCAGCCGTAAGCAGATAAAAAGGAATGAAAGGATACAAAATGAAGCGCATTATTCTTGGATGTACAAGAGATACATCATGCAGGGATTTGCTCTACCTTCTTGATTTTCCAACCATTGAAGACAGACTACAAATTTGCAGAGCACGTGCCTACCTCAGAGTCAACGCGAAACCACAACATCCACTGCATAGTGAAATTAGGAAGGTGAAGGGCAGCAAGTTAAAAAGAGGAAGGTCTTGGATGGGTCAAGCGGAAGACATTCTTCAACCGGTGTGTTCACTGGAGGACTTAGAACCTGGCGAGGAGTGGGTACACGTGCCAACATATTTATGTACGTCCTTTTCAGTTTTCATTCAACTAGACACAAAATGCAGACACGAAAATCCGACTGCTGTGGAGGCGGAGAACAAGCCTTGATTTTCGAGAATTCGTTAGACGGTGATGCTATCATTTACACAAATGGGGCGGTCGTCCGGCTTGTGAGAAGTTCATGGGCCTTTACGGCGCGGACAAGAGGGAGAATTGTGAAGGAGGACTTTCGCTTTTGTTGTTATCACAAGTAGCCTGACTATGGCTCGAGACACAGACATTCACTAGGGAATGTGTCTTTAGCGACTCAATGAGCATGCGCAAGAGGATATAGACGGGGTGGATCTGAAGAGAATAGTTGCTATCTCTGGAGATGTCGTTTCATCTTCGTGCCAGGACATGCAAGAGTACAAGGAAATGAGCGGGCTGACAAATTCACAGGTATGGCGAATGTGGAGGTGGGACGCGCCATGGAGTAGGCTGACATTCTGAATGCACTACGAGAACTAAGACGTGTGCCAGAACCAATTGATGACTGTGAATCCACATCCATGTTAAGACTGCGAGAACAGCAAATTAAAATAGGTGTGGCCAAACAAGAACACTACGCAGGAAGCCAAAGAAGATCGATAAACCAGCACAGAACTGGTGTCGTTAGCCGCTACAAGATGCGGGATTTTCTGAGGAGGGTATCCGAGCACTTATGAACTGAATGGTTCGATGTGCAATGGGGATGATCTGTCGACTAACTAACTAACCAACAATGCATCATTATCGTCATTTATCACAATATTCTATCATCATCATCTCTCACCATCTTCTATCATGACCATAATGTTAATTAGTCGGGAATCTGGTGTTCAAGTCAACTCACCATGTCACTTCACGTTCTTCTGTATTCAGCATTTCTCCCCAGCTTTGTGTAAGTCTGTATGACAATGTCTTTGCGTGCTTCTATGATACATGATGTGTGATATCTGATCTATGATGTGTGATGTACTTCGGCTAATGAAACTCTATACCACAACCTCCCTGCATGTTTATGTGATAGGTGGTGTGATATGTATGGTGCGCATTGGCGTTATGTAAATCTATACCCTAATGCCCCTGTATGTTTATATGATGTCAGGTCTTAGTCAGACATGAGCTACCGTATGACAGTAGACGGTACTACCTGCTTTCTGTTAACGCCGAATGTTGGGCAATGCTTTCCAAGCCCGGCACCCCACATTGTGCCAATGGCTTCAGGCGGAGGATTGTAATTAGGAGGGTACAAGGCTTACAGTAGTGTGAGGAAATGCAACCTTAAGACTAAATGTCAAGACAGGGCAGACCAGGCCCTGAGCCTTGGTTGGCAACTGGTCTAGGATTGAAGCTCCAACAGTCGGACAGCTAGAGTATTGCTTTGCTGATCCGGCAGCTTCTGCAGCTTGTCTTGTTCCAGACGTATTGGTTTACCTTTCCTCTGGAGTACAGTAGACGGGCTTAGTGAGGGATCATGCTGCATGGGCAACACGTGGTCTCTAAATTCAGCCCAGGCTTTGTGTTATGGGGAGGTATAACTACATTTACAAACTATCGTCTGTCAAGACGGCAAGGTGCCAGTCAGTATGTTATGTATGGTGTGTCATGTGGTATGTCATTGTGAGTGGCGTTACTTCAGTCTAGTAAAATCGTCACGAGTGTGGCACATCAGTAACTTCACTAACAGGGCTCCGTTACGTCTTCGCCCCTGAATACGTGTTTGCTATGTACCATCATCATCATCATAATGTGGCATGTCGATAACTGCTGGCGGTCGCGGTTCACCGTCCCACACTTTCAACTTTCAGCACCATCTCTGATGTAGCCCTTGATACGATATCGCCATGTGATGAAGCCATCCAGGTATCTATTTGTCCACCCCCCCCCCCCCCTCCACCATTGTATGTATAAATATCATCATTACATAAAGTCTGATATTACGATCACAGAAGAGGAAGAACGATATTTAAATAAAAAAAAAAAAAACATAACTTCGATTCCAAAATCAAATAGATCCTCAATCTTCTCTAATGTAATGTTGTCTGGATCGAATGCCTTTCCTTTCTTCATACGATGTAGTGCATCTTCAACTTCCGCTGCCATTATTGGTGGCCCTTCACCACTGTTTTGAATAATTACACCCCGACTGCTATCACCATACAACTCTTCCAGATATCCAGTCCATCTATTGACTATATCCTCTTGTCCCTTCAATATTGCACCATTCTTCGATGTTAATCATCCAGTGGTATTGTGTGTTTTCCTACCTGTTATTGTATTTATTCGTTGATACATGTAATGTGTGTTTTTTCTATAGTTTGTTCCAATTGTCATGCACTGTTGATTCAGCCATACTTCTTTAGCCACTTTACACGTATTTACTATTTCTTTATGTATTATATTATATTCTTCTTTACCTCGCTTTTTCTCTCTTCATTCGTCCATCATCTGCAAAATTCATTATGTCATCAATTTCATTTTTGTCAATATGATTTCGAAGCATGAGTTTCTTGTAAAAATACAGCGGTGGTTTCCACCTGACTTCCGCCGTTTTCTGTATGGTTGACTCCACTAGCCTCTGTCTAAAGAGTATATAGTGATACCTCGTGTTACGAACTTAATTCGTTCCAGAACTCGGGTCGTAACCCGAAACGTTCGTATCCCCAAACATTGAAATAAATAAAATGAAGACAATCCGTTTGAAGATGAAAGAATCGTTCCATATTTTATTAACATCCTGTCGTTTACCTGACAAAACGCAAAGAATCCGTGTACTCAAGATTTAAATAAAGAGAAAGAAAACAACCAAATGCATTAAATGTAAAATAAAAAGAAATGTAGTCTATGTTTATTACCAAGAAAACGATCATGGGAAATTTGTCACTTTCTTTGTTATTCTGAATCATTAGTTTCAGGAGTATCTTGCCGCTATTTTTTAGCAGCCGACTGGGAATCTTTCTGCACCAAGAAACTATCTAGGGAAATTTGTTGCTTCCTTTGCTGGAGAGCAGACTTCCTGGCTTAGAAGTTAGCGACTTTTATCAGTAATCTCGTATACTCTCGTAAGTAACATGACGACGGTGAGAATCAGTAGTGGTTCGAATCGCGTCGGTAACTTACGGGATATGTGACATCCCATCGACGTCTGCCCACTTGCTGCAAATGTCTTTTATCCTGGCAGTTGAAACGGTCACTGACTCCTCATCATCGAAAGACTGCTCCTCCTGTAATGTCTTTAGATCCACAAGCTCATCTGTAGTACTGGTTGTGCTGTACACGATCGTTTGTCTCCAACGTTATACCTTGCTCTCTCTCTCTCTCTCTCTCTCTCTCTCTCTCTCTCTCTCTCTCTCTCTCTCTCTCTCTCTCTCTCTCTCTCGCCTTCGTTCTTAACCCGACGCACGGTTCGTTACCCGAGACATACAATTTTCGAAGTTGTTGCCCGTAAGCTGAATTGTTCGTGACCTGAGGTGTTTGTAACCCCTCGAGGTACCACTATACATTTAAGACAGGCGGGCTTTTCGACCGAAATCTGTATCAACGGAACAAGAACAAAACGATTCAAATATACAGATAGATGAACAATAACGAATAGGTACTTCCGTAGTGACAGTTGATAATGGATACCCAGGATAATCTTTCCTCTTTATCAATGAGGTATCAAGAACAAAACGATTACAGCATACAAATAGATGTACGGGGGGGGGGGGGGGGTGGTTATCCCGGACTACAACGTGTCCCTGGGGAAGTGCCGATTGGTTTTTGTTCCTCTATTTGTATATATGTTGTTCTTGTTGCCCCGTTCATAAAGACTTCCTGCGGACCGTTGGCCCGTGTTTTTATATATTTTTTGTTTCATCGGTCGAGCATCGTAGTAATACCGTACCGTAGCAAATAAACATGGGAATAGCAATAAGATATACTTGAAATTAATGTTTGGTATATGTTTATCCATCCATCATGTGCCATGCTGGTAATCTTGGACGTTCATGATTCGCCATTTAACACGAGATCACCAGACTCGTGGATCTGCTCAGTGTTGTAGTCTCGACCATGCTACGTGGTCCAGCCATCCATATATTTACTTCTATGTCTTCCCCTTGTTATTTTCCCCTCGATCTTGCCAGTTGTCACCAAAATGTCAAATTTATTTCTTCCCCTATCATGTCCAAAACGGTTTGACAGTCTAGGTCTAAATTCTCTAATCAGTTTACGATTTTCATTTGTTTCTTGTAGGACTTGGTCGTTGATTTTTCTGGCTGCCCATGGTCTTTGCATTCTCCTCAGAAACCACATTTCCACGAATCATCAGATGTTTTCCAGCTTGACTGCTTATTGTCCACGCTTCACATCCATACAAAAGTACAGGCTCTATGTAGCATCGCAACACACTTTTTGCTCGTAGCAACTGACATCTTTTTAATGGTTAGTATGTTTTTCATCTTGTAAATGGCTACCTTCGTCATGGCGATTCCTGTTATAATCCCCTCAAGGCATCTCCCATCAGATGTTATGACTGTTCCGAGATAATTGTACTGATTCACTTGTTTAGGAATATTCAAATTTACCTTTATATTACATTGTGGTATTTCGTTCCTCCTAGGGACGATCATAATCTTGGTCTTCTTACAATTAAATTCCAACTTTAGTTGTTCACTGCGTGCAACAACCGCATCTACTAAATGTTGCAGGTCCTGCTCATTGTCTGTGTTATCGCATTTCTAAACCTTCTGCTCATTAAGAAGTAATCAATCTGGTTTCTAATGCAGCTATCAGGACTTCCCCATGATCTTAGTCTTCTAGAATGTTGTTTAAACCATGTGTTTCCTACAATCAAGTCCTGCTCTTTTGCCCAATCTACAAGTCTTCACCACGGAGCAAAATTGTACAAAGACATCAGAAAAGTCATGTTGTACAGTCGTGCTATTCTGTAACAGTGACATCCATCCATCCATCATGTGCCATGCCGATAAGCGTGGGCGGTCATGTTTTGCCATCTCACTCGATCACCAGAGTCGTGGATCAGCTCCGTGTTCCTGTCTCGACCATGCAACGTGACCAATCCATCCATGTAATTATTTCTCGGTCTTGCCCTTGGTCTCTTCCCTTCGATCTTGCCAAGCGGAAGACCAAACAATGGCTACTGACAAAATATTTAAATGACTTTTACAGTAGTTGGTACATTCCTTGTGACCTATTAAAATCCATCTTTATAGCTCTGCCAAAGACACCAGACGCTTTAGAAAACGAATAGCATTGGCACAAGTCTTATAAGTTACATGACAAAACCATTATTTCAATTAATTATGAAAATAATAAGAAACAAGATTAAGTTGAGTTGAGTAGAGTTGAGATAAAAACTGACATAACTGCAATCAGGACTTTCCCATACGATCTCCGTCCACTCGTTCAACAGCCAGCGAAGAGTCACACCGCTGTCTGATTAAACGTTCTTCTGGTCCCCCTCTAAGTTTTGAGATTCTATAAGAACCCCTACCAATCCACCTCAATCTCATTCTTTCCACATACGGGTTCCCAATCTGTTACCTCGCCTCCTCCACCTGATCCCACAAACGCATGACCACCCCTCCCCCCCCCTTGTCCATAGGCAATCTACCAACAAGAGGTGCATTCCCTGTCAGCCTATCAGCCTGTTCATTCCTCCGCTCTCTCGCATCGCCAGGGCAAACAATTTATACAGATCTAAAAAAGCTGAGACCTCTCAAGCGACTTGAGCCATTCCATACGAAACATTCCTGTCCCCACCTTCCTAAGCATACTTCTTGAGTCCGTAATAAAGAAAATGTGTGTTGCAGTGGTCTTTTCTGATCAATGGTGACTCAATGGAGAGTCAATCAATGGTGAATCTGTGACTGCTTCCACAACCATTATCATGTTGTAGGTCATAGCCTAATATGCTAGAATATCCATTATTTTAATCGTCCATTAGCCATCGCAATGAAACCCCAACCACACTGTCTATTTCTCACCACTGACCCATGCCATGCGTGTTACTGTGATGCATGTTACTCTGGATCAGGTGTTGCACCTCAAACTATATGCGGTCCGCTGCCCATCCTCTGCACTCACGACCCAATGTTGATATTACATTGTGCCAGTCTGCCATGTCTTCCGGTAATTCAACCCACGCTGTCTCAAGATTGATGGTCTCTATATCACACACCTGAAGTATATATATATATATTCTTCTTCTTCAGCGTTCCGAGCCATTGAGGTTCTTTGCTGCAGATACAATCCGTCTCCATTCGTCTCTCTGGTGGACCTTCTCTTGCCAGTCATTGATTCCAAGTGCTTGTAGGTCTGTACATGTATTATCTCTCCACCGCCTTCTTGGTCTACCTCGGGGTCTACGGTCATTTATTTCCTGAGTGTAAGCGAGTTTTGTTTCCCTATTATCTTCCATTCTTACTATATGCCCCAGCCATTGTAGTCTCTCTCTCTCTCCCTCTCTCTCTCTCTCTCTCTCTCTCTCTCTCTCTCTCTCTCTCTCTCTCTCTCTATATATATATATATATATATATATATATATATATATATATATATATATATATATATATATATATATAAACTCAATGACATAAATTATTAACCACTGAAAGAGCCTGTAAAGCACATGTGTCAAACTCAAGGCCCCTTGGCCACATCAGTACAATCATATCAGGCCCGAGAGGTCTCAACCGACGTAGAAATATATTCGGCCCGAGAGAGAAGTTTAAACAACACTGTTTTTTAATGGCCACGATATAAAGTGCAAATCAGTTTCCCTAATTAGCAGCCTTGTCGAATTATAGGCTACCTGAGAGTTTTCTCGCTTCGATCAGAATAAGCGAAAATAAAAGTTGTGTAGTGAGTGGGTGTTCGTCGTTATGGTGACCTAGCACCGTTCAGTTGCTCGTTTTGGATTGGCGCATAAGAAATGAAAGTGGTGTAGTGCCCGGATATTACATCACCTTAGCTAATCTGTTATCAATGAGTCTGTCGGTAGATGCACCATCATTTTTTTTTAAATTTTAAATCAAAGCTAGCCTTTAAAATGACCAAGAGAAAAGTTGATTCTGAAAACAGAGCCTTAAAATAACGCTGGGAGGCTGAATATAATTTTACTGATATTGGCGGTAAACTTGTGTGTCTACCGTATGGAGATAATGTGGCAGTGATCAAAGAATATAATCTGAGAGTTAACTACGAGACTAAACATCAAGACAAGTTGAACTGCCTGAATTCAGAGCAGAAGCTATAGAAGGTAGAAGCATTGGAGAGGCATATAACATCACGGCAGATGTTTTTCACCAAAGCAAAATCACAATTTTATTGTGGCGGAGGAGGTCGCAAAATCAGACCGATCATTTACAGAAGGAGAGTTTCCGAAGCGCTGCATGATGATCCAAGATGGCGACGCGATGACTCGTTGTTCTTGGGGGAGACGCTGTTCAGTGTTTTTTCTGTGGATTCCCTATGGAAATTCCCGTGAAATTCGTGTGGATAGTGTTTTTCCTTTGGATTATGTGATGTTATTTCGTGTTCGTTATTTGGAAGTGTTCAAAAGAAGCCACGGAAGGCAGGTGGTGGATGAAATTATGAGGGCAGCCGACAGATATTTGTTGGTTATGATCTCGAGTTACGCGACGGCAAGCTTTCTCTCTTTCGAGAGACAATGATTGCGGTCATTCGGCCAGTATGGTCACTGCCATAGAGGAAAGATCCGGCAAACTACCTCTTTGAAATTGCCTAGTTTATTATGATTCGCTTAAAGACTGATCATCGCAAGACAAGGACAGAGACATTAAAATTAGGAACATGGAACGTTAGGACGTTAAACAACGACGGAACATTAGAGAACATAACACAAGAAATTCAAAGAGAAAAAATTAATATATTAGGTATGTGCGAAACGAGATGGACAGGAGCAGGCATCAAGATACATAAAGATTTTAAGATTATTTATTCTGGAGGTGAGGATCGACATAGGGGAGTGGCAATAATTTTGGACCGGAAAACATCAACGTCTGTTCAGGGATATTGGGCCGTGTCGGACAGAGTTCTACTAGTTAAATTGAGTGGCAGACCTTTTAACATAAATGTTATTCAAGTATATGCCCCAACAGGAGAGTCCAGTGAAGATAGTGTAGAGGAATTTTATAATGACATAGAGTCTGCCTTAAAGAAATGTAAAAATTCAGAAATAAACATCATAATAGGGGACTTCAATGCAAAAGTAGGAAATCAAGGGGATATATACACAGTAGGAAACTATGGTTTAGGAGAGAGAAATGAAAGAGGATACAGACTAGTAGAGTGGGCAAAAGAACAGGAAATGATTGTAGGAAACACCTGGTTCAAGCAACACCCTAGAAGATTATGGACCTGGAGGAGTCCTGATAGCAGGATTAGAAACCAGATTGACTACATTCTCATTAGCAGAAGATTTGGAAACGCGCTAACAGTAGCAAAAACAGTTCCCAGTGCTGATTGTTATAGTGACCACAGACTACTCACAGGAACATTGAGGATAAAGTTGAAGAAAGTCAAGTATACAACAGGGAACACTAAATATGATTTGTGTACATTGAGTAATGACAAGGAAATACAAAACAAATTCAACATAGAAGTACAGAACAGATTTGAAATATTGTCTGATCTAGAGATCCTATTCCAGGATGTGGATGATCAATGGGAAATGTTAAAGAATTCAATCAATGTGGCTGCAGAAACAACTATTCCAAAATTAAAGAAGGTGGGTCGTAAGAAATGGATGACTGAGGAAAGTTTACACTTAATGGAAACAAGAAGACTCAACAAAAATAATCCTGCCAAATATGAAGAAATTCACAGACAAGTCAGAATATTATGTAGGAAGGCAAAAGAATCATGGCTTGAGGAAAAGTGCTTAGAAATTGAAAAACAACACAACAGTCAAAATACCAAATTAGTGCACAAAAGAATGCAGGAACTTACTAATAAAAGAACAAGTACATCAACAGGCTGTCTAAAAACTAAAGATGGCAAAGTCATAATAGAAAAAGATCAGATTCTACATGTATGGACAGATTATGTGAAAGACCTGTATAATGATAACAGAGAGGAACAGTATGCTATTAGATTTAACAATGAAGGACCAGCAATTTTAAAGATGTAGGTTCATAATGTTCTTAAGCATATGAAAGCTGGCAAGGCCCCCGGTGCAGATAACATCACAACAGAAATGATTAAAGCTCTAGAAGAATTTGGACTAGAGCAAGTCACTAGACTGCTGAACACATTATATGATACTGGGGATATACTTTCTGAATTATGTAATTCTGTATTTATTGCAATCCCAAAGAAATCAGGAGCCTTAGAATGTGATCAACATAGAACAATTAGTATAATGAGTCACATCACAAAGATTTTGTTACGAATTATCATGCAAAGAGTGAGGAAGAAAATACAACCTGAAATAGGGGAAGAACAATGTGGTTTTGTAGAAGGAAAGGGTACAGTAAATGCTGTATATATGCTGCGAACAGTTATTGAACGTGCTTTAGAAGTAAACAAGGATATACATCTTTGCTTTATTGACTACACAAAGGCTTTTGATAGAGTTAGACATGTCAACATTGTGGATATGCTTGCAGATCTACAAATTGATGGGAAAGACATTAGACTTATAAAAAACATATATTGGAAACAACAAGCCGCCATAAGGATTGATAATGAAGTAGGACAATACCAACCTATTAAGAGAGGTGTTAGGCAGGGATGTGTAATGTCTCCAGATCTTTTTTACCTATACAGTGAAAATATTTTCAGAAATGTAGAAGACCTAAATGGAATCAGCATTGGAGGACGAAACATAAATAACATTAGATATGCAGATGATACAGTATTGATTGCAGACAATGCACAGGATCTGCAACAATTAGTAGACGCTGTGGTTGTACACAGTGAGCAGCTGGGGTTGGAATTAAATTGTAGGAAGACACAGGTTATGGTCGTCACTAGGAAGAACGAAGTACCAGTACAAGTAAATGGGAATATTCTTCAACAAGTGAATCGGTTCAATTATCTCGGAACAGTCATAACATCTGATGGCAGATGCCTTGAAGAAATTAGAACAAGAATCGCCATTGCGAAAGTAGCCTTTAGCAAGATGAAAAACATTCTGACCAATAAAAAGATGTCAATTGAAACGAGAAAAAGAGTGTTGAGGGGATACATAGAGCCTGTTCTTTTGTATGGATGTGAAACTTGGACAATGTGCAGTCAAGCTGAAAAACATCTGATGGCTGCAGAAATGTGGTTTCTGAGGAAAATGCAAAGAATACCATGGACAGATAGAAAAACCAATGACCAAGTACTACAAGAGACAAATGAAAATCGTAGATTGATTAGAGAAATTAGACGTAGACAGTCAAAATTTTTTGGACATGTTATGAGAAGAAATTGATTGGAGAACTTAGTGACAACTGGCAAGATCGAAGGGAACAGACCAAGAGGAAGACCGAGAGGAAAATACCTGGATGGTTTGGCCACATGGCATGGACGAGACAGGAACACTGAGCTGATCCACGACTCTGGTGATCGAGTGAAATGGCGAATCATGACCGCCCACGCTTTCCGGCATGGCACATGATTGATTGATTGATTGCATGATGAAAGTGTGTGACGTCTTGTGTTCAGACAAAAAGCAGATGTTTGCAAAAAGACTTAGCAGAAACACGGTTGTTGATCTGGTGTGTGAGATGTCCACATACGTGAAAACACAGCTGATCGAAAAAGGCAAAATCTTTGTTCCAATCTCCTTTGCTGTCGATGAACTGATACTGCGCAGCTTGCCATCATAATCGGTGGAGTGGACTCCAGTTTGAATGTTATAGAAGAAATATTAGACATGAAATCTATGCATGGGACAACGACAGGAAAAGACATTTTTGACCACATATGACAAAGTTTAACCAACATGAACCTGTCTTGGGACAAACTCGTTGGACTGACAACAGATGGGGCACCGGTGATGTGTGTGAACACTTGGAGTCCATCGTGAGAATCTCAATGACACAGAACATTATTCCCAACATAAACTAACTTTTAGCCAAGAAAAGATGTCAAACATCGTGCTCTGACAATGATTTTATTTTATTATTAAAACGTTTTCCTCTTTTAATTTATATTAAGGTTTAAAACGGGTTTAATTTTCGGATTATTGAATGTTTATCATGTTCGCAACCTTACGTGTGATTTGAGTTTTGTCCCGCTGAGTGAATGAGTTTGACACCCCTACTATAAAACAACCTAGCCGTACCCCGGTTGATGCCATCGTCCTCAATGCATTAAGTCCCCTTCCAGCCTTCACCACTAAAGGCTCCACGTGATCCTTAAAAGACATACAACTGTAAAATGTGATACCCAAGTACTTCAATTTACTCTCTCGACTATGAGGACATCCATTCAATATAATACATGGGACATCTGCCTTCACAATCCTGTTATCCGGGGAGTACCACACAGCCGATGCCTTGTCTGGGTTTATAACGGCTTCTGTGTCACTGAACCACATTGCCACTATCATTACTACCATCTGTAAGTCTGCAGCCAAATGTTCCATATCTCTTCCCTGTCTGTACACTAGCACATCATCTGCAAATGTCAAGATTCTACCAACACCTGGTGTCTCAATTGCTGCGACTTTGCTGGTGTAGATATTAAAGAGCACTGGGGACATGGCAGATCTCTGTGGCAATCCAGGTGTAATAGTACATGGTTCAGAATTATAGGAACCCGCTCGCAGTGTAACCTAACGCTCATAAAGGGCTACTGAAACTCATCTGACAAGCAAGAGCAGACCGCCATGCATGTCCAACAGAGTATATCAACCGTTCATACCTAACCCTGTTATAACCTCCAGGTCAAAAGCTACCACTGCCTCTTGTTTATCATGGGAGCCCTCATAGAATCAAGATTAAACCAGAAATTAGTGATGAACTGTATGGATTTGAGGGGAGGGGGGGGGGGACCCACAAACAACTATATCATTGGCACCTTGCCGTCTTGACAGACGACAGTTTGTGCTTTAAAAAGGCATAATAACTTTTACCTATGGCGGTAGCGAATGTGACGGATAAGGCCAATTCGCGCTGTAAATGTCCGTTCACAGTGGGTGCATGTGAACACATGGTCATTTCCACCATCATGCACCATCTTACGTCTCACACGCTCTTCAATAATTTTCTCCTTTGTCTTTATTCCATTTATGATAGTTGTCCTCAATGCAACACGTTCAGTGGCGACATGCTCACAATGTGCATTATCAATGCCTGTATCAATCATGTCCCGCTTACACACATCTTTGTATCGTAGTAGAGGCCGACCCTGAGATCTCTTACCCATCTGTAATTCACCAAAAAAGATGTCCTTTGGTATTCTACCATCATCCATCTTCCTAAGATGTCCTATCCATCTAAGTCTACGAAGACTGAGCATGGAATAAACCGTTACACAACTTGATCTTTCCAATACTTCAGTATTTGTGATTTTGTCTTGCCATTTAATACCAAGTATTCTTCGCAGACACCGCATATGAAAGATGTTTAAACGTTTCTCTTGGTGTGAGTCAGTTGACCAGGTTTCACTGCCATAAAGAAGAGTACTAAGGGCGCAGGCTTGGTAGACAAGCACTTTTGTTTTGGCACTAAGCGTCTTGTTCTCCCAGACAATTTTTGCTAACATGTTTATTGTTCTTGCTGTCTTACCAATCCTGATGTTGATTTCCTGATCTAGGGATAATTTGCTATTTACCTATGATTCTAGATATGCAAAATGATCTACTATCTCCAGTTTGGCGTCGTCAATAAAGATTGATGGTACCCCATGTGTACCTTGTGACATAATCTGAGGCTTCTTCTTGTTAATAGTTAAACTAAATTCAGATCACGCATTGGAGAATGCAGATAGTAGACATTGCAATTCTTCCTCAGAGTGGGTCGTAATTGCAGCATCATCCACAAAAAGCAACTCTCTGATTAGTACCCTCCTAATTTTGGTCTTGGCCTTCAAGCTCTGAGCATTATAGAGGCCGCCATCTGAGCGTGAGTGAATGTATCTACCACCATCCTGATCACGAAAAGCAGAACTACGCCAATTGACAAGAACATATAACCCGTAAATGTTACCTCTCGCTTTGATTCCGAGACCGGTTAAGACCAGGGATGGAGTTATTGCCTCTCCATAGCACAAAACCTGGGCTAAAATATAGAGATCATGTGTTGCTCATGCAGCATAATCCCTCTCTCGGCCTGCCTAGTTCACTCCAGAAGAAATGTAAGGCCTATACATCTGGAACAAGACAAGCTGCAGAAGGTGCCGGATCAGCAAAGCAATCCTCTAACTGTCCGCCTGTCGGAGTTTCGATCCAATACCAGCACTTAACCAAGGCTTAGGGCCTGGTCTGCCCTGCCATGACATTTTGTTCTTAGATTGTATGTCCTCGCACTAGGATAAGGCGTATACCCTCCCAATTGCGCTCCTCCACCCGAAGCCGTTGGCACAACTTGGTGTGTCGGGTTTGGTAAGCGCCGCCCAACATTCGGCGCTAACGGAAAGCAGGAAGTACCGTCTACTGTCATACGGTAGCTCAGTCATATATGACCTAAGAGATATATATATATATATATATATATATATATATATATATATATATATATATATATATATATATATATATGTATATATATATATATATATATATATATATATATATATATATATGTATATATATATATATGTATACATAAGTGTGTGTGTGTGTGTGTGTGTGGGGGGGGGTGATTCTGTGTGTGTGTGTGTGTGGGGGGGGGAGGGGCGATTCTTTGTGTGTGTGTGTGGGGGGGAGGGGTGATTCTTTGTGTGTGTGTGGGGGTGAGGGGGGTGATTATGTGTGTGTGTGTGTGTGTATATATGTGTGTGTGTGTATGTGTATATATGTGTGTGTGTGTATATATGTGTGTGTGTGTATATATGTGTGTGTGTGTGTGTGTGTGTGTGCTTTTATCCGTCGAACTTCGTAGAGATTGTATGTGTATTCTTTTTGTACTCTAGTATATGCTCCACAGCAGTCTCCTTTTATCGATACCTCTTTTATTACAGGCCAGGCGAGATCAAAGCTAAGGACCTGTCCAACATCTCGTGTGAAGATCTTGTTGAAGACAATAGCTGCCATGCGTCATACAGAGTTATGAAGGAAGGCGCCTTTGGAAACTTGCCATTCTGTGGTGCTACAGTTAAAGGGGTCAGTCTTTACACCTGTGGTTGTATGACTCCATGTAGATGTAGGTCACATAAAGTAAAGGAAACGTTGGCACACCTTCAGTGCATTTGGCAAGCCCACGTTAGGCTGAGTCGACGTGGGAGACAAGGTAGACGTTAAAAATCCGAACCCGCCCCGATGAGTAACAAACCCATGATCACCGAGACTGAAAGCGAGAGTCTAGCCACTACACTAACGAAAATATGTACTCTTAGAACATTATTGTGGCCGTTTTCCTTTGACATCCACACCCACATAAGATGTTCACATGCCACGATTTTTGAACGTCCACTAATTACCTGGGGGTGGGCGACAAATGCAAATACATATAACTAGGGAGCTGGACGAAAGGACCCACACACACGGTCAATCTTTTCGGCCAAGGTGGTCTGTATCAGCCATCAAGAGTTAAGTTATGTCAACCACTGACATACATCACTCGTGATATTCCCATACGTACTCTGTAATCATCTTAAACATCTAGTGATGTGCCCCAATACTAAGGACCCAGTTGCAATCTGATTATGTCTGGAGTTACCTAGGCGTATTGAGTTTCGGTCAGACATTTTTCTCATTTACTGCCGCACCATTTTCTCTATGCCATGAGAAACTAACAGGAGAAGTTAAGAATCCCACAAGGTTATGTTGCCTGAGCACCTTACCAGACACACATTGACTCTCCTTTGCCCAGTGGCCATGATGAAAACATATCATGGGGTACCAGCGATATCCATGTGAGACTATTGCAATTTCTCCTGTTCAGATCTTAGTTAGTTAGTTAGTTAGTTAGTCGCAGTTCCAACTTCACAGCAACGGGTCGTCCCCATTATGCTCCGTTCCTGTGCCAGTGAATATCACACAAAACGCTCCCCACTGCCCAATGTGAAAAGTGGAGAAGACAGGAGTCTCGACAAACAACAGCCCGCACAGATACACTGTGCATAATGCTGATGCCAGAATGTCAACACAAAAGTCCCCCACGAAACACCCAGTTTATCTCTGATGGAATCAGCAGTCATTTTCCTATCTGGATGTTTCCTAGATGTTCACCCACACAGTCCACGAAATACAGTTCATCGTCGATGGTAGTGGCAGTCAACCAGAAGCCCAGCAGCCACGCATTTCTGAATAAGGCAAAACCCGGTCAACTCTGGGACATAGCCATCTGCCATCGCTCCGAACAAGCAGTCACATTGCAAAAGACCTTGGGCAGATTCAAAAGCATTTCACATGAAACTCACAGCTCACAGTGTCGCGCCACGCACTCACTCAGTAGCAGGGCGACGGAACCATCAGATCTATACTGTATTGTAAATATTCTCACTCTGTGTGTGTTGTAGACTAACACCCATCCTCCATTAGAGTGTAGTTATTAGTGTGACCATTTTATTTTCCCCATTATGCTCCGTTCCTGTGCCAGTGTATATCACACAAAACGCTCCCCACTGCCCAATGTGAAAAGTGGAGAAGACAGGAGTCTCGACAAACAACAGCCCGCACAGATACACTGTGCATAATGCTGATGCCAGAATGTCAACACAAAAGTCCCCCACGAAACACCCAGTTTATCTCTGATGGAATCGGCAGTCATTTTCCTATCTGGATGTTTCCTAGATGTTCACCCACACAGTCCACGAAATACAGTTCATCGTCGATGGTAGTGGCAGTCAACCAGAAGCCCAACAGCCACGCATTTCTGAATAAGGCAAAACCCGGTCAACTCTGGGACATAGCCATCTGCCATCGCTCCGATGGTAGCGCTCACTCAGTAGCAGGGCGACGGAACCATCAGATCTATACTGTATTGTAAATATTCTCACTCTGTGTGTGTTGTAGACTAACACCCATCCTCCATTAGAGTGTAGTTATTAGTGTGACCATTTTATTGTCCCCATTATGCTCCGTTCCTGTGCCAGTGAATATCACACAAAACGCTCCCCACTGCCCAATGTGAAAAGTGGAGAAGACAGGAGTCTCGACAAACAGTTCAAAACACGAAATACAGTTCATCGTCGATGGTAGTGGCAGTCAACCAGAAGCCCAGCAGCCACGCATTTCTGAATAAGGCAAAACCCGGTCAACTCTGGGAAATAGCCATCTGCCATCGCTCCGATGGTAGCGCTCACTCAGTAGCAGGGCGACGGAACCATCAGATCTATACTGTATTGTAAATATTCTCACTCTGTGTGTGTTGTAGACTAACACCCATCCTCCATTAGAGTGTAGTTATTAGTGTGACCATTTTATTGTCCCCATTATGCTCCGTTCCTGTGCCAGTGAATATCACACAAAACGCTCCCCACTGCCCAATGTGAAAAGTGGAGAAGACAGGAGTCTCGACAAACAACAGCCCGCACAGATACACTGTGCATAATGCTGATGCCAGAATGTCAACACAAAAGTCCCCCACGAAACACCCAGTTTATCTCTGATGGAATCGGCAGTCATTTTCCTATCTGGATGTTTCCTAGATGTTCACCCACACAGTCCACGAAATACAGTTTATCGTCGATGGTAGTGGCAGTCAACCAGAAGCCCAGCAGCCACGCATTTCTGAATAAGGCAAAACCCGGTCAACTCTGGGACATAGCCATCTGCCATCGCTCCGAACATGCAGTCACATTGCAAAAAACCTTGGGCAGATTCAAAAGCATTTCACATGAAACTCACAGCTCACAGTGTCGCGCCACGCACTCACTCAGTAGCAGGGCGACGGAACCATCAGATCTATACTGTATTGTAAATATTCTCACTCTGTGTGTGCTGTAGACTAACACCCATCCTCCATTAGAGTGTAGTTATTAGTGTGACCATTTTATTTTCTTGGTAAGGTCGGAAGGGAGTGACTGGAATAATAACCTGCATTAGTCTGAAGTCAGGGGGCGACGGCAGAAGCACTAGTTGTATATAATAAGAAGGGGAGTCAAAAAGTAAGTCACAAATGGCTGTAGAAAAATAACTAAATATGATAACAAATTGAAATCTGTTTATTTTTATACATACATTGTCATTTCATTTCTCAACATAATTTACACCAACATTGATGCACTTATCCCATCATTTTATCAATCCTTCCAAACCCACTGTATAGAACTGCGTGCTTTGTTTTCTAAACTCTTCAGCGTCATTCGCGAAATGCCTCTCGCCAAGGTGGGTAGTCAGCGTTTATGCTGACAAATGTTTGTCCCGTAAAGCGGTGCATAGCTGGGTAGAAAAATTTTACGAGGGCGAGTCAATAAGTAAGTCACCCAATTCTGTAGGATGGCTGGTAAATGAAAAAAAAAAGCATACAGTTCTATGCAGCCGGTTTGGGAGGACTGATAAAACTATGGGATATGTGCA
Organism: Cepaea hortensis; assembly: GCA_963921405.1. Taxonomy (NCBI): domain Eukaryota; kingdom Metazoa; phylum Mollusca; class Gastropoda; order Stylommatophora; family Helicidae; genus Cepaea; species Cepaea hortensis. Next base: position 23,355,468 of record OY992884.1, on the reverse strand, counting down.
TCAGTGTTGGTGGAAATTATGTTGAGAAATAAAGGTACAATGTATGTATACAAATAAACTTGTTTCAAGTTGTTATCATGTGTAGTTATTTTTCTACAGCCATTTGTGACTTACTTATTAACTTACTCTCGTAAAAAGACACAGTTTATGGTCGTCACTGGGAAGAAGGAAATACCACAATGTGATATGCAAGTAAATGGGCATATTCTTAAACAAGTGAATCGGTACAGTTATCTAGGAACAGTCATAACATCTGATGGGAGATGCCTTGAAGAAATTAGAACACGAAATGACATTGCGAAGGTAGTATTTTGCCAGATGAAAAGTTGCACTATGAAAAACATAGTGACCAATAAAAAGATATCAATTGAAATGAGAAAAAAAATAGAGTTTTAAGTGCTACATAGAACCTGTACTATTGTATGAATGTGAAGCCTGGACAATGAGCAGACAAGCTTGAAAACATCTGATGGCTGTGGAAATGTGGTTTCTTAAGGAAAATGCAAAAAATACCATGGACAGACATAAAAACCAATGAACAAGTCCTTCAAGAAGCAAATGAAGATCGTAAACTGATTAGAGACATTAGATGTAGACAGCCAAAAGTTTTTGGGCATGTTATGAGAAGAAATGAATTGGAGAACGTGGCGACAACTGGCAAGATCGAAGTGAAGAGACCAAGGGGTAGACCAAGAAGTATATACCTGGATGGCTTGGCCACGTGGTATGGTCGAGACAGAAACACGGAGCTGATCCACGACTCTGGTGATCGAGTGAGATGGTAAACAATGACCGCCCACGCTTATCGGCATGTCACATGATGAATGGACATTGTCTTAATAGTATTTAAGTCATCGTCACAAATACTGCTACAGAGAATAAACTTTAACGATTGTAATTTTCGTTTGACGTGTATTCTTGTCCATGGACATTAACGCTTAAAGATTGAAACATTAACTTAGCGTGCAGTTCTTGATCAGACATTAATTCTTAAAGATTGTAATTTTTACTTGACATGTATATCTATCCGTGAACATTGAACATTGATTTGATATGTAGTTATAAAGACATGATTTTAAAGGTATATCCAAATCAGAAAATAAACAAAATGTTTATTATATTATAGTATTTACTAGTTTCTCATTACCTCCCACATGCCAGCTCTCCAGTCTTTATTGGTTCATTAATGCCTTTATTTCTCAGCAACATCCACGATTTACGTGCATGCATTATTGCACTTCTTTTTCTACAACGTTGCCATTGTATGCGAAACAACGGTCTCCCATGGAACCATACGAGTTTCAGCTTAAAAGCAAGAAGTAAGTAGTAATAATACATACAGCAGCTGAACCGGTATAGATTGATTGATTGATTAATTAATTGATTGATTGATTGATTGATTGATTCATTCATTCATTGATTCATTCATTCATTCATTCATTTATTCATTCATAAATTAATGTATTTATTTAAGCATTTATCAGATCGTTTGATTCTCTTGGTGATTAGTAACGATCATTACTGGTCCGACGGTGCTCTCCATGTGAGAAATGCCTGTACAGTTCCCACTCATTATCAAGTAAACGCAATATCCTTCCAAAGATATGAAAACGGCACTTTCATAACTTCCCTTGTCAAACACAAATGGCTTGTAAGAGCACTCTGTTTACTCGTAGTTTGAAGCTGTGTGCTATGCTATCTGATCATGTTGTTTGTCTATTGTCTCCTTTTAAACGGTACAAATATGTATATCTATTAATTCGTCACACTAAGATTTTACTACAACTATTTATGTACTTATACATTTGTTTCTTTTTTTAAATAAGGGCTCGCGTTTTCCCCGGGGACCACAACAGCTCCTTGAGGTCCCCAGGTCCCTGTATTTGTTATGGGCTCTTACGTCCAATTAAGTGCCTTTCGGCCCACAGTGGTCCACAGAGACCCACTGCCGGTGTTAGTGGGCAGTGATTTGAGTTTTGCAGTTGGGTTGACCGTCTTTGCACCCGAGCTATGAAATATGTCTATTTAGTCTGGAAACCTAATGTTGTAGTCACAGATTTATCCGAACCAGGCTTATTTCAGGCTATTTTAAACTCCGCAGTGACCCCGTGTTTCCGCAGATACTAGCCGTGGTGCGATTTCTCTGACCAACTTTCGCAAGTTTGTTATGGAACTTGTGCCTAGTCTAGCTTTGTTAATTGTTGTTCTAATCCAGTTGTCTGTTAACTGTTATTGCATTTTAAATCCTAATCTAAACTGTTGTCTGTCATCCATTTATAGAAACACTTACTTACACATTTACACATACATTTAGTTGTGTGACCATTTGAGTTATTCTTTTCTGGCTGAACAGAACAACTAGCCTTTGTTGTTTATTACACATTTTATAAATAATACCCAATGATTATTTCATTACACGTATATATGAAAACTGTTGCCATGATTTAGTTTATTTATTGATGGTTGAATCTCCAACATTGTTTTTCATACACGTGTTTGCTACACAGGTAAGTTACTACATTTCTTTAACAATAGTTTTAATTTAATGTCCAGATATCGCAGCTGTTAATGTATTTTTTTCTGATTATTAATTCATGTTTATTAGCCTAGAGTTTGATCGCAGATACTGAATTATCGCATGGGAAATACAATCACGTGTATTACTCGGCACCCATAGTGATGACAGGAGACACTCGCCATTAGAGGACTCATTAAACAATGTAATTCCCATTCCAAGCTTAAAACAACAATTCTAAATTTGGCCTCGTCTAACCTGCTTCCTCAGCGGTGGTTATTGTTGAAAGCGTGGTTTCTGTGGGTTTATTCACCCTGATTCTTGTCTTGTGCGCTCTTTCGAGTAAGTCGTAACTCGGAATGGTTGTGTAAACGTTTGTGTCTGTGACGTCAGCTGGGGATTGGTCGGCGGCTATCCTTTGTTCTCGTCTCCTCTTGTGGTTTTATTTGTTGGTGCAGGCTCCTGGTTCGTCTGGCTTGTTTGGTTTTAGCCCTTATGAGGATGTTTAATTTTGGTATTATTGCCTCCTTTTTTGTGTATTGTCCGTAGGAGCTTTTCGATATTGTCATTCTCCTCCTTCTTGCGTCTGTTTTCAATTTCGAGAAAGAGTTTATGCTCCCTTTTGCAGTCTTCCTCTATGAGCTTCCACGGGATGATCTCTCCGTCCTCTATATAGTCATTGAAGCCGCTCTCAGAGTTATAGTGTGTATTTGGGTATTCTACTGGTTTCCTGAGTTTCTTGGGGTCCTTCTTTTTTTTTTTCTTCCCATCGGTTTTTGAATTCCTGGCTCCTGCGTTGCTCCAATTGTGCCGATTCTAGGCATTCCTCCAAGGTTGGTCCCTGGGGCCTCTCCGTGTCGTTATCAGGGTGCTCACCTCGGTTTTCTTCAGATGTCTGGCGGGATACTGGTTTCCCCTTGGATGCCTCGTGCGCCGTGGTTGGGCTGCTAGATTTATCTTGCAGTTCAGGCTCTATTGTTTTCATTTTGCGGTTTCTCTGTGGTTTCTTGTATGGCTTCTGTTGGTTTGTTTTGGAAAAGTTCCATTTCAGCTTTCAGCCGCTCTCTCTCACTCTCTCCTCGCTTTTATGGTACGTAGCATTTCTTCGTTTTCCTGCTTCAGCTCGGCCATATGTTTCACTTCTTGCTTGATGTTTTGCTGGATCTCCTTTATTTCCGCCAGTAGTTTCTTGTTGTCGCTGGTCGGAGTCGGTGTCAGCAGTGCCTTGACTTGTTTCTTTAACTATTCTATCTGCTTTTGCAGTTGATCTCTTTCAGCTTATGCAATACCCGTGGCTGTCTCGCCCCTCCGCATTGCTTCCTTGTATGGTGTCTTTGTGGTAATTGCGATTTTTAAGGCGTCTCTGTGTCGTTGCAGGAACGGACAGCAAAAGTATCTTGCCCCATGCTTACCCAGGCAGTTGGTGCACTTTCGTTTGTTGTTGGGTGCTCGGAAGTCCGTGTCCAGCTTGGTCAGAGGACACTCCTTGAAGGTGTGGTGATTGACGCAATACCGGTAGATTTCCGTCTTACTGCGACATGCTGCTCTACTGTGGCCGGCCCTCTGACATCTGGAGCGTTGTGCGATCGTTAGGATGAATCTCTCTGGCTGCGGCATTCTCTTGTTGATTGATACTGTGATCGACATCTCGCTGCCCTCTGTCGTCACCACCGCCAAGGTTGAGGAAATCTTGGAGTAGGTGAGGAGCCTCTCCGCCTTAAAGTATCGGGTGTGGAGATTCTCTTCTCGTAGCTGCTTCCAGATTTCTTCGTCTGATTGCTCCACTTGGATAGGCTTGATAACCCGCTTGATTGTCGGTGAGTCGGTGTTTCTGACACTGGTGGCTTTCTCCTCTCTCTGCTTTCCAGTAGGTTTGGCTCTTGTCTGTTGTGGGCTATCAACGATCTCTCTCGTGGTGGGTTCAGAAGTACCTGCAGTTTCAGGTTCTTTGTTACAGCTCACAAGCAGGCTCTCCTCGTTCTTCTTCTTGTCGGCTCCCACGCTCACATCTTGAATACCGGTGTTATTGCTACGTGCCATTTCCCCCCGTATCAGGCTTTTTGAATTGTTCAGGTGACTTGTCTTGATAGCGCTCGCAGTGCGAATGACGACGCCGACAAAAGACGTGACGACGACATCGTTAAACAATGTATCGACTGAAACCTTTTTTAAAGATCCACCCAGAATCGAACCTGCTACTTTTAACTGACAATAACGTCTCGCTGAAGGAACAGGTGTGCCTGTTGACGGTCTAGTAGACAAGGTTGTTTCAGTAGCCTCAAAGTGTTGAATTAGGGCAGTAGGTTGGCCCTGATGTTCTGGCCTGGTTTATTGGTTTTCCCAAACAGACAATGGTTTAATTGGCAATAATACACGTGACTGACTATTTCTGCACCATAATCCATGATTACATCCATCACTGGTTGTTTTCATTCCTCTTTTGAGATGGGGACATCACAACTGGTTATGCGATTTACATATCAATGTGTACGACTTGGTCATGCATTTGTGTAAAGTTTGCGTCTTCTAGACACATTCCATGTAATGCATAGATCAATGTCTCTGTCTTGGTCAAGCATTTGTGTAAAGTTTGCGTCTTCTAGACACATTCCGTGTAATGCATAGATCAATGTCTCCGTCTTGGTCAAGCATTTGTGTAAAGTTTGCGTCTTCTAGACACATTCCATCCAAGGTAATGGGATCCGTCACTCGTGTGAAGGTGTTTCTTTAAAAATAAACTTGCCGTTGTAGCGGCTTTTCGGATTAGTCCTTGAAATGTCAACTGTTGTGGGATGTGTAACGTACCCAACTTACGGTCACGGAGTAGTTATTCTTTTTCTCTCCCTTATTCGAGAAGACTGAGTACCGTATCTCAATACTGAAGAGACCACAGACTCAATTATATCAGTGGACACACATGGTTCTTTGGCAAATCCCCGCCCACAATGTTGAGATCGAACCCGGTAGCTTCTGAGTCCCAGCCAGGCAATGTGATTTCTTATTCTTCTTCTTCTTTCGTTCGCTTGAAATATGTCTATATCTGCAATGTCGTCTCTTGCATGAATTGAACTGTTTTTTTCAGTTCACACAGTGGTCCATAGAGTTTATCTTCCACTGTCGTCTCTCTAGGCCAGAAGGTTTGCCTAGATATGTTATATTTTGGGCAGTCTTGGAGTATGTGCTCTGCTGTCTGCGACGCCAATCCACATGTGCACATGGCTGTTTCACCAATCTTGAATTTTGTATACACGTGGTTGCGTAATCTATTGTGTCCTGTTCTGAGGCGCAGAATAATGACTTGTTCTGGTCTGTCCATAATGTGGTAGTCATCTTGAGCAGGTTTTGGTGGCTGATTTCTTATAAAAAATATGTCCACAAACGAATGTCGTCATTCACGATCAATTATTTTGAAAACTGTCTGTTGCATCGTTATGAAATTTTTCCAGCCGTCTTATATTTACCCCCACCCAAGGAATATGTCTTTCATAGGTCCAAAAACAACTTAAATCATTGAAAGCGGCGACATTCCTTTGATCTTTTGCTGAACAACTAGTGATTTCTCGCTAACGAAGTTATTTTTACGGTAATGTGAGGCATGTCAATTCTGTTGACACACAAAGGCGTATCTGGATTCGTATGAGAGTGGGTGCAATGAAAGAATTAGCTTAAAATCGACAGGGTCGGCTGCATTGCACCGGGTGTTTATCCCATCTGGCTCAGTTTCTTTCCGCAGCGCGGAAAGCGTCGCACAAAGCACGAACTCCGTAGCTCCAGCGACGACCCTCGGGAGTCTCCGAAAAAATGCACTCGTGAAATGAAGGACGCGGCCCGGAATCGAACATACAACCTTCGGAGCCCGAGTCAGACGGCTTGACCACTTCACCACGGAGAATCCCGAGAGGGGTGCAATGTGTAATATTAGTAAAGACAGAGAATTTACAGAGGCACGGGGTAAATAATTTGTAAATTAACAGGAAAGTAGAAGGACTAGATTTCTTACATAATTTTTCATTTCCTTCTTGTTTCTTCAGCTGATGCTGATGCTGTAATGTTTAGGGCCTGCAATTCGTCTGAATAGTTGGAGCAAAATATCCCAGTAAGTGTGTACGTAGATTAAGGTCTGCGATCCGCTCATACCTTAATCTGTGTCGGACGATTCCAGTAGGTTGATGATTGCTATCGGTTGCATAAAATTCAATCCATCCTTTCACCAATAGTCCTCTTCCTCTTTCAACACATGGTCCTGACGTTTTTTCCAGTAACTTTTATCAATATTTAATAGCGCGGACAGACAGACAGACAGACAGACAGACAGACAGACAGACAGACAGACAGACAGACAGAAAGGTAGGTAGGTAGGCAGAAAGGTAGGTGGGTGGGTGGATGGCTGGCTGGCTGGCTGGCTGATTGGGTGGGTGGGTGAGTCTGTGGGTCGGTGGGTCGATGGGTCGGTCGGTCGGTCGGTTGGTTGGCCGGCCGGCCGGCAGGCAGGCAGGCAGGCAGGCAAGTAGGTAGATTAGATAGATAGATAGATAGATAGATAGATAGATAGATAGATAGATAGATAGATAGATAGATAGATAGATAGATAGATAGCCAGCTAGCCAGATAGATAGATAGACAGACAGAAAGATAGATAGATAAATAGATAGATAGATAGATAGATAGATAGATAGATAGATAGATAGATAGATAGATAGATAGATAGATAGATAGATAGATAGATAGATAGATAGATAGATAGAGGGATAGATAGATAGCCAGCAAGCTAGATAGATGGATAGATAGAAAGATAGAAAGATAGATAGATACATACATAGATAGGTAGATAGATAGATAGATAGATAGATAGATAGATAGATAGATAGATAGATAGATAGATAGATAGATAGATAGATAGATAGATAGATAGATAGATAGATAGATAGATGGGTAGATAGATAGATAGATAGATAGATAGATAGATAGATAGATAGATAGATAGATAGATAGATAGATAGATAGATAGCCAGCTAGCCAGATAGATAGATAGACAGACAGAAAGATAGATAGATAAATAGATAGATAGATAGATAGATAGATAGATAGAAAGATAGATAGATAGATAGATAGATAGATAGATAGATAGATAGATAGATAGAGGGATAGATAGATAGCCAGCAAGCCAGATAGATGGATAGATAGAAAGATAGATAGATACATACATAGATAGGTAGATAGATAGATAGATAGATAGATAGATAGATGGGTAGATAGATAGATAGATAGATAGATAGATAGATAGATAGATAGATAGATAGATAGATAGATAGATAGATAGATAGATAGATAGATAGATAGATAGATAGATAGATAGATAGATAGATAGATAGATAGATAGATAGAACGAACTTTATTTTCAAAGGGTTAAGAATTGGGCACCCAGGCCCGTCTAACATTCTGCCCTTCTATCAGTCTCTTCCATACATTATTTCATTCACACATCATTCAAGGGTAACAGAGAACAGCAACAATATAAAACTTATGCATTATAAAGGCATGGGCAAAATGCAAACATCAAAACTACACGATACAGTAACATTAGATAATGGTCTGACACTTATTAGCTATGTGGAATATACTGGCCTACCAAAAGGGGACTGGCTGTTATACTAGGGTTTTGTTGTTATTATTATTATCACTATTATTATGGAGGAAGGTAATCCGTACTGAGATCGTGATCGAGTAATTTGCGATTATATGAATAAGGATTGGTGATGCCTTTCATTTCTTGTGGAAGATTGTTCCACAGCTGAGCTGCAGAGTACGTTAAGCTTATTTTGTATAAGTCAATACTAGGCTTCGGAATGTGTAATATATTTAAACGTTTACTGTGACTAGCATTATATTTAAACAATGGCCAAAGGTAATTTGGGGCATTCCGATGCAGGATTTTGTGAATTAGTTTAGCTTTATTGAAAAGCAGGCGTTTGCGCAGCGGTAGTAACTGAAGGCGTTTATACAGGCTGGGATTGTCAGATAAATGTTTGCTATCAATTAGACTCATGGCCCGTTTCTGGAGTGAGTAAAGTCGTTTGGTGTTTGAATTACAACAACCGTCCTAGATTGTAGAGCAGTAGTCAAAGTGTGTCTGATAGATAGATAGATAGATAGATAGATAGATAGATAGATAGATAGATAGATAGATAGATAGACAGATAGACAGATAGATAGATAGATAGATAGATAGATAGATAGATAGATAGATAGATAGATAGATAGATAGATAGATAGATAGATAGATAGATAGATAGATAGATAGATAGATAGATAGATAGACAGATAGATAGATAGATAAATAGATAGATAGATAGATAGATAGATAGATAGATAGATAGATAGATTAGATAGATAGATAGATAGATAGATAGATAGATAGATAGATAGATAGATAGATAGATAGATAGATAGATAGATAGATAGATAGATAGATAGATAGATAGATAGATAGATAGATAGATAGATAGATAGATAGATAGATCCCCGCCAGGAGCCGGGCCGAACCAGCTAGTTTATTTATATAATCAGGTTTCATGAAATAACCCACAGTTTGTCGACACCTCTGAACCTACCCCATATAAATTCCCTCAGTCTGCCAAAAGCAAAACCGCGCAGACAAATTTCAAAAATTTGGGGGTGTGTCTTGTTGAAACGGTAATACTCTTAAAATGATGGAATGAATGCGGGGGGCAATAAGATATATACCGCGTATAACCAAACATTGAAATCTGCTGTACAATCTCCAGAACAAAAAATTTTTTGTTGGGCGGACATAATTTTAAGGTTATATACTAAATCTCATCATTTTCCCTCAATTGGTTACTGAGATATTGAATTTTATATTGAGGCAAAAAAAACAACAACACCCTATAATTATGGCGACCCTCAGTGGAAATAGTCCCTCCTGAAAGCACATTGTCTGATAGTTATATCTCAGTAACGGGCTTCATTCCTTGAGACACTTTAGTCAGTCTCACAGATTGTGTCTGATATCTCTACCTCAGTACCGTCTTCATTTCAAAGAACGCTTTAGTCACTCTCACAGATTACGTCAGCCAAATATATTTTATACGTGTCCTAACAACCAAAGATGGCACACGCATAATAGAAAAACGTTCATATTTTAAATCTGTGGTCAGATTAAGTGAAAGATCTTTATAAACACACACGAGAGGAACAGTATGATATTCGGAACAACAATGAAGGACCTCGAAATCAGATGTCAAAAAGCTAGTGCACTTACATATCAACTATCACTCTTACTGAACATCCAAATATACCATTGTCCGCAAAACGACAGATAATAAACAGCATATTCACACCAACATTATGCTACCAATCTAAAACTTGGACTTTATCCAAATCACACTCGCGCAAAATCAACACCTGCGAGATGAGATGCCTGAGGAGAGCTGCCAACTTAACAATCCGAGAATGAGTAAGAAATACTGTTATCAGACAGACTGTGGGATCAACACCTTGTGCCACATTTATTGAAAAACATAAGATCAAGTGGTTTGGTCATGTCGTTAGAATGCAACACCAGCAACTACCATCATTGGCCTTACATCAAACATCATCTGCGACGAGACCAAGGGGACGTCCAAGAAAAAAATGGATTGACGACATCAAAGACATTGTACAATCACACGGAATGACACAATCAAGTGCCGCCCATCGGGCGCTGGTGCGCAAATTATTCCTCCCCACGACGCTTTACGCAGACATGTAAGATGATGATGATGATGATGATGATGATAATGATGATTATGATGATGATGATAATGATGATGATGATGATGATGATGATGATGATGATGATGATGATGATGATGATGATGATGATGATGATGATGATGATGATGATGATGATGACGATGATGATGATAAATGAAGGACCTTATCCTTTAAAGATGAAAGTTCAAAATGCTCATAACCATATGCAAACTAGCAAGACCCCGTGTCCAGACTCATCACAACAGAAATGACGAATGCCTTAGAAGAATATAGAATAGACTAGGTCACCAGACTATTGAACACACCAGATGATAGTGGATATATAAATTCCTAAATTATGTAATTCTATATGTATTGCAATTCCGAAGTAATCAAGAGCCTTGGAATGATTTCAACATTGAGCAATTAGTATAATAGAAGAGATTGTTAAGAATCATCATGCAACTAGATAGCGCAACACTGTTTACGATGGGGTCATATGGAAACATAGACTAGTTTTAATAAATAAAAGTGGAGAGATAATCTTTTACTTTCTGGTTGTGAACTGGTATGTAAATACGGCGAGAGTGTTTTACTCACAAAAGAATACGAATAAGAAGCAGAAGAAGTAGAGGCAGTAGAAGAAAAAGAATAAGAAACAAAGAATTTAAAAAAGAGACAAGAACAAGAGAAAGAAGAAGAAGAAGAAAAAAGAAGAAGAAGAAGAAGAACAAGAACAAGAACAAGAACAAGAACAAGAACAAGAAGACGTTGAAGAAGTAGAAGAAGAGGAAGAAGAAGAAGAAGAAGAAGAAGAAGAAGAAGAAGAAGAAGAAGAAGAAGAAGAAGAAGAAGAAGAAGAAGAAGAAGAAGAAGAAGAAGAAGAAGAAGAAGAAGAAGAAGAAGAAGAAGAAGAAGAAGAAGAAGAAGAGAAGAAGAAGAAGAAGAAGAAGAAGAAGAAGAAGAAGAAGAAGAAGAAGAAGAAGAAGAAGAAGAAGAAGAAGAAGAAGAAGAAGAAGAAGAAGAAGAAGAAGAGGAAGAAGAAGAAGAAGAAGAAGAAGAAGAAGAAGAAGAAGAAGAAGAAGAAGAAGAAGAAGAAGAAGAAGAAGAAGAAGAAGAAGAAGGAGGAGGAGGAGGAGCAGCAGCAGCAGTAGCTGCAGCAGAATCTATGGGCGTGTAATTTAAGCAGAAGTATATCATGTTAAATTCCTACAACAGGTACCCGTTGATAAACCCACCCGCAGATTACGTACCTCCGTGTGGCAACTAAAGCTGACAACATCACAGGCCTGACCAACCACGAGATGACATCCTGACCACGCTAAAGTACCCAACAGCAATGTCTTGCTGTCTCCAATAGTGCTGTCTTGAAATAAACTCTTTGCTCTTGAAATAAACTAATTTCTTTTGAAATAAACTCCTTTCTAAGCAGATATGTTATGTTTGTGTCGGTTGTTACACTTGGAGCACTGTGTTGCACATTGAACCCATCTTGTTAACTCTGACCTTTCAAGTAATAGCAATATTCAATATAGAGTGATCCATTTTAATGATAAACATATAAGTATAGCCAGATTATAATATGTAATACAAAGATAAACACACTAGCAATCGTATAGAACGATGAACAAAGAACGAGGCAGACCGCGAGAGACAATGGATGAATCACCCGAAAAACGAGAAGTAGATTGTGAGCTTTACTGAAACACGACTACAAGAAACAAACTGGACGTTGCGGCCAAAGCCTTTGTCAGTACAGAACAAACAAACACAAACCGACACAAAACTACATGAAACATACTACATGACAATATTAAACTAATTAAAGGTACTTATCTGAATCTGTATCTTTGCTGGGAGAGACTGACACGCGTTGAACGACTGTCAGTTGATTGTATGGACCGGATGTATTGTCACCGGGTCAAAGGTCAATGCCGTCAGAAGCTCAGGTATTGACTGAGCCGATGGGCGGGATAATAAGCGGGAGGGGAGTGGGGTGGAGAGACGCCCATGTGAGCGGAAAACTAAAAATTAGGATAGGCGAGGATGTTGCGGACGTAGTTCACAATTCGTTAAGCGCTCGAAACACAGCTGCGGAAGATTACATTGTGTTGGTCCTCACAGAGGGGAATGAGTGGAGGTCGTTCAGAAAATGATAGCTTGCTTGCTTGCTTGTGTTCGTTAGCTTGAGCTGCAACGCGATGTCCTGTATGTCGGATGAAGGCATCCTGTTGTGCAACATCAGTGTGATGTCATACAGGACCTGAGGTTTGCGTGAGTATCCGTTGTCTCATGTCTGGCTTATTGGTGTGAAGATTGGTGGTCCCTCGCCATACAGCAGACACTCTTCGACTTCGGAGGAATCGGCGATCCTACTGAATTTAGCCAGGACCCAGAAGGGACCTGTTGCACAGGACGCTAGACGAGGACGCATAAATAGGTCTTGGCCAGTATATAACCCGGCACTGGTGCCTTGGGAACACCTCTGCGTCCAAAAACACCGAACGCAAAACTAGCCAAGAAAGCTGACTGCGACGTCCTGCAATGGGCCTGGGAATACCTTGATAGTGGACTATAAACTAGGGGGTAGGAGGGGATGGGGATTGGAAGTTAAATGAAACTATGTTGGACACTGAGGCCGTGAGGGGAGTATGAGCCCAACTGGAAGATGAGACGGTTTTCAAATGTCTTCCGATTCCGTTCGTGAGATGCGCATGATTTAAAGGCAGTGACCTGTATGTCGGTCACACCACAGTGGTTAGGACTGTTGAAATGCATAGAGAAAGACAGAAAGAGAATACCGAGAAAAACTGACACCGATGTGGGATAGAAAGAGATAGCGTAAGAAAGACAGACGCACCGACCAGACAAACAGAACTTGTAAAATAAACCGAGAGAGACAAGACAGAAAGAAAGAATTGAACACTACGAAAAATGTGAGAACGCAAGAGAGAGATAAAGTAAGAATATATATATATATATATATATATATATATATATATATATATATATATATATATATATATATATATATATATATATATATATATATATATATATGCCGGTCTCTCTGGCTGTGGGGTTACAACACTTTCTCTCTGTAATCCCGTTTATCACGCAGAGTCTCGCAGCGGAGCGAGAACTGAGGTGGTTCGACCCCCGCTCGTGACTTGCGGATACTGAGCCGGCCGCTCAGAAAGCAATGGCAAACTACTGAGCGTAATCTTGCCAAGAGATCAACAGACAGCTGAAAGATGCTGCTGTTGACAGCTAAGTCCTGTAAAAGGATACGCAAAACATTTTTATATATATATATATATATATATATATATATATATATATAGAGAGAGAGAGAGAGAGAGAGAGAGAGAGAGAGAGAGAGAGTAAATGGATGGAAGTACTTGGCTATGCTCTTTGACATGTGTATGTCTTTTAGGGATCAAGTGGAATCGTTGGTAGTGATGTCTGGTAGGGGAATAAATGCATTGAGGGATATGGTAGCAACCGGTGTTGCAACGCGGTCATGTTCTGCCATCTCACTCGATCACCAGAGTCGTGGATCAGCTTCGTGTTTCTGTCTCGACCATGCCACAAGGCTAAGCCATCCAGGTACTTGATTCTAGGTCTTCCCCTTGGTCTCTTCCACTCGATCTTGCCAGTCGTCACCAAGTTCTCCAAGTCATTTCTTCTCATAACATGCCCAAAAAATTGTGACTGTCTACGACTAATGTCTCTAATCAGTTTACGATCTTCATTTGTTTCTTGAAGGACTTGTTCATTGGTCTTTCTGGCTGTCGATGGTATTTTTTGCATTTTCCTCACAAACCACATCTCTACAGCCATCAGATGTTTTTCAGCTTGACTGCACATTGTCCAAGTTTCACATTCATACAAAAGAACATGCTCTATGTATCCCCTCAACACTCTGTTGCCTACCATGCACGTCGTAAGAGGCTACTAAGGAGGCTATGGTTCCGTCGCCCTGCTACTGAGTGAGTGCGTGGCGCGACACTGTGAGCTGTGAATTTCGCGTGGAATGCTTTCACATCTGTCCGCGATTGTTTTTCGCTTAAACTGCATGTTCTGTTTTTCGCGCGAACTGTATGTACGGAACGATGACGTCCGGCTGTTGCTGGATTGACTGGTTTGCCTTTTCGGTTCACGAGTGCATTTTTCAGGAGACTCCTGGGAGTCATCGCTGTAGCTATGAGTTTGTGCTTTGTGTGGCGCTTTCGGTGGTTCGCCCTGCAGAAAGAAACCAAACCATATGGGATAAAACCCCGGTAAATGAAGTCTTTCTGGTGACTGCCGTTTTCATCGACGATGAACTGTATTTTTCGTGGACTTTTGTGTTGGCATTCTGGCGGCGGCATTATGCACAGTGTGGGCTGTTGGCTTGCCGACACTTCTGTCTATTCCATTGTTCACAAGGGGCAGTGAGGAGCATTTTGTGATATTCACTGGTACAGGAACGGAGCAATATGGGGACGACCCGTTGCCGTGAAATTGGAACCGCGACTAACTAACTAACTAACTAACTCTTTTTCTCGTTTCAATTGACATCTTTTTATTGCTCAGAATGTTTTTCATATTGTTCTCTAAATGTGCTAGTGTTGTGTGATATGTCTAAATGTGACATTAACGTGCCAGTGTTGTGCCATATGTTCTCTAAATGTGACATTAATGTGCCAATGTTATGTCATTTGTTCTCTAATTGTGACATTAATGTGCCAGTGTTGTGTCATATGATCTCTAAATGTGACATTAATGTGCCAGTGTTGTGTCATATGATCTCTAAATGTGACATTAATGTGCCAATGTTATGTCATTTGTTCTCTAATTGTGACATTAATGTGCCAGTGTTGTGTCATCTGATATATAAATGTGACATTAATGTCATATAATAATGTACCATCATCATCATCAAGTGCCGTGCCAGCTGCCGTAGGCGTTCATGGCTCTCCACAGATCTCGGTCTTTGGTTTTCTGGATCAACTCTGCTGCTGATATTCCTCCATGCCACCGTCTCAATCCATCCAGCATCATTTCTCTTGGTCTGCCTCTGCCTCTCTTCCCCTCGATCTTTCCAGTTGTTACGATGTTCTCCAATGCCTCTCTTCTCATCACGTGACCGAAGAAAGATGTTTGTCTCTGTCTTATTGTTGTATATAATGTTGTTTCATTAGCCTGTTTCAGGCAGTCATCGTTAGTTACTCTGGCAGTCCAAGGAATTCGCAACATTCGTCTCAGGAACCACATCTCTGTTGCTTCTAATTTCTTCTTACTTTGTTCATTTACATTCCAAGATTCACTGCCATACAGCAAAACTGGTTCTACATAGCATTTCAGCACTCTCTTTCTTACATTCAGTGATAGTGACTTATTGCACAAGATACTCTTCATTTTCTAAAATGCGGCCTTTGCCTGCCCTATTCTGCTCCTAATCTCTGTTGTACATCTTTCATCTGATGTTATAAATGCCCCTAGGTATCTAAAATTATCCACTTGGTTAAGGATTTTTCCTTCTATTTCTATGTCACATTTTGGTGTCACCATTTTCTTTGATATTACCATTGTTACTGTTTTCTTGATATTCAAGGAGAGTCCTTTCCTTGCACTCTCTGTTACTACAACGTCTAATAATTGCTGTAGGTCTGTTGAATTATCCGCAACCAATACTGTGTCATCTGCATAGCGTATATTATTTATATTATAACCTCCAACTAGTATTCCTGGCATCTCTTTGATCTCTCTCATTATTACTTCGCTATACAGGGAGAAAAGATCTGGTGACAAGACACACCCCTGTCGTACTCCTAGCTTTATCTGTTCGTAACTACCCTCTTTATTTCCCATTTTAATTGCTGCTACTTGGTTCCAGTAAAAATTCTTTATTATTCTTAAATCTTTTCCATCAATGTTGATATCTTCCAACATTTTAATCAGTCCATCATGTACCATATATTCACTAAATTCTCTTAATGCGACCGTAATGTGCTAGTATTGGTCATATTTGTAACATTCATTTTTTCTTTATTGCTGAAAGTAGTGTTTGCCTGCACGCAGTTTTATCCTCGAACATTAACAACATGTCTTTGTCTAGTGCTTGATAATGGATTTTGCTTGAAGCGGTAAGTGTCCATACATTGTTTGCAGTGTAACATTTGTTATGTCCACGATGTTATTGTAAAAGCTATTTTTATGTAATTCATAATTATAAGCTGCGGTGATGTGGTTTTATAAATACATAATAAGAACTTTGTAGACAGACAGAAATAACAATGAAGATATCTTGAAATACCCACAAAGAGAAATATTTCTCACACAATAAGAAGACAGTCCACATTCGTTAGACATTTTATTAGAAAAGGGAAGCTAGAGTATGTGGTCACGAAGGAAATAAAGTCGCTTAAAAGTCGACAGGGTCGACTTCATTGCACCGGGTTTTATTCCATATGGCTCGGTCTCTTTCCGCAGCACGGAAAGCGTCGCACAAAGGACGAACTTCGTAGCTTTTAGCGACGACCCACAGGAGTTTCCGAAACAATTAACTCGTAAACCGAAGGACGCGGCCCGGAATCGAACCCACAACCTTCGGAGCACGAGTCAAACGGCTTGACCACTTCGCCACAGAGTCACAAGGGAAATGTTGGACGGGAAAAGAGGCAGATGTAGTCCAAGATAGATCAAGCTGAGCAATCTGAAATCATGGCACGAAGGAACGCCAATATCGGAAATTACTGGAAGCTCAGGATACAGACGTCTTTGGACAGACACGATCACCAACGCCACACGCCAAGGACTATGGGAAGAAGAAGATACTTATGAAGTATACAATATTCATTCATTCATTCAGTAGCATGTCCTTTGCAGAACCTCACTCCCATAACAACCTTCCTGAAAACCTCTCGATCATAAGCAAGATGTCCCGCGTCTGATACACCCATCTGGAGATCATCCGCCACATCCTGCACCCATCTTCTCTTTGGCCTTCCTCTTCCTCTCTTCCCAGGCATATACCCCTCCATTATTGTTCTCTCCAAGCTTTCGTGACGTTTCAAGTGACCAAAATATTTCAATTTTCTTTGTTTTATCGTCTTTAATAGCCAACCTTCTTCAATATTCAACTCTTGAAGTATGGATGCATTTGTTCTTTTCTTTACCCAAGATATTCTTAGAACTCATCTGTAACATTTATATTCAAAGGCGTTTATGCGCTGTTCTGCTTGTTTAGTAAGTGTCCATGTCTCACAGGCGTATGTTGCAATGGGAAAGATGCATGCTCTTAAAAATCTAATTTTTGTAGTTCTGTCTGTCCCACTCCATAATTTATTCAGTTGTTTTAGTCTTTGAAGAGCAATTGATAGTCGCCGTTTAATTTCTTTCATTGTGTCGCTGTTGTTGGTAATCAATGACCCAAGGTATTCAACATTTTCCACCACCTCAAATTGTTCCCCATTAATGTATATTTCTTTCTCCATAGTAGTTTTATCAGTATGCATTATCTTTGTTTTGCTATGTTAAGATATAAGTTGTGATTTTCACTATTCAATTGGGTTGAAGCTATTAGGTTTTCTATGCCATTCTGTGTTGTGGATAGTAATACTGTATCATCAGCATATCGAATCTCTGGTATGTCATGACCGCCGATATTTAGTGCATCATATAGCTCCCTGTTTATATCATCTCTTACATTTCTCATTATATTTTCGGCATACAGGTTAAACAAATAGGGTGACAGCACGCAGCCCTGACGGACTCCTTGCTTGATGTCAAACCTATCTGATATCTCGCCATCTATTCTAACTGCTGCTTGTTGGTCTAGATAGAGCATTTTTATGAGTTGTATTACATGTGATGAAAAGCCCATATTCTCATGATTTCCCAAAGTTTCTGATGTTGTACACAGTCAAATGCTTTTGAATAATCCACAAAACATGAGAATAGGTTTACATTAAATTCTCTGCACTTCTCTATTATTAAACGCATGTTGAATATGTGATCTCTTGTTCCTCTTCCTTGTCTAAATCCAGCTTGAACCACGTTAATCTCTTCTTCCATTTTCTTACGAAGTCTTCCCATTATGACTTTTTGTAGAATTTTACTTGCATGACTGATCAGGGCAACAGTTCTATAGTTGGTGCATAATTTCAGGTTGCCCTTTTTTGGTATTGGAATGAAGATAGTTCTCTTCCAATCTTTTGGCCATATACCATATTTCCAAATCTTTGTACATAATCCAAGATATATGTGTATGCTTTCTTCTCCTCCCGCTTTAATTAGTTCAGCTGGTATCTCATCACATCCAGGAGATTTACCATTCGTCAGGTTCTTTATAGCCCAAGCAATTTACTCTAATGAGGGTTCAGGTTCTGTCTCTGCTGTTGATGGCTCATGTATCTCAGTCATATCCTCACTGTCACTCATATCATACATTCCACTGCAGTACTCCTGCCATCTTCCTAGAATTTGTCTAGATTATGTTAAGGTATTTCCCATTTTGTCACAGATAACATTCAATTGAGGTTGAACATTTCTTGTCAATAACTTCATTTCTTTGAACATTTCATAATCTCTTCCAGTCTTATGATATTACTCTATTCGGGTACAACAATCTTGTATATATATTGATTTTTGTCCTTTCTTGTGTTCTTTCTTATTTCTCGAGTTAAAGATTTATACTTCATCCTCCTTTCTGTTTTAGTTCCCTTCGTTGTTTTTTTTAATTCTAATGATGGATGGATGGATTAAACAATTTGCTACTATTTAGTGTTTGTGTAATTGCACTTGCATGCACCGAATTGTAAATAATAAAACTTGTCATTCATCATCCACATTACACGTATTATAATTATACATTTCAGCAATTCTGCGTATCTTCACATTACATTATTTTTTGCACACATATATAGATATACACATATATTGCCTCTTATACATCATTCAGGTAAAGTGAAATACGAAACATGTAATTACAAATCAAGATCATTACACTCAGGTCATCCCCACAAGTACGCCGTTCCTTTAGCCAACGAAAAAGCTACGAAAAAGCTTTAGCTACGAAAAGTAGCTTGTGAGTTCATGTCATGTTTTAGCATGCAGCATGCTGTCAGGTCAGAGAGAACGTGTTGTTTGTCCGTCAAGAATGATGATCTTCTTCTTCTTTGAGTTCATCCGGAGTGTTTTTTCAGATGTGATTGCTGTGTGTCTCGTTAGGCACCCTTGGGTCGAAACCCTTAGGCCAACACATCCGACTTATAGCGTGCATTTTTGACCAGGTTAGCATTCCTGAGAGACTCTCACTTTTTTGGTACCGTTCACCTCCCAGCTGGTCAAGTTGGAACAGTCGAAGACTTCAAGGTCATCCCTCAAAGGAAGGCAGGGACAGTCCTTAGCATTTTCCGCCATCTTGGGTGGCTTCCATAATTGCAGAACCGACACATAGCGTTCTGGTGCTGAGCTCACCGAAGGAATCGTCACGTCCTGCTCTTTGCTGCTTTAATTCCTCACTTCAATATTTTGGACATTTCGTTCGCCCCGGGGCCGTTCCCGCACAAACCAGACAGGTTTGCAGACGGTATCCACTCAGCGAGTATTCGATGCGGACATGTGCTTGTCGTTGTGCCCGTTAGAGCTGTTCCAGGCACGGCGGACATTCGGAAAACTACCTAGTCAGAGCTGTTCCGAACAAGTGCGGCATTCGGAAACTAAGTAGTCAGAGATGTTCCTAGCACGAGAAACATTCGGACGAGACATTTCACTCGAACGTAAATGCATAGTGCCAATTTTTAATTTTGTCACCCGTAGGACGGCACTTCCGTCTTCGGCGGGCATTTTTAATGAGGTTAGCCTTCCTCGGGTTTTGAGGCACGTTAGACTTATTGTTGTGATGTCGCCCACATCTCAGCTGGTCAAGATAGAACGGTCAAAAACATCAAGGTCAACTCTTAAGGGAAGGCAGGGGCAGACCATGGGCGTTCACTGTTATCCAAAGCGGCTTCCATTATTGAAGAGCCGGCACATACTGCTCTGAGACTGGGCTCACCCGAGGAATTGCCACGTCCTGCTCATGGCTGCTTTGATTCCTCACTTCCATGTATTGGGAATTTCGCTTGCCACTGGTCGCTCATGCACAAACCAGGAACGGCAGTCTGCGGACGACATCAACTAGGTAAGCTTTCGCTTCGGACTTCGGACAACGCAATTGATTCGCTAGCCAAGTGGTCCATTTCGTGTTGTTGAGACATTTTTCCACCTTTGACTACAATCAATGTGAGCATAGATACAGACATTTCTCGTAACTATTTCGTGCGACTGGGGCGCTTTTCTTCCTTTAGTCCTCGCTCACGAGGTAGGCTACATGTGCTGCCGGCTCAGCACCTTATCTCCGTGCAGAAGTGAGCCAGAAACGGCCAGACCCTCTCATCCGGGGATCCCTCATATCCCCCACCTGAGAGCCTTCGGACAAGTATCTGAACTGGGCATGTAGCGTGCTCAGAATCTCATCTCCATTTTTCGGTACTAGGGTATCGGCCCGGCTCTCACATCTGAAGGTTTATGGCTTAGAGGCGTTCAGCCACAACCCTCGACAGAGCGCCTTAGGGTATGTATCCGATGTGTCTCCACCTTGCCGTGGTGGGAGGAGCTTGCGTGTCCCATTTACCCCATGTGCTATGTCGATGGATGAAACCTACATATCGGAGAGCTCATGGGATAGGGGCCAGACTAAGCGAGACACAACCTGCTGCTCTGCAAGTAGACTGAGGATAGCAGTCAAACGTTTATGGCAGGCGCACGAAGGCCGAAGTTCTTGGCGAACTATGCTTGACTTTCCAGGAGGAGGATCTCCTGCAGTGGGTTTTCTGTCCAGCTTTTTCTTCACAGCTCTTGCAGTCCTGGTTGCTTCACAAGTGACTGAACCCTTATGTAATGATGTACGCCACGAATTACGGTCTTTAGCAGCAGTCGCCCAGGTGTCAAGTTGAATTCCAAAAGCTTTCAGTGAGATTTTATGTGTCTCTAAAGCGTTTCATTTGGCCGCCTTGGGAGCGATAACCACAACGCAGCTCGCAATAAAATAATTTGCTTATGGAGCATGTGTTCTGGCATACGAGTTAAGTGACTTGCCCAGCGAATCTGATTTTTCATTAGTATAGTGTGGATACTGGGCATCGACGCTCTTTGTGGAACTTTAGTGTCTGTGGTCGTGTCTTGCTATTTAATCTTCAATAGCTGCATGCATGAACTGAACGGTATAGTGCATGATATACTCTTGAAAGCGTCACTGGATTGGAGACTTGATTGGTGACAGCAACAAGACGTATCAACAGGGCGAGTTGGCAATGACAAGAGATTACCGCAGTGTGAATGTTGAGTGATATATTATTTTGAATGACAGAATTTTTAGGAACTAATGATCTTAGATAGCAGATTATACGACGTGAGACCGTGTGGTCTCCTATTAACTATTTCTATAAACCAGTGTGATTATAGTGGTAGAATATATGGGCTATAGTGGTTTGACAGCGTCGTCAATAATGAGCTCACAGAGAGAAATAACCAAATACCAGTGAGTCAAGAGGCAAGGAAAAGACGATGGCGCTGGGTAAAACATGAGAACAAAATAACTTGAACATTTTTGTCTGGATCCCAGGGCAAACGAAAGACATAAAATGATACAGAGAAGAAAATAGAGGCAGAAATGAATAATATGGGAATAGCATTGATGGTCATGCATGTGATAGTAAAGATATGACGGCATTTAGGCAGCCGTTTGAGGTTACATGCCCAAATGGGAAGGGGAAAAAAAGCTCAAGCTGAAATACAAAGGTAAAGACAAAATGTGTACTCCAGCTGAGGAAAATCATAATTATTAACTGCTGTAAAATGTGGTCAGTGTCTAGTCGGTGACTAAAGCAGTAACAGTCACGTGTCTCCTGTAACAAACATTCACGTGTCTCCTGTAACAAACATTCACGTGTCTCATGTAACAAACAGTCACGTGTCTCCTGTAACAAACATGCACGTGTCTACTTTAGCCAATGCTAGCAGGTCGCCATCATCTGAATGTATCTAATGTATGCACTTATACAATAAGTTGCGCATGTTGTTTGTGACTGCTGTGTTGACACTCACTTGGGACATACATTGTTTATAATTGATTTATTATATCTAGCGAAATCGTATACACCATCAATGACACAGATTGCAGCCAGCAGATAAAAATGCATCCAATGAATAACGTCAATAAATATATCAATCATGAATGCTGACAACATGAAGTAAATCGCTTATTTCCTGGTGAGCAGCGAATTATTTGCCATTTCTATATTTCACGTGAAAGCTTTTCTGTACAGATTCCTGCTGTAACCAAATCTTTGTGCATGCATACATTTAGAGCGCATATGGTGTGATACGTACCTCCTTGTTATTAAACTAAGCAGACATCCGATTATATAATGATGATTTAGGATACAGGGCACGACAGTTTGAGCTGTTATTTTGTTTCCTAATTTCAATTGTTTATAGAATGACAATTCGATGTGACACAGGCCTGTTTGACAACATTGTGATGAAGGTAATTCATGAATTTCTGAATTATGTCCACCTGGTTGGCGCATGTATATATTATCTATCACGCAATACTGTTTGTCTCATTTGAAGAGAAAACTGGAAAACATGCAGCCTCTCAAATTGTGCTCATTTCTGGCTTTCATTGCAGTGCTCCAAGCCTACGGTGAGTAAATAAACATGAATTCATAATAGTAGTTAGTAAGAGAGACAAGCAAACAGGGCCAATTGTAGACTTGCAATGTGATTACAAATAATACTTGGCAACTGTGTGTCAGCCTATGTGTGTGTGTGTTTGTGTCTGTGTGTGTGTGTTTGTGTTTGTGTGTGTGTGTGTGTGTGTTTGTGTCTGTGTGTGTGCATATGTGTATGTGTATGTATATATATATATATATATATATATATAGTTTGTCAGGTCTTAGTCAGATATGACTGAGCTACCGTATAACAGTAGACGGTACTACCTGGTTTCTGTTAGCGCCGAACGTTGGGCGGCGCTTACCAAACCCGACACCCCACATTGTGCCAACGGCTTCGGGCGGAAGAGCGCAATTGGGAGGGTAGAAGCCTTACCCTGGTGCGAGGAAATGCAAGCTAAAGACAAAACTGTCATGGCAGGGCAGACCAGGCCATAAGCCTTGGTTGGCGACTGGTCTAGGATCGAAGCTCCGACAGGCGGACAGTTAGAGCATTGCTTTGCTGATCCGGCAGCTTCTGCAGCTTGTCTTGTTCCAGATGTAGGGGTGTTACCTTTCCTCTGGAGTGAACTAGGCAGGCCGAGAGAGGGATCATGCTGCATGGGCAACACATGATCTCTATATTTTAGCCCAGGCTTTGTGCTATGGAGAGGCAATAACTCCATCCCTGGTCTTAACTGGTCTCGGAATCAAAGCGAGAGGCAACTGTTACGGGTTATAAGTCCTTGTCAGTTGGCGTAGACATGGGGCGCCACGCGTTGCCTCTGACGGTGGGAGACACCTATAGGTGTCACTGATCAGCTACCGACGCCTCAAGCTGGGCAGCCCCCAGCCAATTGGGTGCTGATCCGCCACAGCCTGCCTGCTTCAATGGGTGCTTGGGGCTAGGACAAAATCTGATTCGCAGGCTGTAAAACCAATGCACCAGGTACAAACAAAAATAAAAATAGAAACCTCAAGCTACGGCTTGCAACCTGGAACGTGAGAGCCATGTGTCCAGGATTTTCCACTGACTTGTCCAATATTGACGATGTGAGAAAAACGGCTGTGATTGATGCCGAACTCAATCGTCTTAACATTGATATTGCTGGCCTGCAGGAGACTCGCCTCGCTGAGGAAGGGTCACTCAGGGAAAACAACTACACCTTTTTCTGGAAGAGTAGAGGGCAGGCAGAAAAAAGGCAACACGGTGTGGGCTTTGCAGTGAAGAATTCGCTACTGGGAATGATTGAAATTCCAGCAGGAGTGTCACCAACTGGCTTGAGGTAGCTCCCGGTTGGGCAACCACTCAGCCAAAATCATTTTCTTCTACTGGTGTTTAGTTCTGGATGCAGTTTAAGATCCCCTAACTCTGTCAGAAGGGACTAGTTACCACCCAGATCCCAGAGAGAAAATGTGGAACTAATGTCTTTTATGCTGATTTAAGACACTGTCCCTGATACTCAAGAAAACAGCCAAGAAGTGGCTCGTTGAAGATAGAATATATCTATATAGATTTGGCTGTACTTGGTATCACCAGAAGTGAGAAATGAGGTAAGACATGCAACGTAATCTGGTTACTTATGACTGCATAGGCAAGATACCTCCCGGACATAGATTCCCACTTCTGGACAATATGTGTGAACCCCCACTAAATGATACAATAATGTGTGTACTTGATTAAGCTACACAAACATTTATAAACATTTAGAATTATACGGACAAATTGAGTTTTAAAATACAACAACTGTGTTTATTATTGCTATTGATGATCATATGATGATGATGATTATATTATGGTATACGTAACTCATCTGGCTGAAAAGCTCAGAAGCACATAGGTCATGCTTCCCCCAGTGAGCCGCAGTTCACTGTCAGATTGAAGGAGTCCAAATTGGTCCCTCACAAGGCTAAGTCACTTCCTGATATGGGTTGTTGACTGTCCATTGCTCCTAAGAGATCTGGGTTATAGCTAGGAAATCCTGTCATAATACTTCGTACAGAAGTCCAACAGAACGAAATGTTAATATTTCTCCAGTAGGTATCCTAAGAATGCTATTGTAAATGCGTCTAAGGATTGCTGGCCATGCATGCAGTTTTATTCTATTCAATTCCTGGCTAGTTTCCAGGTTGGTTAATTAATATGTCCAAGTTCCTGTTAGCTCCACCTATTTTTCATGTAGGACGATTTACCTAGATGGATTAAGTGCCAAATTCTTTTCACCCCTCCTCCTTTCCCGTGAAGGGTAGTTTCATGTGTCAATCAAATTGACCGATGCCCCCCACGCCTGAAACAATGAAACCTGCTTTGGCGGCAATGCAGTTGCGTCATTACATTCCAATAGGCTGGTAACACCAGCCTTCCCGGTTGCTGGCAGGAATGTGTCAGCCATGTGTTTCTACTTTGCCCCGTAGTATTGCGGAGAGGTGTTAAGCATCTGGTCCTAATTGCTCCTTTGTGGTGGCAATTACAGACGTCCCGGCTCCACAAAGTCTGGACTTTTAGATAGGTGTTAGGCCTGCATTAAATTGCCGTCTTTGGATCACACGGGGTTTTCCCCTGAGTAGCACTGCCATGTATTATTTCAGATGGGTCTGGCTGACCCTCTTATCTCCCATTCTGCCGTGGCTGGTTCACACGTTAGGTCATGTTGAACTAAGGTGTTAGGTGTCTGTCCCTATTTTAACCACAGGATTGTAAACTAACACGTCAATCTCAACTGACCGGCTCCGCGATGTATCAACGCCGTCGGCCCCAGCCTAGATTTCACACTTTGTCTTTCTCGTCCCTTGTACTGAAAACAATGAGTTTTCAACCTTTGATAGCGCCCGCCCCGACTGGTGCCGTGGTGTCTGGGTTTTAACTTTGATCTGGACATCAAAGCTTTCTCAGACCTAGCATTACAGAAGTGATGGGGCGTGCGTGGTCAAAATGTATTTTCCTCTTGTTTTCAAGTTTATTGCATTTCTATCATTTTCTGGTGGACGTTTATGCTTTTAGAGAATGATAGAAAAATATTGTGGGCTCTTTAATTCCTTTTTAACTTGTGTCATTCGGATGCTGCTGGGGCTGTCCCGTCACATAGCTTCCCAATTTAAGTAGGTTCATTAATGAAGTCTATAACAGAGCCTCGGCAGCATTCAAGAATGTATCTAAGTTATCTCCCTTCTCGAACTGCCTCCAAGTCTGGGTTCCCAATATTCTTTGTGGCAGTTGGATGTTCTATGAGTCAAAAGAAACATCCCATGTCCATTCTCCAAGGATAAATCTTGCAAATCGTTGCTCCTGATGTTGTGTCGGATTTCCGTGCTATTGCTCGGTAATGTCCTGTCCTCTGGAGGTTTTACTTTTTCCCAGCCGGGAAATTGCAAAATGTATAACAAGATTCTCCTGCGCCGCAGAGAGACTGTTATTGTCCACTAAATTTCTGGCCCTTGTCCTATAAGCAGAGGAAGTGCCATCAGTGTTTTCTTAAAAGAATTCGTTGCAGTAATGTTGCTCCATTTTCTTTTAATCCATCGGCCAAAGATCATAATAAAATCCTTTAATCTCCTCCTTTTGGCAGGAAATTTGTTAAACATCATAATGTTATGATGTGCATTCAACTCATACTTGCCTCTTTCTTTGTAGGGCGTCCGTTTACTCCCTTCTGATTCAAGAGTTTTCTTCCCTTGATAATTCTTTATCCAGGTGAGTTCCTCTTCAACAGAGTTCCATTTTGAATCTGTGTTTGAAAGTATTAGGCTAGTAGAAGTTGTCCAGCTTTGAGAAATCATGTTGTTCCCCAAGAACTGTGAATTTGTATCACTCCTTGTAGAAGTATACATAAACAGCTGTTCTACACATCCAACAGTGGTTGAAGTGAAAGGTAAACAAGGTCCCGAGTGTTGAGTATACCAACCGCTCCTGGCTTGTTCTGCTGCAGAGTCCATCATTTGTGATCCCCTGTTAGCTTCAGCTGTGTTGATGATAGGTATTACCTTCATCTTGACGAAAGAAGTATTTTCTTCTTTGTTGGTAGCAGACATGTTTATCGTCCCTGAATCAGAGTCCGTAGTATAATCTACATGAATGCTTTGTATATCTTTAACTTCCTTTGTGAAAGACTCCAAGATACTGACATCGTAAGAATTCTCCTCCGTGTCTTGTTTTTCCTCCATGGCCGGGCTCTCTTGTGCCAAGTCCAATTGAGGTATTCTCTCCCTGGTCTGGTTTTCTTGTGCCAAATCCAATTGAAGTATTCTCTCCCTGGTCTGGTTTTCTTGTGCCAAATCCAATAGAAGTGAATGTTGTGGGATGTCATTTTCAATGCCATATCCCACCTGAGATAAGTAATTCAAACTGATAATTATTTCATCTTGTGTGGCCACACCGTGAGAAACAATGGAATCCTGTTTTACATCCATTCCGGTCTCAGTTGAATTCATTTCCACTCCTAGTTTCTCTGAACTGAAGGGAATAAAAGAGTCGGGTAAGGTCTCGCCTTTGATCTCTTTAATAGTTTTCCTCAGGTCCTCCTCCTCCTGGATTTTTCTCCTTTGGGAAGTCTTAGGAAGCTCCTGAGATTGCTGGGTTGCCAAGCCAGCTAATCCGCTTTCATTGCGGTGTAAACATTTATCACGTTTGTGACTGTTTACCGAACGCTTGGTACATTTATTCCTATTCCGTTTATTGTTAATATTTTTAGGAATAGGCGAGGGAAGCATCTGCCTTTCTGTGCGCAAGTTTTTGTTTTTCTGAGCCATGGGGATTTGCGAAGGAATGCATGCCTCTTCTTTGTGACTTTCAGCTTCCCCGCTTTCTATCAGAGTTTCGGCTTGAGTGATTGGCTTTTCCTCAATCGAGCTGGTAGATTCCTCCACATTCAGAATTTCAATTTGCTTCTTCTTAATCTCATCTTCTTCAGCTTTGTGACGGATATCTGCTTCTAATTCTGCAAGTCTTTTCATCATCTGTTCATCTTCTTTGTCCCACCAATCCATTTCATCTCTAATAAATAGTTCTAGCTTCTCTCCTACTAAGCCGAGCCTTATGCCCCATCCTCTAGCGGACTCTAAGAAATCTGTGCGTGCATCCATGATCTCTTCTCAGCTTAAACTCAGGCAAGTAATTATATTATTACCCTACAGAGAGCTAGTTAGATTTATACTAGAGCAGGATAGTGACAAGAGGAACAGACACTGCTATGAGAATGGTAGTAGTGAATTTGAGTGAGAAAGTTGATGCAAAGCAGTCCGTCATACACTGAATTAACTAAGCATTATCAAATTATTCATGATTAAATCAAATGATAAAGCATGTAATCAAAAAATCATCAAGTAAATCATCAATAAACTAATTAATATCACTAATTAATGTGATTATTAATTCTACAGTGGTGAATGATGTAAATTAACTCATATGATAATATCCGTTATTAACTTTTTAACAAGTTATTTAAATTCTACAAACTTCCCTAGAAACAAATTCCTAAGTTAATACTTAGCAAATGTAATGGGTGAAGAATGAAAGAATGGTTTATGAAAATCAATAGTCTAGAATTTATTCTCTGATTCTGTCATGGATGAGAAGTCCTAATGTGTCAAAATCTTGCCTACAATCAAGCAAGCTATTACATTAGAAATAAATTATAACTAACTAATGCTGCTAAGAATGTAAGTGAGAATGACCTAGGTTATATCCATGGGCAAGACCGGAATAATACTAGACTAACAGATTTGAAATAGGTTCGTTCCTTGCGAGCGAACCAAAGTGTTCTAGGGTTTACTCCCGGATTCTATAGCGGGCGAGCAGACCAATAGGTTCTAGGGTTTACTCCCGGATTCTATAGCGGACGAGCCGACCCAATATGTCACCAACTGGCTTGAGGTAGCTCCCGGTTGGGCAACTACTCAGCCAAAATCATTTTCTTCTACTGGTGTTTAGTTCTGGATGCAGTTTAAGATCCCCTAACTCTGTCAGAAGGGACTAGTTACCACCCAGATCCCAGAGAGAAAACGTGGAACTAATGTCTTTTATGCTGATTTAAGACACTGTCCCTGATACTCAAGAAAACAGCCAAGAAGTGGCTCGTTGAAGATAGAATATATCTATATAGATTTGGCTGTACTTGGTATCACCAGAAGTGAGAAAGGAGGAGTTAAGACATGCAACGTAATCTGGTTACTTATGACTGAATAGGCAAGATACCTCCCGGAAATAGATTCCCACTTCTGGACAATATGTGTGAACACACACTAAATGATACAATAATGTGTGTACTTTATTAAGCTACACAAACATTTATAAACATTTAGAATTATACGGACAAATTGAGTTTTAAAATACAACAACTGTGTTTATTATTGCTATTGATGATCATATGATGATGATGATTATATTATGGTATACGTAACTCATCTGGCTGAAAAGCTCAGAAGCACATAGGTCATGCTTCCCCCAGTGAGCCGCAGTTCACTGTCAGATTGAAGGAGTCCAAATTGGTCCCTCACAAGGCTAAGTCACTTCCTGATATGGGTTGTTGACTGTCCATTGCTCCTAAGAGATCTGGGTTATAGCTAGGAAATCCTGTCATAATACTTCGTACAGAAGTCCAACAGAACGAAATGTTAATATTTCTCCAGTAGGTATCCTAAGAATGCTATTGTAAATGCGTCTAAGGATTGCTGGCCATGCATGCAGTTTTATTCTATTCAATTCCTGGCTAGTTTCCAGGTTGGTTAATTAATATGTCCAAGTTCCTGTTAGCTCCACCTATTTTTCATGTAGGACGATTTACCTAGATGGATTAAGTGCCAAATTCTTTTCACCCCTCCTCCTTTCCTGTGAAGGGTAGTTTCATGTGTCAATCAAATTGACCGATGCCCCCTACGCCTGAAACAATGAAACCTGCTTTGGCGGCAATGCAGTTGCGTCATTACATTCCAATAGGCTGGTAACACCAGCCTTCCCGGTTGCTGGCAGGAATGTGTCAGCCATGTGTTTCTACTTTGCCCCGTAGTATTGCGGAGAGGTGTTAAGCATCTGGTCCTAATTGCTCCTTTGTGGTGGCAATTACAGACGTCCCGGCTCCACAAAGTCTGGACTTTTAGATAGGTGTTAGGCCTGCATTAAATTGCCGTCTTTGGATCACACGGGGTTTTCCCCTGAGTAGCACTGCCATGTATTATTTCAGATGGGTCTGGCTGACCCTCTTATCTCCCATTCTGCCGTGGCTGGTTCACACGTTAGGTCATGTTGAACTAAGGTGTTAGGTGTCTGTCCCTATTTTAACCACAGGATTGTAAACTAACACGTCAATCTCAACTGACTGGCTCCGAGATGTATCAACGCCGTCGGCCCCAGCCTAGATTTCACACTTTGTCTTTCTCGTCCCTTGTACTGAAAACAATGAGTTTTCAACCTTTGATAGCGCCCGCCCCGACTGGTGCCGTGGTGTCTGGGTTTTAACTTTGATCTGGACATCAAAGCTTTCTCAGACCTAGCATTACAGAAATGATGGGGCGTGAGTGGTCAAAATGTATTTTCCTCTTGTTTTCAAGTTTATTGCATTTCTATCATTTTCTGGTGGACGTTTATGCTTTTAGAGAATGATAGAAAAATATTGTGGGCTCTTTAATTCCTTTTTAACTTGTGTCATTCGGATGCTGCTGGGGCTGTCCCGTCACAAGGAGGAAATGAAAGACTATTATCCCTGCGCTTGGCAACCTCTTGTGGGTTTGCCACCATTATTACTGCATATGCACCGACACTCGATTCCTCTGATGATGTGAAGGATTTGTTCTATGAGGAGTTAGACTCCGTGATCAAGGCAGTTCCAAAATCTGACTACATTTATATGCTCGGTGATTTCAATGCTCGTGTGGGCAAGGACTCGAGTTCATGGCCAGTGTCCCTTGGAAAATACAACATCGGTCGCATGAATGAAAATGGGCAAAGGCTGCTGGAGCATTGCACCAGTAATGACCTATGTATTACAAACTCTTTTTTTAAAACAAAAGAGATGCATAAGGTCACATGGAAACATCCAAGATCCGGCCATTGGCACCAGCTGGACTTCATCATCACACGGAGACAACATCTGAACCATATATCATTGACTCGTAGTTACCACAGTGCTGACTGTGATACAGATCATTCTTTGGTTGTTGCAAGAGTTAGACTGAGACCAAAGAGAATCTACACAGCTAAACACAAATCTAGCCCCAGGATTAATATTATTAACACTCATGATCCTGAAAAGTGCTTTCAGTTTCAACAGCAACTTGAAGACGCTTTCACTGATATACCAGAAAATTGTACAGTAAATGAAAAGTGGGGTCAAATTAAGGAAACTCTTTATAAAACTGCCGTAGGGGTTTACGGCACTGTGGATCATAAGAGGCAGGACTGGTTTGCGGCCAACAGCGAGACTCTGCAGCCCTTGATTAATAAGAAGAAGAAAGCTCTCTTAAGAAACAAGGAAAGACCAACGCGTAACACTCTGAGTGAGCTAAGGCAAGCTAGGAAGGATGTGCAAAAGGCTGCCAGGCAGTGTGCAAATGATTATTGGATCAAGTTATGTGAGTCCATTCAAATCGCAAGTGATAAGGGAAACATAAGAAGCATGTATGAAGGAATAAAGAAAGCCTGTGGTCCAGTGATCAAAAGAAGTGCACCGCTGAAAACCTTGACTGGAGAAGTCATCACTGATAAGAAACAGCAGTTGGACAGATGGGTAGAGCACTATTTGGAGCTTTACTCAAGTGAGACCAAACTAGCAGATGATGCCTTGAACGCCATAGAGGCTCTACCAACTCTTGACCACCTGGACACACTTCCCACCATAACAGAAGTTAAGTGTGCTATAAATGAACTTGCATCTGGCAAGGCTCCAGGTAAGGATGGGATTCCAATAGAGGTTATCAGGAGTGGGCAAGACACACTCACTCTACAGATCCACCAGCTAATAGAGCTATGCTGGCGTGAAGGACAAGTCCCACAGGATTTCAAAGATTCAAACATCATAACGCTGTACAAGAACAAGGGTGATCGGAGCGACTGTAACAACTATAGGGGTATCTCACTTCTGTGTATTGTTGGAAAAGTATTTGCCAGAATTGTTCTGCGCAGACTTCAAGTCTTAGGAGATCAAGTCTACCCCGAATCACAGTGTGGCTTTCGACAGAACCGGTCTACCACTGATATGATATTCTCATTGCGACAAATGCAAGAAAAATGCCGTGAACAGAATCAACCACTGTTTATTGCCTTCAT
>OY992884.1:23255696-23318196 GCA_963921405.1 Cepaea hortensis | reverse complement strand
TAGGTTACCTTATATATAGAATTTAGGTAAATCCAAGAATTGAAATCTATCAGCACATAAGCACTCTATCCCATTTCAAGGGATGATATTTCTTTTCTATTACAGGACACATAAATCCAGTTTTCCGCCCAGTTTGGTAGCACACTAAATACAAAAACAGTTGTCCACCAATTTATACCGAGTGTCCAAGTCTCCCGTGACTTTTGATCCACAATCAAATGTTTCCGTAAGTTCCCACATCAAACGTCTGTGAAGTCACTTATACGTTAGTGGCGCTCCGTCTCGTCTCTCCTTCGTATTCTTCGCTATTCCCCTACACTCATCATTCGTCGCCCATCAAAGAGTTCTTATTCTTTGATCACCGTCTCCCGGTGTTTGTCCGTTGTCGAGGTTTCCCCGTCGTTCTGTCCTTTGAAGTAGATGAACAATGACCCCTCACACAGTATCCTATTTTTATATCCGTCGGTTAATGATCTTTACTTTATCCTCCTCTCAGAATGAAGTACATGATTGTTAACCCTTCTCCTATATTGCCATTAATGTTACATTTAGTTTTATCTGGGAATCACTAAACTATCATCATTCTGTGACATCTAGTATAACAGCCAGTCCCCTTTTTGTAGGCCAGTAGGCTAATAACAAGTGTCAGACCATTATTTAATATTACTGAGTCGTTTAGTTTTGATGTTCGCATTTAGCCCATGCCTTTATAATGCATATCTTTTATATTGTTGCTGTTCTCGGTTAGCCTTGAATGATGTGTGAATGAAATAATGTATGAAAGAGAGTGATAGAAGGGCAGAATGTTAGACGGGCCTGCGTGTCCAATTCTTAACCCTTTGAAAATAAAGTTGTTCGTTCGTTCGTTCGTTCGTTCTGTCTGTCTGTCTATCTACATACCTGTCTGTCTCTGACTGTCTGTCTGTCTGTCTGTCTGTCTGTCGGTCGGTCGGTCGGTCGGTCGGTCTGTTGTCTGTCTGTCTGTCTGTCTGTCTGTCTGTCTGTATATTTGTCTGTCAGCCTGCCTGTCTGCCTGCCTGTCTGTCTATCTCTGTGCGCATGACTATATGTGTTATTGTCTGTGTGTGTAATGGCTGCCTGACTCTTTTGCTGAGTCTCTTTCTTCGTGTCTTTCTATCTATAAGTCTCAATGTCTTTTTGTTGTAACCACCGTCTGTTCGTATGCGTGTTTGCCCCTTTGTCTGTCAGTAAGCCGGCCGGTCAATCGTTTGGTATGTCTGTCTGTCAACATAATAATCGATTTTATTCACACTTACTACTATTGCCGTAGGTGCCTATTGTGTATTTCGAGTTGTCTACTGCCGGAGTGCTATTGGAGTCGTTAATTGAAATTGTTACACAAGGGGACGATGGAACTATCTACTTGAAGCCATACAACTTCACCGGAAACACGGATATCAAGTATGTATCTCTTTAAATGCAACATTAACGTATGCAGTTCTGTTACCAATTTCTCATGTAAACAAACTGTTTGCTCTTTTCGATGTAACAACTGTTTTCTTTTAAATTCCAGTATATCCATCATCATCAATACAATTACCTTCCACTTTTATGGTCAAACGCGAGTAAGTATCACCCCAGCGCCCGATGGGTGACACTTGATGGCCTTATTCCGTTTGTTTGTACAATGTCTTTGATGTTCTCGGTCTTCCCCTTGGTCTGTTCCCTTCGATCTTGCCAATTGTCACTAAATTCTCCAATCCATTTCTTCTCATAACATGTCCAAAAGATTTTGACTGTCTACATCTAAATTCTCTAATCAGTTTACGATTTTCATTTGTCTCCTGTAGTACTCGGTCATTGGTTTTTCTGTTTGTCCATGGTATTCTTTGCATTTTCCTCAGAAACCACATTTCTGCAGCCATCAGATGTTTTTCAGCTTGACTGCTCATTGTCCAAGTTTCACATCCGTACAAAAGAACAGTCTATATTTATCCCCTCAACACTATTTTTCTCGTTTCAATTGACATCATTTTATTGGTAAAAATCTTTGTGATCTTGCTAAAGGCTACTTTCGCCATGGCGACTCTTGTTCTAATCTCTACAACGCATCTCCCATCAGTTGCCATGACTGTCCCGAGATAATTGTACCGATTCACTTGATGAAGATTATTCCCATTTACGTGTATATTACCTTGTTGTATTTCGTTCTTCCTAGTGACGACCATAATCTGTGTCATTTTACAATTTAATTCTAATTCCAGTTGTTCACTGTGTGCAACAACTGCATCTACTAATTGTTGCAGATCCTGATCATTGTCTACTATCCATACTGTATCATCTGGATATCTAATGTTAATGATATTTCGTCCTCCAATGCTGATTCCATTTATATCTTCTACATTTCTAAAATATTTTCACGGTATAGGGAAAAAGATCTGGAGACATTATACACCAAACATCTCTCTTAATAGGCTTATATTGTCCCACTTCATTATCAATACTTATGGCAGCTTGTTGTTTCCAATATATGTTTGTTATAAGTCTTATATATATATTTTATAAGACTATTCCCATCAATTTGTAGATGTGTAAGCATATCTAAAAGTTGACATGTCTCACTCTATCGAAAGCCTTTGTGTATTCAATAAAGCACAGATGTATATCTTTTTTTTACTTCTATAGCACGTTCAATAACTGTTCGCAGCATATTCACAGCATTTACTGTGTCCTTTCCTTCTGCAAAACCACATTGTTCTTCCCCTATTTCAGTTTGTATTTTCTTCCTCACTCTTTGCATGATAAGTCGTTTCAAAATCTTTGTTAAATGACGCATTATACTAATTGTTCTATGTTGATCACATTCCAGGGCTCCTGATGTCTTTGGGATTGCAATAAATACAGAGTTACATAATTCAGAAGGTATATCTCCAGTATCATATAATGAGTTCAGCAACCTGGCGACTTGATCTATTCCATATTCTTCTAAAGCTTTAATCATTTCTGTTGTGATGTTATCTGAACCGGGGGTCTTGCCAGCTTTGATATGTTTAAGAACTTTTCGAAGCTCTATCTTCAAAATTGGCGGTCCTTCATTATTAAATCGAATATCATACTGTTCATCTCTGTTATCATCATAACGGTTTTTCACATAGTCTGACCATACATGTGGAATCTGATCTTTTTTTATTATGATTTTGCCATCTTTAGTTCTTATACAGCCCGCTGATGTACTTGTTCTTTTATTATCCACTGCTCGTTTTTTGGTGATTCATTCATTCCCTTGTTCTTTTATTAGTAAGTTCCTGAATTCTTGTGTGCACTAATTTTGTATTTTGACTGTTGTGTTGTTTTTTCAATTTCTAAGCACTTTTCCTCAAGCCATGATTATTTTGCCTCCTTACATAATATTCTGAATTGTCTGTGAATTTCGTCATATTTGGCAGAATTATTTTTGCTGAGTCTTCTTGTTTCCATTAGTTGTAAAATTTCTTCAGTTATTCATTTCTTACGACTCACCTTCTTTATTTGTGGAATAATTGTTTCTGCAGTCAAACTGATTAGTTAGTTAGTCGACAGATCATCCTCGTTGCACATCGGACCATTCAGTCCATAAGTGCTCGGATCCCCTCCTCAGCAAATCCCGCAGCGTGTAGCGGCTAACGACGCCAGTTCTGTGTTGGTTTATCAATCTTCTTTGGCTTCCTGCGTAGTGTTCTTGTTTGGCCACCCCTCTTTTAATTTGCTGCTCTCGCAGTCTGGCCATTGTTGTAGATTCACAGTCATCACTTGGTTCTTGCAAAAGTCTCACTTCTCGTAGAGCATTCAGAATGTCAGCCTGGTCCATGGCGCGTCCGCCCTCAACAGTAGCCTCACCTGCGAGCTTGTCAGCCCGCTCATTTCCTTGTACTCCCGCATGCCCTGGCACGAAGATGAAACTAATCTTTGCCAGCCGAGACCGCTTCAGAGGCAGCAACCATTCTCTTCGGATCGACCCCTCCTCTATCCTCTTGATCATGTTCATTGAGTCGCTAAGGAAACAAGCCCTAGTGAATGTCTGTGTCTCGAGCCATGTTATTGCTTTACTTACTGCCATGACTTCCATGGTCAGGCTACTTGTGGTTTCAGTGAAAGCACCAGAGTCCTCCTTCACAATTCTCCCTCCGGCCCGAGCTGTAAAGGCCCATGAGCTTCTCACATGTCGGATGACCGACCCATCTGTGTAGATGACCGCGTCACTGTCTAGCGAATTCTCGAAAATCAACGCTTGTACTTCAGCCTCAACAGCAGCCGGATTTTCTTGTCTGCATTTTCTATCTAGTTGGATGCAAACTGAAAAGGATGTGCAGAAGTCTGTTGGCACTTGCACCCACTCCTCGCCAGGTTCTAAGTCCTCAAGTGAACACACCTGTTGAAGAATGTCCTCGGCTTGACCCATCCACGACCGTCCTCTTTTTAACCTGCTGCCCTTCACCTTCCTAATTTCACTATGCAGTGGATGCTGTGTGTTTGCGTTAATTCTGAGGTAGGCGCGTGCCCTGCAAACTTGCATTCTCTCTTCAATGGTTGGAAAATCAAGAAGGTAGCGCATCGCCCTGCATGCTGTATCTCTTGTACATCCAAGAATAATGCGCATAGCTTCATTCTGTATCCTTTCCATCCTTTCTATCTGCTTATGGCTGAGAGTCAGGATTGCCATTGCATACTCCAAAACAGACATGACCAGCCCCTCGTACAGAAGACATAGATGGCGCTGCTCACAGTTTGCTGCCGCCATCACCCGCATCGCTGCCAATCCCCGCTTGGCCTTTGTTATCACCTGGTCTATGTGCACATTATAAGCAAGGCTTCGATCAAACCGTATCCCCAGGTAATTCATTGCCTGCGTTCTTTCCACCGTCTCTGAACACAGCATTACAGTTGGTGTTGGATTGTTGACAATATGATTATTCAACGAGAACCAAGTCACTGTTGCCTTTGTTGGGTTGACCATTGCCCCAGCTTCTTCACACCAAGTACTTATGCGATTGAGTTCGGTTTGTAGCTCCACAGCAACCTCCTCTCTATCCTTACCCTGACGATACACTAAAACATCATCGGCATATGACAATGTCCTGCCAGGTCCAGTGATCTGCTCACTGGTGATTCTCACTGTGTAGGCGTTGAACAGTACCGGAGATAATGGTGATCCCTGTGGTAGGCCAGGATATATTGTTGTTGGTTCCGAAGTCCAACTGCCACATCTAAAAACTACTTTCCGTTGGAAGAGCGCTGCAGCGATCCAACTAAGGAGGAATGGACTTACGTTTAGTTCAAGAAGCTGAAACATTAAAAAATCCAGTGGTACTCTGTTTTATGCGTCCTCAAGATCAATCGCTGCAGCAACGGTTTCAGTGCCTGAGTGGAAACCTTCATAGACATCATGGGCAAAGACTGCTGCATTGGTCCAGGTTTCTCTTTTTGGACGGTACCCACCCAGGGTAGGTGGGAAAACACCTTGCCTCTCTAGTTGGCTTGATATTTTCCTGGCAATTACCTTCTCCAGCAGCTTGCCTATTGTATTCTGCATGGTTATAATTCGATATCCCTGAATTTTCTTGTGGTCTTTGTCAGGCTTCGGCAAGGGAATCAGATAGCTGTGTAACCATTCCTCCTTGATGCTAGCACTCCCTATACTGTTGTTGTACATGTCTGCTAGTTTCTCTAGCTCATTGTCGGTACACCTATTTATGTCGTCGTATCTTATGCCATCAGGACCTGGAGCACTGTTTTTTGATCGTCGAAGCACAGCCTTGATTTCTTGCACTGTCACTGTGTCTTCATCCGAAGTGTTCTGGGCCTTGCATCTGTCTGAGGTGACCTCCTTGGCCAGATTCCGGCCTCCCATGTCTGTCTGGTTGCTCTGCCCAAGGTAGCGTTCAAAGAGGGCTTTGCCCTTGTCCTCGTCAGTCCTCTGCCAGATGAGGTCAGCACCTTGGAAGTCAGAAGTGCTCTTATTCTTGACTACACCACTCATGCTTTTATGTAGTCGCCAGAACAATTTCAGTGACTTGTCTGTGCTTACTCTTTGACACACCTCTGCCCATTTTTCGCTTTTAACCACCGTGACCAGTTTTTTGAAATAGCTTACTTTTGTGTGCATCTCTCTTTCTAAGTGCAAGCAGGGACTAGGATGACCAGCTCTGTTCTTCTTGGCATTTTGCCATCTCCTTACAGCACTACGCTTATCCACCCAAGCCTTCTCCACCTCGAAACTCCACCACGGTGGCTGCTCCCAGCTTTTTTTCCTTTTCTTCCTGCCCTGAAACGTTCTGCGCTTGTCACGTCTTATTTTACTCACCACATCTTGCCCTGTACTGTCATACAGGAACGTCTTTACCTTTAGCTTGTGCTGCCTGGTTCTGCCTTTCTCCACCAATATGCTGCATGGGTGGTGGTCGCTGCCATGGTGTCCTAGGACACCCCATCTACACACTGTAGTGAGTGAAGGTGAAACTAGCGCCAGATCAATAGCACTGTCCTCATCGCCTGGACGGCTTGCTGTCCTGGTGACACAGCCACTGTTGATACAAACCAGGTCGATGGTTTCCAGTGCAGTCTCGAGCTCCTCCCCTTGTGTATTGGAGGAAGTGTTTCCCCATGATCTGCCTTTAGCGTTGAAGTCACCACAGAAAATAACATTTCTCTCGTGGCCTAATATGCCACTTAAGCACTGCCACTTCTGGGCGTCCACACTCGCATTGCGGGCATAAACATTAACCAACACGAATGGTGTACTGGAATGAACTCTCAACGCCTGTATTTGTATATCGTCACTGTTCCAACTGGACATGTCTAGCTCTGACGCCACCATGCTGTCGCGAACGAGAAACGCCGTTCCCAGATGTCGTCTGTTATAGAAACATTTGAAGCCGGCAATTCGGAGTAGCTGATCGCCCAGTCTCGTCTCCTGGAGTGCTACAATGTCGTTCCTGTAAACTAGGGTTTCTAAAATAGAGCCCCGTTGTTTTACACTGGCACAGTTCCAATATAGAATACGGATGTTCCTGAGTCCTAGACGGTGACACTTGAGTCTAAAACGTCTCAAGCCACCGCGCTTACCTGGCTTCTTTTTCCCTGCGCGGCTACCACGCCGCTTCGGTATGTTGACTGCTGATCGTTCGGAAAACACACGTTGTTCCGCCATGTTGAAAAAACGTAAACACTGACTTTTGATTGAGAACCACACACGCTGCTGAAAATTCACTCAAGGATGGCTTCGCTCGATGCACGAACTCCGTAGCACCCGCGCAGATCTTGAGTAGAAACTCCTGGTTTTACATCCTGGCACACCAATTACACGCAAGAAATGAATAAATCCATCCCTTACGCGAAAAAGTTAACGAACACAAAACAACACGACCGTCCGTCGCCATCTTGAAACCGGAACAGTCAAACTGATTGAATTCTTCAACATTTCCCATTTATCATCCCCATCCTGGAAACGGATCTCTAGATCAGACAATATATCAAATCTGTTCTGCACTTCTATGTTGAATTTGTTTTGTATTTCCTTGTTGTTACACAATGTTCACAAAGCATATTTAGTGTTTCCTGTTTTATACTTGACTTTCTTTAACTTTATCCTCAATGTTCCTGTAAGTAATATGTGGTCACTACAACAATCAACACTGTGAACTGTTTTTGCTATTGTTAGCACATTTCTAAAATTTATGCTAATCAAAATGTAATCAATCTGGTTGCTAATCCTGCTATAAGGACTCCTCCATGTCCATAATCTTCTTGGGTGTTGCTTAAACCAGGTAATTCCTACAATCAAAATCCTGCTCTTTTGCCCACTCTACGAGTCTGTATCCTCTTTCATTTCTCTCTTCTAACCCATAGTTTAGTACTGTGTATCTATCACCTTGATATCCTACGTTTTCTTTGACGTCTCCTATTATGATGTTCATTTCTGAATTTTTATATTTCTTTAAATCAGACCCTATGTCATTATACTATTCTTCTACACTATCTTCACTGGATTCTCATGTTGGGGCATATACTTGAATAACATGTATTCCAAATGTCTGCAGCTTAATTTAACTAGTAGAACTCTGTTGCTCCGTGGCTAAAGGCTTGCGAACGCGGTACGTGAGCGGGGTACCAGGCCTTCGTAGCTCAACTGCGACCGATTTGTGCAGCAGACCGTTTCGCGTTGCGTTATAACGTGCTGGTATGGGAACCGGTCGTTCAGAAAGCAATGGCAAACTACTGAACGTAACACTTGCCTAGTACATCAACAGCAGCTGAAAAATGCTGGTGTTGACTGCAACGTCCCGTAAGGGATACGCAACAACGACACACACAAAAACTGTCTGACACGGCCCAATATCCTTGAACAGATTTTGAGGTTTGCCGGTCCAAAATAATTGCTACCCTCCTTTGTCAATTTTCTCCTCCATAATAAATGATGTTATCATTTCTGTTTATAGTATTCAGTCTCGTGTATTGCTCACTATTTCTGTCTAAAGTCGTATGTCCCGTGTATTGCCCACCATTTCTGTCTACAGACTTCTGTCTCGTGTATTGCTCGTGCATTACCCCATCATTTCTGTTTACAGTCTTATGTTTCTGTATTGCCCCACAATTTCTGTCTACAAACATGTTGTCTTGTATATTGCCCGTCATTTCTAACACTGATGCTATTTCATTACATGCTGGCCATCTGCCAAGCCTTTTCCCTCTTTGCACGCCCCACATTTGTTTCCTAGTCGCCCGTCCTTTCCCCTACAACTACCAGCTTACTTCACTTTATCTTCTCTTATTACACACCCAATGAAAGTTTTCTTTTCTCTTATGATACGAATAGCCAACTCTACATAGGAGTTAACTTACTCCATGGCATCTACTTGTTACATCAAACAGCCCACCATGTTCTCACAATCCGTATTTAATTTCGCATTGTGGGCAGCTATCAGCGTGTATGTAATTGATATTTAAAGAACATACGTCCAATAAACATGTATAACATACTTACATATGTAAGTATTGCAAGCTAAAACAACATCTGATATATATTCCACGCAGTCCTGGCACGTTCGACACTAACCAGATCAAGTCTCTAACCATGGACGATCTTCAAGGACAACCAGACTGTACGGACGTCTTTGAGCATATGGGACCATTCATTTTCTTTGCAAACTGGCAGGAATGTAGAAAGGCCGCAGTAAATGGGGTAATGATCTGTGTTCAAATCTGATGGTCCACCAGTTAATGCCTTCAGTAATTGATTATGGTGTGGGTATGTTAACTCGATCTGCTCCATGGCATATTGCTCTCCTGCACGTGCATGTCTGAAGTTTACATCGGTAATCACAGTTCTCCAATCCTCTGTATTCTGAAATTCCGATGATTACATTATTATATATTCCCTGGTGAGGCAGTTTTAATTGTTCAAATGTCTAAGCCCATGTATATCTCTCTTGCCTAGCAATTTCCACGCAAGGCTGATATCAGTATTTGCGAGTTTTTGTTTTCCATTGAAAAATCCATTATAAATGAAAACCATTGTATAATATAAAACCTTGCCATGTTACATAGAGACAATTCTAACATATGGCAGCAAACCCAGGGCAATTAATAAACCTGCGAAAACACCTATGGGGACTTTGGGAATGTGGTTTTAGAGAATGGTTCTGAAAATTTATTGGACAGCCCAGATGAGCAGTATGGACATTTTGAGAGAGACTTAGTCGCAGACACAACTTATCACAAACAGTATGGACATTTTGAGAGAAACTTAGCCGCAGAGACAACTTATCACAAACATCAGAATTAGACAGTTTTCATCTCTTGGCCACATAACGAGAAGTCAATAACGGGAATTGGTGTGGCAAATGGAGAGATTGTGGAACGAGATATATAGGAAAAGGCAGCGAGAGAAAATGATTGAATCGTGTACTATGGCACGGAAATTAGATAGTACATGGACCTATTCATGCCGTTGGAGATAATTAAATGTGCTCACGTCAGTCGGCAAAGTATTTGATGATGATGATACATTATCTATTCAATGTTTCGTTAGAAGTTTATAAGTGATATAGTAGTGTATGCAGCTCTGAAATCCTCAGCTCTCAATGTAGCAATGCCGGTCAGTGATAACCAATCTTACAGAAAAAGCGTATATAATTGGGATGCACCAATGCCGTGCGAACGTAGCTCTGCTTTCCATCAACATGATTCTACAAA
This sequence comes from Cepaea hortensis, assembly GCA_963921405.1. Classification (NCBI taxonomy): domain Eukaryota; kingdom Metazoa; phylum Mollusca; class Gastropoda; order Stylommatophora; family Helicidae; genus Cepaea; species Cepaea hortensis. The sequence continues at coordinate 23,308,005 of OY992884.1, read as the reverse complement.
ACAAGTCCCATCCGACCATACTTGGCTTTAGACAAGATGATACGCTTAATACTGTAGTACACATTAGAGTCGAGGCAGTGGTCTGCCGCACCGGTAGCCATGGTTGGAATTCGCTTATAATTTTTAACAGGAGTTCGATGTCAAGACCGACTAAAATGACTACCAGAAAATGTCTGGGAAAGTAATAGCGACTGGTGACATGCTGTTAATATCACCACGTGATTGTGCCGATTGGTGTAAAGAAACATTGCTGAATTATTGTACCAATTCGCATGAAGTCGTGACACAGGTTCCTGACCTCTTTACTTATAATAGAAATGGAAATATTAAAGGAAATGTCTACACACTTTAATGTGTATTTAACATAGCATATTGTCTCAAATGTGTCCATATGGCAAGGGATGCACGATGTGCTGCAATGGGGCAGTGGAAATGAAAGGAAGGCAGCTGATAGAAGGTATCACTGCAGAAAACGAGTTAGTTATGTAACCGACCGACGGATTATTGGAGCAAGATGAGAGTTCGGTATACGGACTTAGAGCTAAGTGGACGGAAGAGGCCTTCGCAGAACAAATTGAAGTATATTCCAATACGACATCCAACATGGGTATGGAAGCAGAGGCGGTCGTTGAAATTTGAGATTTCTTTCTGAGTTCTCCATTCAGTAAGATGATCATCACAATCGACTCTTACTCAATGCTTCAACAGGTTGAACTTTGAAATATTCAGACAGATGACTGGATGTGTGTAGTCGACTGTGGGATGTGGATTTTAATTTATGAGAATATTATGTGAAGCTGCCTAGGGGGATTTAAGTTGATTCTCTATTATTTAGCCACTTAAGGTGATCGTGGAATTCTACCATAAACACAAGGAGGAAAATAGTTCACTCCTGTTCATAGCTGTATTTATGAGTAATTCTTCATTCCCACTTATCACCCTCTAAAGTTTACTATAGTGCTAGAAGGCATTGATTGTTCACAACATATAAACAACCACTGATGAACACCACATTTACTTGATGTACACATCAACAAATTTTGGACAAACAGTTCAAGTATGAATCAAGATCTGCAGTTACATATATATGTGTAATGAACACTATGCATTTTCAGACAGGCATGGGATGAATTGGATAATTACAATATAGTACCCAGTGACCCCAGAAAAAAAAACAAGGTTATTACAAACAACACAACAACCACAAATTGGGTCTACTTTCATTTCCCCTCATAATTAAGGCAAATAATGATCAAAGTATTTAGAACCCCAACATATAAACATTTGTTTCTGACACCGTTTACAATGTTCTCATTTTAAAAAATTATGAGTGGGTGTCAAAATACTATACATATATATCATAACATAACCCTTTAGTTGTACACCATTACCATGTAAAACACTCTTTACCTTTTACATGTCATAGAAGAAAAACACACACATGAAAACAGTTGATACCAATAATTTAATTAATTAATTATAGTGTTCATTTAGGCATTGCGGGTGGGTTATTCTTCTCCAGTGCGAAGCAGATAATGTCCATATTTATCCGGGCAGAAAGAATTATACTCACAGTCATTTTCTACTTACAGTATGTCCACCGAAGTTGACTGGCGAATGTTTATAATCCATAATCCAAGAATAGAATTATACATAAGCACATATTCTCTCCATGAGACTGAATTTAAGAATACTCTGTTGCCATTTGGGCTGTGCTCCAATTGAAATTGATGCCTAGGTCTGTCATACTTTCAGGAGATGCAACTTAAGCTTTGCAGAAGGTTCTTCCCTATGTCATCTTATCGATGAAAAGATGACGACTGTCCAACAGCTCGGTTTATGTTAACCGTTTCCCAATTTAGTTCAAAAAGCTTTGTCACACACCCGGATCATGTTTATAGGCTATCCCACACTTGATGATGGGGCAGTTAGGCCGACATGGGATCAGCATAGAGTTCTGATTCATTCCATTTCTGTGTAGAACATACAATGGTGAGTCATTCATTTGGTTTCATCTGAAGATTCTGTTGCAGGCATGGAACTGAAGAATATTACTCCACCACATATCCAGAGTTGCAAGCCATCAGGTGATTCCTGTGGTTGCCGGCGTAAAGGCATTTACTCAGCTAGCTGCTTTCATATGGTCTTTATGTGATGGTATTCAGGTTTTGGGACCTTGAGGTAATCTGGTGTAGTTATGTTTCAGAGGATATTAAGTTTGTACCTCGGTTGTAGTGGCTTATGTGGTTCAGTGTCTTCTCCCATATGTTTGAGTTTGTGTTTATATCAAGAACTTGGTGGTGAATAGCTTAATCTTTATGTTTAACTGTTGCAGCTGTGAGACTTTCTATCGAAGACTTATCCATTGTTGAATATTAACTTGGTAATCCAACCAACAGTTGAAGGTTACTCACTGTTGTTAGTTTTAGTAACTTGTAGTAGGATTGTCCCATAGTTTCACTGATTTGGTTGAATGATGATGCTATAGGTGATACTTCTCAGACGTAAAGCAGACGATACACTGTTGTCAGTTACTCTGTTGATCTTCATATTTGTAGATTATTAGATCTTGAAGTCCTGGATATTCCTACTAAAATAGGACTTAATCACTCACCCAGTCAGTTTTCGAATTTCTCTTTTGCTTGCTATGAAGCTATGATTGCAGCAGTAAACATTGAGATATTTCTAGATCCAGACTATGGTTAGGACATTCACCTTCTGGCTGTTGACCCATGATCCAGTTTTAGTGATATAGTCCCACCAGATTCAACCACCACTTGCTTCTCTTCTATAGATAAGGGATGACAAAAATACAACACGAGCATTAACCTACTGTGTTATGATAAAAGGTGTACAACACAATTACAAACAAAAATACAAAACAACAAGGGGAGAAGGGGAAAGGAGTGGGTGTCCACGTTCCACTGTCCCTCATTGCTGAGTAGAGCCATTCTGACTCTTAATAGTGATTAAGGTATTTTCTCACTTTATTTTATGTTCTGTTGTTACTGGGACTATTAGATGAGTGAAGTCATTCTGTCCATCCAACTTGTTGATATTGTATCTCTCATTCTAGAAGAGAATAGCCTATACAGAATCTCTGTGGTTTCTAATGCCGCTTCTTCCTTTCGGCACTATAATCATCCTTAAGTCAAGGCTATTCAACATTGGCTTCTTAAGTACTGACATCCACATATTTCCTACATCATCTCATGGTTCCACAGGAGTCACATTACAATGTGTGTTTCCCAGTAAAAGTAACAATCAGGACATAGAAATATTCTCATACAGAAAAAAAACATACATGTACATTTCTCTGATATCAAGAACATGATAATTATACATAATAATATTAATCGTAAAATTTAATGCCAGAGTCAATGGTTTTGAATTTTCTTCAGCGGTTAATCCATAAACTAAAACATACATTGTTTTTCCCGAGGATAGTAGCCGCTGTGATATATTTTGCCAATGACTGCTATTATTCGGAGTGTATTTATTAGAATAACTTCTGCCGCATTGTCCAGTATTCTGAATATTGCAAGCAAATTTTTCACATCAATCTTCGCTTTGGTTCCTACTACAGTGAGGTCATGCGGATTGAATGTACATCCTATCCGAACATTCATTTCTATCATGCGTTTACTTCTTTTGTTCTTGAATTTATATTCTCAAACATGGCATTTCCCTAGCACTATTTTATGAAATGATTACATGTCCCGCCTCATATGGAGTGGTTACTAATCTGTTAACAAAAGGATGGTACTAAAATTTAACACTATAGTTCCAAGTTACAGATTATGATGTGGCAAGCATTTTATCCCCTGACTAAGAGTCACGAATATGCGTAATCATTTGTATGTCCCCGCATGGATAAAACAAGTTCCGAGATATCCTTAACAGTGAATTTACACTACATAGGATATTTGAAAGTGACAGTCACCAGTTCTATACTATGAAGTATGTAATCAAGAGTCTGCTGCCAACTTGAGAAAATGCCTAGAATGTGTTTTTGACCTGAGTTTGATACTCTACGGTACACATAATATTTCTAGGTTATAAGCACTACTAGTTAGATATAAGTTCATAATGCCTATAAATGATTTTACATAGGGATTTGAAATTGTAAACATAGGGAAATTTACAGCGTGGCGCCCACATGTGTTTCATTGGCAAACATCATCCATCCTAGTTTAAGAGAATTGTTGACTTATTATTCTAACTAATTCTTAATTAAACATACTGGTCTATGTAATACATAAATACATCTTAATAATGTAGATATAACATACCAATAGCTTCAGAGAGTGATGGTTTTAAAGGCAAAATTGCCTATTCCCCACACGGGGAAACTTTTACATGTCTGCTCTTTGTGTAGTAGCCTACTGACCAAAAATGGCTACACTGAGCCTTTGTTTTTCAATCAGTCCCGGTCTTGCCAGGTAGGTGGAAAAAAATAAAGCCAAATAAATTACGCTGCTACGGTCAGTCTATCGCTGTTTTATTTTCTATTCCTACCTAAGCAAAATACTTAAACAGTAATTGTAAGGGGTTGTTTATATTTAAGGGAGTCAATGCTAGGAAAGGGTAAGGACGTTTTATTATATCACATCGACTTAATATGTCTATGTGTATTCTCCTATGTTGCCAAGCCTCCCTCCCAGTACGTTTAGATTTCCTCCACATAAGTTGGCCAATGACTCTGCGTTTTCGTTCTTTATCTTTATGACCACATTTACGCATAATTTCTTCCAAGCCGGATTTTTTTATTCGTATCTTTTCAATTAGGTCACCCGTCAAAATATTGATATTTTGCTTCCACTATCTCCCAATAGTTCTTACAAGGTGCGTTAATAGATCCTCTTAATTCATTTATTCTTGTCAAGTGTGAGTGTGTAATACTGCGCTTTTGGTTAATGCGTTATTGTGACTTTAAATGTTGCTGGCATCATTCTGACAACCCTTGTGTTTCCATCCTTTACGACAGTCCTTAGTCTGCTGGTTACTATTCAAACAGCCTGGCTTCTGTTTCTCACACGATATCTGTTACACTGGATTACACATATTTTGGAGCCTTAAATTACATAGCTGCTCCTACGTACTTTTGTGTTGCTGATTTTTAAAATGTAATCAGATGTTTTTGTCTATAAGCTCTAGATTTTGATATAACTAAGAAGCAGCTTCTTAGTAGAACAAGTGTTATGTGCAAGTCTAGAATAAGGTGCCATCAGTGGAATTTTGACTGTAATATAAGGGTCTAAAAGCAATCTGCCATTATGTGGGCATCACAACTTCTCTGGTATCTCTCTTCCATTGATTTTATATCTTTGTGAAATCTTTCACCTTACACCTCACTAAAGTCGCCAAGATTCTCGGAAAAGAAATGTTAATGGTTATGGGGGTGTGCTTTATGTTGCTCAAGTTGCGTCCAAGCTTACAAAAACTCAACAGCGTGTTTTTATGTAATTCAAAATAATTGTCTGCTTTAAAATTTCCCAGAAAGGTGCACACTACTAACACAAATTATGGCCAGGCTGTGGACTCTGTTTTGTTCATCGAATTAATAAAATGCCGATCCTTTATTAACTTTCTAATCTGAGTTCCATCACAAATTCCACCTTTAAGTTTGTCTTTGCTCAATTCAACAAATGTTCTGCATACATAATTACAAAGGTACCATCTTTGTTCATTGCATTAACAAATGGCTTTATCAAGTCAAGCTTTGTATGTAATGGTGGCAGTTGAACTATTTTTCTATCAATGAGAGGCTTGTTGACAATATTTTTCTCTAACTTTAAATTCATCCCTGTCAACGTCTCATACAATCCCAGGCATTCTTAGTTTCTTCACATGCACTCAAGAATATCAACCTTGCATGTGGAAATCAAACATTTATTTAACATGACCTCATTATCATCAAGATGCGCACATAGGGCAGTTAATTCAATACATCATCTCGATATATACAAATGCTAGTTAATAAACAGTATTAGCAATCAGGCAATCACAAAAATCCGGCACTCAATATTCGCTATCTTTAACATAGCAACGCTAGCTCGCACTCCCGTTGATATATACACTCGCTCCTCGAACACATGCTTCCTTTCCCTAAACCGCCCACTCTCTGCCTGAGTCTCCTCACGTTGGCCGATTGGTCACGTGGTACTGGACCTCGTGAGCCTCGGGATAGTCGGCCTGTCTCAGCAGTCACGCTGTACTTCTGTCCGGTCGTGTTGTGTCAGGTCTTTCAGTGCAAGTCTATCCTGTTATCTCAGGACGGAGTCCCGTAGACTTGTGTCCCCTTTCATAGCTGGGTCTTGTCTTGTCTAAGTCCTGTCTATGACATCTCTGTGTCCTTGCCTATGTTCTGTCTCTGATATCTCTCTTGTCCTGTATCTGTACTGTCTATGACATCTCTGCATCCCTGCCTATGTCCTGCCTCTACTATCTCTCTTGTCCTGTATATGTCCTGTCTCTATTCCCCAACACGCTGACAATTCCTCAACCGCTACTGTTTCTTTGTGCAGTGCGTATCCTTTGCTCTGCTATCACACAAACATATAAAGCGTGAATCCCCAGGCTGCCAAAGTAAGAAGTTCCTCATTATCAAATCTACACAAACCATCCAGTATGTCCTAACGTCTTCATGTTTTACAGAACTGTACTTATTGTAGCTTATACCTCTTTGTTATAGTACAATGAGCAATTGGAATTGCGTCATATTTATTAATATTGCGTAAGAGAACACTTTAAAACTTCTTTTGGAGCTGTCAATGAAAAGTAGCCACTATTCGTGTACAAGATCTCCTACAATCGTATAAAACACATAAAACACAATGTTGTTTTCTTTACAAAAGAATGGAGAAAAACCTTGCTTTCTGCTGCGATGAACCTTTCTTTCAGCAGTCAGTAAAATTATTTTATGTTTATCCTGAAGTCAAATGGTCTACAGAATCCTTGAGAGATATAGATCTCGGATTAGATCATTCAGTCCACGCTGTTCGAAGTGTTGATCAGCTGAAAAATCATCTTCGAAATTACCATCACTGTCACTTGTCGTTCCACTTACCACTGCCGTCCCATTTTCTAGCAGGGAATCTGAAACTTGACTGGAAGTTGGAATCGGTATGTCATTTCTGTATGGAACACATAGGCATAGCAGAATCTAAATCTTTTTTTTGTTGTTGTGGGGGGGGGGGGGGGGAGGAAAAAAAAACAATAGTCATCAGAGTGATTCTCGGGCTCTCTGTAAGTACACAAGCAGATTCATTTTGTAAGTGAGTAGTTAGCAAAAGTTCGTTTCGTTTTTCTTCAGAGCCTTATAAAGAGAATACTATAATCTTCTTCTTCTTCAGCATTCCGAGCCATTGAGGTTCTTTGCTGCAGATACAAACCGTCTCCATTCGTCTCTCTGGTTGACCTTAGAATACTATAATGATATAAGTAAATGCATAAAAGCCTGCATCTCAAAAACTAGAGCTGCTACAGTAACATGAATCTGCATTTAACAGGCCTCAGGTATTCAAAATGAGATGTAAAATGTGTGGCACCAAATAAAAACAAAACGTTGCGTAGGGCTGTTAGTGCATTAAGCAGATTCGCGTGTTTTTTTTTTTTTTAATTGTAAAGTGAATATCGTCAATTCAGTACAGACCCAGCCTAGAGTTGCCCACGAGTCTCTAATGCTATTACACGAATTGCGAGTGACGCCTGGCCAAGTATGCCAATTATTTCTTTGGGGGCGAGAGAGGAGACTTTACAACCAACTCATCATGGGACCTTACGATCGAACGAATTTTATTGAATGGAGTGAACAGTGAACATAGCGATACAGTGAATAGAAAAATCTTTGGCTACTGAATCGGAGGACTGAACCCGCCTAGGAATACCCAATTGGAATGTCGCTTGTGATAACAAAAACCCATCGACATTATCACCATGTTCCATACCGTTAAATGTGGGCGGTCATGTTTAGCCATCTCACACGATCACCAGAGTCGTGGATCGGCTCTGTGTTATTGCCTCAACTATAACACGTGATCAATCCATATTCTCTGCCCTCCTCTTGTTCATATCCCTTCAATCTTGCAAGTTGTCACCGAGTTCTCCAGTTTATTTCCTCTCATAACTTGTCCAACAAATGTCTCTGTCTACGTCTAATTTTTCTTATAGGACCTGATTGTTTTCTAGTAATATTCTGTCTGACACAGTCCAATATCCTTTGATAGCTTGTGAACTCTCCATATAAATTATAAATGTTACCCTCACTGTTTTTTCTTTCCACCAGAATGGATTATGTTACATTCCTCAGATGTTAACATGCCCATCCCTATCCACCTTGTTCATATATACCTAAGATGTTAACATTCAGTCTTCTCATTTCCTTCTTAATATTGTCAAATGTGCAATTCCCACTCATAGTTCTAACAGTATATGTTCGCACGTTAAATGTTGATGGCGGATAATGCAAAAGATCTACTACAATTTTTGGACATTGTAGTAACAAGGAGTGCAAAGAAAGGACTCTCCTTGAATATCCAGAAAACAGTAACAATGGTGATATCAATAAAAAAAATGACACCCTATGTGAAATAGTGATAGAAGGGAAAATTATCCACCAAGTGGATAGTTTTAAGTGCCTAGGGGCATTTATGCCGGTCTCTCTGGCTGAGGAGTTACAACACTTTCTCTCTGTAATCCCGTTTATAACGCTGAGTCTCGTAGCGGAGCGAGAGCTGAGGCGGTTCGACCCCCGCTCGTGACTTGCGGGATACTGAGCCGGCCGCTCAGAAAGCAATGGCAAACTACTGAGCGTAATCTTGCCAAGAGATCAACAGACAGCTGAAAGATGCTGCTGTTGACAGCGATGTCCTGTAAAGGATATGCGAATTTTAAAATAAAAAGGGGGGGGGGGCATTTATAACATCAGATGGAAGATTCAAATTATATATAAAGAGCATAATAGCGCAAACAAATGCTGCATTTCAGAAAATGAAGACCATCTTATGCAATAAGCCACTATCATTTAACGTAAGAAGGAGGGTGCTGAAATCCTATGTATAGCCTGTTGTGCTGTATTGTTGTGAATCTTGGAATGTAAATGAAAAAACAAATTAGGAGGACATTGGCAGCAAAAGAGATGTGGTTACGGACACGAATGTTGCGAATTCCTTGGACTGCCAAAGTAACTAACAATGACTGCCTGACAGAGGCTAATGAAACTAGAACATTATATACAACAATAAAAAAAAAGGCAAACAGCTTTCTTTGGTCATGTGATGAGAAGCGAGGCATTGAAGAACATCGCGACAACTGGAAAGATCAAGGGGAAGAGAGGCAGAGGCAGACCAACAGAAATAATTATGTAAGGATTGAGACGATGGCATGGAAGAATATCAACAACGGATTTGATCCAGAAAACCAAAGATCGAGATCTGTGGAGAGTCAAGAACGCCTTCTCCATGGCACATGACAACTCCTACCAAGCGAGGCTGCAACTATGGAGGACCCATTTACGCTGTTTCTCTGATTACCTGCGAATTGACGAAACATGATTTTCTAGGCACATACAGAGGAGGTAGTCTGGCATTGCTGTCCTTCTTAGCAGTGACCCTACAGGTGCATGATCTTAGCCATTGCCCCCCCCCCCCCCACCACCCAACCCCTCCCACCCCACAAATGAGAAAACCGTTGCCTACCGTCATGAAATTGGAGAGCATAACCTACAACTATCTGTCAGCTGCTCTTAAACTCCATCCACCACATGCACCTATGGCTTCAGTTAATCCGGGGGGGGGGGGGGGCTAAACGGGTTCAGCACATTGCCTAAGGGTGTTCTATAGGCAAGGGGAGGGAAGCACTCACCTTGCCTAAGGGTGTCCTATAGGCAAGGGGAGGGAAGCACTCACCTCACATCTCCATTGATAGGAAATACCCCTATCCCGCAATCCTGTATGCATGTCAATGTTATTTCTTGTATGTTGAATACAGACGGCTATGTGTGATTCGCCATGTCATTGAATGTCACATGTCCATGTTATCAGTAATGCACGTTGATAAACAGAGCTCATTATGACACTTTATTGCAGACACGCCTAACCTACGTCTCAGCACACAACTGTAACACATTCGATTCCGTCGTCCCTGCAGGGGTGTTTGAGGAGTCCACACTTGAACCGTACAAATTCAAGCGGGGGGGACTCAAGTAGGACCTGAGTTTGTCTTTTTCAACACTGCATGTCCACATGAATTTATGTTGTTCAGAAAAGAATTGTTGCTATCTGTAGAGGTCTTGTCGATGAATTCAACATATTGCACACGAAAACAGTCATAATGTGTATCGGAACAAAGTCATACAATGTTTTTCAGAACACAGCTAAGGAAATTTTATCTGAACAAAGTCATAAAAAGTATATCAGAGCAAAGTCAAATAATGTACATTAGAACAAGGTCATCGACAATATGAACACAGTCATAGACAATATTTCAAATCAAAGTAAAAAAACATTTATCTGAACAACCTCATAGAAATATAACAAGTATATCAGAACAAAGTCAAGGACATTATACAGAGCAAGGTCATAGAAAGTATTTTAAAACATTCAGGGAAAGTATATCAGAACAAAGCCATAGAATATCAAAACAAAACATGATATATCAAATTCATAGAATAGAGATTGATTGCCACATGCTAGGACACAATGAATAACCAAAGATAATAATACGTAGTCAAATAGAGAAGAGCACAGAAGAGGAAAGACATGGAGAAACATGTATTTGTCAATGTATCAATGCTGGTGACGCAATGAAAAATGTTAAATGACGAATATCTATTGCTCTTCAAAGACTAAAACAATTGAATAAATTGTGGAGAGGGACAGACAGAAATACAAATATTAAATTTTTAAGAGCATGCATCTTTCAAATTTCAACATACGCCTGTGAGACCTGGACATTTAGTAAACAAGCTGAACAGCGCGTGAAGCTATTGCATATAAATGTTATAGAAGAATTATAAGAATATCTTGCATAAAGAAATGAACAAATGCATCCATACTTCAAGAGCTAATTATTGAAGAATGTTGGCGGTTAAAGACGATAAAACAAAAAAAATTGAAATATTTTGGTCACTTGAAACGTCAAGAAAGTTCGGAGAGAATAATAATGGAGGGGTATATACCTGAGAAGAGAGGAAGGGGAAGAGCAAAGAGAAGATGTGTGTAGGATGTGGCGGATGATCTCCAGATGGGTGTATCGGCCGCGGGACATCTTGCTTATGATCGAGAGATTTTCCGGAAGGTTGTTATGGGAGCGAGGTTCTGCAAAGGACATACTACTGAATGAATGAATAAATGAATGAATGAATGAATGAATGAATGAATAAATGAATGAATGAATGAATGAATAATTAAATGAATCAGTGCAGATATTTATGAAATTACAGAGATTGACATATGAAGAAAAAATATAATGTGGGTACAAATCATAGAATATGACAGACATCAAGGAAGTAGATCTATCAATGCAGACATACATGTGGGTACAGATCATAGAATATAACAGACAGTAAGGAAGTAGATATATCAATGCTGACATAAATTGGATACATGCATCTTAGAATATGACAGACAACACAGAAGTAGATCTATCAATGCAGACATCCATGTGGGTACGGATGTTAGAATATGACAGACTGCCATGTACCGATATGAGGCAGACAGCGGTAAACTGGTGTACTAAGAGTAGGTTTACTGTAGAAGAGGAATTGTCATAGTGAGAGCAGTCCACGCGATCACTATGAACTAACAAGCACGAAGACGTCAAGGAAAGTGAGTGCGGAACTCATGATGATGCTGAATGGCAAAGGGAAACTACTCAAGGAAGTGGCGTATCACGTGACAAGAGTTGGGTAGTCCACGGGAAAGCGAGACAGCTGGACGCAGGGAGTCAGGCCAGGGTCTCGTTTGTAGAAGGGAGAAAAACTGAGTCGAATCCAAGCAAGATTATTCGGCATTCCTCCAGTAGTGTAATGATGCTTCAGCCAGAAGCGAAAGTGTTTCATACAGTTGTGCGGCTGATTGAATAGCCATTCAAAGCCTGTTTACAATGCGCCAAGTTGACGGGATGTTGACACGCTGCGGGATTTGCTGAGGAGGGGATCCGAGCACTTATGGACTGAATGGTTCGATGTGCAATGAGGATGATCTGTCGACTAACTAACTAACTAACTAAGTTGACGGTGTTTCAGCAATGCCCCACGCCAGACGTCAAGGGCAGATGACTGTAAGTGTGACCTTAGCTTAGTCAGCGATTGTGTTAGAACTGTGCAAAGGAGACGAGTGTCTCGCATCTAAGTTGTGAATATTGATTATGCACTGTATATACTTATCACATGCCATCCCGCACCATTCGGGAATGTTTGAAGTTAGTTGCTGTGATAATCGTCTACAATAAATATTGAAGAATGTCAAGGACATCAAGTTGTTCAGTGTTCTATATGCTTTGAATGTTCCTGCTAAAGTCTGTCATTGAGGCTGAACAAACGAGCCAACAATCAGCTCCATGGCACAGACAACAAAAAGTTAGATCGAACAACACAGACATATATGTATACAGATCTTAGAATAAGGCAGACAACAAATAATTGGATCTATCCATGCAACCACAATATACACGGGTTTGTTACTGCAACAAAAATGAGGGGTGAGGGTATTACGTGGTCAGAACAAGAGAGGTGATGCTGGGCAGTATGGCATTTAGTAACATCAGTATCAGACATTATTGTCAGTACACGAGACTGGAAGTTGTGGACAGACATATTGTCCGAAGTAGTTTTATTAAGAATGAAGATGGCGAAATTTTAAACTACATATAGATATCAGGTATGAAATACAAATATAAATATAGCACAAGTAAATAATAAGATCGATAGCCACAAACGCACTCACGAGGGAAGATCCGGTAGGAAGAGGAATAATGCAAAATACATGGTTTTTTGTGTGGTCCTAAACCTGCGACTGGCCTAGCTAGCCAGCTGGGGATCGTCAGACTGCTCGTAGGAAAACCAAGAAGTGTAAACGGACTGACCCAAATGGATATACTCCCGGCAATGTTAATGGACTACGAGATAGATCAGCAATTCAAAAAAAAATAGGCACAATAAACGTATGCGGTTTTAATAGTAAAGACGAACTCATAGAAACAATGAAAGAGAGGAAAATTGGACTGATGGGAATAGCGGACACCATAATAAAGGGGCAAGGATGCAAGGAGATCCACCAACATTACACGTTTGTCTACTCTGGATTGGAACAGCAAGAAAGGGCAAGACACGTTGTGGGAATAGTCATTGAACTACGGCTAGCAAGAGAAATACTAGAAATAAAATATATATCAGAAAAAATCATAACAGTGAAAATAAAAGAACACACAATTACAACATATGTACACATATACGCACCATGTAATATAAACAATAATGAGCAAGAATGCAAGGAATTCTACGAAGACATCCATGATGTGATAAATAAAATAGATAAACAGGACAACATCATAGTTATGGGAGACTTCAATGCAAGAGTAAGGCGCAACAGCGCGGACATAGAAAAACATCTTGGAGCATTCGGAGACCAACATAATTAAAGAAATGATAACGAAAGTAGACTGATAGAGCTATGCAGCCAACGCGACCTCTTTATAACAAATACATTCTATAAACACAAAGACTCACAAATATACACCTGGTATAAATGAAACGATCTAGATACTAAAAGCCAAATTGATTTTATATTAAAAAGAAATAACTGAAAGAGAGATATATTCGATGCAAGAGCAGTGCCAAACTTAAGAATAAACACAGATCACAAAGCAGTCGTTGCCACAAAAAGAATCACCATTAGAAAGAAAGCAAAGACCAGGAAAATACATGCCATGAGAATAAATAAACTTTAAAAAATCTCAAGGACGAGGCAGTGGGGAAAATTATGAAAAAGAGCTAGATGAAATCTTTGTAAAATTACCTATAGAAAGAAAGACAGTGGAAGAAGAATGGGAGATGTTCAAATCAAGCATTTTAAATACTGCGAAGATAACATGTGGAACCATGAAAACACAAAACACCGATAAAGAAAATAAGAAGTTGGTGGAACGCAGAAGTACAGAAAGCTGTAAAAGACAAAAAAGGAAAAATATAAAAAGTTGTCGAAGAGCAAACAGAAATACGATTACATAGAATATAGAATAGCGAAAAGACATGTGAATAGAATAGTAAAGAGAGAAAAACAAAAAGACTAGGAGGAGTATGGAGAAACTCTAAATAAAAACTACAAGGAGGCAATTAGAAACTTCTATAAAAAGATAAGTGCAACGAGAACCAGAGGAGAACCCTTTGACCCAACAGAAATAATTAACAACCAAAGTGGAGAACCAATAAGTGAACAAAAACAAATCATAATAATATGGAAACAGTACTTCCAACAACTTCTCAACATCCCATCAGATGTCACGGGAATTCAAGAAACTGACACAGATGCCACCGAAGAACTAGAACCAGACATACTGAAAGAAGAAATTATAGAAGCCATCAGATTAGCCCAATTGAACAAATCACCAGAACAATATGAAATACCAAATGAACTAATTAAAACAGCAAGAGAAGTAGGAACAGCATAGCTACATAGACTATTCAACCACTTTTGGGTAGAACAACAGACACCACGAGACAGGGGAAACGCCATAATTATACCAATTTGGAAAAACGAAGGCAGCAAAAGAGACTGCACACAATACAGAGGCATTTTCACTGTTGAGTCATGCTGGGAAAATATGTTGCAAAATTCTTGAGAAAAGATTACGAACTATTATAGAAGCCCAGTTACGCGAGACACAACTTGTATTTCGGAAAAACAAAGGATGCACAGATTCCAGTTTTGCTCTTAGACAAATTATAGAAAAATCAATCGAATTCAATGAAACACTCTACTTAGCCTTTGTCGAACATGAAAAGGCATTTGATAGAGTAGATAGAAACAAACTGTGGGAGATCATTAAACAATATGGAGTGAGTACACATCTAACAAACCTATGTAAAAGCTTATACAACAACAGTGAATGCATAGTGAGAGCAACTGGAGGACACTCAGAACCCACACCATAGGATCCGGAGTACGACAAGGTTGTGGCTTGTCCCCTCTCGACTCGCATACCCCCATAAGTTACCAGAGCGGCGCGAACACCCCTCGTGTATATACGGGATTACGAACAATGTCGTTAACACCTTAGCCAGGGAGACCGGTGTATATAGATTAGTGGTATATTATCTACAGTCATCACGGTTTATCGATGAGTGGTATACAATCTGCATTCTATACGATATATAGATTAGTGGTATAGTATCTACAATCCACACGGTATTTAGATTAGTGGTATATTATCTAAAACCCACAGGGTATATAAAAAAAAAAAAAATTAAGTTGCATGTCCTTCAACGACGTAGCAGTCAACCCCAGCATTTTTCGCTGTTCGTGATTCCTGGGCAAATTTTACGTTCAGTAGTTTGCCATTGCTTTCTGAACGACCGGCTCCTATACCATTTTCGAAAAAACCAGCACAGCTGTGTTTCGAACCGCGTATACGGGCTCACAAACCGCGTTCGCAAGCCCTTAGCCACAGAGACAGGGTATATAGATGAGTGATATTCTATCTTCTGTCCACGTGGTATGTAGATGAGTGGTATATTATCTTCAGCCCACGCTGTATATGGATGAGTTACATATTATGTACAGTCCACTCGGTATATAGATGAGATGTGTATTACCTACTATTTTTTTTTCTTTGCATGTCCTATTTACAGCACATTGCAGTCAACACCAGCATTTTTCAGCTGCTGTTGATGTCTTGGCAAGTTTTACGTTCAATAGTTTGCCATTACTTTCTGAACGACAGGTTCACATACATTCCCGTAAGTAACCAAAGCGACGCGATCCGCTGCCGAATCTCGCGCAGCTGTGCTTCGTACATGGATATATGGGAGTACGAACAGAGTCCTTAACGTCTTCGCCAGGAAGACCGGCATAACCTACTATAGACAGCTGAAATTGATCCGTAACGTGTGTCATTTCTGTTACAGGTTCCCACTAGAGAATGCTCCTAGCAATTACGTGTGTACCTGTGATAACACAAGCGACTAAGAGTGAAAGAGGAGATGACACAAGCGACTGAGGGTGACAAAAGCGATGACACAAGCGACTGAGGGTGACAAAGGAGATGACACAAATGTGAGGGAATCACATGAGATACCACAAGTGATTAATGAAGACAGAAGAGGTGACCTATGACCCTAAAGGATACTAACTTTCCAAAACAGACAAGATGACAACAGACGTGTTAACCTGTTTAGCGTCCTAGGCTCATTCTAAGAACTCCCACATGTCCAAATAAAATCAAAGTATAATTTGATTACACTTTGTTATTTTCAAGTCGCTTGTTACGAACCATGTTACAGACCATGAAAGAAAACCACTATGACATTAATTTCTTTCAGAAGTGTTTCAGTTTCAGTTATGTCCTTCTCTCTCTCCCTCTCTCTCTCTCTCTCACTCTCTCTCTCTCTCTCTCTCTCTCTCTCTCTCACTCTCTCTCTCTCTCTTCCTCCCGGCCTCTCTCTCTCTCTCTCTCTCTCTCTCTCTCTCTCTCTCTCTCTCTCTCTCTCTCTCTCTCTCTCTTGTTTGCTAAAGTTATTACGGCCTTTTATATCATAATATCCGTTCCCATCTAGTTCATTATTTCAGGTTTCCCACACGTCTGGCAGATGATGGTCAATCTTAATTATTGGTCAACAAACAACAATGGAAATAATTGTTGGCCATCTTCTACCTTCCTCATACATAGTAACGAATCCCTAGAAATGGGCATCAAACAGTGATTGTGACTCTAGTCACTACTGTATGGCCTACTGTACACGCAACGATCATTGGACTTTAACAAGAATGTTGCTCTATTGATGTCAGAAAGGACTAGTTAGTTAGTTAGTCGCAGTTCCAACTTCACAGCAACGGGTCGTCCCCATTATGCTCCGTTCCTGTGCCAGTGAATATCACATAAAACGCTCCCCACTGCCCAATGTGAAAAGTGGAAAAGACAGGAGTCTCGACAGACAACAGCCCGCACAGATACACTGCATAACGCCGCCGCCAGAATGTCAACACAATAGTCCCCCACGAAACATCCAGTTTATCTCTGATGGAATCGGCAGTCATTTTCTCATCTGGATGTTTCCTAGATGTTCACCCACACAGTCTACGAAAATACAGGCATTGGCAGTCAACCAGAAGCCCAGCAGCCACGCATTTCTGCATAAGGCAAAAAACGGTCAACTCTGGGACATAGCCAGCTGCCATCGCTCTGAACATGCAGTCATGTTCCAAAAAACCTTGGGCAGATTCAAAAGCATTTCACACGAAACTCACAGCTCACAGTGTCGCGCCACGCACTCACTCAGTAGCAGGGCGACGGAACCATATCCTCCTTAGTCGCCTCTTACGACATGCGTGGTAGGCTACAGTGTTGCTATTCTTTGCTTCCCTTATGGGCCCCGGCAACACACGGGTGAGAAAGGACTAATAAGCGCGCAATGATAACCAGACGCTAAATGGAATGTTACTCTAGTCTATGGCACGGACCAGTGTGCACACAGCGATTGCTTGACGCTAACTAGACCGGTTCTAGTTACTATGGCACGGACTAGTGTGTACACAATGATAAATGGATTTTAACTAGAATGTTACCCTAGGTACTATGGCAGGGCTAGAGTACACACAAAGGCTTTCGATAGAGTACGACAGGTCAACATGGTAGATATGCTTGCAGATCTACTAATTGATAGGAAAGACATTAGGCTTATAAAAAAACATACATTGGAAACAACAAGCTGCTATAAGGATTGATAATCAAGTGGGACAATATCAGCCTATTAAGAGAGGTGTCAGGCAGTGATGTGTAGTGTCTCCAGATCTTTGTTCCCTATACAGTGAAGATATTTTCAGAAATGTAGAAGACATAAATGGAATCAGCACTGAAGGACGAAACATCAATAACATTAGATATGCAGATGATACAGTATTGATTGCAGACAATGAGCAAGATCTGCAACAATTAGTAGATGCGGGTGTTGCACACAGTGAATAACTGGGATCAGAATTAAATTGTAAAAAGACACAGATTATGGTCGTCACTGGGAAGAACGAAGCACTACAATGTAATATACAAGTAAATTGGAATATTCTTCAACAAGTGAATTGGTTCAATTATCTCGGAAGCGTCATAACAGCCGATAGGAGATGCCTTGAGGAGATTAGAACAAGAATCGCCATGGCGAAGGTAGCCTTTAGCAAGATGAAAAACATACTGACCAATAAAAAGATGTCAATTGAAACGAGAAAAAGAGTGTTGAGGTGCTACAGAGAGCCTGTTCTCTTGAGTGGATGTGAAACTTGGACAATGAGCAGTCAAGCTGAAAAAACATATGATTTCTGTAGAATTGTGGTTTCTAAGGAAAATGCAAAGAATACCATGGACAGACAGAACAACCAATGACCAAGTACTACAGGAGGCAAATGAAAATCGTAAATTGATTAGAGAAATTAGTTGTAGACAGTCAAACTGTTTTGGACATGTTATGAGACGACATGGATTCGTGAATTTAGTGACAACTGGCAAGATCGAGGGGAACAGACTAAGGGGAAGATTGAGAAGCAAATACCTGGATGGATTGGCCACATGGCATGGTCGATACAGGAACACTGAGCTGATCCACAACTCAGGTGATCGAGTGAAATGGCGAGTTATGACCGCCCACGCTCTCCGGCATTGCACTTTATTGATTGATTGATTAATTGATTGAGAGTGCACAACGATAACTGGATGCTATCAACGCGGGGGCTTCAGAGGAAAACATAAATTTGTGTGTGTCAGTGTGTGTGTGTGTGAGTGTGAGTGTGTGTGGGTGTGTGTGTGTGTGTGTGAGTGTGAGTGTGAGTGAGTGTGGGTGTGTGTGTGTGTGTGTGTGTGTGTGTGTGTGTGTGTGTGATTGTGTGTGTATGTGTGTGGATATATTCTGAAAAAAGTAAAGAGCAAATGTATCATTTTTCGACGTAGTCACCACTGCGTTCATTGAAAGTCCTCCAGCGCCGATAAACTGCTTGATGCCTGAAGAAAAAACATGCTCTTACTCGCGTGTTTAACCACTCATGCACCACCTGCTGCACCTCTTCATCGGAACGAGAACTCTTTCCTCCAAATGATTCTTTGAGTTGTCCAAACAGGTGGAAATCACTTGGCACTAGATCTGGTGAGTACGGGGGATGTGGTACACACTGAAAGATGAGGTCTTAGATGGCTTTAACCGTTGAACGGGTAGTATGGGAGTCGTGTTGCGAAAGGACACCTTTACTCAGAAATCCTCGTCGTTTGGATTTGATAACGGGTCGAAGATGATTCCAGAATAGATCTGTATAATTACAACTGGTCGGTTACTAGAATAAGTATAACATGCATAGAAGAAATACAAAGATAATGAGAATAAGCCAAATAAATGATAATCCTATCTCCCATTGTAAGACATCACTTCAAGAGGAGTAATTATTCTCCTATTTAGGGAGTAATGTAGCAATTATTCTGGTGGAGAAAGATATTAAAATAAGAAAATAAACGGCAACATGAGGTTTTACAGCAAATGAAACTGTGGAATTCAAAAGGAAATAAGAAGTCATGTAGGTACCCCATTGACGGCATATGCATCATTGGGAAAAGAAACACCAAATGTTTCTGGCAAGCTGCTATTGGTGATGTTTGCTTGATAAAGAGACCTTCCCGTTTAATCGTCCCCATATCTGAACCTTTGATATTTACGCATTACAGTGGTACCTCGGGTTACGAACGCCTCAGGTCACGTACGGGTTACGAACAACAACTTCGAAAATTTTTTGTCTCGGGTAACGAACAGTGGCTCGGGTTACAAGGCGAGAGAGAGAGAGAGAGAGAGAGAGAGAGAGAGAGAGAGAGAGAGAGAGAGAGAGAGAGAGAGAGAGAGAGAGCAAGGTTTAACGTTGGAGACAAACGATCGCGTACAGTACAAACGAAGGCCACGCAGTACTAACATCGCTAAGCGCAAGCCTGGTAGCCTAGTTTTGCACGCGTGCGCAGCCTCACTTTCATTACAAAGCAGTAAAATATTTTTTTTAGCAGTGGCACTGTGTTCAGTTTATCTCTTTCATTATTTTCCTTGTTAACCCCATCAATTATGAGATTGTAGAACGGTTATGACACTGCTAAGAAGCAAAAACGTATAACAGTGGAGGTAAAGAGGCAAGTAATTATGAAACATGCGTGTGACATCGCTAATGAGTACAGCATGGAAAAATCAACTATCTCCACCATCATAAAGAACAAAGAGTTACCCAAATCAGTCGATGTGACTAAGCTGCAGATGCGAAGACTTCAAATGTTAGAGAAACGTTGAAAATCTTCTCTTGATCTGGATCAATGAAATGCAACTTGTAGGAGACAGTGTTAGTGAGGCAATAATATGTTTTTTTAAATAAATCGCTTAAAAGTCGTCAGGGTTTTATCTCATATGGATCGGTCTCTTTCCGTGGCGTGGAAAGCGTCGCACAAAGCACGAACTTCGTAGCTCCAGCGACGACCCACAGGAGTCTCAGACAAAATTCACTCGTGAACCGAAGGACGCGGCCCGGAATCGAACTCACAACCTTCGGAGCCCGAGTCAAACGACTTGACCACTTCGCCACGAAGCCTCAAGTTAAAAGGTGAAGCTGATGAATGATAACGCGATGGCCCATTTCAGAAAGATTCTCCAGCAAAAAAAGCGACACATTTCCCTTGATAGTTTCTTTGTGCAGAAAGATTCCCTCTCGGTTGACAAGAAACAACGACAATAAACTCCTGAAACTAATGATTCAGAATAGCAAAGAAAGTGACAAATGTTCCATGATCGTTTTCTTGGTAAGGAAGAAAGACTAAATTTGTTTTATTTGTATTTATTTTTTTTTTTTAAATTTTACATTTAATTTATTTGATTGTTTTCTTTCCCTTTATTTAATGCGTGAAGTACACGTATTCTTTGCGTTTTGTCAGGTAAACAACCGGATGTTAATACAAATGAACGATTCATCCACCTTGAAACGAAGTGTCTCTATTTCATTGATTTCAATGTTTCGGGTTACGAACATTTCCGGTTACGAACCGAGTTCTGGAGCGAATTAAGTTCGAAACCCGAGGCACCACTGTATTTGTACTTTCGTTCTTCTTCTTCTTCAACGTTCCGAGCCATTGAGGTTCTTTGCTGCAGATGCAATCCGTCTCCATTCTTCTCTCTGGCTGACCTTCTCTTGCCAGTCGTTGATTCCAAGTGCTTGTAGGTCTGTATATATATTATCTCTCCACCGTCTTCTTGGTCTACCTCGGGGTCTACGGTCATTTATTTCCTGAGTGTAAGCGAGTTTTGTTTCTCTATTGTCTTCCATTCTTTTTATATGTCCCAGCCATTGTAGTCTATTAGCCGTCATGATACCAGTGTTTAGTGGTGACTTAAACAGATCATAAATGTCTTTGTTACTTCTTCTTTACCACTCTCTACTTTGTGTATCCCTAATGGGTCCAAAGATGCGTCTTAAAACTTTATTCTCAAAGGTTTGTAACAAGGCTTCGTCTCCTTTCGTTGTACTCCAGGTTTCAGAGCCATACAGCACAACTGGTCTGATCAGTGTTTTGTATATTGTGATTTTGGTGTTACGAGATAGCGCCTTTGATTTTAGTAGATGTTGTTGTGCATAGTATATCTTATTTGCAGAATTGATTCTAGTTTGTATTTCTTCCCTTATGATGTTATAGAAGTTGAAGATTGTACCCAGGTATTTGTATGTTTCCGTTCTTTTAATGGTCATATTATCTATTTGTATGTGACCAGAGTTTTTAGCCATTCCTTCTCTTGAAATTACCATACATTCTGTCTTATCTTGGTTGATAACCAGCCCCATCTGTTGGGCTTTTTCCTTTAAGTGAGTTAATATTTCCAATGTCTTTTATTCATTTTCCCCTATAATATCTATATCATATTCATAACCAAGCAGCTTGGATGTTCCTGCAATAACACATTCCTCTTTTTCCTTCCTTACAACTTTCTCTAGAGCCAGATTGAAGAGTAGCGGCGATAGTGCATCACCCTGTTTCAAGCCAGATGTTATTTGGAAAGGGTCTGATTTCCTGCCTTTATATGTTACTATATTATAAGTATCTTCCATGCATAGTCTGGTTATGTTGATTAACTTCTTTGGTATTCCAAATTCCTGCCTAGCATTCCATAAACTATTCCTATGGACACTATCATAAGCCTTTTTAAAATCCACAAACATGTTATAGAGATCTCTTTTAATTTCCCATTTTTCCTCGGCTTTTTGTCGTAAGATAAATATATGATCTATTGTTGATCTCTTTTGTCGAAAACCCGCCTGGTAGTATTTTCGTTGCTTACGTTAATTATTTAGTTGTGTGGGTTATATTTTCTGTGGTTGCTAATGTAAGCATTTAGTTGTGTAGACACACTAACCGATGCTATACAGGCTAGAAAGCTACACCAATTAGGGTAAGACAGGCACCATTTCTCACCTGCCCGTCAGTGTAATGGTTTGTTTATGACTCAGTATAATTCGGCCTGATTTGGCAAATATTCTGGCGGTTAACCGCAGACTCATTTGACTGTTGTTGAACGTGAGCATTTATACCTTATCTGTGCCAGTGATGTTTCTCAGGTACTATACTTGTTCATGCGTTTTATTGCTTGTGTAGTTCACGTGTACCAATATTTCTCTTTATTTCTACATTTCTCTGTCTTTATGTGACTTTCTGATTGTTTCACTTTAGCTCTCTGACTCGCACCCCCCCCCCCCTCCCTTTTCCCCCTCTGTATTAATCTCTCTGTCTCTCTCTCTCTCTGTCTCTCTATGTCTCTCTCTGCCTCTCTCTGTCTCTCTCTGTCTCTCTCTCTATCTATCTTACTCTATCTCTCTGTATATTCTATAGCAGCATATTTATCTCTGTATATCACTGTATTTATCCCTGTAATTCAGTTTGACATTGTATGTGTCCCTACATGACCTTATACGACTGTATTTATCCATGTACTGCTTTATGTTACTGTAGTTATCCCTGTATTTCCTTATATTATTATATGTATATCTGCATGTACTCATGCTACTGTATGTATCCCTTATTTTAGTGTCACTGTATTTGTCCCAGTATCTCGTTATGCCTGTATGTTAAACTATATATTTCCTTTGTTTCTGGTTAATGGATGTACGGTGCTATCCCCATATATTGGCTAGATCACTTGACACGTCATGTGTCATATTTTCATTATCTCACACCGGCTGCCTTTACTTCCCATGTTAAGCTCTGGTGCCTATTTCATTCTGGTAGACACGGACACCCTGGTCTATTTTAAAAATCCGCCTCCATGGAAAATAGAACACCAGGTCGGCAGGTGATAGTGTTAACCACTGCGCCACCTAGGATCCTCAATCCAGTATTTGACATCTGGGTGAGTATTATTGAGGCAAAGGCTATTGCCAAACAACCCCACAATAGTAACATTAATATCGAGGAAACCACGCTTGAACTGAGGGAGCCAATACTCAATAAGCAAAACATGGTCCATAGCACTATACGATTCTGAAACATGAGCTCGAAAGAAAACGAAAGATATACACATACAGTAGTACAGTAGCAGCCTTTATCATGTGGTGTTATAACAGGATGAAAGCAAAAGATGGAAAGAAAGGAGAATGAATATGTATAGATTATGCACCTTTAGTGAGTGGGGTGAGGCATTTACAAACCAATAATCAGCCGGGTTTGCCTCGCTTTGGAGAACACGGGTGGCAAGCATCACCTGGATCTTTTCTCCGTGGCATGCCAGTGGGCTGGGGAATGAAGAGGAGGACAGATTGGCTGGCTCGGCAAAACTTGGTGGAGTATTGATGCATGACAAGGCAGACGTGGTTGCGGCCTTGTGGGAGCACGTGCACACTTCGGAGGAGCAAATGGATCACCATAGTATGGGAAGAATGAGGCAGTGAGAAGTGACGTGGGGTTCTGGCCGACGCTCGACGCTTAGAGGAAAGACGAGACGGACATATAATCAGATTGCTACTGGCACTATTGGTGTTGGAACTCTTCGCTGGCTGCTGAGGATGGGGACGGAGCGATTATGGGAATTCCCCGAATGCTGTGATTTCGGTTCTTAAATCAATCAGTCAATCATTAATCAGTCGGCAACATAACATATTATATCAGCGGCTGCAACCACCAATGACCTATTATTACAGCAATTTCCTACAACCAAACACCATAAACACTTAAAAGTGTTAGTTACCATAGGGAGCGGACTGCGGCTTAACTATTGTTTGATATAACTTAGAGGGCCGGTCCCCCTCTTTCGGGTTAACGACTTTCTCCGTAATCCCGTATATCCACATAGGGTAACGCAGCTGCGAGAGATTCGGTAGCGGATCGCGTCGCGTTGTTTATTTACGGGGTATGTGAGCTGGTCGCTCAGAAACCATGGCAAACTACTAAGCGTAATCTTGCCATGAAATCAACCACAGTGGTAAAATATTGGTGTTGACAGCGATGTCGTGTAATATGATATGCGGGAAAGAAAATAACTAAGAGGTTGTTAACATGTTTAGCATAGTGTATAATGTTAGAGAGGCTCGCTTCATTCGGGGCCCACAAGGCCCACATGCCATCCGACAATATGGCGCCCTGGCTAGTCCGCGAATGGTTACCATATCATAATTCGAACTTGCCACCTCCAAAACACGACATCGTTTTACTGCAGGAATAGTGCACTTCCACGCATGCCCTGAGTACGTGCTGTCTTAGTGGCCTCAGGGGTTTGAAAGAACGAACTTTAATTTCAAAGAGATGAGAATTGGGCATACATGCTTGCCTAACATTCTATAACAGCAGATAATTCTTAGCCGCGGAGTACCGAACAGTAAAACGCCTACAGCCAATACAGACTATTAGTCGTAGAGTAACTGGCAGAAACATGCCTACAGTAAAACACACCCTTAGTCGTAGAGCAACGAACAGTAGTATGCCTACCATAAAACCACAATCATAGTCGTTGAGTAAGTATAGTACACTACAGTACACTAAAGTACCACAAAGGTCACGTGTACACACCTTACATTTGGCACATGGTGCAGGACCCATACTTGTATCGACCAGCCATCTCTCGTGCCAAGCCGGTTAGTCATGTTGTAACAAACATTAACATGTCTACTGTAACAAACATTAACGTGTCTACTGTAACAAACATTAACGTGTCTACTGTAACAAACAATAACGTTGTCTACTGTAACAAACATTAACGTGTCTACTGTAACAAACATTAAAGTGTCTACTATAATACACATTAACGTGTCTACTGTAATAAACATTAACGTGTCTACTGTAACAAACATTAACGTGTCTACTGTAACAAACATTAACGTGTCTACTGTAACAAATATTAACGTGTCTACTGTAACAAACATTAACGTGTCTACTGTAACACACATTAACGTGTCTACTGTAACAAACATTAACGTGCATACTGTAACAAACATTAACGTGTCTATTGTAACAAACATTATTGTGTCTACTGTAACACACATTAACGTGTCTACTGTAACACACATTAACGTTTCTATTGTAACAAACATTAACGTGTATACTGTAACAAACATTAACGTGTCTATTGTAACAAACATTAACGTGTCTACTGTAACAAACATTAACGTGTCTACTGTAACACACATTAATGTGTCTACTGTAACACACATTAACGTGTATACTGTAACAGACATTAACGTGTCTAGTGTAACAAACATTAACGTGTCTACTGTAACAAACATTAACGTGTCTACTGTAACAAACATTAACGTGTCTACTGTAACAAACATTAACGTGTCTACTGTAACAAACATTAACATGTCTACTGTAACAAACATTAACGTGTCTACTGTAACAAACATTAAAGTGTCTACTATAATACACATTAACGTGTCTACTGTAATAAACATTAACGTGTCTACTGTAACAAACATTAACGTGTCTACTGTAACAAACATTAACGTGTCTACTGTAACAAATATTAACGTGTCTACTGTAACAAACATTAACGTGTCTACTGTAACACACATTAACGTGTCTACTGTAACAAACATTAACGTGCATACTGTAACAAACATTAACGTGTCTATTGTAACAAACATTATTGTGTCTACTGTAACACACATTAACGTGTCTACTGTAACACACATTAACGTTTCTATTGTAACAAACATTAACGTGTATACTGTAACAAACATTAACGTGTCTATTGTAACAAACATTAACGTGTCTACTGTAACAAACATTAACGTGTCTACTGTAACACACATTAATGTGTCTACTGTAACACACATTAACGTGTATACTGTAACAGACATTAACGTGTCTAGTGTAACAAACATTAACGTGTCTACTGTAACAAACATTAACGTGTCTATTGTAACACACATTAACGTGTGTACTGTAACAAACATTAACGTGTCTATTGTAACACACATTAACGTGTCTACTGTAACAAACATTAGTTTGTCTACTGAAACAAACATTAAAGTGTCTACTGTAACAAACATTAAAGTGTCTACTGTAACAAACATTAAAGTGTCTACTGAAACAAACATTAAAGTGTCTACTGTAACAAACATTAAAGTGTCTACTGTAACAAACATTAACATGACTACTATAACAAACATTAACATGACTTCTATAACAAACATTAACTTGTCTACTGTAACAAACATTAACGTGTCTACGGTAACAAACATTAACGCGTCTACTGTAACAAACGGTAACAGACCGACATCACGTGGCTGAATCTAATTTATGCCGCCAGTACTTTACTGTAATTATGGAGCAGCCATTGCAGAATGGCGAGAACTTGACCAGCTGGTATAATTAATGTATTATATCTAGCGATATCTGATACATACATCAATGACACATCTAACAGACACATACCTGTAACTAATTATTACCGTCATATATGTAACAGCCATGAATGCAGGCAACAATAAGTAAACAGCTCAAGTCCTGTAGTGTGCCGTTTCAATATTTCACGTGAAAGTGTATCTGAATACATTCCTGCTGCGACTAAAGCTGTTCATATATACATAGAGAGTGCGGTCCTTACAACACGTATAGCCTTATTATTATAATAAACATGT
Organism: Cepaea hortensis; assembly: GCA_963921405.1. NCBI lineage: Eukaryota > Metazoa > Mollusca > Gastropoda > Stylommatophora > Helicidae > Cepaea > Cepaea hortensis. The sequence continues at coordinate 23,280,670 of OY992884.1, read as the reverse complement.
ATCCAATTATGTAATGTTGATTAAGGATTCACGGCATTTTCGTTCAAGCTGTTATGTTGTTTCTTATTTCCAACTGATGGTTATATGATGACAATTAGATGTCATACAGTCATTTTATACACCATTGCAATGAACATAATTCATGCATACACAATTGTGTCTGGCTGACTCATCTATATATTATCTATCTCTCGTTACTGAGTGTCTCATTCGGCGAGAAAACTTGACAACATGCAGTCTCTCAGATTGTGCATATGTCTGGCTTTCGTTGCAGTACTCAGAGCCTCCGGTGAGTATAGGATTATCAATCCAAACATCAGGGTTACGCTAAGCCATGGGTGTATTTGGTGGTTGAAGTTGAAGAGCAGCTGGCATATATTTGTAAGTTATGGTCTCAAACTTCCCTACGGTAGACAGAGCCTCTCTTTGTGTCAAAGAAAATGGCTACAGTCATCGACCAGTTTAGTCTCTGGTAATAAGGAAAGCAATGGCGACATACCTTCTTTAGAAATGCCGAGACAGTTAAGTTCTGGGCAAAAGAGAATCAGAGAAACGGCTTAAACGGCTGCGCCATATGAACAGCTTCGCCCAAGGGGTAGCCATCTGCATCAAGTGACTCCCGCCTGTCAGGTTACCGAAGAAATCAGGAGCCTCGAATGTGAAGAAATGTCGAATAATTATTATAATGATCCACGTCACGAAGATTTTGCTAAGAATCATCATGCAAAGATGTAGAAGAAAATACAACCCACAATATGAGAAGAAAAATATGGGTTCGTAGAAGTCACAGGAACAGTAAATGATGTGTATTTGCTAAGAACGTTAATTGAGCATTCAATAGATGCTAAACAGAGAAACACATCTTTGTTTTATTAAATACACGTAGGCTTTCGATAAAGTAAGACATATCAACATTATGAAGATGCTTGCAGATCTACAAATTGTTGGGAAAGACCCTAGACTTGTAAAAAACATTTATTGGTCACAACAAGCTGTCCTAAAGATTGATAATGAAGTAGGTGAATACCAGCTAATCAAGAGGCGTGTGCCACAGGGATGTGAAATGTCTCCAGATCTGTTTAACCTACACTGTGAAAATATTTTTAGAAATGTAAAAGATATGAGAGGAATCACCATTCGGTGGGGGGGGGGGGGGAGAGAGAGAGAGAGAGAGAGAGAGAGAGAGAGAGAGAGAGAGAGAGAGAGAGAGAGAGAGAGATACTTGTTGTAAAGTGCACACTGCTGCAAGTATCCTCCAGATCCACTACTACAGTGTCGTTTTCTGCCCAAGATCCAGCTTTTCAGCAGGTCTTTTGTAATTCCCTGTAAATTACCAAGATGTCGAACAGTATGCCTTCAATTTCCAGGTGTACAATCATTGTCCTTGCAACTATTTTCTATAGTAGGTTAGCATCATCATGTCATGTCGTTAAGCTTGGACAGTTATGTTTGGCCGTCTCACACTCTCACGAAGTTCTTACGATAAGTGCGTGAGATGGTCGTTGTCTAGGTAACGATGCTCCTGGTGTGTCAGTTGAGCTATCTAACTGTCTCACAATGCAACTCACCCCAGTAATACACATCCATCAGTCATTAAACAAGATTGAGTTGGCGCACATAATCCTTTAATACAGAAAGAACACGGACAAACGGAACATCCTTATATATCCAGAAACAATATAATCCATAGAATATAAATATCCTCCTCACAACTTAACCAGCACACATCACTGTCTTCTCACGGCCTGCTGAATCTTAAATTCACAAGACAAGTAATCCAGCTCCTATCCACAGCTGGACCTCACACAATACACCCCCACACATGGGTCTAGTCTCCACTAACTATAAACCCACTCTGGGTTCAGGCCTCCATTAACTATTCAACCCCCACTGGGTTTCAAGCCTCTATTCAGCACTGGGAGAACAACACAATACAAGAACTGACCCCCAGTCAGTCTAACACTCCCACGTTCTCGACAACCGATCCGTTCGGCGCCAAAACATCAACTGCCTGAAGTCCCTTGACTTCACACGAACCCAACCTCAGTCGGTCTCAGCTTCCACTCCCAAGTCAAAGTTTTCCACTGTCTTTTAACCCTCCTGTGTAGCCCCTCCCTGGGCTCCCAACAACATTACACCCCAGCCTAAAACTGTCTTTCTCCCCATCCACCCTGGGGTCTTCCACTCACACCCGCCCCATTATTTTTCAGGGTTGATTGTTTTTCTCGTAGCCAGGTCACTCACCTTACTGTCAATGACCCAGGCATATGTCACACACAAACAAGAAGCTCAAATCAGGTGTGGGTTTTTTTTTTCCTCGATCTGCAATAGTACACAGATGTGTAATAGTCAATGTATCGATAGTCTTCGTCTTCCTCTTTCTCAAACAAGTTTCCCAGATGTCACTATATTTCCATACTCATTTCTATGAACACTCCCACAAGCCATAGTGTCGACTTTCTAATTATAACACCTCTAGCATTACCTCACTATCACTGAATGTAAGAAAGCAAGCACTGAAATTGTATATAGAACCTGTATTACTCTATGGCAGCGAATGTTATAACGTTAATGAACAAATTAGGAAAAGCATCGAAGCAACGGAGATGTAGTTCCTGAGACGAATGCTGCTATTTCCTTCGATTACGAGAGTAAATAACACGGAATGCCTGAAAGATGATATTGAAACTAGTACATTAGATAAACTAAAACGAAAGATACAAACAACAACCTTTGGGCTCGTGATGAGAAGAGGGGCATTAGGAAATATTCAAATTGGAATATAGGAATGTCCTGAGTGCAATGAAGTCGGTTCTTAACTGAACTGAACTCAGCTCAACTCAGATCACTGGGAAGGAAGCAGAGACAGACCAAGAGGAATATTGCTGGATGGACGGTAGCATGGATGGATATAATAAACATAGTTGATCCAGGACCTAGGACCCAGATTTGCGGAAAGATATGAACATCTACATATGCTGACAATGGCATATAAGTTGATGGTGACTTCCTATAATCAATTTACGAGTGTAAATGATATTCTTTGCATTTTATACAGAAACATCATTTCAACTAACATTAAACGTTGGCAGTTTCTCTGCTTATTTGTTATTGCTGAATCTTGATTCAGTATAGGCTCTATTATTGTGCTTTTTATTATGTATATAATAATGTTGACATCCTAGTAGACACCTTGCAGTCTTGGCAGACCAAAGTATGTGAGTGGAATGTGGCCAATATTCCATCACAATGTCTGGGCAGAGCTTCAGAGATCATGTGATGCCCAAACGACATGACCCCTCCCTCGGCCTAGTCTTGTGTATTCCAGAGGAATGGGTAACCAATACGTCTGGCACAAGGTAGGCTGCAGACGCTGGCGGCTCAGCGTCAATCCTACGACACCTCGCCTCCACGAGCAGGTGGCGGGTGGTCGCCAGACCCTGACACCCAAGGGACCCGGCTTAGAGGCGTTCAGCCATGTCCCACAGGAGAGGGCCTTGTACGAGCCCGGACCATGAGGGCGCGCACATCTGTCAATCACAAGTGTCCGGACCTGTGTAAAGCGTGCACTATCGTCAGACTCCCCACCTGACTTATAGCGGTCCCCGCGACCAGCGGGAATAGGTCAGCCATAGTTGACATCCTAGGGCTTGGTTAAATATATGAAAACAAGTACTACCCGTGTGTTAAGTATCTCTATTCTAAATCAGGACCGTCGGAGAAGGTATTGGACTTTGTAAGCTATGTGGTCGGTGACTACGATAATAAAGAACAGATACAGAAAGCCGGAGATGACCATCCCTTGAGCCAAGTCAGGGTTATACCTGTGGACATACCGTGTTTGAGACCGGCAAGTGGTCATGATTGTCTTTGTTTGTTATCCTGGGTACCTTGTTCTGTCTATATCTTTATGTTTTAATAATAAAGAACATAAAATATATTGCACAATTTATTTCCTGGTATATTCCTCTGCAGCCCCTAAGGTGAATAGTGCAGAAGCTACAGCAAAACGATTAATCCTTCAAGCAGAAATGCAGAACACAAACATACCGACAGTAATTTACACTGTCTACCTCAGTATTTGTAAGTTGACAAGCATGTTATTTACACAAAGATGTCTTGGTCATGTGCAGCCGCTTCGGCTAAGCGTATTTATTCGTTTCTTTCTCTGACAATGTCAGACGATTAAGACATTTCGGCAATATAAAGTGACCCGGCATTTTGTTAAAGGGTTTTGTGAAGAGCAGTGAATGGAAAGACAATGTTACACGTGGTTGAACAACATCAAGAGAGGGACTAGATGATGTCGGTGTGAATGTTACACGTGGTTGAACAACATCAAGAGAGAGAGAGACTAGACGAAGGTGTGCGTGCAGCATGAGGACATGTGGAGGATAATTGGACGTGAATGTACTTGACTGTGTTTGTGTCTGTGTATGTGTGTATGTGTGTGTGCGTGTGTGTGCGTGTGTGTGTATGTATGTATGTATGTGTATGTATGTATGTATGTATGTGTATGTGTTTGTTGTGTGGTGTCTGTGTGCCCAGGAAGGATATATATCTATACGTTTGTCGTTTTATATGTTAACAACCTTCTGTACACTTAACCGCTACAAATGACGTTCGAGAACTGATATTACTGAAATATGTCACATGTCATTATGTGTTTAGGAAATGTTGTCAAGTGAAGCCTTTACGTGGCATTATTTCCAGTGGCAAGAAAGAGATGTACACAGAAGTGGCTCCCTTCCGGGTTGTGTTTGGTGTCTGCTGACGATGAATTACCTACAACTGTGGGGAGGACACGTCATCAACCTGGAAATGCTCTATTCCAGTCCGTGTACGTTAGGCTCTCAGCCAATCCGTAAACGCCATGCTGGGTCATGACGTTACCATTTCCTAATATGGCCTACCAGATGTGAAGTTCCAGTGCCAGTCTTGTAAACCTCGCTGATTTCTGTGTTTGGAGATGGGAAGGAGAGCCTTGCAACATAATTCCCATAGAGATTGTCCTTCTGTATGCACCGGGAGAAACGTATCTACACCAACCTGCCTCCGACAGATGCAAGCCCTGTTTATGGCTCAGATTACGTGGACGCCAATGTTTCTAACTTAACATGTACAGATGAGTCTTCGAGATGATGCTGTGAGGTTATAAAGATAAATAATTGGTGATTTGCCTAGGGGTATCCCGGAGAGAATGGTTTATAATACTAAATCAGCCTTCTTAAGGAAACCCTGGAATGGCTCCGAACCCTCACAGATATTGAACTATCCATAAATAGGTACCAGTCCTACACAAAGATAGAAGAATAGGTTCCCGAAAACAGCTTGGAGATCATGTCAATTAACCACATACAGAGAGGAGACTGCTCACTATATAAGGAAAAGTTGTTTTATGTGTTGTCGTCCAGCCTCACTCTAATATCCACTAAATTTATAACCAGTGACATATATCATTACGTTATCATTTGGCCTAATACGGCAAACCAGATATTAAGTTCCAGTGCCAGTCTTGTAAACCTCGCTGATTTCTGTGTTTGGTGATGGGAAGGAGAACCTTGCAACATAATGTACACCGAGATTGTCCTTCTTATTAAATTGTAAAAAGACACAGATTATGGACGTCACTAGGAAGAACGAATTACCACACTGTAATATATACAAGTAAATGGGAATATTCTTCATCAAGTGAATCGGTACAATTATCTCGGAAAAGTCATAACGTCTGATGGGAGATGCCTTTAAGAGATTAGAACCAGAATCGCCATGGCGAAAGAAGCCTTTAGCAAGATGAAAAACATACTGACCAATAAAAGATGTCAATTGAAACGAGAAAAAGAGTGTTGAGGCGCTACATAGAGCCTGTTCTTTTGTATGGATGTGAAACTTGGACAATGTGCAGTCAAGCAGAAAAACATCTGATGGCTGCAGAAATGTGGTTTCTGAGGGAAATGCAAAGAATACCATGGACATACAGAAAAACCAATGACCAAGTACTACAGGAGACAAATGAAAATCGTAAATTGATTAGAGAAATTAGACATAGATAGTCACATTTTTTTGTACATCATATGAGAAGAAATGGATTGGAGAACTTAGTGACAACTGGCAAGATCGAAGGGAACAGACCAAGGGGAAGACCGAGAATTAAATACCTGGATGGCTTGACCACATGGCTAGGTGACAGGAACACTGAGCTAATCCACGACTCTGGTGATCGAGTGAATTGGCGAGTCATCTCGAGGTTTATCTCAAATGCAACCAAGATTTATGTTTGTAATGATATGTTCTCTTTTATCAACTTATGGAAAGTAATCCCTTTACTCCGGGGAAAGTGGAATTTCACACACTTGTATTCTAACAAAATGGTATCCATGTTCGTTGCCAACAGGCATAAGAGGATATACCTACCAGTCTCTGATATGAACACACTTCTTCGCTAATTTATAGTCGCTGATGTGCTGGATTAAATAGTTCTTCAGTGATGCAATCAATCTGATGTTGGAATGTCAAAGCGTTCTCCAGTGAGATATCGGGTGACTGTAACTCGGATTTTGTATTGAACGCACATTCCTGGGACAGAAGTGGAATGCGCTTGCAAACACAGCTGAAAGTCCACAAAGCAGTTGTATTATCCATACTACTGTATGCTTGTGAAATCTTGGCTGTCCATAAGCTTCTTGAAACTGCTGGTTGAAGTGAAGCTAGGCGGGTCTCATCTTGAGACATCTCTGCTGTGTGTACATTACTAGATTTTTTCTCCCATGTGTCACAGACCCAAGATACCCCAATACAGCCAAATACAGCCCAGTACAGCCTACGACAGTAGATGACAGTAGCTTACAGGACAACTAGCAGGAAAGACATGTTAGCTACAAGGACCTGCTTCACATCTCGTGTAGTGTGTGTTACTCTATACATTAAAAGCATTATCTTCAAAGTACTTATTGTGCAAGTGCTTATTATGCGAATGCATTCACCTACCTCTGCCTTAGACCCTAGTTACGATGAGTGAGGCTATGACAGGGTAATGCCTAAAGGGGCTATCACTCTTTGCTCTGCAGAAAAGGTAAATGCTCGTGTCATGGTCGACATGGTAGTAAGGGATACCTTCCTGTAGTTCCCAGACATAAGTCAGAACTTATCCACAAGATTCAGTCACATCACTCTGTGCTCCTAAAGTTATCCGCTGATAAAGCTAACCAGTTAGTGTGGCAGTAGACACTTGATCTCTGCAAACATAATCTGTTGTAGAGTATAGACAGGAGCTGTTACCAAGTTTCCTGTCTCTGAACATAATCTTGGTGAAGTTGAGGCAGTGGTGCTTCGGATAAAAAGCATTCCTCTCCAGCCTATTCAGAAGGCAATATCTGACTTCATTTTAACCAATGAGAAGAATAATGAACTCCCTTAGTTAAGGTTTAAACAATCTTAACTTCTCAATAACCATCATGTAGCAATTCAGGGGGACTATGTATCCTGACTGTAATGCCAATATCCACAACCCATCTCCCTGGCGCTGCAAAATGAAAAAGACAAAAACAATCGATATGCATTTGAAAGAAAAAAAAAGAACCAAATGTAATTGTAACAACAATATCAACAAATAAGAAAAGAAAATAAGTGGAGGAGAAGAGTGAGTGTTTTCAATTCACAACTCCCTCTTCTCTGGTGATGGAGTTTAATCCAACTCTGATGGAGTATGTGTGGTATCTGCCAGGAGATCAACACTTTATCTCTAGTGGCGCTGTAATACCATGATGAGATAACATCTCATAATGAGATAAGAGCAGTAAGACAAGACAAAAAGGCATTAGGATGAGACTAGGGCATGTTGAGACGAAGGAAGGGTGAGACACAGGCATGGTGAGATAAAAGCATGATGATACACAGTCAGCATATTGAGATGACTGCACCATGTTTTGACAAAATCATCATTATACCATTTCCTCCTTCCATGCATGTATTCATTCGTTTGCCTTTTCTTACTGGGATCTATTCAAACGTTTACTCCAGCACAGTTGGGTAATAATTAATAAACCCATTCACATGTGACACCAACACAAATAATAAAACAGATAATCATTTCATAGAATAATTCAGGAGAGCCACCCAATAGATAATCATCCAACATCAACAAAACTTCGAACACAAGAACATATTGTCCTTTCCCAGCAGGGGGTTTGAGAACGCATTTCAAAAATCTACCCATTGTTGCAAGCCTGGTAAGCGCCCACTTAAGGAATGAATTGCGTTATGACAGTCATTAAGAACGCAGTCAGCAAATCACTGAACATACAATATTCGCCAAGTCATCAACAGCATTTGTGTAATGCTAGCGTGGGGTGCAGGTCCTGCAAGACGTATGGATATATGGTGCTCCTATCTTTCTTCCCATATAAAATTCAATCAATCAATCATGTGCCATGCCGGAAAGCGTGGGCGGTCATGACTCGCCATTTCACTCGATCACCAGTGTCGTGGATTAGCTCAGTGTTCCTGTCTCGTCCATGCCATGTGGCCAAGCCCTCCAGGTATTTTCCTCTCGGTCTGCCTCTTGGCCTGTTCCCTTCGATCTTGCCAGTTGTCACCAAGTTCTCCAATCCATTTCTTCTCATAACATGTCCAACAATTATTGACTGTCTACGTCTAATTTCTCTAATCAGTTTACGATGTTAATTTGTCTTACGTAGTACTTGGTCATTGGTTTTTCTGTCTGTCCATGGTATTTTTTTGCATTTTCCTCAGAAACCACATTTCTGCAGCGATCAGATGTTTTTCAGCTTGACTGCCAATTGTCCAAGTTTCACATCCATACAAAAGAACAGGCTCTATGTATCCCCTCAACACTCTTTTTCTCGTTTCAATTGACATCTTTTTATTGGTCAGAATGTTTTTCATCTTGCTAAAGGCTACTTTCGCCATGGCGATTCTTGTTCTAATCTCTTCAAGGCATCTCCCATCAGATGTTATGACTGTTCCAAGATAATTGTACCGATTCACTTGTTGAAGAATATTTCCATTTACTTGTATATTACATTGTGGCACTTCTTCCTTCCTAGTGACGACCATAACCTGAGTCTTTTTACAATTTAATTCTAACCCCAGCTGCTCACTGTGTACAAGAACCGCATCTACTAATTGTTGCAGGCCCTGCGCATTGTCTGCAATCAATACTGTATCATCTGCATATCTAATGTTATTGATGTTTCGTCCTCCAATGCTGATTCCATTTATATCCTCTACATGTCTGAAAATATGTTCACTGTATAGGGAAAATAGATCTGGAGACATCACACATCCCTGCCTAACACCTCTCTTAATTGGCTGATACTGTCCCACTTCATTATCAATCCTTATTGCAGCTTGTTGTTTCCAATATATGTTCTTCATAAGTCTAATGTCTGTCCCATCAATTTGTAGATCTGCAAGCATATCCACCATGTTGACAAGTCTAACTCTATCAAAAGCCTTTGTATAGTCAATAAATCAAAGATGTATATCCTTGTTTACTTCTATAGCACGTTCAATAACTGTTCGCAGCATATACACAGCATTTACTGTACCCTTTCCTTCTACAAACCCACATTGTTCTTCCCCTATTTCAGGTTGTATCTTCTTCCTCACTCTTTGCATGATAATTCTTAGCAAAATCTTTGTGATGTGACTCATTATACTAATTGTTCTATGTTGATCACATTCCAAGGTTCTTGATTTCTTTGGGATTGCAATAAATACAGAGCTACATAATTCAGGAGGTATATCTCCAGTATCATATAATGTGTTCATCAGTCTAGTGACTTGCTCTAGTCCAAATTCTTCTAAAGCTTTAATCATTTCTGTTGTGATGTTATCTGCACCTGGGACCTTGCCAGCTTTCATATGCTTAAGAACATTTCGAACCTTCATCTCCAAAATTGGCTGTCCTTCATTATTAAATCTAATATCATACTGTTCGTCTCTGTTATCATCATAAAGGTGTTTCACATAATCTGTCCATAGATGTAGAATATGGTCTTTTTCTATTATGATTTTGCCATCTTTAGTTTTTAGACACCCTGTTGATGTACTTGTTCTTTTATTAGTAAGTTCCTGAATTCTTTTGTGCACTAATTTAGAATTTTGACTGTTGTGTTGGTTTTCAATTTCTAAACACTTTTCCTCAAGCCATGATTCTTTTGCCTCCTTACATAATATTCTGACTTGTCTGTGGATTTCTTCAAATTTGACAGAATTATTTTTGTTGAGTCTTTTTGTTTCCATGAGGTGTAAAATTTCTTCAGTCAACAATTTCTTACGACCCACATTCTTTAATTTTGGAATAGTTGTTTCTGCAGCCACATTGATTGAATTCTTCAACGTTTCCCATTGATCATCCACATCCTGGAATAATATCTTTAGATCAGACAATATTTCAAATATTTTCTGTACTTCTATGTTGAATCTGTTTTGTATCTCCTTGTCATTACTCAATGTACACAAATCACATTTAGTGTTTCCTGTTATATACTTGACTTTCTTCAACTTTATCCTTAATGTTCCTGTGAGTAATCTGTGGTAACTATAACAATCAGCACTGGGAACTGTTTTTGCTACTGTTAGCACGTTTCTAAATCTTCTGCTAATGAGAATGTAGTCAATCTGGTTTCTAATCCTGCTGTCAGGAATCCTCCATGTCCATAATCTTCTAGGGTGTTGCTTAAACAATCATTTCCTGTTCTTTTGCCCACTCCACGAGTCTGTATCCTCTTTCATTTCTCTCTCCTAAACTATAGTTTCCTACTGTGTATCTATCCCCTTGATTTCCTACTTTTGCATTGAAGTCCCTTATTATGATGTTTATTTCTGAATTTTTACATTTCTTTAAGGCAGCCTCTATGTCATTATAAAATTCTTCTACACTATCTTCACTGGATTCACCTGTTGGTGCATATATTTGAATAATATTTATGCTAAAAGGTCTGCCACTTAATTTAACTAGTACAACTCTGTCCGACACGGCCCAATATCCTTGAACAGATGTGGATGTTTTCCGGTCTAAAATAATTGCCACTCCCCTATGACGATCTTCACCTCCAGAATAAATAATCTTGAAATCGTCATCTATCTTGATGCCTGATCCTGTCCATCTCGTTTCGCACATACCTAAAATATTAATTTTTTCCTTTTAAATTTCTTGTTTTATGTTCTCTAATTTTCCGTCGTTGTTTAACGTCCTAACGTTCCAAGTTGCTAATTGTAACGTCTCTGTCCTTGTCTTGCGATGATCAGTCTTTAAGCGAATCATGATGTACTAAGCACTTTTAAACAGGTAGTTTGCCGTTGCTTTCCTCTATGACAGTGACCTTACTGTCCGGAGACCGCAGCCATTTACTCAAGAAGAGTTCCTCTGCCTGCCGTCGTAAAACTCGAGGCCATGACCCACAAATATCTGTCGGCTGCCCTCAAAATTTCATCCACCATCTGCCTTCCGTGGCTTCTTTTGAAAACTTCCAATCAAAGAACACAAAATAACATCACATAATCCACATGAAAACACTATTCACAGGAAATCCATAGGAAATCACACGAAATCCATAGGAAATCACACGAAATCCAAAGGAAAACTCTAAATAGCGTCCTTCCGAAAAGTAACGCTTCATTTTGTCGCCATTGTACCGGAAGTCAGATATGAAATTATAACTCATAAAATCATGGAATTCACTTCTATTGCATATTCGTGAAAACGATTACATGACAATCATACATTCTGTATACAAAACTTTACAAAACCTGTGAACACGCAGATTCACCCTAAGTGCACGATAGTTCAATATACAGTGTAGCAGAAATATTTCCCCAGCATGAAAAGAATATCCGTAATATGAGTTGATAGTAACATTTCTACAATATAGCAAAAAAAGTTTCAAGACATGCACTTTGGAACTGTTTTACAGCATATAGTAAGTTATTCATAGCAGATGAAAGTGTAAACATCAGAAACATCAATGGGATAGACATGTCAGTATTTCAGAGAGCGAATACTCAGGCTATCTTTTTTTTTTTTTTAATGAAGCGTTGTTCTCACAGTTTTTAAATTCATATTAATAAACAATGATACCTGTACCCTTTTACTTCAGAGGCACGGTCATAACATGTATAATAATTCATAAGCTTACACCATGCAAAAGAGAGCACAATTTTACGGGGAAAAAACTCCCCTAAACTAGGAAGTGACTTGACTTGGTGACGACTACATTTTCAAGTGCCAGGCTATTGAATCGCAGGGCCCCAGTCGGAACCTGGTTGGAATTTAAGCTACCTCGCGTTAATCACCCAATCATTGACCTCGCTTAAGACAAAGGCTTGTGCCAAATATGTTGTCCCTTGGTGTATTTATATCGCAAGCCTGTACACCACCTCCTTATATGGTCATCCGAACGACACCCTTGAGACACAAGTTCTTGGAAAACTGTGACGGGTGAGGTAAAATATATCAGAGATGTTTCAACCATACAACGAACATAAAAGAGATCACTTGTTTTATCTTATTAGCTGACACCAAGTCATAACTAAGAACAATCGTAGTTATAGTTTGGGAGAATCAAATACAGATGTATTAATTCAGCTTTAAGATGAACTTTATAGTAAATATGTAACGTTTATACATCAACAGCATCGGGTCCAATCTAGAACGTCACTATTATCATGTTCCATTCCTCATTTCATTATCACACCTGGAGTGTCTTCAATATCATGTGACCAACGTCAACCCGAGTCACCTCAACTCTCATTACTGGTATTGTCATGTCACTGTAAAGTTTAATATGGCATAAAGTACTTCAGTTTCTCAGACGAGATGCGTCTTATGCGCCATTGTTCTTTGATGTTCAGATCTTGAATTATGGAAGAATCATATATGTTATCAGAATCATCATCATCATCATTAAGTCGTTGTATAAGACTGCACTTCACTACAACATCCATTCTCTGTCACGATGCATCAATCCCTGGTCTAGTATATTTCTATACACAGATGCAACACTATCCAGTCTAACTTGTGGATAACTTTCCCTAATGCCTGACATGTTTACAGACAGTGACCGCTTATGCTCTCCCCTCTATGACTGGCGTCTGCTGAGGAATCTTCAACAAGCCCAGAGCCCACACGGGACTATCTGTTTAGTCGCCCTTGTCTGAGAAAGCTACGAATTTCTCTCTACTATTCTCCGCCCGATCATGAGAATATCCCTAGCTTGGTGACGTGGTGCTAGTATTGGTCCTTTCTCACATGTTGTTATTCCAACACTCCATACTGAAACAACACACGACCCGGGTCGTTTATTTATGACTCCATAATTACAATACTAGGAGACTTGGTCGTGGCGAGAGTGACATTAAAATACGGCTGACTATGTGGCATTCTACATCAGTCCCACGCGACATTCAGCATTCAGAACAGCCAACATATTACGGTAGCTGTGAGGACAAAGAAGTACGGTATCAGAATTAACCATCGTAGCTCGTCAACTTGCGTTAATCTAATCCTCAACTCGCGCTCCTTCATTTGTTTCACATCCCGAGAGGTTTTCATTTTTCTGGGTAGTATTTTATCCGTTGCCGGTCTCCCTGGTCTAGAGGTTACACGACTTGTTCCATAATCTCGTATATTCTCGTAAGAAACGTGACGTTGCGCGAGAAATGGTAGCGGTTCTCTCCGTGTCGGTAACTTACGGCGTATGTGAGCGGGTAGCTCAGGAAGCAATGGCAAACTACTGAGCATAATCTTGCGAAGACATCAACAATCAGCTGAAAGATGCTGAAGTTGACAGCGATGTCCTGTAAAGGATATGTGAACAAACAAAAAATTGTATCCGTTAAGATGAAACGAGTACAGTGATTCTCAAAATCCCACAACATTCGTAAATTCGTAGTTCTCAAATAGTAAAAGAAATCAAACTAACAGTCCATCCTTAGTAGTACATCTTGTCAAATCTCAGAACTGTCCATCTACTAAGTATGTAATGTTAGAGGTAGCGATGTCACGTAAATAACACGTTTTGTACACATCACAAGTGTATGATAGTTTTATATAAAGTATATTCTTTTTATTATGTAGGACCCAGTTCTTTTTATCGAAGAAGCAGTCAATGGAACTATCAGAGTCTTCGTTGTAGCTGTGATTAAAGATGGCATCGAGGATACCGTTACTGAGATTCTTTATAACTTCACTGACTATACTAATTACAAGTTAGTAGATTGTCTGTACATATGTTATAATGTGTTTGGGAGTGGTCGTCGACATAACGATATGCACATGGTAATAAAACAACACTTTGTCAGAAAATTAAACATACTGTATTATCAATGAAAGGACACATTACAACAGGACACATTAATCAAACTGCTTAAGTAAACGTTCATCGAGGTCGTCGTCCTTTTTATAATCTTCATCAGAATCATTAGTCGGAAGACTGGTGTTGTCACTGATTCATCATGTCCCTCCAGTGTCTTCTGCTTTCTGCAATTATTTTCAATTTAGTGTATATCTTACACCAAGGTGTTTCATGTTTCTCTGATGTATTTCTCCAGCTTAAAATAGTTATTTAAATGTCGTTGTATGTTTAAATTACTGTACTCCACATTAGCGTAAATGTGTACACTTAATATCTCATCATGCTAGTATGGTTGTGTGTGTGTGTGCGTGTGTCTATATATATATATATATATATATATATATATATATATATATATATATATATATATATATATATATATATATATCATCATCAAGTGCCGTGCCGGCTGGCGTAGGCGTTCATGGCTCTCCATAGATCTCGGTCTTTGGTTTTCTGGATAAACTCTGCTGCTGATATTCCTCCATGCCACCGTCTCAATCCATCCACCATCACTTCTCTTGGTCTACCTCTGCCTCTCTTCCCCTCAATCTTTCCAGTTGTTACGATGTTATCCAATGCCTCTCTTCTCATCACATGACCGAAGAAAGCTGTTTGTCTCTGTCTTATTGTTGTATATAATGTTCTAGTTTCATTAGCCTGTTTCAGGCAGTCGTCGTTAGTTACTCCAAATTCTCCCAATACTTCTAATTCTTCTATTGTGATTTCATCTGGCCTAGCTGTTTTTCCTTTCTTCATACGTTTCATAGCGTCAGCGACTTCTTCTTTCAGAATAGGTGGACCTTCTAAGTTACTATCTTCTGTTAATTCTTCCCTTTCTCCTTCATATAATTCTCTTATATACTCATTCCACCTCTTTATTATAGCATCTTCCTCTAATATTATCTTTCCTGTTTTTGATTTCAAACACCCCGTATTTATTCTTATTTTTCTTCCTGTAAGCTCACTGATTTGTCTATGCATATTTTTTGTATCTTTAATGGAATTTAATTCAATTTTTTTGCATTGCTCGTTTAACCAACTTTCTTTAGCCTTCCCACATTTATCTTTTATTTCTTTATTTATCTTAGCGTATTCTTGTTTGTCATTTTTACTCTGTTTTCTTTTGTCCATCAGTTTTAAGATATCTTCATTCACCCATTATTTCTTAGCTATTTTGCCTCTCTCCGGTAATACTTCTTTGCTAGTTTGATGAATGGAGTCCCTTAACATTTCCCATTTATCATCTATACTCTGTATTTTAGTTATTGCATTGTACATATTTTTCACAGTCACTCTGTATTGTTCTTGCATTTCTTTATCTATTTTCAGAACCTCTTTATTAAGTCTCATGTTCTTAACCATTTTTTCCCTCTCTTTAACCTTACTTTTATTTATCCACATAGTGGTACATGATCACTATTACAGTCAGCACCAGGCATTGTCTTTACATTACTTAAAGCATTTCTAAATCTTTTATTAATTAGTATGTAGTCAATTTGGTTGCGTATTTTCTTATCAGGGCTTATCCATGTGTACAATCGTCTTTTATGGTGCTTAAACCACGTGTTTCCAATTATCATATCATTGATATTTGCCCATTCTATTAGCTTTTCCCCTCTTTCATTTTTTGTACCTAAAGCATAATTCCCCACTACATCCTCCATTTTTCCCTTTCCTATTTTTGCATTAAAATCACCAAGTATTATCTTTATTTCTTGTGATCCAATTTGAGCCATCGCCATTTCTATTTCGTCGTAAAAGTGTTGTATTTCTTCCTCACTACTGCTTGCTGTTGGTGCATATACTTGTATAATATTTATGTCTATTGGTTTGCCTTTGATTTTTACCATAATAACTCTATCTGAAATACACCAGTATCCATTAATTGACTTGGCCGTTTTTTCGTCTAATATTATTCCTACACCTTTTTCATGTGTATCCGCTCCAGAATAAATTATTGTGTGATTGTCAGCTATAATTTTGCCCGATCCCTTCCATCTCATCTCACTAACGCCTAGTATATTCATTTTCATGTTATCCATCTCTCTTAGAACATTGGTCAACTTTCATAGCTCATTTATATATATATATATATATATATATATATATATATATATATATATATATATATATATATATATATATATATATATATATATATATATAGGATAGGATAGGATGTCCACCCACCATGCTAAGTTTTGTGAAATCATTTCACAACCAGAAATATGCAGGGGACCATTTTATTCAATGGTTCAACATCCCAGTCATTCACCATCAGCAGTGGAGTAAACCATGGCTACGTGTTTGCTCCTACACTTGTTAGTATTTTCTTCGCCGTTCTCTAAAGGCAGGAATTTGGGACTGCCACGGAAGGCGTGTATCTCCATACAACATCTGATGGCAAACTTTTTAACTCATCAAGACTCAAGGCAAAGACCAAAATAAAATCAAGATGCTTACGAGAACTAATTTTTGTAGATCGTGCAACATTGACTACTCATGCAGCAGAAAATCTGCAGCGGCTCGTAGATCGTTTTGCAGCCGCCTGCATAGACTTTGGGCTCACCATCAGCATAAATAAAACACAGGTGATGGAACAAGATGCTGGTGCGCCTCCGTCAATAAAAATTTCTAATTACGAATTGAAGGTTGTCCATGAGTTTGCATATTTGGAGTCGACAATATCAGATAAACTTTCCTTAGAAACATAAATTGACAGACGCATTGGAAAGGCAGTCATAACACTCTCCACTCTAACTAAGAGAGTTTGGGAGATAATAGACTAACAGAGCGCACAAAAGTTCAAGTATATAAATCTTGTTTTGTAGCACACTACTCTATGGGTATGAATTCTGGTCTTTGTACTCACGACAGGAAAGAAATTTGAATTCCTTCCATATGAGATTATGAGACGTATCCTGGACATATCGTGGAAAGACTTCACAACAAACAAACGTGTACATCAAAGAGCCGATTTTACAACAGTGCACTCCCTCCTCAAGTAGAGACGCCTCCGGTGGCTGAGCCATGTATCTAGAATGTAGGATGAACGTATTTCTAAAGATCTCCAATACAGAGAACTAGCCACAGGGAAGAGGTCAACCGGAAGACCATCAAATGCGATATAGGGATGTGTGTAAACAAGACATGAAAACCCTTGGTATAGATCCAGACACGTGGGAAAGAGTTGCAACAGACAGATGTTCCCAGAGATTAGATGCACGAAACTGACTGATGCTCTTTGAGCGTAATCTGATCCAACAAACTGAGGATAGGCGGCACAGGCATAACATGCAGTCATTTAATGCGGGACCAGCATAGTCTTACAAATGCGGAAATTGTGACAGAGATTGTCACTCTCGCATTGGACTATACAGTCACCAGCGGTGCTGCCAGGTGCCTCTATAGTCCTACAGCGACAATGGCAATTAGTTTGCACATGAACAGAATGAGGGTGAACATAACACATCAGCAGTGTGTGGTCAACTACACATTATGAGAAGCAGAGGAAGACAAAGAATGATGTATGAGAAGATCATTGAACAGACAATCTGTGCATAATATAACCAGCACTATCGCCATCAAAACAATAATCACTGGATAATAATGATCTATGTTTTCTACTACAGAATATGCATCTCAGAACGATACAGAAGACTATTTACTGGTATACTAATGTGATATCACATCTTTACATTGCGAAATAATTTGAATGAAGTCACACTCACACACACACACCTACAAGTAAAATGTACAATAATTTCATACATCTCTACAGGCCAGGAGAATACAAAGTTGAGAATCTGTCCAACATCTCGTGCGGAGACCTTCACGGAGCTAAAGACTGCAATGCGTCTTTCGGTGTTTCAAGGGAGGGATTCGTGTTTGGGAACTTTCCGCAATGTTTAAAAACTGTAAACAAGGTCAGTCTTTACATTCCAGATGGTATAATTTCGAAAACGTAGTCTCCTTCTCTGCGAAGTCTCTGTGGCAACTTGGTTAAGCAGCCTGCCTCGCGATGTGAAGGTTGCGGGTTCGATTACGGCTGTCATTCAATTACGAGTCATTCAATTACGAGTGCAGTTTTTGACTCCCGTAGTTCGTCGCTGAAGCTGGGGATTTCGTGCTTTGTGCGGCCCTTTTGTTCTGGCTGTTCTGTTGAAAGATACCAAGTCATATGGGAAACAACCCGTTGTAATGACACCAGTCCTCTTGTCTGTATATCCATCTACACCTTCTGTGACATTATTAATGCCTCAGCCACTCCTCCCATTCTCTAAACGCACCAAACAAACGGCTAAAAATAGAACTCGCCTCCACAATTAAACACATGCACGAAGCTGATGAACGCGATCTGATAAAATTGTGGCCGGAAGCCAGTCCAGGAAAGTGCTGGTGAAATTTTGTTACGTAAGCTCATTAAACATAATCGTAATTAAATCAGGAAAATTTGGATAGGCTGATGCAAGTTGCATCTAGATTTCGGATTCAATGCGACAGTCAACAAAATGAAACTCTAGGAAAAGGGTGTGATTTCATTTTGCGGATTAAATGTGTCCTTTATTGGCTGAGGTTAGTGTACGTTTAGGAATAAAATGTTTATTTCAGTGGACAATATTATAAGAGAGATTCAAAACTTAGAGCTCTTTTTCTTTGCGATAAGAGAAGTAGAGGTTTATATCTGGAGAGATACTTGTCATGTTCTGAAGAAGCTCTGAAAAGTGTTAACGGAAAGGTACGACTGTGATAAGAAAAGACCACACAGAACAAACAAGAAAATAATGAATAGTAGTGATTGGAAAGACAACTTGGTAGAGAGAACGAAGTAGCATGATTATTAATAAGTCACCGGTTAAATATGATCACGTGACAAAGTCGACCTTCGATACAAACACGGCTGGAGAGATTATTCTGCCGAGAAGATAAGCAAGCTTCGACACCTTGCTACATCAGCCATTTGTATAAAGAGAAATATATGTGCAGTCTATGAACTAGCGATTGAAAACTAAAGTAAGATGGATCGTCCAAGTCTACTAACAATGTTTCGATCCAGACTGGGACTGAAAGGCTTGAGAACCAGTCGACAGAGTCTGTCCAGTGTGTAACTGTTATCGAACGACGGGTGGGACATTAGTACAGCAAGTATGTGTTCAGTTTTCGGTGTTCACAACTTGTAAGTAGTGACTACTTTAGTTCCTGCATATTGTGTAGACGGGAAGACATCTAGATATGTTGATATGACTTTGGATGCAAGAAATCAGTTACGGACACGAAAACAGTTGATTTGCTGGTGGTGCCTGAAACTTGATGTTGTTGTTGTTGAGCTGTAATTAAACGTGGATTCCGAATCAGGCGCTGGACATTAATTTTCGTTTGATGTGTGTAGGGAACATAACATGAAAATTAGCACAAGCAAAGCAGAGGTAATGACTATAACTAAAGAAGAAAAAACAACAAAAATTCACCTAAACGAATTGGGACGAAGATGTGTTTCCAAGGCACCAGGGCCGGGTTATATACTGGCCAAGACCTATTGACGCGTCCTCGTCGAGAGTCCTGGGCAAAGGTCCCTTCGGGGTCCTGGCTAAAGTCAATATGATCGCCGATTCCTCCGAAGTCGGAGAGTGTCTGCCTGTACTGCGAGGAACCACCAGTCTGCACACCAATAAACCAGACATGGGACAATGGATACTCACGCAAACCTCAGGTCCTGTTATCAGTTATCAGTTATCAATTGGGGTATCTTCATTGCACTCCGGAACTGTCCATAGGTGCTCAGATCCTCCCCCCCCCCCCAGCATATGCATCAGCGTCCGGTGGCTAATAGTGCCAGTTCTGTGTTGGTTGACGAGGCGCCTTGGTTTCCCGATGTACTCTCGCGTCTGGCCGTGCCGATTCTTACTCCCAAGTCTTTCATCATGGACAGCGATGTGTATTCACTGACGTCAAAGTCCTCTGTTCTCGCCATATCGTTGAGAACTTTAATAACATCGGCACTATCCATAGGGTGACCATCTACAGGGGGTGCAGAGCCAGCCAGTTTTTCAGCTCGTTCAATTCCCTCGACTCCCGCATGTCCCGGAACGAAGATGAAGGTGACGTTATGGACAACAGACTTCCGCAGCGAGTCAGTCCACTGTCTACGTACAGATCCAGCTTCGACCTTCTGAATCATGCTCATTGAATCACTTAGTACACTTAGTTAGTTAGTTAGTTAGTGTGTGTGTGCGTGTGCGTGTGTGTGTGTGTGTGTGTGTGTGTGTGTGTGTGTGGGTGTGTGTGTGTGTGTAAAGTGCCGTGCCAGGAATCTGCTGTGGAGGATGTCATAAATCGGGGTGCCCCACCGGCTAGATGAAAGTATTATTCACTGGCGAGCAACCCCAAATAGTCAGAATCTGACTAGGGACAAAATCTATATAGCTGAACTACAGATTAAGCCCATGAATATCCAACGTACAGCTCCAAGTGGCTCGTTACAAAATTGAAATGAACTGTGCTGAATATTCGCCAAGGAATGGGAAAGAGAAGGTTAGCTAAGATAGATGTTTAAGTCTAAATATATGAGTATAGACGACTATCTCAGTACAGGTTTTTCTCCCTGACTGCTCCCTTCCTTGGTGTCTAAGTGAACCCACACCAATGTACACAACAACACGTATGCACAATTGGAAAAAATATAATGACAGAACTATGAGTTACAATACTACAACATTTATTTGCTAATCATAACAATAGACATAGGATGATTGTCAATATGAGGATGATGAAATCATATACATATTGATATTGATGACAAACATTACGTAACTTTACTTGGTACTTGATCTATCTGGATCTGTGGTCCAGATCCCCACTCTCCAGTAGACTCAAAAAAGAAAACAGCTTGCCGGTATTCTGACGAATGCCAGTCCTAGATCTACCTAGTCTTCACTCGTTCTTGAGATCTGTAACATAGGTGCTCCTTGTGAGAGCTTGAAAGAAAGTCGAGAATGTGTTATATCTAATTCTACATCAGCGCAATCCTAATTAAAACATATCATAACACAAACATATACAATGACCAGTCTGGCCAAGTTTATCTTCCAGCTCTACTGCGTTCACCATCCTCCTTCTCCCTACTGTCTTTAGTCTGGGACGGGCTTTTCAATTGTCTCACACGCCTGTAATGATTACATTTCTGCCGCCCCATGTCCATGTCGCTAATACAGAAATTCTGTGTCGTACAGCCGCTCCGTCCAAAGTTGGTTTAGCAGCTCACAGGATCGGTAATGATATTATAATAATGCCGGGTCATCCGGGCTTACAAGCCGTGACCAGTAGCTGTGCCAGGTTCCCATGTATTACCGTGAGCGCACGCCCACAATACACTGAGAAAGTTTAGCACCATATACCCTATACCAATTGTGGGTAATGTCTGTACCATTACACCTCTTCTTCCAACACAATCATTGGCCCATGTGCCAATGCGCAGACAATAGCATAACACTTCATATTGGTAGGTTTGCATATGACAAATCAATATATCAAACATCCAATACACATAAACATATTGATTAAACTAGACATATTATGATACTTTAACATCATAGCATAATGCACTAGTTAATTTGTATGTATACGAAATGAGACGTATATACACAAAAAGAATATGTACGAAGCATATTACTAGCATTGTATATTCATATGAAATTACACATACATACATCCAACATATCTGTAAACATTATATTACTTCAAGATGGACATCTACTGATACTCAGCATAATAGCATCAGACATTATTAATGAGTACTAATATGGTATAGCTACAAAATGAGATATACAACAAGTCTAATTGAAGTGACCACACAGACCAGCCATATTTGCTGATCTGCCCGGTTTAATCACCACTTAGTTACTACTGTTGTAAGAATTAAATAAATAGTCAGCTGACTATATTCTGTACAACAAATGCACACACCAAAAAGAGACTAGTCTATTTTTAGAAAGAAATGGCAAGCATCTGCTACGACACCTCAAGTATATCTAGACAAGATCTGCCTTTCCCAAGTTTCTCCTTCTCAGAAGAGTAATACATGAAGCACAATGATATTGAACACAGAACTTAGAAAGAACACTCAAGTAACCTACGACAATGATAGTTCTTGCGATAACCTAGATCAGATATAGACTGACTAGTTACTAAGAAAAACTTCTCCTAGTGAAATCTAGCAACATAAGAATCATACATATGACTACAAACATTGAGCTGGCTGCCTACCTGTTCTGAAGTCAGACTTAATCTAAAGGAAACAGGTCTATCGTGGGTTTTTATACCTATCCTAGCAGTAGACACTTATCTCCCCGGAATTCCATTCATAAATTCTTCTTATCTCCCACTGACGGTAATTGCACTTATCACTGCAACCTGGCCTTCACACCTTGCTCCTCTCTGTCTGGTACAAAGTCTACAGGCCCAGTGTTAATTGCCTTATTAGATCTGTTTTCACACATTCCTGAGTCTGCCAGTCAGAGTGGACGGGGCTTGTTTACAGCCCTGGGGCTATTATCTTCCCCTGTGTCAATGTTGTTCACACCTGGGCGATTTCCTACCTCTGCTTATCAGGTGTCATGCCTGGTCGGTTTTAATTACACTGTCCATTTTACTTGCCATCTGCAAGCTTACGTCATGGCTAGAGGCTTTTTGTGAATAATCTTACCTCACGACTAGATAGCCGTGGAGTAGCGTGATTAATTCATTCTTTCTCAATTTGGCCTCTCAAATTTGGAGACCGAGAAAAATATTCTGGGATGTTAAGGCGGCATTCCACGACAGAGGATCTGTGTGGACGGAGGGAATGGGTTTTTTCCCTCACTTAGCCAGCTGTGAGCCAATGCAGCGAATTCTAGTCTGACTGCACAGATGAACTTGTCAGTGCACCAACTGCTAAACCAATGTCCGTATATAGTTGAAGTGTGAGTTTGCTTTGCCCACACATTACTTACGAAAAATACATTGAAGTAATTACTCATAATAAAGTAAGCTCGTGTCCGTTATAACCAGGGCGACAATGAAACACAACGTATATAAATGTTACATGTCTACAGACTATTTTCGTAAACCTGCACCAATTACTCACTCTTGGTTCTTTAAAAGTCAATTAACGCTCATATTTTACAGGAACATCCAAGATTTACCGTAATGTTCACGTGTGATTCTCTAAGTTTCTCGGCATCATTGTACACAGGCCAACCATCAACTATTGACCCATACGAATTAAAACTCACAAGCAAGAAGTAAGTAATACCCATACATCTAGCAGATTAGCTGGCGTGTAGTCATTCACTTAATGATTGAGAGGAGCGGTTGGCCGAGTGGCAACAACGCAGGACTCCCCTTCGGGAGACCCGTGTTCGATCTCTCGGTAAGGTGTGGGACTTTGTTTTCTGTCGGGGGCAAAAAGAAAATCCGGACCTGCACAGTTCGCGGCGACTGCACTAGCCAGGCGGCCTTAACTCCTCAGGCTCACAGACCGCAAGGTACTATATTGGCAGTAAATGACAGTTTCTAATGATTGGCTGAATGATTGATTTATTCATAATTATATCAATCAGTCCCAAGTCGGATATTGAAGTTGCCTGATTATGTTGTTCCATTGTTTCACATTCTCATCCTTATCAGCATCATGAGCCATGCCGATAAACATGGGCAGCCATGGTTTGCTGATTCACACGATTAACATAGCTATAACATTTTAGGCAGTGAATTTTTTTTGGGTCACGTTATGTGAAGAAATAATTTGGAGAACTTGGTTACAACCGGCAAGATTGAGGTTAAACGAACAAGAGGAAGGCAGGGAAGTAAATACCAGGATGGTTTTACCACGTGGCATGGTCGAGACAATAATACTGAGCTGATCCACGACTCTGGTGATCGAGTGAGATGGCGAGACATGACAGCCCACACATACCGGCATGGCATATGCTGAAAATGACCAGAGCTTCATCTCGGCAACTCTTCAGATCGGCATTCTTATGTGCCCCAGCATCTATGTAAGTTTGTATGACGTGGTTATCCCTTGCATGGCTTCTTGTTATGTGCCCTGAATAGTATCCTCCACGTTGTTTCTGTAATACACCTCCATGTCTCATGCTGTCATCAAAATAGGATAGTTGTATTTTTTCTATAATGTTCAATCGAGTGTTCACAGAAAGCTTACAACTTTAGAATATGCATAACAACGCTAGATAATCTGATGAGTCAAATGACAAAACTGTTACTGAGAATAATCATCGTTATCAGCATCCGCATCTTCATCATCATCGTGTGCCATGCCAACTGGCGTAGAGTTTTGGTCTCCCGCATTTATCGGTCGTTGCTGTCCCTGAACGCCTCTATTGATGATATTCTTCCTAGCCACCGTCTCAGCCCATGCCGTATCGCTTCTCTCTGTTACCTCTGTCTCTTCTCCCACCGAATTCTTCAGTCGTCGCATTGTTGTTCACTAACTCTCTTCTCATCATATGTTCAAATGTTATGTCTGTTTTTATGTTATTTATGGTCGTTTATACTGTTCTACTATTGTTAGTCTCTTAGTCTCTTTCTTAGTTT
>OY992884.1:23190696-23250696 GCA_963921405.1 Cepaea hortensis | reverse complement strand
GGCTTCGATTCCGGGCCGCGTTCTTCGGTTCACGAGTGAAAATGTGTTGTGCCGTGAGAACAATTATGTGTGCCTTTAGAGCAGCGATGTGTGCCTTGAGAGCAACAATGTGTGCCTTGAGAACAGTTGTATGCGCCTTGAGAACAAATGTGTTCATTGAGAACAAATGTGTGCCTTGAGAACAGATGTGTGCCTTGAAAACATATGTATGCCTTGAGAACAACTATGTATGCCTTGAGAACAGTTGTATGTGCCTTTAAAACAAGTGTGTGTGCCTTGAGCGCAACAATGTGTTCCTTTAGAACAGTAATGTGTGCCGTGAGAACAATTATATGTGCCTTGAGAATAGTTGTATGTTCCTTGAGAACAAATATGTGTGCAATGGGGGTAACTATGTGTGCCTTGAGAACATGTGGGCGTGTCTCATATGTGCCATGAGAACAACTATGTGTTCCTTAAGAACAACAGTGTGGCCCTTGGCAACAATTGTGTGTGCCTTGAGAACAATCGTGTGTGCCTTATGGACAGTTTTGGGTGCCTTAACAACTTCTGTATGTGTCTTAAGAACATGTGTATGTGCCTTGAGAACAGGCGTGTTTTGATTTGTGAACAAATGTGTGTGCTTTAAAAACAATTGTGTGTACCTTGTGAACGACTGTGTGTGCCTTGAGACAAAACATGTGTGTACCTGAGAACAGTTGTGTGTGCCCTGAGAACAGTTGTGTGTGCTTTTAGAACCGAATAATCGGCATAACGGAACATCGTCTGATGTTCCGAAGCTTACTGTCGTGCCTGCTCCGCGGTGAAATCCATTACCTAAGTTTATCTGTTCACTGTCTTTATTGGTTACTAGCGCTTTATTTGACATGTCTTAATACAGACATGCTGTCGTATACGTGTATAATGATACAATAGAGAACTGCAGCAGTACTACATACCATTGTGTGGTTTTCAGTCTAGCGGGCACGGTAGCGAAGTTGATCGTGAACTGCACTGATGCAATGAGCACGGTCCAACATGGGTTTCATGACTAGGCTTGTCGTCTGCTAATTGAAGGAAAGATTGACCACCTATTTCTCCGTGCACTCAGGCGTATACAGTGGGCTGGTCCTGTAACATGACAGACCTATAGTTGGTAATGCCTTCGTTATAAAATAATAGGAAAGGGTGGCATAACTGGTGGTGAGTCTATGGACGCAAGATCAGTCGCGTGTTGATCAAACATGTGGCAGTATTGATGGCTACCTTCCTCTTCCGTTTTGCCTGTGTACAGGTGCCATGCAGTGAAAGATACCGTTTCAGTATATCAGCGGCTGTCCCGTCTCTTGTGCCTCTTCTTAGTTGCTCGTTTTAGACAGAAATGAATAGTTGCTGGCTGAATTTTCTAAACATTCATTGTTTTCTTGTTTTTTTGTTGGTTTGTTTGTTTGTTTTTCAAGGAGGTGTGTTCATTATTCTGTTTCATCCAGGTAAACATATTTTCTTCTGGTTTACCCCGCTGTTCTATTTGTGTAGCAAACAATCCTCTTCTTTTCATTGCCGCACAAACATTAGTGAGGCAAATGTGTGGGTGTGAGTATATATGTGTGTATGTGTGTGTTTGAGTGAGTGAGTGAGTGAGTGAGTGAGAGAGTGAGTGAGTGCGTATGTTTAAGCGAGCGAGAAAGCGTGTGTGCATGCGCGCCTGCACGCGTGTTTGCATGTGTGTGTGTTTTTGTTTTCCTTGTTGTTGTTTGATTATGAACCGAGACAATCATATCGATACAAACAGTGCATACACTGTTTCAACTTAAATGTTCACACAACCACACAAGTCAACAATCAAATGGTTAAAAGGTAGTTGCAGATCCCTTACAGGACGTCGCAGCAACATCAGCATTTTTTACTGTTGTTATCTCTTGGCAAGTTTACGTTCAGTAGTTTGCCGTTGCTTTCTGAACGACCGGCACCCATACCCATACCGCGAACGCGGGTATGTAGGATTACGAACTGCGTCATTAACCTCTTCGCAACGAAGCAGACGAATGGTGATATAACAAAGTATGCTTGTATTACAAATGGAACAGTAACTATAAAACTTCTGTCATAACGATAATTGATCTCAACAGTTGCCTGCGTGCGGTTGTTTGAAGGGTTAATTTAGAAAGCAGTTCTCCTGGCTATGAATCGTTTATGAATCTAACTCAATCACGCCCACACCACCGATCTCCACACAATGAATACATTTCCTATTGTACTGTTTGCTGTAAGAAACATTAATGTGACAATTGTAACAAACATCAAAGGGCCTACTGTAATAAACATCAATGTGTCTACTGTAACAAATATTAACGTGCCTAATGTAGCACACATTAACGTATATACTGTAGAAAACATTAATATGTCTACTGTAACAAACATTAAAGTGTCTACTGTAACAAACATTAAAGTGCCTCATGTAATAAACATTAACGTGCCTAATGTAACAAACATTAACGTATTTACTGTAGAAAACATTAATATGTCTACTGTAACAAACATTAACGTGTCTCCTGTAACAAACATTAACGTGTCTACTGTAATAAACATTAATGTGTCTACTGTAGCAAACATTAATATGTCTACTGTAGCAGACATTAACGTGTCTACTGTAACAAACATCAAGGTGTCTACTGTAACAAACATTATAGTGTCTATTGTAACAAACATTAACATGTGTATTGTGACAAACACCAATGTTAGTCGTTACTCGTTAGTCGCAGTTCAAACATCACATCAAAGGGTCGTCCCCATTATGCTCCGTTCCCGTGCCAGTGACTATCACATAAAATGGTCCCCTCTGCTCCATGTGAAAAGTGGAAAAGACAGGAGTCTCAACAAACAACGGCCCGCTCAGGCACATTGTGTATAATGCCGCTGCCAGAATGTCACCACAAAGGTCCTTCACGAAACATACAATTCATCCTTGATGGAATTGGCAGTCACTTTCTCAACCAGATATTCACCTACAAAGTCTCGATGTTTCTAGATGGTGTTGTTTCGTTTCTAGATGTTTTCTAACCAGCCACACAATTTTTCCTCCAAAATGCAGTTCACGCAACAAAACAACCTCGGACACATGTAAAACAATTCACTGTACATAATGTCGTCGCCAGAATGCCATACAAAATTCCTCTACACAACATGCAGTTCATCCTTGATGGAAGCGGCGGTCACTTTCCTAACCAGATGTTCGCCTACAAGATCTCGATATTTCTAGATGTTGTGGTTCTGTTTCTAGATGTTTTCTAGCCAGCCAAGCCATTTTGTTTCCCTCCGAAATGTAGTTCACGAAACAAAACAACCTCGAACAGATGTAAAGAAACATTTCATTGCACATAACGCCATCGCCAAAATGCCAACACAAAAGTCCTCATCGAAAACACAGTTCATCATCGATGGAAACGGCAGTCACCAGAAAACTAGCAGCCACATATTTCTGCAAGAGGCAAGAAAAATCGGTCACTTCTGCGACACACCAGCCGCCATACATACATATGTTTCTAGATGTTGTTGTTCCGATTCTAGATGTTATCTAGCCAGCTACGCCATTTTCCGAGCATGCAGTTAACGCCACAAAACCTCGGACACAAGTAAAAAACATTTCACTGTACATAATGCCGTCTTCAGTATGCCAGATCAACAGTCCTCGACGAAAGCGCGATTCATCGGCAAAGGAAGTGACAGTCAAACAGATGACTAGCAACCACACATTTCTGCATAAGGCACAAACACCGGTCAATTCTGGGACATAGCCGGCCGCCTTTGCTCTGAACATGCAGTTCCCCAACCTCGGCCAGATTTAAAAACATTTCACTCGAAATTCACAGCTAACAGCGTCGCGCCACGCACTCAACTCAGTAGCAGAGCGACGGAACCACAAACTACCTGTCAAAAATGAGGCAAATGCGAATGCAACGGTAGCCACGAGCATAAACTCCCAGAGGCCTTAACCGTTTAACTGCCTATCCTTCATGTTCGAAAAATTAGCAATGTGTCTACTGTAACAAACATTAACGTATCTACCGTAACAAACATTAACGTATTTACTGTAACAAACATTAACGTGTCTACTGTAACAAACATTAACGTGTCTACTGTAACAAACAATAACGTATCTACTGTAACAAACATCGACTAAACTAAACTAAACTAAACGTATCTACTGTAATAAACATTAGCTTGTCTACTGTAACAAGCATTAACGTGTCTACTGTAACAGACAACAACGTGTATACTGTAACATACATAAACGTATCTACTGTAACAAACATTGACTGTCTACTGCAACAAACATTAACATATCTACTGTAACATTCAATAACGTAATTACTGTAACAAACATTAAATTGTATACTACAACAAACGGTAACAGACCGGCTTCACGTCCCCAAATCTAATTTATGCCAGTTGGTATGATTAATATATTATATCTAGCGATATCTGATACATACATCAATGACACATCTAACAGACACATACCTGTAACTAATTATTACCGTCATATATGTAACAGCCATGAATGCAGGCAACAATAAGTAAACAGCTCAAGTCCTGTAGTGTGCCGTTTCAATATTTCACGTGAAATTGTATCTGAATACATTCCTGCTGCGACTAAAGCTGTTTATATATACATAGAGAGTGCGGTTCTTACAACACGTATAGCCGTATTATTATAATAAACATGGATCCAATTATGTAATGTTGATTAAGGATACACGGCATTTTCGTTCGAGCTGTTATGTTGTTTCTTATTTCCAACTGATGGTTATATGATGACAATTAGATGTCATACAGTCATTTTATACACAATTGCAATGAACATAATTCATGCATACACAATTGTGTCTGGCTGACTCATCTATATATTATGTATCTCTCACTACTGTTTGTCTCATTCGGCGAGAATACTTGACAACATGCAGCCTCTCAGATTGTGCATATGTCTGGCTTTCGTTACAGTACTCAGAGCCTCCGGTGAGTATAGGATTACGAATCCAAACATCAGGGTTACGCGAAGCCATGGGTGCATTTGGTGGTTGAAGTTGAAGAGAAGCTGGCATATATTTGTAAGTTATGGTCTCAAACTTCCCTATGGTAGACAGAGCGTTTCTTTTTGTCGGAGAAAATGGCTACGGTCATCGACCAGTATAGTCTCTGGTAAGAAGGAAAGCAATGGCAAAATACCTTCTGTAGAAATGCCGAGATAGTTATGTGTTGTTCAAAAGAGAATTAGAGAAACGGCGTAAATGGCAGCTCCATATGAACAGCTTCGCATAGTTGGGGTAGTCATGTGCACCAGAAGACTCCAGGCCGTCAGGTTACCGAAGAAATCAGGAGCATGGAATGTGAAGAAACATCGAACAATTAGCACAATGAGCCAAATCACGAAGATTTTGCTAAAAATCATCATGCAAAGAGTTGGAAGAAAATACAATCCGAAATAGGAGAAGAACAATGTTGGTTCGTAGAAGTCACAGGTACAGTAAATGCTGTGTATTTGCTAAGAACATTAATTGAGCTTTCAATAGATATTAAAGATACATCTTTGCTTTATTGACTACTAGCTGACCCGGCCCGGCTTCGCCCAGTCCCTGGTGGGGAGCATCTCATTTAATTCATATAAGTAGTCATATAAGTTCTCGTTCCCGTTACCGACTGTCTGTCTGTCTATCTGTCTGTCTGTCTGTCTGACCCGGCCCGGCATCGCCCAGCCCTTGATGGGGAGCATCTCATTTAATTCATATAGTAGTCATATAAGTTCCCGTTCCCGTCGGTCGGTCTGTCTGTCTGTCTGTCTGTCTGTCTGTCTCTCCCTCCCTCTCTGTCTGTCTGTCTGTCTGTCTGTCTGCTTGTCTGTCTAATCATTTATTGGTTGCAGTTAGAACAACCTAGATAAACGAAGATCAACTTACAAAAAGCATTAGAAAGGGCACTTGAAAGGTCTTTACATATTCCCCAACAATTAACTTGGGTAAATGGAGCGGCGGCAGCAGCAGCAGCAGAAGAAGAAAAAGGAGGAGTAGGAGCTGGGAGGAGGAAGAGGGAGGAGGAGGGAGGAAGAGATAGGCGGAGAGAGGAGGAGGGAAGAGGAGGGAGAAGTAGGAGTAGGGAGGAATAGGAGGGAGGAGGAGGGATTAAGAGGAGGAGAGAGGAGAAGGAGGGAGGAGGAGGAAGGAGGAGGGAGGAGGAGGAAGGAGGAGGTAGGAGGTAGAGGGAGGAGGAGGAGAGAGGAGGAGGAGAGAAGAAGAGGAGGGAGGAGAAGGAGGGAGGAGGAGGAGAGAGGAGGAGGAGGGAGGAGGGGGAGAAGGGAGGAGGAGGAGGGAGGAAGAGGGAGGAGGAGGTGGAAAGGATGGAGGATGGAGGAGGAGGAAGAAGAGAGGAGTAGAAGGGAGGAGGAGGGAGGAAAGAGGAGGGAGGAGGGGAGGAGGAGTAGGGAGGAGGAGGAAGAGGGATGAAGAGGGAGGAGGAGGGAGGAGGAAGAGGGAGGAGGGAGCATGAGGGAGGAGAAGACCGCAGGATGAGGGGGAGGAGGAGGAGGGAGGAGGAGAGGGAGAAGGAGGGAGATAGAGGAGGAGGGAGGAGGAGGGAGGAGGAGGAGAGAGGAGGAGGAGGAGGGAGGAGGCGGAGGTAGGAGGAGGGAGGAGGAGGGAGGAGGTAGAGGGAGGAGGAGGGAGGAGGAGGGGAGGAGGAGGGAGGATGAGGAGGGAGGAGGAGGAAGAGGGAGGAGGGATGTGGAGGGAGGATGAGGGAGGAGGAGGGAGGAGGTAGAGGGAGGAGGAGGAGGGAGGAGGAGAGAGGATGAGGAGGGAGGAGGAGAAGGGAGGAGGAGGGATGAGGAGGGAGGAGGAGAGGGATGAGGAGGGAGGAGGATAGGGAGGAGGAGGGAGGAGTAAGAGGAGGAGGACGAGGAGGTAGGTGGAGGAGGGAGACAAAGGGAGGAGAAGGAGGAGGAGGGAGGAGAAGGGATGAGGGGAGGACGTAGGAGGAGGAGGAGAAGCGAGGAGTGAGGAAGCGGAGTGATTAGGAGGAGGGAGGAGGGCGAGGAGAAAGGAGGAGGTAGAGGGAGGAGGAGGAGGAAGGAGGAGGAAGGAGAAGGAGGAGGAGGGAGGAGAAGAACGCAGGAGGAGGAGGGGGAGGAGGAGGAGGCAGGAGGAGGAGGGAGGAGGAGGGAGGAGGAGGATGGAGGAGGAGGAAGAGGGAGGAGGAGGAGGGATGTGGAGGGAGGAGGAGGGAGGAGGTAGAGGGAGGAGGAGGGATGAGGAGAGAGGATGAGGAGGGAGGAGGAGAAGGGAGGAGGAGGGATGAGGAGGAGGGAGGAGGAGAGGGAGGAGGAGGAGGGAGGAAGGGGAGGAGGGATGAGGGGGAGGACGTAGAATTAGAAGAAGGGAGGAGGAGGGAGTGGGAGGAGAGAGGAGGAGAAGGGAGGAGGGAGGAAGAGGAGTGATTAGGAGGAGGGTGAGGAGGTAGGAGGAAGAGGGAGGAGGAGGGAGGAGGAGGGATGAGGGGAGGACGTAGGAGGAGGAGGAGAGAGGAGGAGGAGAAGCGAGGAGGGAGGAAGCGGAGTGATTAGGAGGAGGGAGGAAGGCGAGGAGATAGGAGGAGGAAGAGGGAGGAGGAGGAGGAAGGAGGAGGAAAGAGAAGGAGGAGGAGGGAGGAGAAGAACGCAGGAGGAGGAGGGGGAGGAGGAGGAGGCAGGAGGAGGGAGGAGGAGGAAGAGGAGGGAGGAGGAGGAGGGAGGAGGAGGAGGGAGGAGGAGGAAGAGGGAGGAGGAGAGAGGAGGTAGAGGGAGGAGGAGAGAGGATGAGGAGGGAGGAGGAGAAGGGAGGAGGAGGGATGAGGAGGGAGGAGGAGAGGGAGGAGGAGATAGGAGGAGGAGGGAGGAAGGGGAGGAGGGATGAGGGGGAGGACGTAGAATTAGAAGGAGGGAGGAGGAGGGAGTGGGAGGAGAGAGGAGGAGAAGGGAGGAGGAAGGAAGAGGATTGATTAGGAGGAGGGCGAGGAGGTAGGAGGAAGAGGGAGGAGGAGGGAGGAGGAGGAGGAAGGAGGAGGAGGAGAAAGAGGGAGGAGGAGGAGGGAGAGGGAGGAGGGGAGGGGAAGAGGAAGAGGGTAGAAGGAGGAGGAGGGGAGAGGAGGAGGAGGATTTTAACGCATATGCCTGTACATAACTGCAGCGAAAAGGTGGGTCTTTCTATCTGTCTGCCCCGGCGTGGCTTCGCCCAGCTCCAGGCGGTTAGCGTCTCATTAAATTCATACAACAACAAAAGTAACTTAAAAGAATGTCCTTCCACACACCATCCATAATTTTTAATGAAAACTCTTTCTAATCACCTGCATGACTACAGTAGCTTCTTAAGCATAAAAAGATGAGTTGCAATGTTATGCATTGTGCATTATTTTTATGAAAACTTTGAAAATGCATTAAAGATTGTATCATTATTTATTATAGCTCATATGCCGGTACATAACTATGGACAAAGAGTTTATAAATCTTTGAAAACGATGCAACAATATGACTATAAGTTATACAGAAAAGTTATTAAAAGTTATGCCCCTTGAAATAACTTTTACAGAGTTAGGTCTACTCGCTGTATATAAGTTATAATGAAAAATGGAAAATTAAATAATATTTAGTAAGCAGCCGATTTCACACTAAAAATATATGACAGTTGGCTGCGCTGGAATGAAAGGAAGGCGTGTAGAAAATTTCATCTCAATCGGATGGGCCGTTCGCGAGCGCATAAAGGACATACGGACATACAGTCAGACGGAGATCGCTTTTTATATATAAGAAGATACGCATGCTTACGATAAAGTAAGACATGTCAACATGATGAAGATGATTGCAAATCTACACGTTGATGGGAATGACCTTAGACTTGTAAAAAACAAACATACATTGGAAACAACAAGCAGCCATAAAGATTGATAATGAAGTAGATGCTTGCTTGCGTTCGTTGGCTGTGAACTCAAACGCGAGTCCTGTATGTAAGATGAAGGCAACCTGTTGTCCAATATCAGTGTGATGTCATACAGGACCTGAGGTTTGCGTGAGTATCCGATGTCCATTGTCTGGCTTATTGGTGCAGACTCGTGGTTCCTCGTCGTGCAGGCAGATGCTCTCCGACTTCGGAAGAATAAGCGATCCTACTACGCTAGCCAGGTCCCTGAAGGGACCTGTTGCCCAGGACGCACGGCTAGGGCGTGTTAGTAGGTCTTGACCAGTGTGCCTTGGAAACACCTCTGCGTTCCAATGAAGTAGGTGAATACCAGCTAATTAAGAGACGTGTGACACAGGGATGTGAAATGTCTCCAGATCATTTTTACCTATACAGTGAAAATATTTTTAGAAATGCAAAAGATATGAGAGGAATCACCATTGGGGAGAGAGAGAGAGAGAGAGAGAGAGAGAGAGAGAGAGAGAGAGAGAGAGAGAGAGAGAGAGAGAGAGAGAGAGAGAGAGAGAGAGAGATGTTGTAAAGTGCACACTGCTGCAAGAATTCTCCAGGTCCATTACCACAGTGTAGTGTCCTGCTTATGTTAGAATACCCCATCACAATCACGTGCGCAAGTTCCAGCTTTTCCGGTCTTTTTTATTTGCCTGTAGATTACCAAGGTGTCTAACAGTATCCCTGCAATTTATAGGTGTACAATCATTGTCCTTTCTACTATCTTCTGTAGTAGTTTATCGTCTTCATGTCTATGATGTAAAGCTTGGACAGTTATGATTGGTACAAACACCAAACTCACATCAGGTCTGGGTTTTGTTGTTGCTGTTGTATTTTTTGGTCTCGATCTGCAATATTACACAGACGTGTAGATATGTATCGATGTGTTTTCGTCCTCCTCATTCCATATCAAATTTCCCAGTTGTCACTATATAGTCAGACTCATTTCTATGAACACTCCCATAAGCCATACGTGTCGACTTTCTAATAAAAACATCGCTAGCAATAACTCACTATCACTGAATGTAAGAAAGAAAGAGCTGAAATTTTATATAGAACCTGTGTTACTCTATGCCAGTAAATGTTATAACGTTAATGAACAGGAACAGTCAGTAGGAAAAGCCTCCAAGGTGAGACGAATGATGCCATGTGTCGTGTCTTACTTTAAAGTGTCGTCCCTGGAGTGAGGGGAGTCAACACCCACATTATATTTTACCCCTTTTCAATATCCTGGAGAATCCACTAGCTTCCGTCCAACACACTCCTTCGGTTCATGGACACCTTTTCCTCTCTTTATCACAGTCGTACTATGCCCCCTCTCATTCTTCCCCAACGCAACATATTCAACAACTCTTGCTTCTAAAAATTAATAAAGATTAATTTATTGAAAGAAAAGTGTAATGTACGTGAGACGTGTATGCGAAGAAAATGTGTGTTGTGTGTTCTAATGTGAATGTAGAGGTCAGACTACAAAGTTCATGATCGGAGTCCACTCATCATGGCAAGGATTACACGACATCACAAGAATCAGCACAATGGACCTCACCAAATGTCGCGTCTCTCCCGCCAGACATGTCCTCCTCCAGGAGCTTTGATAACCATGAGGTCTGATTCCCATTCAAATCTACAGTCCGGAAATGATACTATTTTTGTTCCTAAAAAAAACTGTTCCTAATATTTTATAGAAACTGAGACCACACAATTCCTGCCCAGTGAAAAATGGAACACTGTCCCATGAAATGACGTTTTTTCCTTCTTGCGAAATGTTCTACAGTTTTCACTCTTAAAACATTCATTGTATCTAGACTCAAATAGATCTCTTACATTTCTAGATAACGTCTTAATGTTATGATTTCCTTGATACGTAAAAACAAACACTCTCCAATGTTTTGGTTTCATGTAATGTGAAAATCAATCCCTACTGTTCTAGTAATAAGTGGACTGAACATTCATCACCACTCTGATATTCACAAATGGTATGAAAATCAAAACCCATTACTATGTTGCTGTCCACAGGTAGTGTGAAATCTTCTTAGTAATGTTCTCAGTATTTATCCTGTGGGATACTTATACGATTCAGCTCCACCGAGCAATG
This sequence comes from Cepaea hortensis, assembly GCA_963921405.1. Taxonomy (NCBI): domain Eukaryota; kingdom Metazoa; phylum Mollusca; class Gastropoda; order Stylommatophora; family Helicidae; genus Cepaea; species Cepaea hortensis. The sequence continues at coordinate 23,239,635 of OY992884.1, read as the reverse complement.
TTTATCCAAAAAAAAATAAAAAATACAGAGTGCGGACCCCCCCCCCCCCCCCCCCCACCAGAGAGCACCCCACTGGAAGATCCCAATTATCCCCCATTACTCAATTCTCAACTAGTAGAGCTTATCAACACTTCACTACTCTATTTAGTTTCAACCATGCTACTGCCTAAATTAATTAGGACTAATTATACAATATGTTCTACCTTATACAACACCGCAGTTCTACTAAATCACATCTACATTTGCCATGACAGGCATGTGTAAAATTAAATCCACTTAATTCGCACACGGTAGACATTATTAAAATCCATAACTGCAGTGCCAAATCACTTCTGCCTAAATCAACTGTTTGAGTTACACTGTTTCACCAAATCGTGTTTTTTGGCAAACGCCTTGAATTGGTCACGTGACGTTTTTTTAAAAATGTCCACACAGGTTTTATTAGGGGCAGATCATCCATTTTCAGAAATCGTATGTTTCTTTGGCTAAATCAATGTAAGAGTTGTCTTTCCTTGTTTTGACACTCAAAACAATCTAGTGTGTTTCTGCATTCTACCAACAACAGACTCTCTTTGATCCGGCTGGTCGATAAAATGACCTTGTTTTTTTTCTGTACCGGTTAAAAACAAGTGTGGCCTTGAAAACACGCCGTGAAGCAAACTGTCTGTATTATCATCATCTGGTTAATCCACGGTGATCTCATGACATAGATTCTTAAGAGAATAGTCCATCTCACTCTTCTCCACCGTGAGTTCAGTCCAGATGATTCATTCCTCTTCTTCAGGAGCTGGGTGTCTTGACAAGAAGTTCGCTCGAACATGTTCCTTTCCAGGAATATACTCCACCGTGAAATTGTAGGGTTGAAGTAACAACGACCACCGCATCAAACGGGCGTTTAGCTTCTGAGAATTAGCCAGGAACATCAGGGGCTGATGATCCGACTGGACCCGAAACTTAACTCCATACAAATAGTCCTGGAATTTTTGCACGGCCCATACGAGAGACAAGGACTCTCTCTCGACGGTCGAAAAATTCCTTTCAGCCTGGAGAAGTTTCTTACTTGCGTATGCCACAGGTTTCAAAACCGAAGCATCGTCTTTTCCTTCCTGTAACAAAGCTGCTCTAATCCCAATCCCATTCGCAGCCGTTCTCAACACAAATGGTTTGGAAAGGTCAGGGAGCTGTAATACAGGTTTGCTGACCAAGGCCTCCTTTAACTGACTATAGGCAGTCTCACATTCTGGTGTCCAAATGATTTGGTCCGGGAATCCCTTTTTCAAGGTTTCCGTTAATGGAGCTCCCATTTCAGTGAAATGTGGGATACATTTTTGGTAGAACCCACACAACGAGAGAAAAGATCGCACATCCTTCTTTGTTTTTGGCCTTGGTGCATTTCTGATTTTCTCCAGGTTCTTTTCTTCTGGGACAATGTGTCCTGGAGTGATGGTGTGACCTAGAAATTCCAGAGTCTGGAAACCAATCATGCACTTGGTTGGGCGAGTGGTAAGCCCTGCTTCCTTGAGTCTATTAAACACTCTCTCCAAGGATTGCAAGTGGTCATCCAAGCTGTCAGTGGAAATCAGAATATCATCCATGAATGAGATGATGGCCGGATCCTGTAAAGGATCTAGTAAAGTCCTCATCATGTGTGTAAACACACTAGGTGCATTGCTGAGTCCAAAGGGCATGACCTTGAATTCGTAGCGCCCACTGGGTGTACTGAAAGCCAACAGTGGTCAAATCTCCGGTTTGACTGGTATCTGATAGTACCCCTGACTCAGATCCACCTTTGAAAAGTACCGAGCCTTATGGAGCCTAGCGAATAACTGAGTTGGATTCAACAAAGGTTCCACCTGAAATTGTGTATGACTGTTCAGAAGTCGGTAATCTATACACAACCGGTGTTCTCCACTTGGTTTGCGTAACAAAACTACCCCCGCGTTGTATGGGGATGTGGATGGTGCAATCACGTCATCCTCCAACAGTTTCTGTATTTCCTCCTCCAGGGCCTTTTCTTTAGAGAATGGTACTGGGTAAACCTTTTGGCGAACAGGCTCCTGTGTGGTCAAAGTCATCTCGAACTCCACCAACCTCGTTCGTCCTGGTTTATCAGTCAGTATCTCCTTATGAGACTTGAGAACCTGGGTTATCTTTTCCCTCTCCTGGGAGGTCAGATCAGGGTTCACCTGCACATCCATATAGGTTTCCTGGTGTACCAAGGGATATTCCCTGATCTCATTGGTTCCCACTTCAGTCTCCACTGCAACTGCCATTGCCATGAGGTGAGCAGCCTTGTCTCTGGGTCTCTCTTCGTATTTCCGCAAGAGATTGATATGGAAAATCTTCGACTTTCCCCGGATCCGGATCTGATAGTTGGTTCTGGATATCACTCTTTCCACGGGAAATGGTCCTTGCCAACCTATCTCCAGTTTGTTGTTTCCCGTTTGGAGTAGCAACAAGACTTTGTCTCCTACCTCTAGAGATCTGTCTTTAGACCTACGGTTGTAGTAAGCCGCATGTCTTTTTCTGGCCTTTTTCAAATTTTGATTCGCCAGAGTCCATCCCTTGTGGAGTTTTTCTTTCAGTTCCTCCACGTATTTATAGGAAGAGATCACTTCTTCTGACGTCCCATCTTCAGCCCAACTCCTCAACATGGCTTCTAACGGTCCTTTGATTGGATGACCACACAGCAACGTAGCGGGTGGTAGTCCTGTTGAGCCATGAGGAACTTCCCGATAGGCAAAGAGTGCTGCTGGGATACATTCATCCCACCTATCAGGTGTTTCCTGTGCCAGTTTCCTGAGCATTGTCATCAACGTGCTGTTGAAAAGTTCTTCTTGTTCATTGGCTTGAGGGTGGTAAGGGCTGGTATGTATGCGATTAGAGTGAAACACCCTAAATACCTCCTCCATGAGTTTTCCACAAAACTGGGACCCATTGTCCGTCACAATTTGATCAGGGAAGCCTAATCTGGTAAAGTCCTCCATCAGTGCGTCCGCCATTCGTTTTGAGTCAATCGTTGTCAACGGTATGGCTTCACCCCACATTGTACAGCAATCCACCATTGTGAGTATATACATGTTCCTCTTCCTAGTCCTGGGAAGTGGACCCACGATATTGATGGCTACCCTCTCGAAAGGAGAGTTCATGATGGGCATCTCACCCAAGACCACCGGTGCTGTCCAGTGTTTCGGTGCCACCCTCTGGCACTCAGGGCATGACTTCACATACCGACGCACATCATCTGTCATTCCCGGCCAATATTAATGGCAGGAAATTCGCTGCATGGTGACGGCAATACCCATATGTCCACTAAAGGAGATGGTATGCCCCATATGAAGAATCTGGGACCGGTGAGCTTTCGGGACGACCAACTGACCGTATAGGTTGTCTCCCCTTCCTGCTCTCCTGTAGAGTATCCTATTCTTCATGTAGTACTGCTCCCGTCCTGGTGGATCAGCACCTCTCTGCAGCTTTTTGTAGCAAAGACGTAAAGTAGCATTCTCACTTTGGGCAGTTCGCAGCTCCCCCGGCAGTGGGTTAGTCACAATTGCTTCTGCCTCTTCCGTTCTCGTCTGAGAGCGAGTCTGTATTGCTCCCATATTGATTGGCTCCCTGGGCATTCCGAGAAAGACATACCGGCGACCAAGGATTACTGGAAAAATGGGATCGGTCAATACAGCGGCCTTGATTGTGCCGGTGACATACTTTGACCGAATCTCCACATTAGCAATGGGCAACTTCATGGCCACAGCACTCCTCTGTGCAGGCTGTATCTCCATGGTATCACCTGTGAATTGTTCTGGATGTACCAGATCCGCAGAAATCACGGCCTCCCCGTCCAGTCCTGTGTCGTACAAACACTTCACTTGACGACCGTTAACCTCTACCAATTCCACTACAGGTGGTGTTTCCTGGTCTGGAGTCTCTTCCTCGGCCTCTACCTGTTTAGTGGGCTCCACCTTAGGTTTCCCGGGGCACACGACGAATTTAGAGTCTCCTGACTTTCCCCTGCAGTCAATAGCATTGTGCGTGTTTGACTTGCATTGGTTGTACCATTTCCCTGTCCTAGATTTTCTAGTGCCGGACTTGAGTGAGCTCTCCTGGTGGCGAACTCCCTTGTTGACCTTGGCATTTTCCGTGACCACCTCCTTGGAAGTCACTTGACATGCTGCGAAGTGAAGGCTCTTAGCCTTCGATTTGCAGTCCCTCGTATTGTGAGAGGGTGACTTACAAATTGAACACCACTTCTCCTACCACGGTCGTTTTGTGTAGAGCTTGAAGTGCTCTTATTTCCCTCCTTCGTCTTCTCTGAACTATCCTCTGATTTTTGCACATAAGGTTCCCATTTTTTGTTCCTGAGTTTTTGGCTTTCTACTTGTCATTTTTCTCCTGACTTTTAGTGTTGGTGGAAAGGTTTTCCCCTTCCTCCCCATGTACCTCGACGAACCGTTCTGCTAATTTTGTCACGAGGTCAATACGTTCCGCTCCTTGTTCTCCCAGGAACGTCCTGAGAGGTTTCGACATTTGCTTCTTCAGCTGGTCGACCACCATGAGCACTTCCAGACTCTCATAGTCATGTGCGAACCCAGACAAATCCATCCACTTATGGAGATAGGATTTTAAACGTAAACTGTAGGCGGCAAACAACTCCCCCGGTTCTCGTTTCGCTGCTCTAAATTTTTCCCAGTAGGTATGTGACGTAACCTCGAATCGTTTCAGCAGAGCCGTCTTCAATTCGTCATAATTGTTCTCATGTCCTGGTGGCAGGCGAGAATAAACCTCGTAGCCGCTCCCGCGTAATCACTGGGATAGCTTGAGATTCCATTTGTTAAGCTCCAGACCCATAGCAACGGACATGACCTCGAAGCGTTTAAGGTACTGGTCAATCTTCTCTTTGTCCTCCTCGTAGATCGCTAGAGGGAACTTCATAGCATGACAACTATTTCAACCTACTGGGGTTGAGCCAGGGAGGAGCCTCCCACTGCTCCCTCAGTTTCTCCACCAGATTGCCACTTAAGCTCGAGTTCCCGCATTCGGTACTCGTGCTCCCTTTTCAGAGTTTCTTGTTCAGCTTTCAATCTCTTAGCAGCCTGCTCCGCCTCAAGATTCTTAGCCGCTTGCTCAGCTTCCATTTTCTTAGTTGCCTGCTCAGCTTCAGGTTTCCTAGCTGCCTGCTCAGCTTCAAGTTTCCTAGCTGTCTGCTCAGCTTCTAGTTTCTTAGCTGCCTACTCAGCTTCTAATTTCCTAGCTGCCTGCTCAGCTTCAAGTTCCATCCTTCTAGTGGCTTGCTCAGTCTCTATTCTCTTAGTTTCTAACTCCATCTTTCTCAATTCCAGCTCGGCCTTTCGATCATCCCTTTCTGCTTGACGAAACTCTCTCTCCACCTCCTGTATGTAATCTGTTAGTGCAGAACCCGACAAACCCATTTCTTCCCCCTTTGCCCTTAGTTCTGCCGTGGTTAGTTTAGGAGTGGCCATTTTTCAGAGAGGTAAGCCAGCAGGTTGAGCACAATTTAACTGCAAACTAATATATAGATATATGAACAAGTACTATAAATCTATATATTTACCACACACAGCACACCACAACACAATCACTCAGTGACAAGAGTAGAATCAGGACCACAGACCTATGCAGACGTGTGAAGTGTGAACAGGTAAGCTATGTGTCTTAACCCCTATCCACATTCACTCTAGCTGGATTCTCTAATATGATATATCCGTCCTATAAATAAGGATCCCGTGTCGAGGAGAATTCCGGTATCAAAAGATCACTCCCTCTTTTTTCCGAGAGACACCGCTGTCCAAGAATCACGTGTACGAGAGATCCCGCTGTCCAAAGATCACTTTTACGATACCCCAATAATGTCGTGTCTTACTTTAAAGTGTCGTCCCTGGAGTGAGGGGAGTCAACACCCACATTATATTTTACCCCTTTTCAATATCCTGGAGAATCCACTAGCTTCCGTCCAACACACTCCTTCGGTTCATGGACACCGTTTCCTCTCTCTATCACAGTCGTACTATGCCCCCTCTCATTCTTCCCCAACGCAACATATTCAACAACTCTTACTTCTAAAAATTAATAAAGATTAATTTATTAAAAGAAAAGTGTAATGTACGTGAGACGTGTATGCGAAGAAAATGTGTGTTGTGTATTCCAATGTAAATGTAGAGGTCAGACTAAAAAGTTCATGATCAGAGTCCACTCATCATGGCAAGGATTACACGACATCACAAGAATCAGCACAATGGACCTCACCAAATGCCGCGTCTCTCCCGCCAGACATGTCCTCCTCCAGGAGCTTTGATAACCATGAGGTCTGATTTCCATTCAAATCTACAGTCCGGGAATGATACTATTTTTGTTCCTAAAAATAACTGTTCCTAATAGTTTATAGAAACTGAGACCACACAATTCCTGCCCAGTGAAAAATGGAACACTGTCCCATGAAATGACGTTTTTTCCTTCTTGCGATTTGTTCTACAGTTTTCACTCTTAAAACAGGCATTGTATCTAGACTCAAATAGATCTCTTACATTTCTAGATAACGTCTTAATGTTATGATTTCCTTGATACGTGGAAACAAACACTCTCCAATGTTTTGGTTTCATGTAATGTAAAAATCAATCACTACTGTTCTAGTAATAAGTGGACTGAACATTCATCACCACTGGGATATTCACAAATGATATGAAAATCAAAACCCATTACTATGTTGCTGTCCACAGGTAGTGTGAAATCTTCTTAGAAATGTTCTCAGTATTTATCCTGTGGGATACTTATATGATTCAGCTCCACCGAGCAATGTTTATCAACTTCTTCTAGCGTAGGCCCAGTAAGAAAGTTGCTGACCAATCTTCCTGCACCAAAAATTATCCGGTATCTGAATTTTCAATGGTTCTGTGTTCTTCATCCCAACCAGAGGGAATCTGTAAAATATATAACACAACTGCTGAGAGCCTCCCCGTCACTGATCCTTATTAGATGATCGTGGGCCATCGGCCTCGCTCAGAAAAATACAGTGAACCACTATGTCAGGGACAGATGAGCTCAACACATAGGTTTTCATCAGGCCAAGACAAGAAATAAAAAACATACAGAGTGCGGAACCCCCCCCCCCCCCCCCCCCCGCCCCCCCCCCACCAGGGAGCACCCCACTGGAAGATCCCAATTATCCCCCATTACCCAATTCTCAACTAGTAGAGCGTATCAACACTTCACTACTCTATTTAGTTTCAACCATGCTACTGCCTAAATTAATTAGGACTAATTATACAATATGTTCTACCTTATACAACACCGCAGTTCTAATAAATCACATCTACATTTGCCATGACAGGCATGTGTAAAATTAAATCCACTTAATTCGCACACGGTAGACATTATTAAAATCCATAACTGCAGTCCCAAAGCACTTCTGCCTAAATCAACTGTTTGAGTTAAACTGTGTCACCAAATCGTGTTTTTGGCAAACGCCTTGAATTGGTCACGTGACGTGTTTTTTTATGTCCACACAGATGTTATTAGGGGCAGATCATCCATTTTCAGAAATCTTATGTCCCTTTGGCTTAATCAATGTAAGAGTTGTCTTTTCTTGTTTTGACACCCAAGACAAGCTAGTGTGTTTCTGCATTCTCCCAACATCAGACTCTCTTTGATCCGGCTGGTCGGCAAAATGACCTTCTTTTTTCTGTATCGGTTAAAAACAAGTGTGGCCTTAAAAACAACCCGTGAAGCAAACTATCTGTATTATCATCATCTGGTTAATCCACGGTGATCTCATGACACCATGTCCTTCTATTGCGAGAGTAAATAACGCGGATTGCCTAAAAGATGATATTGAAACTAGAACATTGTGTACACCAATATGAAAGATAAAATCAACATTCTTTGGACATGTGATAGGAAGAGGGGCATTAGGAAATATGACAATTTGAATATGGGAATGTCCTGAGTGCGGTGATGTCGGTTCTTAACTGAACTGAACTCAACTCAGATCAGTGGGAAAGAAGCAGAGACAGACCAAGAAGAATGTTGCCGGGTGGACAGTAGGCTATTGCATATGTTTGATTCAGTATAGTCACTGTTGGTGTTCTTTTTATTCATCTCATCTCATCGTGTTCCTCTTGTACCTTGCGGTGTCGAAGTGAAGTATAAACATCGTAAGAGTGTCCGATTATGGGCTTCATGTATCGATATTCCCATGGACTCTGCTATTCCCTCCGTCCAACGTTTACGTGGTCGGCCTCTTCCTCTGTTTCCATCTAGTCTGTACATCATTGCTTGTTGTGGTATGCTGTTGACTGGTAACCTACTTGCATGGCCAAACCATTTGACTTGCTGTTTTCTAATAAAATCTACTGCTGCTATAACCCCCACTTTAGTCCTAATTTCTTCTTATTATGTACATAATTGCTTTTTATTATGTATATAATAATGTTGGCATCCTAGGGCTTGGTTAAATATATGAAAACAAGTACACCCCGTGTGTTAAGTATCTCTATTCTAAAACAGGACAGTCGCAGAAGGTTTTGGACTTTTTCAGCTATGTGGTCGGTGACTACGACAACAAAGAACAGAGGCAGGAAAATGGAGATCGCCATGCCTTCATCCAAGTCAGGATTATACCTGTGGACATACCGTGTTTGAGACCGGCAAGTGGTCATGACTGTCTATGTTTGTTATCCTATGTGATTTGTTCTGTCTATATATGTATGTTTTAATAACAAATAACATAAAATATATTGCACAATTTATTTCTTGGAATATTCCTCTGTGTCTCCTCAGGTGAATACTGCAGAAGCTACAGCAACACAATTAATCCTTCACGCAGAAATGTAGAACACAAACATACCCACAGTAATTTACACTGTCTACCTCGGTTTGTGTAAGATGATTAGTATGTTGTTAACACAAAGATGTCTGGGTCATGTGGATAGCAGCCGCCTCGGCTAAGTGTATGTCAGACGATTAAGACACTTCGGCAATATAAAGTAGCCCAACTCTTTGTTAAAGGGTTTTCTAAAGAGCAGCAGTGAATGGAAAGACAATGTTACACCTGGCTGAACAACATCAAGAGAGGGACTAGATGAAGTCGGTGTGTATGTTGCACGTGGTTGAACAACATCAAGAGAAGGGCCAGATGAAGTCGGTGTGAATATTGCACGTGGTTGAACAACATCAAGAAAGGGACTAGATGAAGTCGGTGTGTATGTTGCACGTGGTTGAACATCATCAAGAGAGGAACTAGATGAAGTCGGTGTAAATGTTACACGTGGTTGAACAACATCAAGAGAAGGGTGAGATGAAGTCGGTGTGAATGTTACACATGGTTGAACAACATTAAGAGATGCACTAGATGATGTTGATGTGACAGTTACACGTGGTTGAACAACATCAAGAGAAAGGTTAGACGAAGTCGGTGTGACAGTTACACGTGGTTGAACAACACCAAGAGAAAGGCTAGACGAAGTCGGTGTGACAGTTACACGTGGTTGAACAACATCAAGAGAAAGGCTAGACGAAGTCGGTGTGACTGTTACATGTGGTTGAACAACATCAAGAGAAAGGCTAGACGAAGTCGATGTGACTGTTACACGTGGTTGAACAACATCAAGAGAAAGGCTAGACGAAGTCGGTGTGACTGTTACACGTGGTTGAACAACATCAAGAGAGAGACTAGACGATGGTGTGCATGCAGCATGAGGACATGTGGAGGATAATTGGACGTTAATGTACTTGACTGTGTCGTGATTTGAACGGGCAAAAGAGCAAATTTATATGACCGTTCTGATAAGCGCCCACTCTCTATCTCGATGAGTAGTGGGCCTGCAGTCAGTAAGCTGGTATAGATTTTCGGTCAGTCCTGCCGGCGTAGCTTGAAAGCTCGTCGGTAGGCGTCCAGTGGTTTTGCATGTATCACCTTGTACCGGGAGGGCGCGCTTTAGCGATGCTACTCTTGACCTGCGTGTGCGTGAATAGTCCGTCTGTCCGATAGATATCTGGTTGATCCTGCCAGAAGTCATATGCTGTGTGAACTGATGAGGCTCAGTCGTTGTGACGGGATGAGTCTGGATCACTATGCAAACACCACCACTACTACGTTAGTGGAATTCCTAATTTACATTCTGGATTCAGTAGGCAGCTAAATTACTAATAATGACGTCATATTGGCGACGCAGACATTTGCTGCACTAAAACTACACACTGTACTATTGGGGACAGCACATTTCCACGTCATCATCAAATGATGTCACAAGGGAAATCCCCTGTCTTCAACCCTTATTAATATCAAGTCTAATGACTGGGGATATAGGTCCGTCACTCCCTAGCAACGGGAATAGGCGATATGCTATTAGTACGGCTGCACCGGAAATTGTGACTAACAACTTCCGTCCGGTACACAACGACCATAGCTGCTGTGCTAAGCAGACCTTATATGAAGTGAGCTGCCATATCCAATTGCATCCTTGGTAGATTATACCAAAACCTATCTTAAGTGCTGCAATAAGACTGGGGGTGAGTGTAGTAACATAATAATTATGATTATAGTAAGAAGTGTGTACACATTTATATTCTGATATTGGGAAAACCCAAAACTTTCCCGACCATGTATATTTATGAAACGTGGTAGTTGAAAGGGGAGACATTGAGAGAAAACATGTGAGGCCTAGATATATTTATAGATAAAAATATATATAGATATAATGTATGAACCTTACTGATTATTTTCATATGCATTTTGTGAATGTATTTACATGTATATTTTGTTGAAAATATGATAACATGATTTTGCCATGTGGGCAGAAGTAGAAAAGACATGTGGAACATGATTCTCACATGCCAGCAATGTTACTAGGCGATATATATTCAAACATAAATTTGCTTACCCCAGATTCACCGCCATGCCGAACTACATGACACTGACGGTCATAAGTTCAAAGCAAATACCATGTGGTGAGGAATCAGAATTTGGGGAGTAAATAACTCAACAAGGGATAACTGAGACATCCTAAAGCCCAAGGCCTGGAATATCTCAGCCCCCTTGCTTGCCTGCTGGCCTTCTTCTTATCTTTTAGCTCGTATATTCTGTGGGGTATACCTCACGACTTCAGGGCGACACTTGATTGCTTTATGCCTAATGACTGATGTGGGATTAGGTTGAATTATTGTTGGCCCTTCCTTAGCTATCTAGGGAAACATCCTGGCTGCCCAGGACTTCCTCACCATGGTGTTAAGGAATACACCAGTAATTATTGCATATGAGTCACTTCAAGTTTTACAACCATGTACATTTTGTAATGTTTTTTTCAAACAAAGATTTGTCTACATGTTCTATTCCAATGGACCATGTGGTCTTAGAATGTGTCCACTTCTGGACCCTTTTTCACCTTGTATCATCATGTCATACAAGGTATAGCCAAGATGATAAGAACTATTGGCCTTTGCTTTTGATACAGAATAGCAGAGAGGAATTGTTTTATTCCTGCTCTGCATCTGACACATACACAACAGACACACAACACCAACACTCAGACACATTGTTATTGTCAAGACACTAAGGAGTCTGCAACTGTTTCTTTGATTTAAGGAGCCTCGCTGCTGATACTGCTGACACCTAACCGGTCCGGTTACCGAAACTTTGAGCCACCAACTAGTGGAGACGGAACCTGGAATCCGGAGGAGCATCGTACACCATTCGAATGCCAGGGTCGACTCCAAGACATAATACAACCGAAAGCCAGCACTATTCCTAACAGAGATCAGATTATCTCAGGTGACTCTGTGTCTACATGTGTTCTGAGTGTATCACTGTCTGGAGGGTGTGAATGATGACATGCTATCTGTCTAAGCATCAGAAAACTATTTTATTTTTGTACCTGTAACATAAATGTAACTATCATAGTTCACCAGTTGAACCACAATTTTCATTTTCTCTTTTATTATTAAAGAGTATTATTGTTTTATACTTTCACCAACGTACTCCACTCGTGATCATTTTGAACGCAAGGCGTGCGCGTGAGTGCGTGAAAGTATTTAAAACAGGGGGCTCCATCAATTGACGAAGGATCACCGACAGATAAACTAGGCATTCGTGTTAGGGCTTCCTACATACACGAGTGTTCTTCACCTTCTGCCTTTGTCTACCAAGTGAATCCCAGTCTCTTCTATCGGGACCATCCCTTTAGACATTCTTGTAACGAGCCATAATTTCTAGAGACTGTCGGCAAACTCTTGGATAGGGATTTCTGTCTATTTCAATAGAAACACCCTAACGGTCGGTGACAACTGGGGGCTCGTCCGGGATCTACCCAGCTAATTAGAAATATTTCTAATAAATTGTGTTACTTGGTAAAAAAAAAATTTTTTTTCTCATCTCAGTAAAGGGTAGAGTAGTTTAGGAAACTCTGTAATTAGTTGTTTCCATTCGATTGAGAGAGTGAAAGTGTGTTTGTATCATTGTTTGTACTAACCATTTTTGTGTATGTACTAATAAGATTTGTAAATTATTGCAATTGTATTAGTATAACTTGAATTTGGAAGTAGTATAATAGTGATATAGAAATTGTAGTCCACTGATCACTCACCCTCTCAGTCAAAACTCAGTCATGAGTTCATCAGCAGATTTGCACGCAGCAGCGGTAGCTATGGGGTTATCGGAGCCCGAAGCAGCCAAATATGTCCATGATATGGAGAGGGAGTTAAGGAAAGAAGACAGGGAAGATAAAATACGTAGGCATGAACTCGAGCTTAAGAAACTGGAAGCAGAGACAGAGCTTAAGAAAATCGAGGCCGAGGCTGAGAAAGAACTTAGGCAGTTACAGGAAAACGAAAAAATCCGACAGCATGAGTTTAGGATGAAAGAGCTAGAAAACCAAGCTCTATCAGCAACCTGTTCTAACGCCAGCTCTCCGGCACCCATCATTGAAACCCAGCTACATTCGACTTCTCATGTGGGTCCTATGAGTTTTCCTTTGATGCCGTTCGAGGAAAATCAGGAACAATTGGATAGTTACCTTCAGAAATTCGAGAAATTAGCTGAGTCATTTGGGTTGGCTAGGGAACACTGGAACTTGAAGCTTTCTCAGGCACTGAGGGGACAAGCGTATGTAGTCTTTTAGGGACTACCTCCAGGCCATGAACATTCTTATGAAAGTTTGAAATCGGCTTTATTGAAGAGATATGAGTTAACCTCAGCTGCTTATCAGCGGAAATTCCGAGCCGCAAGACGTTTGAAGGGTGAGTCATTCTCACAATTGTCCGCTCGTCTGCAGAGTTATCTCTGTAAATGGGAGACATTGGGAGAGTATGAACACTCCTATGCGGGCTTGCGGGAGATGGTTTTGTGTGAGCAGCTGAGGAACTGTATGTCGAAGCCGATGGAAACTTTCATCGTTGAACAAGGGGCACAAACACTGGAGGAAATGATAGTCTTGGCTGAAAGATATCTGACTGCCCATGGGGACTCAGTCCCAACGCAACCTCCCCAACCTCAACAGAACCCACCTCCAACCAATCAGGGACAAACCCTTAGCAATATACCAGCAGACCAGAGGCAACCTCAGCAGCAGCATAATAAAACACAAACCACATCTGGGGCTAGAAAACCATACTGCACGAATTGTCATAATAATTCCCACAGTACGGCAGACTGCAAGCGCAGAGCAAAACCCCAGATTGCGGCTTGCTTCTCGATAGGGAAGAAAACCACTACACTACCACCGCCTCCCGAAATGAGATGACATCGAGTGGTAGAGAAGATCAATGTCAATGGACAGGTGGTCGAGTGTCTGCTTGATACGGGTTTAACGTATGATGCCATAATAGCATCACACTTAGTAAAACCGGGTCAGTTGACGCAAAACATGGTTGAAGTTATGGGTGCGACAAGAAGTTCGCCTACCCTAACTTTACCAATAGCCCAAGTGTTAGTTAACTCTATATTTGTAAAGGGAACTATATCGGCAGCAGTGATGACTGATCCTATCTATGACATGATACTGGGAAGTAAATATGTCTATTTAGGGGAACCATCCACTCCCATGATAGTAGGGGGTGCACTGACCCATGTCCCAACTCTAACACCTGGTTGTAACAAACTTCCTAGTGCTAGGAAGACTCTCCAGAGAGGGAATTTTTTTTTCCTCTAAACGTTCGCTAGCGGTAGGGGACAAAGTGGTACTCTTAAGATCTAGTGGGACTAATAAGGAGACTGAGTGGCAAGGACCATTCCCCATAATGGAGAAAGTGTCCAACACCAAATATAAAATCTTCATGAAAGGTAAGATGAAAATCTACCACATTAAATTGCTCCGCAAATATTATGACAGAGCAAAAGAACGACCAGTACATCTGGTAGCTCTAAATGTTGTTCAGAAAGTAGGGAGGAGGGAAGAACCTCGTAGCTTTCCATACCCACCTCTGACTGGATCCTCACTAAACTTATTTGGAGAAACGCCAGGTCATACCAAAGTACCAAGCCAGCCCCGGAGTCGAAAGAAGTCTAATAGATCCTTCTCTAAAGGGGAACAATTGGTTCAGATATAAACTATGGAACTATGGGGAGAATGCATAGTCGATCTAGGCTCATCCACCCTAAAAGTTCGCTGAGCCGTACTTTTCTCTAGGGACGGCATATGTGACCGGATGAGTCTGGATCACTATGCAAACACCGCCACTACTACGTTAGTGGAATTCCTAATTTACATTCTGGATTCAGTAGGCAGCTAAATTACTAATAATGACGTCATATTGGCGACGCAGACATTTGCTGCACTAAAACTACACACTGTACTATTGGGGACAGCACATTTCCACGTCATCATCAAATGATGTCACAAGGGAAATCCCCTGTCTTCAACCCTTATTAATATCAAGTCTAATGACTGGGGATATAGGTCCGTCACTCCCTAGCAACGGGAATAGGCGATATGCTATTAGTACGGCTGCACCGGAAATTGTGACTAACAACTTCCGTCCGGTACACAACGACCATAGCTGCTGTGCTAAGCAGACCTTATATGAAGTGAGCTGCCATATCCAATTGCATCCTTGGTAGATTATACCAAAACATATCTTAAGTGCTGCAATAAGACTGGGGGTGAGTGTAGTAACATAATAATTATGATTATAGTAAGAAGTGTGTACACATTTATATTCTGATATTGGGAAAACCCAAAACTTTCCCGACCATGTATATTTATGAAACGTGGTAGTTGAAAGGGGAGACATTGAGAGAAAACATGTGAGGCCTAGATATATTTATAGATAAAAATATATATAGATATAATGTATGAACCTTACTGATTATTTTCATATGCATTTTGTGAATGTATTTACATGTATATTTTGTTGAAAATATGATAACATGATTTTGCCATGTGGGCAGAAGTAGAAGAGACATGTGGAACATGATTCTCACATGCCAGCAATGTTACTAGGCGATATATATTCAAACATAAATTTGCTTACCCCTGATTCACCGCCATGCCGAACTACATGACACTGACGGTCATAAGTTCAAAGCAAATACCATGTGGTGAGGAATCAGAATTTGGGGAGTAAATAACTCAACAAGGGATAACTGAGACATCCTAAAGCCCAAGGCCTGGAATATCTCAGCCCCCTTGCTTGCCTGCTGGCCTTCTTCTTATCTTTTAGCTCGTATATTCTGTGGGGTATACCTCACGACTTCATGGCGACACTTGATTGCTTTATGCCTAATGACTGATGTGGGATTAGGTTGAATTATTGTTGGCCCTTCCTTAGCTATCTAGGGAAACATCCTGGCTGCCCAGGACTTCCTCACCATGGTGTTAAGGAATACACCAGTAATTATTGCATATGAGTCACTTCAAGTTTTACAACCATGTACATTTTGTAATGTTTTTTTCAAACAAAGATTTGTCTACATGTTCTATTCCAATGGACCATGTGGTCTTAGAATGTGTCCACTTCTGGACCCTTTTTCACCTTGTATCATCATGTCATACAAGGTATAGCCAAGCTGATAAGAACTATTGGCCTTTGCTTTTGATACAGAATAGCAGAGAGGAATTGTTTTATTCCTGTTCTGCATCTGACACATACACAACAGACACACAACACCAACACTCAGACACATTGTTATTGTCAAGACACTAAGGAGTCTGCAACTGTTTCTTTGATTTAAGGAGCCTCGCTGCTGATACTGCTGACACCTACCCGGTCCGGTTACCGAAACTTTGAGCCACCAACTAGTGGAGACGGAACCTGGAATCCGGAGGAGCATCGTACACCTGTCGAATGCCAGGGTCGACTCCAAGACATAATACAACCGAAAGCCAGCACTATTCCTAACAGAGATCAGATTATCTCAGGTGACTCATGTGTTCTGAGTGTATCACTGTCTGGAGGGTGTGAATGATGACATGCTATCTGTCT
The DNA here is from genome assembly GCA_963921405.1 of Cepaea hortensis. Lineage (NCBI taxonomy): Eukaryota > Metazoa > Mollusca > Gastropoda > Stylommatophora > Helicidae > Cepaea > Cepaea hortensis. Next base: position 23,223,207 of record OY992884.1, on the reverse strand, counting down.
AAGCATCAGAAAACTATTTTATTTTTGTACCTGTAACATAAATGTAACTATCATAGTTCACCAGTTGAACCACAATTTTCATTTTCTCTTTTATTATTAAAGAGTATTATTGTTTTATACTTTCACCAACGTACTCCACTCGTGATCATTTTGAACGCAAGGCGTGCGCGTGAGTGCGTGAAAGTATTTAAAACAGGGGGCTCCATCAATTGACGAAGGATCACCGACAGATAAACTAGGCATTCGTGTTAGGGCTTCCTACATACACGAGTGTTCTTCACCTTCTGCCTTTGTCTACCAAGTGAATCCCAGTCTCTTCTATCGGGACCATCCCTTTAGACATTCTTGTAACGAGCCATAATTTCTAGAGACTGTCGGCAAACTCTTGGATAGGGATTTCTGTCTATTTTAATAGAAACACCCTAACGGTCGGTGACAACTGGGGGCTCGTCCGGGATCTACCCAGCTAATTAGAAATATTTCTAATAAATTGTGTTACTTGGTAAAAAAAAAAAAAATTTTCTCATCTCAGTAAAGGGTAGAGTAGTTTAGGAAACTCTGTAATTAGTTGTTTCCATTCGATTGAGAGAGTGAAAGTGTGTTTGTATCATTGTTTGTACTAACCATTTTTGTGTATGTACTAATAAGATTTGTAAATTATTGCAATTGTATTAGTATAACTTGAATTGGGAAGTAGTATAATAGTGATATAGAAATTGTAGTCCACTGATCACTCACCCTCTCAGTCAAAACTCAGTCATGAGTTCATCAGCAGATTTGCACGCAGCAGCGGTAGCTATGGGGTTATCGGAGCCCGAAGCAGCCAAATATGTCCATGATATGGAGAGGGAGTTAAGGAAAGAAGACAGGGAAGATAAAATACGTAGGCATGAACTCGAGCTTAAGAAACTGGAAGCAGAGACAGAGCTTAAGAAAATCGAGGCCGAGGCTGAGAAAGAACTTAGGCAGTTACAGGAAAACGAAAAAATCCGACAGCATGAGTTTAGGATGAAAGAGCTAGAAAACCAAGCTCTATCAGCAACCTGTTCTAACGCCAGCTCTCCGGCACCCATCATTGAAACCCAGCTACATTCGACTTCTCATGTGGGTCCTATGAGTTTTCCTTTGATGCCGTTCGAGGAAAATCAGGAACAATTGGATAGTTACCTTCAGAAATTCGAGAAATTAGCTGAGTCATTTGGGTTGGCTAGGGAACACTGGAACTTGAAGCTTTCTCAGGCACTGAGGGGACAAGCGTATGTAGTCTTTCAGGGACTACCTCCAGGCCATGAACATTCTTATGAAAGTTTGAAATCGGCTTTATTGAAGAGATATGAGTTAACCTCAGCTGCTTATCAGCGGAAATTCCGAGCCGCAAGACGTTTGAAGGGTGAGTCATTCTCACAATTGTCCGCTCGTCTGCAGAGTTATCTCTGTAAATGGGAGACATTGGGAGAGTATGAACACTCCTATGCGGGCTTGCGGGAGATGGTTTTGTGTGAGCAGCTGAGGAACTGTATGTCGAAGCCGATGGAAACTTTCATCGTTGAACAAGGGGCACAAACACTGGAGGAAATGATAGTCTTGGCTGAAAGATATCTGACTGCCCATGGGGACTCAGTCCCAACGCAACCTCCCCAACCTCAACAGAACCCACCTCCAACCAATCAGGGACAAACCCTTAGCAATATACCAGCAGACCAGAGGCAACCTCAGCAGCAGCATAATAAAACACAAACCACATCTGGGGCTAGAAAACCATACTGCACGAATTGTCATAATAATTCCCACAGTACGGCAGACTGCAAGCGCAGAGCAAAACCCCAGATTGCGGCTTGCTTCTCGATAGGGAAGAAAACCACTACACTACCACCGCCTCCCGAAATGAGAGGACATCGAGTGGTAGAGAAGATCAATGTCAATGGACAGGTGGTCGAGTGTCTGCTTGATACGGGTTTAACGTATGATGCCATAATAGCATCACACTTAGTAAAACCGGGTCAGTTGACGCAAAACATGGTTGAAGTTATGGGTGCGACAAGAAGTTCGCCTACCCTAACTTTACCAATAGCCCAAGTGTTAGTTAACTCTAGATTTGTAAAGGGAACTATATCGGCAGCAGTGATGACTGATCCTATCTATGACATGATACTGGGAAGTAAATATGTCTATTTAGGGGAACCATCCACTCCCATGATAGTAGGGGGTGCACTGACCCATGTCCCAACTCTAACACCTGGTTGTAACAAACTTCCTAGTGCTAGGAAGACTCTCCAGAGAGGGAATTTTTTTTCCTCTAAACGTTCGCTAGCGGTAGGGGACAAAGTGGTACTCTTAAGATCTAGTGGGACTAATAAGGAGACTGAGTGGCAAGGACCATTCCCCATAATGGAGAAAGTGTCCAACACCAAATATAAAATCTTCATGAAAGGTAAGATGAAAATCTACCACATTAAATTGCTCCGCAAATATTATGACAGAGCAAAAGAACTACCAGTACATCTGGTAGCTCTAAATGTTGTTCAGAAAGTAGGGAGGAGGGAAGAACCTCGTAGCTTTCCATACCCACCTCTGACTGGATCCTCACTAAACTTATTTGGAGAAACGCCAGGTCATACCAAAGTACCAAGCCAGCCCCGGAGTCGAAAGAAGTCTAATAGATCCTTCTCTAGAGGGGAACAATTGGTTCAGATATAAACTATGGGGAGAATGCATAGTCGATATAGGCTCATCCACCCTAAAAGTTCGCTGAGCCGTACTTTTCTCTAGGGACGGCATATGTGACGGGATGAGTCTGGATCACTATGCAAACACCACCACTACTACGTTAGTGGAATTCCTAATTTACATTCTGGATTCAGTAGGCAGCTAAATTACTAATAATGACGTCATATTGGCGACGCAGACATTTGCTGCACTAAAACTACACACTGTACTATTGGGGACAGCACATTTCCACGTCATCATCAAATGATGTCACAAGGGAAATCCCCTGTCTTCAACCCTTATTAATATCAAGTCTAATGACTGGGGATATAGGTCCGTCACTCCCTAGCAACGGGAATAGGCGATATGCTATTAGTACGGCTGCACCGGAAATTGTGACTAACAACTTCCGTCCGGTACACAACGACCATAGCTGCTGTGCTAAGCAGACCTTATATGAAGTGAGCTGCCATATCCAATTGCATCCTTGGTAGATTATACCAAAACATATCTTAAGTGCTGCAATAAGACTGGGGGTGAGTGTAGTAACATAATAATTATGATTATAGTAAGAAGTGTGTACACATTTATATTCTGATATTGGGAAAACCCAAAACTTTCCCGACCATGTATATTTATGAAACGTGGTAGTTGAAAGGGGAGACATTGAGAGAAAACATGTGAGGCCTAGATATATTTATAGATAAAAATATATATAGATATAATGTATGAACCTTACTGATTATTTTCATATGCATTTTGTGAATGTATTTACATGTATATTTTGTTGAAAATATGATAACATGATTTTGCCATGTGGGCAGAAGTAGAAGAGACATGTGGAACATGATTCTCACATGCCAGCAATGTTACTAGGCGATATATATTCAAACATAAATTTGCTTACCCCTGATTCACCGCCATGCCGAACTACATGACACTGACGGTCATAAGTTCAAAGCAAATACCATGTGGTGAGGAATCAGAATTTGGGGAGTAAATAACTCAACAAGGGATAACTGAGACATCCTAAAGCCCAAGGCCTGGAATATCTCAGCCCCCTTGCTTGCCTGCTGGCCTTCTTCTTATCTTTTAGCTCGTATATTCTGTGGGGTATACCTCACGACTTCATGGCGACACTTGATTGCTTTATGCCTAATGACTGATGTGGGATTAGGTTGAATTATTGTTGGCCCTTCCTTAGCTATCTAGGGAAACATCCTGGCTGCCCAGGACTTCCTCACCATGGTGTTAAGGAATACACCAGTAATTATTGCATATGAGTCACTTCAAGTTTTACAACCATGTACATTTTGTAATGTTTTTTTCAAACAAAGATTTGTCTACATGTTCTATTCCAATGGACCATGTGGTCTTAGAATGTGTCCACTTCTGGACCCTTTTTCACCTTGTATCATCATGTCATACAAGGTATAGCCAAGCTGATAAGAACTATTGGCCTTTGCTTTTGATACAGAATAGCAGAGAGGAATTGTTTTATTCCTGCTCTGCATCTGACACATACACAACAGACACACAACACCAACACTCAGACACATTGTTATTGTCAAGACACTAAGGAGTCTGCAACTGTTTCTTTGATTTAAGGAGCCTCGCTGCTGATACTGCTGACACCTAACCGGTCCGGTTACCGAAACTTTGAGCCACCAACTAGTGGAGACGGAACCTGGAATCCGGAGGAGCATCGTACACCTGTCGAATGCCAGGGTCGACTCCAAGACATAATACAACCGAAAGCCAGCACTATTCCTAACAGAGATCAGATTATCTCAGGTGACTCTGTGTCTACATGTGTTCTGAGTGTATCACTGTCTGGAGGGTGTGAATGATGACATGCTATCTGTCTAAGCATCAGAAAACTATTTTATTTTTGTACCTGTAACATAAATGTAACTATCATAGTTCACCAGTTGAACCACAATTTTCATTTTCTCTTTTATTATTAAAGAGTATTATTGTTTTATACTTTCACCAACGTACTCCACTCGTGATCATTTTGAACGCAAGGCGTGCGCGTGAGTGCGTGAAAGTATTTAAAACAGGGGGCTCCATCAATTGACGAAGGATCACCGACAGATAAACTAGGCATTCGTGTTAGGGCTTCCTACATACACGAGTGTTCTTCACCTTCTGCCTTTGTCTACCAAGTGAATCCCAGTCTCTTCTATCGGGACCATCCCTTTAGACATTCTTGTAACGAGCCATAATTTCTAGAGACTGTCGGCAAACTCTTGGATAGGGATTTCTGTCTATTTCAATAGAAACACCCTAACGGTCGGTGACAACTTTCGGTCAGTCCTGCCGGCGTAGCTTGAAAGCTCGTCGGTAGGCGTCCAGTGGTTTTGCATGTATCACCTTGTACCGGGAGGGCGCGCTTTAGCGATGCTACTCTTGACCTGCGTGTGCGTGAATAGTCCGTCTGTCCGATAGATATCTGGTTGATCCTGCCAGAAGTCATATGCTGTGTGAACTGATGAGGCTCAGTCGTAAATAAAGAGATTTGTTCGCAATTTAGACGAGCAATATCTTTCGTGGGCAGAATCTCGTTGGCCGCATGTGTGTGTGGTCTGTTCTGGCGGTCAGTCTGTCTATCCGATTGGTATCTGGTTGATCCTATCAGTAGTCATACGCTCGTCGCTACGCTTGTCTTAAAACTGAAAATCAAAGGAATTGACAGAAGAGCCCTTTACACGAGACGGCTACCATTTGTTTGTGAGAGTCACTATATACAGGGATAACTGGCCCGTGGCAGCCTAACGTCCACTGCATCTGTGTCCGTCTCCAGTCGTCTTGCCATGCTCGCCACTGGAACCAGATGGTCGCAGACGAGAGAGTGAGGTCGATGGAGTTGCGCAACCACTTCCTCACTATAATCCAAACTAAAGCGCAAGTCATTCGTTCTTTATCAAATCAAAAAGATGCAATGAATAAATGGTCCTCATCATTTGTGATGGACGAACATAAATACGTTTGTAGTTTTATATGTTAACAACCCTCAGTAACTTAACCTCTACAAATGGCGTTTAGGAACTGATCTTATTGTAATGTGCCACATGTCATTATGTGTTTAGGAAACGTTGTCAATTGAAGCCTTTAAGTGACATTATTCCCAGTGGTATAATAGAGATATTCATAGAAGTGGCTCCCTTCTGGACTGTGGTTTGGAGTCCGCTGACGATGAAATACCTACAGCTGTGGAGAGGACACTTCTTCAACCTGGACATGCTCTCAGCCAGTCTGGGTACGCTAGACTCTCAGCCAGTCCGTGTACGCTAGGCTCTCAGCCAGTCCGTGTACGCTAGACTCTCAGCCAGTCCGTGTACGCTAGACTCTCAGCCAGTCCGTGTACGCTAGGCTCTCAGCCAGTCCGTGTACGCTAGACTCTCAGCCAGTCCGTGTACTCTAGGCTCTAGGGCAGTCCGTGTCCGTCATGCTGGGTCATTCCTTTTTCATTTTCTAATATGGCCCACCAGATGTGAAGTCCCAGTGTCAGTCTTGTAAACCTCGCTGATTTCTGTGTTTGGACATGGGATGGGGAGCCTTGCAACATAATGCCCGTGGAGAATGTCCTTCTGTATGGCACTGGGAGAAACGTATCTACACCAACCTGTCTCCGACAGATCCAAGCCCTGTTCATGGCTCAGATGACCTGGACGCCAATGTATCTGACGTAAACGTTACAGACAAGTCTTCGAAATGACGCCTCAATCACGCAGTTAGCATAGGATACATTACTTGTGTTATCTTGTTAGCTAACATTAAGTCCACGACTTGTGATAAGAACATTCGTTGTTATAGTATGGGAGAATCAAATACAGTTATATTAATTCAGCTTCAATATGAGATTATGGTAACTATGTAACATGTATACGTCATCAGCATGTAGCATGTCCTTTCTAGAACGTCATTCCCCCAAAGAAAGATTTAAAACATGTCCCATTTTCCCTTCCTCATTTCATTATCACACCCAGAGTTTCTTCAATATCACGTGTCCAATACCAATCCCAGACACCCCACCTTCCATTACTGCTAATGCTATGTCACTGTTAAGAATAATATGGCCATAGTATTTCAATATTTCAGTTTCTCCTACGTGATGCGTCTTATGCGCCAATTTTCTTTGATGTTCAGATCTTTTATAATGTCACCACCCTCCACCCGCCCTCCAATAAAAATGTTCATTATCACCACCATCATCATCGCCATAACCATTGCGGTCATCATCATCATCATCATCATCATCATCATCATCATCACCATCATCATCATCACCATCGTCATCATCATCATCATCATCATAATCATCATCATCATCATCATCATCATTATCATCAACATCATCATCATCATCATCATCATCATCATCATCATCATCATCATTAAGTCGTTGTGTTAGACCACTTCACCACAACTACCATTCACAATGCATGAATTCCTAGTTTATTATATTTATATACTAATATGCAACAATACCCATACTACCCCGTGACCAACTTTTCTGACATGTTTACAGACAGCGACTGCTTACTCTCTCCACTCCACGCCGAGGGATCTTCATTAAACCCACAGCCCACACGGGCCAATCTGTTTGGTCGCTTTTGTCTGAGAAAACTGAGTAATTTCTCTACTAACCTCCTCCCGGTTAGAAGAATATCATAACTGAGCTCCATAGCTTGTGGCGTGTTGGTATTGTTGGTGTAGTGTTGGTCGTTTCCCACATGTCGTCGTTATTCCAACACTCTATACTGAAACAACAAACGACCTGGGTCGGTATTCTGCATCGTTTATATATATTACTTCATAATTACAATATTAGGAAACTTGTTCGTGGCGAGCGTGACATTACAATACAGTTTACTATGTTGTATGCTACATTATGTCCACGCGACATTCCGCATTCAGAACAGCCAGTATGTTACGTTAGCTGTGAGGACAAAGAATTCAGGTATCAGAATCAACGCTCGTGGCCAGTCACCTTGCGTTAATCTATTCCTCAACTCGAGCCCATTCATGTACTGCAACTCACGAGCCATTTTTATTTTTCTGGGCAGTATTCCACCGAGAAAGAAGCTTTGGGATGAAACGAGTACAAGTATTCTCAAAATCCCAACAATTGTACCGTAATTCTTAAATAGTCAAAGAAATCAAACTCACAGTCCCAGCTTAGTTGTATAGCACGTCAAATCTCAGAACCGTCCATCTCCTAATTATGTAATGCTAGAGGTAGCGATGTCACGTAGAGAACAAGATTTGTTACACATCACAAGTGTATGATAGTGTTATATAAAGTGCATTCTTATTTTGATGTAGGACCCAGCTCTATTTGTGGAAGAAGCCGCCAATGGAAATATCGGAGTCTTCATTGTGGCTGCGATTAAAGATGGCATAAAGGATACCGTTACTGAGATTATTTATAACTTCACTGACTATACTAAATACAAGTTAGTGTCTCTCTGTACATATGTTATAATGTGTTTGGGAGTGGTCGTCGACATAACGATATACACATTGTAATAAAACAGCACTTTGTCAGAAAATTAAACATAATGTATTATCAATGACAGGACACCCTTATAACGGGACACATTTATCAAACTGCTTGAGGTCGTCCTCCTTCTCATCATTATCATCAAAATTGTTAGTCGGGAGACTGGCGTTGACACCGTTTCATCATGTCCCTCCAGTGTCTTCTGGCAATTATTTGCAGTTTAGTGTATATATAACCCCAGTGTGTTTACATGGTTTTCTTATGTATTTCTTCATATTATATATATATATATATATATACGATAATATGTCCACCCACCCTGCTAAGTCTCGTCAAATCATTTCACGAAAGTATGCAGGGGGCCATTTTATTCGATGGCTCAACATCCCAGTCGTTCAGCATCAGCAGTGGAGTAAAGCAGGGCTGCGTGCTTGCTCCTACACTTTTTGATATCTTCTTCCCCGTTCTCTTAAGGCAGGCATTTGGGACTGCCATTGGAGGTATATACCTCCATACAAGATCTGATGGCAAACTTTTTAACCCATCAAGGCTCAAGGTAAAGACCAATCTACTATCAAGATGCATAACAGAGCTACTTTTTGCAGACGATGCAGAACTGACTACTCATGAAGCAGAAGATCTGCAACGGCTTATAGATCGTTTTGCAGCCGCCTGCAAAGACTTTGGGCTCAGTATCAGCCTAAATAAAACACAGGTGATGGAACAAAATGCTGTTGCATATCCATCAATCAAAATGTATAATTACGAATTGAAGGTTATCCGTGAGTTTGCGTATACGGGGTCTACACTGTCAGAGAAACTTACCTTAGTGACAGAAATCGAAAGATGCATTGGAAAGGCAGCCACACCACTTTCCAGGCTAACTAAAAGAGTTCGGGATAATAATAGACTAACAGAGCGCCCAGAAATTCAAGTATATAAAGATTGTGTTGTTGGCAAACTAATCTATGGGTCTGAATCCTGGACTGTATACTCACGACAGGAAAGGAAGTTGAATTCCTTCCATATGAGATGTTTGAGACGTATCCTAGGCATATCATGGAACGACCATATAACACATTTGCGCTTGAAAGAGCGGATATTACCACAGTACACTTCCTCCTGAAGCAGAGACGCCTCCGGTGGCTGGACCATGTATCTCTAATGAATTTCCAAAGATCTCCCTTACGGAGAACTAGTCACAGGGAACAGGCCAACCGGAAGACCCCCAAATGCGACATAGGGATGTGTGTAAACAAGATATGAAAACCCTTGGCGTAGATTCAGACACGTCGGGAAGAGTTTTGTGGAGAAGAGATGTACGAAACGGAATTTTGCTCTCTGAACGCAATCTGATCCAACAAACTGAGGACATAAAGCTCAGGCATAAAATACAGTCACTTACTGCGGGACAAGCGACGTCTTACAGATGTGGAAACTGTGACAGAGATTGTCACTCTCGCATTGGACTATACAGTCACCAGCTGTGCTCTCTGGTGCCTCCCCAGCGACACAATTCTATAGTCCTACAGCGACAATGAAAATTAGTTTGCATATGAACAGAATGAGGGCGAACATAACACATCAGAAGTATGTGGTCAACTACACATTATGAGAAATAGAGGAAGCCATAGAATGATGTATGAGAAGAACAGACAATCGGTGCATAATAGAAAAGCACCAACTCCATCAAAGCAATAATCATTGGATAATAATGATCTCTGTTTTCTACTACAGACTATGCATATCAGAACGATACAGATATATATTTAATGTTATACTAATGTGATATTACAGCTTTACATGACGTAATATTTTGAATGAAGTCACACTCACACCCACTAACACACACAATGCACAATAATTGCATATATCACTGCAGGCCAGGAGAATACAAGGTTGAGAATCTGGCCAACATCTCGTGCGGAGATCTTCACGGAGCCGAAGACTGCATTGCGTCTTTCAGTGTCTCGAGCGAGGGTTTCGTGTATGGGAACTTTCCGCAATGTAGAACAATATTAAACAAGGTCAGTATTTACACATCAGATGGTATAATTTCGAAAACGCAATCTCCTTCTCTGCGACGCCTCTGTAGCACATCGGTTAAGCAGCCTGCCTCGCGATGTGAAGGTTGCAGGTTCGATTATGGCTGTCATTCCTTTACGAATGCAGTTTCTGACTCCCGTAGGTCGTCGCTAAAGCCTCGTAATCCGTGCTTTGTGAGACGCTTTCGGCAGGCTGTCATGCTTGAATGAAACCAAGTCATATGGGATACAATCCGTTGCAATGAAGCTAGTCCTCGTGATTGTATATCCATCTACACCTTCTAACCCGTGAACAGGTAATCCATTTATGGAGACCGAGATACAAGTGTACATATCCTATTCGGGCTATAGTACAGTAAGGTAAATGACTCGTTCATACACCTTGAGACACACGGACCATAAAATCATCATCATCATCATCATGTGCCCTGGCAAGTGACGTAGGCGTTCATGTCTCTCCACATATCTCTATATTTGGTGTTCTAGATCACCTCTGAGGGTGATATTTCTCCTTGCCATCGTCTCAGTCCATCTAGCGTGATGTCTCTTGTTCTGGCTCTACCTCTGCCCCCTCTAATCATTCCAGTTGTCACGATGTTCTCTACTGCCTTTCTTCTCGCCTCATGATCAAAAATTCTGTATTATCGTTCCTATAGTTGTACGTAATATTCTAGTTTCGTTAGCGTCTTTCAAGCAATCGTCGTTAGTTACTCTGGCAGTCCAAGGTTTACGCAACATACGTCTCAGTTGTTCCAGGCAATCGTCGTTAGTTACTCTGGCAGTCCAAGGTTTACGCAACATTCGTCTCAGTTCTTTTAAGTTCTTCCTGATTAGTTCATTCACGCTCCATGATTTACTGTCATCCATGAACCTACAGACTGTAAGTTTTACTGTCATACATAGGCATTACAGATTGTATTTTTTAATGTCATATATGCAAGAGAAGGTCAACCAGAGAGACGAATGGAGACGGATTGTATGTGCAGCAAAGAACCTCAATGGCTCGGAATGCTGAAGAAGAAGAATATATGCACCTACAGACCGTATGATTTACTGTCACACATGGCCTTACACACTGTATTTGTTAGTGTCATACATGAACCTACAGACTGCATGTTTTACTGTCATACATGGTCCCTACAGACTGTACTGTTTTACTGTCATACATGGTCCCTACAGACTGTACTGTTTTACTGTCATACATTAGCCTTCTAGACTTTATGCTTTACTGTCATACATGGGTCTTACAGACTGTATTTTTTAATGTTATACATGAACCTACAGACTATTTGTTTTACTGTCATGCATGGCGCTTACAGACTGTGTGTTTTACTGTCATGCATGACTTTACCAACTTCATGTTTTACTAACATAGATGGGTATTACAGACTATGTTTTACTGTCATACATGGGCCATGCAGACGTGACATATAGTTCTGTCCGGGGAAATAAACCCACACCGATTTGTATGTTTTGCTTGAAATGAGTGAGAGAAGGAGAGAGAGAGAGAGAGAGAGAGAGAGAGAGAGAGAGAGAGAGAGAGAAATAGAGAGAGAGAGAGAGAGAGAGAGAGAGAGAGAGAGAGAGAGAGAGAGAGAGAGAGAGAACGAACGAACGAACGAACGAACGAACGAACGAAAATCTTTAATTTCAAAGGGTTATGAATTGGGCACGCAGGCCCGTCTGACATTCTGCCCTTCTTTTCTATTTCCTCTCATACATTCTTTCATTCAACATTACTTATGAAGCAAATGTTTGACAAAAAATAACAATAAGCATTAAAACGCATGAAAAATAATCTATAACAAATGTCTCACTGAGGCAATGTTTAACATGGGCATTATAAATACACAAGGAAGGAGTAACGTGCCTTACATATGGGAATGTTTTTTGGCTAGTTGTCGTTTGAATTAACTTACCATTATTATTGTCTTTTTGTTTTTCTTTTTGTTTATGGGGAGATGCAGTCTGTACTGAGGTAGTGTTCAAACAGGTTGCGAATGTATGTATAATGATTGGTGATGTCTTTGATTTCTTGTGGAAGATTGTTCCACAACTGAACGGCAGAGTATGCTAAGCTTGTTTTATATAAGTCTATCCTAGGTTTAGGGACATAAAGTATTTTTAGTCGTTCGCTATGCCTTGCATTTTATTTAAACAATGGCCAAAGGCAGCATGGAGCATTTTGAAATAGGATTTTGTGAATTAGTTTAGTCTTATTAAAGAAGTAGGCCTTTGTGGGGTGGCAGTAACCGAAGACATTATGTAAGTTAGAATTGTCGGTAAGCTTTTTACCATTAATTAAACGTACATCCCTTTTCTGAAGTGAATAAAGGCATTGTATTATTGATTTGGAGCATCCATCACAGATTGTGGAGCAATAATCAATATGTGTTTGTATATGGAAAGTATAGAATATCTTTCTTGTATTTTCGTCAAGGAAATTTTTTTTAAATTTGGCAAGTGGGTATACGTTTTGGCTATTTGTTTAACGAGAGCATGAACATGGGAGTTGAAGGTTAGATTTTGATCTATGATAAGACCCAGTGCCTTGTGCTCGGTTACACTTTCTATAGGCATGCTACCAATGTGCAGCTGTAGAGTTATCTGCGAGTTTAGCGTGTGAAGTCTTTGCCTGGTTCCTATTAACATAGATTTTGTATTAGAAATGTTAATTTGCATGCGGTTTGCATGACTACAGTTAACTACACTATTTATTTCCTGTTGCAAGGATAATTCTAGCACATTATGATCAATAGCGTTTGTATATACTGTGCAGTGGTCTGAAAATAGATCGCAGGACGACGACAGATATAAGGGAAGATCATTTAAATAAATAGCAAATACCAGAGGCCAAGAATAGACCCCTGAGGTACGCCAATATTAATAGTAATGGCTTGAGATAAAGATTTATTGTGTGATGCTACTTGTTTTCTGTCTAATAGAAATGATTATTTTAATGTCACTATATTAAAGTTTACTTTCATTGTTTCTAGTTTTTTTTTTTTAAATTAGAATAGTCCATCATTGGCACCTTGCCGTCTTGACAGACAATAGTTTGTGCTTTAAAAAGGCATAATGACTTTTACCTATGGCGGTAGCGAATGTGACTGATACGGCCAATTCGAGCTGTAAATGTTCGTTCACAGTGGGTGCATGTGAACACGTGGTCATTTCAACCATCATGCACCATCTTACGTTTCACACACTCGGTGTGTGACTTATCTGCAATAATTTTCTCCTTTGTCTTTATACCATTTCTGATGGTTGCCCTCCATGCAACACGTTCAGCGGCGACTTGCTCCCAATGTGCATTATCAATGCCTGTATCAATCATGTCCCGCTTACACACATCTTTGTATCGTAGTGGAGGCCGACTCTGAGATCTCTTACCCATCTGTAATACACCAAAAAAGATGTCCTTTGGTATTCTACCATCATCCATCCTCCTAAGATCTCTTATCTATCTAAGTCTACGAAGACTGAGCATGGAATAAACCGTCACACAACCTGATCTTTCCAATACTTCAGTATTTGTGATTTTGTCTTGCCTCGTAGGCACCGCATCTGAGAGCTGTTTAAACGTTTCTCTTGGTTTGAGTAAGTTTTCCAGGTTTCACTGCCATAAAGAAGAGTACCAAGGACACAGGCTTGATGGACAAGAACTTTTGTTTTGGCAGTAAGCTTCCTGTTCTCCGAAACTCTTTTTGTTAACTTGTTCATTGTTGTTGCTGCCTTACCAATCCGGATGTTGATTTCCTGATCTAGGGATACTTGACTATTTACCACTGATCCTAGATATGTAAAATGGTCTACCATCTCTAGTTCGGCGTCGTAAATAAAGATTGATGGTTCTCCATGTGCACCATGTGACATAGTCTGTGTTTTCTTTTTGCTAATTGTTAAATGAAATTCAGAACATGTATTGGAGAATGCAGATAGTAGACATTGCAATTTTCCTGAAAGTGGGTCGTAACTGCAGCATCATCTGCAAAAAGCAACTCTCTGATCAGTACCCTCCTAATTTTGGTCTGGGCCTTCAATCTCTGAGCATTGTAGAGGCCGCCATCTGAGCGTGAGTGAATGTATATAACACAATCCTGATCACGAAAGGCATATTTCAGTAGACGTGAAAAGTATATTCCAAAGAGGGTGGGAGCTAGTACACAACCTTGCTTAACTCCAATCTTGATTTCAAACTCTTCAGAAGTTGCACCATCAAACTTGATTAAACCTTTCATGCCTGTGTGAAACGATTTCACAATGGACAGAAGAGTTGGTCCCCACAACAAAAGATCCTGCCGACCTACATCCAGACAGTCTGTCTACAACATCAAGGGATGGCTGCCGCCTGCAGATGTATGGCGCGATAGTCTTCCCTCGATCAACCACACATTAAAGAATGCCGGCTGTTTGTAGACGTTTGGTGCGACATTCTGTCATCGATAGACCTCCAAGATTTTATGTGACAGTAATGACTACAAGCTACAGCCTCTGGTTGGTGGCTAACAGGAGGTTGTAGTAGCACATGGTTGTTGCTGAAAGTTGGTCCCTTTCTGGGGAGAATTGGGAACATATCTTCATAATTATTACCCTAATTTGTGAAAGATTACGTATTGTACGGACTTGGTGTGGTGGAAGTGTCCCGTCTGGCTTGGATTTCAAGTGCAGTGGTTATGAGGGGTCTGCGCACTTCTGGTCTGTTGGTACTTGATGTGACGGTGGTATGTCGTCTGGCTTGAGTTTCAGATGGAATAGCTAAAAGTGTCCGGCGCGATCCTGTATTAAATGTATGGTGTGTCTGTTCTGGATATTTGATATTTTTGCGAGCAAGCTGGTGCCCAATGTATACATATGTATCTTATCCGTATAAAGACGCTTTTTTTTGGTGCACCAGCCTGTGAAGTAAATAACGGTTGTGTTGTTGATGAACTGTATCTTGTTTTGAGAACATAACTTCTGCAAAATTTTGTTATTTATGTCAGCTAGACGGCGCTGGAGTCCATAACTCGGTGATATGATGGAGGAGAAGAAAATTGACGATTTCAGAAAAGTGTGACGTAATTCGTTCAAGAGTGTCAGCAGTTGAGACCCTGCGATTTGTTGGTTGTTCATGGTGTCGTTAATATAAATGTCTACGATTGTTTTTGTAACGTTATGATTTACAGCAAACCTGCTCATCCTGTCTGTTAGCCGGTCAAAATCAGCCTCAGGCAGTGGGTTTTTGGAAACAATGTCTTTGTCTGAAGTGGCCATCCGGTCGCTGCATAAACCTTCCATTAAAGAATCCCCTAGTTTACCTTGTATACAGTCGGGTCGTGCTGTCTATACATGTTGGTTGTCAGCACGTCTCGCCCGTTGTTTCATCCATTTCCGATTATCAGCAGTCTTTATGTTTCAATGTGGTTCTCGTGATGCTTCTTGTAGGTTTGTGGTGCCTGTTGGCAGCATATTAAAGAACGGTACGTTTTCTAGTGATTTTTTTCTTGAAGTATGTTTAACCTATTGCTTATTTTGACGTCAATCGGGTAGATTGCTTGTTGTTTATCTTCCTCTGCGCATTGAGGTGTTTGTTGTTGTTTATCTTCCTCTGCGCGTTGGGGTGTTTTCATAGTAGTTATCTGTTCTGGGTGGGACTTAGCTTCCCCAAAATTTCCCAAGGATGAAGCAGTTGCTTGGGAATTACATGCTTCTGCGGTTTGGTCAGTAGAGGACACATTTTGTAAGGCTTGAACTGTTTTGCTCAGCAGAAATTTTCAACTCACCGGAGCGCGACTTCTTTCTTGAAAGCAATATAATCGCTGCTTATCTTACTGTTTGCTTCAATATTAGTTGAAACAGTGACAATGAGAGCCTTTAGTGATTGTTCTAGTAACTCAATGCGCTGTTTACAGTCACGGAAAAGGGGGGGGGGGTAGAGAGAGAAAGAGAGAGAGAGAGAGAGAGAGAGAGAGAGAGAGAGAGAGAGAGAGAGAGAGAGAGAGTAATAAAGAGTGAGAGAAGCGTGGGGCTAGGACAAAATCTGAATCGCAGACTATAAAATCAATGCACAAGGTACTACTAAAAAGAAAAATAGAAACCTCAAGTTACGGCTTGCAACATGGAACATAAGAACCAACAGTCCATAATTGTCCACTGAGCTGTCGAATATAACGATGTTTGGACAACGGCTGCGATTGATGCCGACCTCAAGCATCTTAACATTGATACAGGGGGCTGAGTGGTCTCACGGTATATATTTCCGCCTTAAGTGCTGGAGGTCCTGCGTTCAAGACCTGGTGAGGGCCGAGATTTTTTCACGTGGACTTCTGGTAACAAACTGTTCCCTCATCTTTGGGTATTGAGATCGGATGCCCGTGTGTATTGTTGCGCAAGTAAAAAATCCTTTGGTAGTTGGAATTCGAAAAAGAGTAGCCTAACGGCGCTGCCCATGCAAAATTTCGAGTTACAAATCTACCCAAAGTATTTCAGGATTCTCGCCGGTGCTACGGAGTTCGTGCACTGAGCTGAGATTATCCGGACTCAGGCTTGATTTAGGAGTAGAACGGAGCACTTATGGGTTACACCAGTGTGCCGCAAAGTTGATCCGTCGACTAAACTAAACTAACTAAACTAAACTAACATTGATACTGCTTTCCTGCATTAGACTCGTCTCGTTGAGGAAGGGTCACTCAGATAAAACCATTACACTGTTTTTTTTTTTGTGTGGAAAGGTAGAAAGCGGGAAGCATACAGACAATATGGAGTTGGCTTTGCAGTGAAGAAATGACTTCTGTTAATGATTGACATTCCAGGTGGCGGAAATACACATTTATTCCTGCGCTTGGCAACCACTTGTGGTTTTGCCACCATTATCACTGCATATGCACCGACACTCACTTCCTCTGATGATGTGAGTGACTCATTCTATGTGAAGCTGAACTCTGTGATCAAAGCAGTACCAAAATCTAACTACACACACACACACACACACACACACACACACACACACACACACTCACACACACACACACACAGACACAAGCGGACACAAACACACACACACACACACACACACACACACTCATATATATATATATATATATATATATATATATATATATATATATATATATATATATATATATATATATATATATCTATATTTATAAAACAAAGTGTATGTATGTAAATATGTATGTATATATGTATGTATGTAAATATGTATGTCCTTTATTTGTTCGCGAACGGAACATCCGATTGAGATGAAATTTTCTACACGCCTTCCTTTCATTCCAGAGCTGTCAACTGTCATAGTTTTTTTTTCCTTCTTCCTCCTCCTCCCTCCTCCCCCTCCCAAAATACGTACGTAAATGTATGATGATGATGATGAAAGAATCCCCGAACCAAAACGCTAGGGAAAGGGAAGAAAATGACGTGACTACACAGAATCGTCGCACGGCAATCATCATCATCAAGTGCCGTGCCGGCTGGCGTAGGCGTTCATGGCTCTCCGTAGATCTCAGTCTTTGGTTTTTTGGATCAACTCTGCTGCTGATATTCCTCCATGCCACGGCAATATCAATAACAATTCATCTTTTTATGTGTAAGGAAGTTATCTACAGTCGTGTAGAAGGGAAGAACTAGATGAGTATGAATTCGGAATGGCGAACTCTCTCCTCCTCTCTTCTCCTCCCTCCTCCTCCCTCTACCTCCTCCCTCCACCCTCCTCCTCTTCTTCCTCTCTCTCATCCCTCTCCCGACTCCCTCCTCCTTCTCCCTCTTTCTTCTCCCTCTTCCTCTCTCCTCCTCCTCCATCCTCCTCCCTCCTACTCCCTCCGCCTCCTCCCCCTCCTCCCTCATCTTCCCTTCTCCTCCCTCTCCCTCCTTATCCCTCCTCCTCCTCCTGCCTCCCTCCTCCTCCTCCTGCCTCCTTCTCCCTCATCATCCTCACTCCTCCTTCTCCCTTCTTCTCCCTCTTCCCTCTTCCTCCTCCTCCTACCTCCTCCCTCCTCCTCCCTCTACCTCCTCCTCCTCCCTCCACCCTCCTCCCCCCTTCTCCTCCTCTTCCTCCTCCCTTTCCTTCCACCTCCTCCTCCCTCTACCTCCTCCTCCCTCCTCCTCCTCTTCCACCTCCCTTTCCTTCCTCCCCTCCTCATTCTCCCTCCTTCCTCTCCTCCTTCCTCCTCCTCCTTTTTCTTCTTCTCCTCTGCCTCCTCCTTCCTCCTATCCCCTCCTCCTCCCTCCTCCTCCTTCTCCTCTTCCCTCCTTCTCCTCCTCTCCCTCCTCCTCCTCCTACCCTCTTCCTCTTTCCCTCCTCCCTATCCCTCCTCCATCCTCCTCCTCCTCTTTCCTCCTTCCTCCTCCTCCCTCTTCCTCCCTCTCCCTCCTCCATCCTCCTCCTCCCTCTTCCTCCTCCTTCTTCCTCCTCCTTCCTTCTCTTCCCTCCTCCTCCCTCTTCCTCCTCCTCCTACCTCCTCCCTCCTCCTCCTCTCTCCTCTTCCCTCCTCCCTTTTTCTCCCTCCTCCTCCCTCTACATCCTCCCTCCTCCTCCCACTCTCCTCCACACCTCTCCCTCCCCCTCCCTCCCCTATCCTCCTCCTCCCTTCACATCCTCCTCCTCCCTCTTCCTCCTCCTCCCTCCTCCTCCTCATCCCTCCTTCTCCCTCCTCCTTCTCCCTCCCTCCTCCTCCTCCCTCCTCCCCTCCTCCTTCCTCCTCCTCCCTCTCCTCCTCCTCACTCCTCCCTCCCCCTCCTCCCTCTACCTCCTCCCTCCTCCTCCCTCTTCCCTCCTCCTCATCCCTCCTCCTCCCTTCTCCCTCCTCCCTCCTCCTCCTCCCTCTACCTCCTCCTCCCTTCACATTCCCTCCTCCCTCTTCCTCCTCCTCCCTCCTCCTCCTCATCCCTCCTTCTCCCTCCTCCTCCTTCTTCCTCCCTCCTCCTCCTCCTCCCTCCTCCCCCTCCTCCTTCCTCCTCCTCCCTCTCCTCCTCCTCACTCCTCCTCCTCCCTCCTCCTCACTCTACCTCCTCCCTCCTCCTCCCTTCACATTCCTCCTCCTCCCTCTTCCTCCTCCCTCCTCCCTCCTCCCTCCTCCTCCTCTCCCTCCTCCCTCCTCCTCATCACTCCTCCTCCCTCCTCCTCCTCCTCCCTCCTCCCCCTCCTCCCTCTCCGCCTCCTCCCTCCTCCTCCTCCCTCTACCTCCTCTCCTCCCTCCTCCTCCCTCTACCTCCTCCCTCCTCCTCCCTTCACATTCCTCCTCCTCCCTCTTCCTCCCTCCTCCTCCTCTCTCCGCCTCCCTCCTCCTCCTCCTCCCTCTACCTCCTCCCTCCTCCCTCCTCCTCCCTTCACATTCCTCCTCCTCCCTCCTCCTCCTCCCCTCCTCCCCCTCCTTCTCCTCCTTCTCCCTCCTCATTCTCCCTCTTCCTCCTCCCTCTTCCTTCTCCCTCCGCCTCCTCCATCCTCCTACTCTCTCCTCCTCCTCCCTCCTCCTCCCTCCTCCTCCCTTTCCTCCTCCTGCTCCCTTCTCCTCCTGCGTTCTCCTCCTCCCTCCTTCTCCCTCCTCCTCCCTCTTCCTCCTCCCTCCTCCTCGCCTCCTCCTCCACACTATTCCTCCCTCCTCCTCCTAATCCCTCCTCCTCCCTCCTATTCCTCCCTACTCCTCCTGTCTCCTCCCTCCTCCTCCCTCCTCTTCCCTCCTCCACCTCCCTCTTCCTCCTCCCTCCTCCATTTACCCAAGACAGACAGACAGTCAGACAGATAGTCGGGAACGGGATCCTATATGACTACTTATATAATTTAAATGAGATGCTCTCCACCATGGGCTGGGCCGGGTCAGACAGACAGACAGATAGATAGATAGACAGACAGACAGACAGACAGACAGACAGACAGACAGACAGACAGACATACAGTCGGGAACGGGAACTTATATGACTACTTATATGAATTAAATGAGATTCTCCCCACCAGGAGTTGGGCGATGCCGGGCCGGGTCAGACAGACAGACAGACAGATAGATAGTCGGAACGGGAACTTATATGACTACTTATATGAATTAAATGAGATTCTCCCCATCAGGGTCTGGGCGAAGACGGGCCGGGTCAGACAGACAGACAGACAGATAGACAGACAGACAGACAGACAGACAGATAGTCGGTAACGGGAACGAGAACTTATATGACTACTTATATGAATTAAATGAGATGCTCCCCACCAGGGTCTGGGCGAAGCCGGGCCGGGTCAGCTAGTATATATATATATATATATATATATATCACACCATCACACTTTTCTGATCTAAGTGGACGGGTGTATAGGTCTTTTCCTCACGTAGCGAACGGCTTGCTCATGCATCGAATTATGGTCTGACTACGCTGATATATTTGTCAGTGCACCATTCTAACTGCTACACCAATGTCCGTATATAGTTGAAGTGTGAGTTTGCTATGCACACTCATTGCTTACGAAAACCACACTGAAGTAAGTAATCGTTATAAAGTAAACACGTGTACGTTATAACCAGGGCGACAATGAAACAAAACGTGTATAAATATTACATGTCTGCTGACTAGTTTCATACTACCTACACCAAATACTCACGCTCGGTTCTCTAGAAATCAATTAACGCTCACATTTTACAGAAACATCCAAGGTTCACCGGAATGTTCATCTGTGATTCTCTAACTCTCTCGACGCCAGTGTATGCAGGCCAACCATCACCTATAGACCCATACGAATTAAAACTCACAAGCAAGTAAGTAATACTCATACATCTAGCAGATTAACTGGCGTGTATTCATTCATTTTTTGGGTCACGTTATGAGAAGAAATACATTGGAAATCTTGGTGACAACCGGCAAGATTGAGGTTAAACGAACAAGAGGAAGTCAGAGAAGTAAATACCAGGATGGTTTTATCACATGGCATGGTCGAGACAAGAACACTGAGCTGATCCACGACTCCGGTGATTGAGTGAGATGGCGAATCATGGTCGCCTAAGCTTACCGGCATGGCACATGGTGATAATTACCAGAGCTTCATCTCAGCAACTCTTCAGATCGGCATTCTTATTTGCCCCAGCATCTTTGTAAGTTCATGTGACGTGGTTATCCCCTGCATGGCTTCTTGTTATGTGCCCTGAATAGTATCATCAACGTTGTTTCTGTAATACACCTCCATGTCTCATATTGTCATCAAAATCGGATACTTGTATTTTCTCTATAATGTTCAATCGAGTATTCACAGAAAGCTTACAACTTCAGAATATGGATGACAACGCTCGATAATCTGATCAGTCAAATGACAAAATTGTTACTGAGAATCTTCATCGTCATCAGTATCCGAATCTCCATCATCATCGAGTACCCAGCAACTGACGTAAGCGTTCTTTGTCTCCCGCAGATATCGGCCGTTGCTGTCCCTGAACACCTCTGTTGATAATATTCCCCCAAGCCACCATCTCAGTCCATCCAGTCTTGCTTCTCACTGCCTACATTTGCCTCTTCTCCCACTAAACACACCAGTCGTCACACACATGGTTTTTTTCACTAACTCTCTTCTCATTATATGTTCAAATATTATGCCTGTTTCTGTGTTATTTATACTTGTTTATATTGTTCTACTATGGTTAGTATCTTAGTCTCTTTATTGCCGGTCTCTCTGGCCGAGGGGTTACACCACTTTCTTCGTAATCTCGCTTGTCACACAGAGTCAGTCTCGTAGCGGGCGAGAACTGGGAGCGGTTCTACCCCCGATGGTGACTTGCGGGATAACTGAGCCGGCCGCTCAGAAAGCAATGGCAAACTACTGAGCGTAATCTTGCCAAGAAATCAACAGACATATGAAAAATGCTGCTGTTGACAGCGATGTCCTGTAAAGAATATGCGAATTTTAAAATAAAAAGTATCTTTCTTAGTGTCAAACATGATGTTCCACTAGCGCCAGTCTCTCTCACTCTCTCTCTCTCTCTCTCTCTCTCTCTCTCTCTCTCTCTCTCTCTCTCTCTCTCTCTCTCTCTCTCTCACACAATCTCTCTCTCTCTCTTTTAATGTTGCATATCCCTTACAGTACGTTGTGTAACGGTGTGAAGTATAGAGGACTAACAAGTCTTGGGCGAATACAAATTATCTTTATTGCACATCGATGACAGCTTGATCAATCTTCTTACAACATGGCGACTTCTCCGTTTCAGGCCCAGATGTTTACTGACTCCTAACAACAAACTACGTCACGACTTGAGCATCTTTCTTCCCATTCCATCCCGATGCTCAAGCGTGCTGTAGCCTTTTCCCACCTAATACCCACATTCTGCTACACCTTCCTATGTTTTCTAAAGACTTTTTCCCTTAAAAAGTCTTTACTCCCAATCCCCCTACTCTATTCCCTCTCTTTCCTTACCTCCCACAGCTCCTCTAATCTTCCCCAAACCAACTTTATTTTAAGTAAAACAATCTATTCGTAACTCTTTCCCCTGCCATATAGTAATCCACTATATATTTCTTGTTCGTTCTTGGCTCCTCAAGGTTCCTGTATAAAATATATATATCATAAGAACAGCTCGTATCAATCGTTATCGTATACTTGACATTATTAATTTCTTCAATCTTTCACAACACAGGATGGACAGAAACAATGTAGTTAGAAAAAGCAAAGAAGGGGTGCGCACCCAGTGAAAAGCATAAAGAATGAATAGTCAACATGATCACATTTACATAAAGTAATGAATAGTCAACACAATCACATTTACCTCCCTTGCCAATAAAATTTTTTTTTGTAAAATAATTTTTTTTTAAAAATACATCTTATGAAATAGATCTTTGTTCTCTATAAATCAAGTTGACATAAGTTTTCTCAACATTTATATATTCAACATTCATATTGCCATCCACAATCTTGTCTATATTTCGTTATCTCATCTTTGACCACGAGCCAATGTTCATATTCCATGAACATTTTTAATTTAATTAACGCTGGTTTTTCACAGCTCCTATATCTTTCCCCCTCACATCCCATGATCTGCTTCTTTGTCTACCTATATATATACCCCCGCTTATATGCTGCCATTCACAGTCTCCCCCCTTTTTTTCCATATACTCAACCTTATATCTTCATATAATGCTAACTTTAATGCAGCTTCTATTTTACTTCCTAATACTTCATATCTATAAGAACCTCTTCATGCCGATTATCACAGCAACTTAATATTCACAAAGAGAATGTGTCTCTCTATTAGCCCTCAGTAGTTTTATTAACTCTTTTCTGAACGAAGGGTCTTAAATAAAACCCCATGTATTTTCTTTGAAAATTAAACTTACTTAATTAAATTTATAACATATTTATTAACAAGGTAACCTAATACACAAAACAACTTAATTAAATTATGAGTTAAGCGAAATAAAATTAAAACAAGACATTATACCCCCCAACTCATTCAAAGAAAAACACATTTTAAAATAATATAACATGCATCTTATCAAATCAGAAGAAAATATTCTATTATTACCTCTTTTACGGACCAATAGTTTGTACGCAAAAGTCTAAGAACACCACAATCCTATTCTACAATAATAACAATCATTTTACAGAACCAAACCAAGCACAAAAAAAACATATTATTTATGAGGCATTAAAACTCAGACTCAATAAAACAACTGTCTTCTCGCTAAAGAGAAGGTTTTCAAAAAAAAAATAATATAATTCACTTAGAATTAACTACGTAAAGTGACCCAGCAACATTGGCTTCTTATACGAACCAATGTAACACATATCTATTCACACAAGTCATTCCATTATTTTTTTTTATAACCGAGAAAACAAATCAACTCACTGCCAAGTATATATATATATATATATATACAGACCAATTTCTTGACTTAGAACAATATCTGTTCTCTCTACCCAAAAAAATCACTAATCAACAATGACTGTACTATCATTGATTCTCTCCCCCTCACAATTTTCTATCTTTTTCCAGCTTAACTCCTAACACATCATAATATCTGGAATATCATCTTAAGCAAGCACTGTAAACTACAGGTAAACTCATTTTATCTATTACTAATGTGGCGATTATTCTATTGTCATTTCAATGTACCAGCCGTCATCTATCTACTAATTAACCTGTGGCTCGGCACACCAATTGTTTCCCTTGGATTTGTACCAAACATCACTACAACTTCTTAATCATTACCGTTAACCGCGGTATTTCTAGCTCCAATAAAACTTGTCTATTTACTATAGAGTACATCTACCTGTTGTACCATTAACTACTTAACTATCTACGAAAACTCAAGAAGTTGAAACATAAAATCAACCAGCAATTCCATCACAGAGAGAAAAAAAAATATATATGCCTCACTCGAACCTACATCTATATTAGTTATCTTAATGCTTAACTACTCCTCAAGACCACCTATGAAAAGTATCAATAGAAGCCTTTTCCATTTTCACCGTTTCATATACTTCATCAAGTATCTCTTTCCTTTTTAAACCATGAAACTTATATCTTGCTATCTGCAATATTTTCTATCCATTTACCTCCTACGTTTCCACTTCTTCAATAACTCCAAGTTTCTTTGAATAAGTGCTATCTCCACATCAATATCTTCTTCTTCGTATAACTTATTAGTTTCTTGCATACTACTATTTGATTCTGACTTTTCATCCATTTCCACTTCTTCCTCTGTATGTCTCTCGCTAGCAGCCGCTAATCTCTTCCGTTCAATATCCCATCTAATTCGTTAATCATTATTTCTTAAGGACCTTTCTAGTAGAGGCATATCTTCACCGCTTGTTGAATAATCTCTAATTCTTCTCTGTCTTTTTACTTCTCTTTCTCTTTGTTTATCCATTCTTCTTTTCGTTGCTTGTCTAGTATTCTTAAATGGAGCTCCTATTTCCTCTTCCATAGATTCTATACTACCATAATGACTCTCATTCACTTTTTCTTCTTCTATCGTTTTCGGTATTGTCTGTTCTTGAGTATCACCGTAAACTGGGGTTGTTATTAACTGATTTTGTGCTGGATCTTTTCTAAAACCTGGGGTTATTGTAGCTCCTCTGATGACCTGTTCATCTAAATATCCAGTGTCTGAATAATAATTATTATTATAATTATTATTTCCCCTCTCATCCTCATCTCTTCTTAAGTGTTCCACGTGTGCCCTTGCCACATGTCCTGTGACCTGGTTCTTGATACTATACGATACTTTTCCTAGCTTTTCCAAAACGTAATAACCTGGAACCCAACGAGCATCAAACTTAGAGTTCCTTCTATGCTTCTTATAATAAACTCTATCACCTACTTTAAACTCCTGTAATTTTGTATTCACGTTTTTGTACTTTTTCTGTCTTTCTCTAGCTTTAATTATATTATTCTTTAGTCTTACGTGTGCTTTATGCATTTCCTGTATGATAGTCTCTTGAAAGTCTTCCCCCATACATTTCCGTCTTGGTTTTAACAGATTATCTATAGGTAGTACTGGTTCTCTCCCGTGTATTAAATAGAATGGTGAAAACCCTGTGCTCTCATTTTGATTTGTGCGTATAGCGCTAAGCGCTGGTCCCAGGAACAAATCCCAATCTTTTTCATGTTCATCGACTATCTTTGCTATAATATCGTATAATGTCCTATGTTGTCGTTCGTTCTTAGCATTTGAAGAAGGTCTATAGTATGAGGTCTTTATATGGTTTATATTCAAATCTTTTAATAACTTTTCAAATTTTTTATTTACAAATTCCCTACCATTATCCGTAAGTATACTTTGCGGGCAACTAAATCTTGGTACGAACTCTTGTAAAAAAATATTAATGACAGTATCTGCGCTCTTATCTGGGATTGCATAAACTTCCGGCCAAAGACTGTAGACGTCTACTATATGAATTAAATACACGTTTCCTGACAATGTTCTAGGGTGAGGACCCGATATGTCTAAACTAATTTTTTGCATTGGAAACTGAGGAATATCTCTATCTTGTAAGGGACACTTAATTGTTTTCATATTCCTTAACCTGCATCTTTCACACGTATCTACATATTTGCAAGCAGATTTAAATAAGTTCGGCCAATAATATTTACTCATAAGTGCTTTCACAAATTTATCACGACCGAGATGACCATTCTCATCATGATATGCTTTTAAAACTTCATTTTCCAAATGTTTTGGAACATATTTCCTTAGCTGTTCGTTCCTTTCACTCATATAATATAACTGTTCGTCGTCTTGCAAAACTAAATAATTCTTCTTATATTTGTTCTCCTCCGTTTCTTTTAATTTCTGTTTTATTTGTAAGACTTTTGGATCTAATTCTTGTTCTTCTTTCATATTAAATTGTGCTAAATGTGGGTCTTCTGCTCTAGGTTCAGACTCTTGATCCGATGGTAAACTCTCAAACTCTTCTCTATTTATTATGGCAGAATCTAATATATTTACTTGCCAGTTTCGGTCGTCGATCTCTGGTTCACCTTCATCTTCTGTGTCTCCTGATGACTGTGGATACAGGGATCCTAGACAATAAATCAGCACATGTGTTAATCCTACCTGGAATGTATTCAATTTTCGTATTGTATCCCTGTAGATTCAATGCCCACGTCTGTATCTTCCTGTTCTGCACTGGAGCTTCTAACAGAGATTTTAAAGGCATATGGTCAGTTCTAATAACAAAATTTGCGTTATGTAAGTAGTAGTTTAGTTTTTGGAGAGCATAGTGTATAGCATAAGCCTCTTTCTCGATAGTCGCCCATTTTCGTTGAGACCTGCTAAGTTTATGAGACAAGAAATAAATTGGCCTTTCATTTTTAACCCCTGGTATTCCAGATTCTTTTCCTTCATATGGTTGAACCAAACACGCTCCTATAGCATTGTCCGAAGCATCTGTATATAGTATTAACTGTTTATACAAATCTGGATGCGTCAATAGTGGTACCACTGTTAAGCTATTTTTTAAAAACTCGAACGCTTTTTGACACTCATCATCCCACTTAAATCTAGCGTATTTTCCAGTTAAATTAGTAATAGGTTCTGCTATCTTTGAGAACCCTGGAATGAACCGCCTATAATACCCACAGGTTCCAATAAAAGCACGCACTTCTTTTACTTTAGTTGGAGGAGGTAACTCTTTAATAACCTTTATTTTGTCTTGGTCTGGTTTAATTCCGTCTCTATTAATAATATACCCCAAATATTTTGTTTCTGTTTTTAAAAACTGGCATTTACTAAGCTTCAATTTAACATCATGTATTCTTAATCTGTCGAATACTAATCTGACATGTTTTAAGTGATCATCCACATCCCCTGCTGTATAGATTAGAATGTCGTCTATGTATGCCAATGCAAACTTTTGCATACCCTCTAATACCTCATTTATTAACAGCATGTAGTGAGATGGGGCCGTTCGAACCCCGAATGGCATTCGTAAGAATTCGTAAGAACCCATATGAGTACAAAAAGCACTCTTCTTTTGAGCGTCTTCCGACATCGGGATACACCAGAATCCTGATCTTGCGTCTAGCGTTGTGAAAAATGTAGAGCCATTAAGCAACCCCAGAATATCATCAATCACCGGCAATGGGTACGCTACATTCTTAGTGATCTTGTTCAACGCCCGATAGTCGCAACAGAATCGATGTGAACCATCAGGTTTGGTCACGATTACGATCGGAGATGACCACTCTGACTTCGATCTTGCTATTATTCCTGCTTTCAACATATCTTCCATTGCCTTTTCAACAACTTCCCTATTTCTTAATGGAGTTCTATATGGTTTTAAACTAATTGGTGGATGGTCTCCCGTATCTATTTCCATTGTAACTGTTTTTGTCTTTCCCAATTCTAAATCATTAATTGCAAAAACATCCTGATTTTCTTTTATAAGTTGTTCTAATACTTTCTTATTTTCTAGTGGAGCTTTTAACTGTGCCAACAATTCTTGTTCCCTTGTCATTTTATCTAGTGAATGTATTTGGGCTGTATTTCTTCTGAATGGATGTATCAATTCATCCATTTGTACGTTCCCTCTTCTTCCGCGTCCGCGTCTGTTATTAACTCTTTCACTAGAAGTTTCTGGATAATTTGTTCCCGACGTTTCTACTCTATCCGTTGCCAATATGTCACTAATGTTATGTTCTAGTTTGGCTATTACACATCCTCTGTATAATTTGATTTCTCTACCTGTGGTGTTAATGACCATCACTGGAAAGGTTAAGTGTTTATCTAATGATGTTATTCCATCCGGGACTTCTATACCAGGCTCATCAATTACTTCCTTTTGTAATTCAGTGATTCTAACTGTGTGTCCTGCCACATAATATGGGTTTCTCTTTATCTTCGCTTGTATCAAATTAACCGACTGTAGTTTTAACGTCGTGGCCATTTTAATTCTAACTAGTGCCGATATATGCATGTCTTCTTCCATATCTACATACACGTCCTTGAATTTTAATTTGTGTAAATCAAAGAGAAGTCTTACTCCGTTTTTTATTAAAAAATCTCTTCCTATAAGCATGTTTCTATTTAAATCTTTCACTACATGAAAAAGATGTCTTACGTTGATCCCCCCTAATTTAAAATTGATCATTGTCTGTCCAATTACTTGTAAATTCTGTCCTGTAACAGAGTGAAGATTATTATGACTCTTAAATATTCTACTATTTCTCATTATTTTATATAAAAAGCTTTCTTTAATTACACTAACCTGAGCTCCTGAATCAATTAATGTACGAACTCTATATTTTCCTATTTCTATTATACATGAGCTATGATCTGTTTTATTTTCTGTAAACTGTTTGATTTCATCTAGTTGTAAGTATTCTCTACTCGTCCTACTATGCCTGTTATTAACATATTCTTTAAACCTTGGGACCTTATTATTTTCCCTCCTACTACAGGTCCTATTTAATAGGTAGGGTGCCGGTTTTCCTGCGTTCTTGTACCTGTAAAATTCCTGTGTCTATCTTCAACATTCCTATTCAACCTGCTATTGCCATTTCTACTTTGTGTATTCGACTGGACACGCCTGTTATCACAAAAACGAGAAACATGTCCGCGTTGACCACAAAACCAACAGACTATATTTGTGTTGTTCGTTTTACTTACTGTCTCACTTGTAGGATACCTCATATGTCTTCTTTCATCATAAGCACTTCTATTACTACCTTGTAACGTCTGTATACCTCCTCTCCTATTCCATCCGAACCTTGTTTGTCCTATCTCCATAGGCTCCTCAATCCTGTCTTCTCGACTAGTTCCTATTTCTCGTCCTGTTCTCAATCTAAATCTACGTCTCAAATTTTCTTCTTGTACCGCAATATCTACAGCCTGTGACAACCTCTCGGGGTTCTCTCTCATCAGCTTAAACTTCAATCCATCGGATTTTATGCCATCTACAAAAATCCCGACTAACATCCTCTCTACCTCCTCTCCTCGTACATTCTGTCCTAAGAATGCTTCTTCTGCCAGGTTAATCAACCTATCACTGAACAATTGTACCGTCTCTCCAGTGTTTTGTTTAGACTGTCTCAACACCGAAAACGCATGTTGTGGATCCGTTATTTCCGCGTACTTATGTGCTAGGTCGTCTTTGAACTGTTCCCATGTCTCATCTACTCTAGCCTCTAATTTCCTTCGGATATGATCCGAAACCGGTTCTGTTGCTGCCTGATAAGCAAGTCTCATTTTCTCTTCATCTGATGCAGACACCAAATATGCATATTTCTCTATGGAAGTTATCCATTTCTTAAACTCTCTGGCCTGTCCACCAAACTTAACAATTTCAGTTGCCATTCCCTGTTGTTTTATGACCGTATGAAGTCTACGTACAGCTGTTCCTACCCCCGTCAAAACTTGTGCCAATGAATCCTGTTCCGTCATGCTGAAATATTTACAGTTATTCAAGCAAGAAAAAAACAATCAATACTTATTAATATACAGTCTTAAATTAACCAAAGGATGTTATCTTCCTCCTGAAACTCACTTATTTTCTATCTAATAGAGAAATTTATTTATATTACCCCTTTTCTTGTTGAACTAAATTTTCCAATCGAAAATGAAGTCCTTGACGTCTATGCCCTTGTATGCCGAGACTGAGAAGCACGGTATCTGGTACTCGAGTACTTGAACCAGGATCGACAAAGCGGCTTCAGTACTCCGTAAAGATCAAAAATGCTCGACTGGGCTCGATAAGACTCCACAGGAACAACAACAACGTCGATAAGACAGTGAAGAACGATTGAACGTATCAGCCACCCAGGGACGGGCTCTTGAAACACGGC
This sequence comes from Cepaea hortensis, assembly GCA_963921405.1. Lineage (NCBI taxonomy): Eukaryota > Metazoa > Mollusca > Gastropoda > Stylommatophora > Helicidae > Cepaea > Cepaea hortensis. Next base: position 23,192,701 of record OY992884.1, on the reverse strand, counting down.
AAGGAACGATTGAATGTATCAGCCACCCAGGGACGGGCTCTTGAAACACGGCAAGGAACGATTGAATGTATCAGCCACCCAGGGACGGGCTCTTGAAACACGGCAAGGAACGATTATGATCAGAGGACAGCACTGGCCAGCCCTCTGAAATCAGCAATGAACGATAGTCAGCTTCTCAAAACAACCGACAGTGTAGAGCAGCGGCTGACTGATTTGACAAAGCGGCTCTCTCACATAACGGAGTCCGGAGATGACTTGACAACGGCTCGATTGTAATGACCTGGCCAGCAAAATTTGACGAAGCGGACTGTGTAACAACGATTTGGCTAGCAGAACTTGACACGCAGCTGTATAACAATGACCAAGGCCAGCAAAATTTGACGAAGCGGACTGTGTAACAATGACTTGGCTCGTTACTGGGCTATGGCGATCAAAACCATCACTGGACGACGGCGATAAAAAAAAACAGTACTTCAGCCGAACTTGACAAGGAGCTTCGGTCCAAATCAGCACACCCAGAGTAGCGGCGTCAACATTCTGGAGCAAAGATAAAATTTGGCAACGTTCGTTGATCGTCCAGTATAGCGTGGAGCAGTTATTGTGGCGCTCATCATACAAAAAGAAGCTGACCATCCATTTTGATTATAATCTAACAGCATGCCGTTGATCCAACAAGATGACCCTCAGCTTTGCTTTTTTTTTTTTTTTTCTTCTTCTGGGAAATCACAACAACTACCTCTGGCCAGGCTTTTAGTCGCTGTGTCTCCCCTAAAATATATTACGTCGTTCCATCGTCGTCAAAGGGCTTCTTAAATTCAGTTGCTTGAAGTAAATAATAGGTCTATTTACCGCGACAGTCCAAGCACGGATCCTGACATCGGCGCCATTTCATCCTCTGTAACGGTGTGAAGTATAGAGGACTAACAAGTCTTGGGCGAATACAAATTATCTTTATTGCACATCGATGACAGCTTGATCAATCTTCTTACAACATGGCGACTTCTCCGTTTCAGGCCCAGATGTTTACTGATTCCTAACAACAAACTACGTCACGACTTGAGCATCTTTCTTCCCATTCCATCCCGATGCTCAAGCGTGCTGTAGCCTTTTCCCACCTAATACCCACATTCTGCAGAAAGCAATGGCAAACTTCTGAGCGTAATCTTGCCAAGAAATCAACAGACAGATGAAAAATGCTGCTGTTGACAGCGATGTCCTGTAAAGAATATGCGAATTTTAAAATAAAAAGTATCTTTCTTAGTGTCAAACATGATGTTCCACTAGCGCCAGTCTCTCTCTCTCTCTCTCTCTCTCTCTCTCTCTCTCTCTCTCTCTCTCTCTCTCTCTCTCTCACACTCTCTCTCTCTCTTTTAATGTTGCATATCCCTTACAGTACGTTGCATTCAACACCAGCATTTTTCAGCTGCTGTTGATGTACTGGACATGTTTTACGTTGAGTAGTTTGCCATTGCCCCCTGAACGACCGGCTCACATATCCCCGTAAGTTACCAGCGCGGCGCGATCCGCTGCCGAATCTCGCAGCTGCTGCTTTCACTGCGTTGATATACGGGATTATGAACAATGTCGCTAACGCCTTGGCCAGGGAGACGGCTCTATCTTATAGCCGCATACAATGTTCTACTATCGCCAGTCTTTTTCTCATAGTCGTATATACTGTTCTACTATCGTTAGTCCCTTTCTTATAGTCACATTTACTGTTGTACTAATGTTTATCTCGCTCTTATTGTCGTTATTTCTACAATGGTTAGTCTCTTTCTTGTAGTCAGATATAATATCCTGACCACTGTGGCATGGCTGACATACAGGTCACTGCGATCAAATCATGCGCTTCTCACGAACGAGATCGTAAGTCATTGGAAAACCTCTCATCTTCAAGGTGGGTCCAATCTCCCCTCACGGCCTCAATGTCCAATACAGTTTCATTTAATTTCCACCACCCCCTCCCCCCAATTACAAATCTCCCATCTCCGCAGTTGTATAGTCC
>OY992884.1:22810696-23183196 GCA_963921405.1 Cepaea hortensis | reverse complement strand
CAGGAAGAAAAATAAGAAGAATTACAGGGTGTTTGAAATCAAAAACAGGAAATATATTATTAGAGGAAGGTGCTATAATGAAGAGGTGGAATGAGTATATACTGAGAAAGGCTTAACAGAAGATAGTACCTTAGAAGGTCCACCTATTCTGAAAGAAGAAGTCGCTGACACTATGAAACATATGAAGAAAGGAAAAACAGCTGGGCCAGATGAAATCACAATAGAAGAATTAGAAGTATTTGGAGAATATGGAGTAGATATATTAACCAAAATGTTGAATGATATTTACAGCGGTGGATATTTAATCAGTGATATGCTGAAATCTGTATTTATAGCTATACCAAAAAGACCAGGAGCAATAGATTCTGAAGATTTTCGTACAATTAACCTTATAAACCATATCACTAAGCTTCTACTTGGAATCATAACGAGAAGAACCAAAAAGAAAATAAAAATGGAAATTTGTGAAGAAACAGTGTGGATTTGTGGAAGGAAAGGGCACAAATAATGCAATTTATACATTACGGACACTAATAGAAAGGTCAATAGAGAAACAGAGAGACATATATTTGTGCTTCATAGATTATACTAAGGCATTTGATAAAGTAAAACATGATGAACTGATTAAAATGTTGGAAGATATCAAAATTGATGGAAAAGATGTAAGAATAATAAAGAATGTTTACTGGAACCAAGTAGCAGCAATTAAAATTGGAAATAAAGAGGGTAGTTACGAACAGATAAAGCTAGGAGTTAGACAGGGGTGTGTCTTGTCACCAGATCTTTTCTCCCTGTATAGCGAAGTAATAATGAGAGAGATCAAAGAGATGCCAGGAATACTAGTTGGAGGTTATAATATAAATAATATACGCTATGTAGATGACACAGTATTGGTGGCGGATAATTCAACAGACCTACAACAATTATCAAACGTTGTAGTAACAGAGAGTGCAAGGAAAGGACTCTCCTTGAATATCAAGAAAACAGTAACAATGGTAATATCAAAGAAAATGGTGACACCAAAATGTGACATAGAAATAGAAGGGAAAATCCTTAACCAAGTGGATAATTTTAGATACCTAGGGGCAACAGAGATTAGGAGCAGAATATGGCAGGGAAAAGCCGCATTTAAGTAAATGAAGAGTAGCTTATGCAATAAGTCACTATCACTGAATGTAAGAAAGAGAGTGCTGAAATGCTATGTAGAACCGGTTTTGCTGTATGGCAGTGAATCTTGGAATGCAAATGAACAAATTAAGAAGAAATTAGAAGCAACAGAGATGTGGTTCCTGAGACGAATGTTGCGAATTCCTTGGACTGCCAGAGTAACTAACGACGACTGCCTGAAACAGGCTAATGAAACTAGAGCAGTATATACAACAATAAGACAGAGACAAACATCTTTCTTCGGTCACGGGATGAGAATAGAGGCATTGGAGAACATCGTAACAACTGGAAAGATCGAGGGGAAGAGAGGCAGAGGCAGATCAAGAGAAATGATGCTGGATGGATTGAGACGGTGGCATGGAGGAATATCAGCAGCAGAGTTGATCCAGAAAACCAAAGACCGAGATCTGTGGAGAGCCATGAACGCCTACGCCAGCCGGCACGGCACTTGATGATGATGCTGTTTTTATACACGGTTCTGTCAACTATTGTCACATTACATTCTTTTAACACAAAGAAACACGTACACCTTGACACATATATATATATATATATATATGTATATATATATATATATATATATATATATATATATATATATATATATATATATATATATATATATATATATATATATTATCCTAAGTATTCTTACATTATACCTAACATTACAATGCAGCCGCTTTCTTCCTTTCTCAGATAAAGTATATTGGATAGAATCACAAACCCATTACAATTGTATGCGGCGCCTAGACACGATCACGTCATCACCATGCCTGACGAATTGCAACCATCGTAAATTACCCAAATAACTAGAACTGTACAAACAAATGTGAAACAAAACATTCACAAACTTCGTCTCTCTCCAACAACACTATCCAGGTGTGGGCTACACAATCAAACTGTTTGGAGTCTTCTGTATGACTGGCCTCTCTAAAATGCACATGTGAAAGATATATTGATGCTTTAGAGCAGTGGTTCTCAACTTTTTTGGCCCATTCCCCCCTTCTCCATATTTTCAGAACGCCATTCCCCCCTTCCTATCAAAAATTTGGCTCGTTCCCCCCTTCACCGTATTTTCAGAACGTCATTCCCCCCCTTTCATATTTCCTATCTAAAAATCCCCTCACTCCTACACAGTATACGTAAAAGTGGAAGGCAAATGTAGTAGCATATACTAAAACAAGTCTAGACATCCACATAAAACATGATTTGTGGGTCTACTTACTTTATAAAATGAATATTAGAAGGACGAGACATACATAATTGTATAGTATGCAGGGAAAAACTATGTCAAGTAATCGGTTCTTGTATTAACACGATCTTGAAATGGTCTTCATTCCCCCCCCCCCTGGAAACCCTGAAATTCCCCCCTAGGGGGGAATTCCCCACCGGTTGAGAACCACTGCTTTAGAGCAACCGTGTGTGACTTGAGAACAGGTGTATGTTCCTTTAGAACAACTGTGTGTGTTCTCAAGGCACACACAACTGTTCTCAAGGCACACATAACTGTTCTGTGCTGAGCTCAGAACAATGAGCTGAGATGGCCAAACATGGCAGCCTACGCTTATCGGCATTGCACATGTTGATGATGGTGATGGACTATGCTTTCTCTAATAGGTAATTGTCGCGAAGCAGCTTACTACTATCCGACTATGATGTGTTGAAGGGCCATCGAATTTTGCACGCTTGAATGCACAGAAGGAATAGGCCACCAATGGTTACGTCACTCAGCAGGCGACTAGCTCAGACGTCGAAACATCATCCGACCAAACACACGACATTATCAGCTTTGTTAACGCGTCCACTATAGATTTGTTTCTATGAATGGGCATCATGTCAACATGTGCCAGAAACATCCACGAATTACAGCCATCTACACCTATGATGCAGCGACCGTTGCTTTCATATCGGATCCAAATGAGACATCTACGCTTGAGCCTTACATTGTTAAGCTATTCAGATAGAAGTAAGTATTGTCCTATACGGGCCACTAAATGGACACCCCTCGTGGAATACTGTTTGTGTTGTAGTGTTCCTATATGGGTCACTCACTGGATACCCCTCGAGGAATACAGTTTGTGTTGTATTGTTTCTATTCGGACAACTCAATGGTTACAACTCGAGGAATACTGTTTGTATTGTATTGTGTCTATATGTGTCACTCAATGGATACCCGTCGTGGAATACAGTTTGTTCCTATACTGACCACTCAATGGATACTGCTAGTGGAATACTGTTTGTGTTATATTATTCCTATATGTGTCACTCAATGAACACCCCTCGTGGAATACTGTTTGTTTTGTATTGATCCTATAAGTTTCACTCACTGGATGTCCCTCGAGGAATACTGTTTGTATTGTATTGTGTCTATATGTGTCACTCAATGGATACCCGTCGTGGAATACAGTTTGTTCCTATACTGACCACTCAATGGATACTGCTAGTGGAATACTGTTTGTGTTCCATTATTCTTATATGTGTCACTCATTGGATACCCCTCGAGGAAAACTCTTTGTGTTGCATTGTTCCTATATAGGTCACTCGCTGGAAACCGCTAGTGGGGGGGGGGGGGGGATTTTTAGGTCTTCCGGGGGGGGGGGGGGGGTGATTAAGATTAATTCAAGATCGCATTAATACAAGAACCGGTTACTTGATATTGTTTTTCCCTCTAAATTTTACGGTTATGTACTTCTCGCACTAAAGAAATTCGTTTTATAACGTAAGTAGACCCGCAAATTACGTTTTATGTAGATGTGTACACTTGTTCTAGTATGTGTTATTAACTTTAGCTTCCATTTTTATGTATACTGTGTAAGCGTGGGGGTTGGGGGGGGGGGGTATAGAAAGGAAATTCGAAAGGGTGGGGGAATGACGTTCTGAACATATGGTAAAGGGGAGGGGGGGGGGCATGGGCCAAAAAAGGTTGAGAACCACTGATCTAGAGCACTGCTTCTCAAACTTTTCACTTTCGCGGACCGACATAAAATTTTCCTTTTGCACCAGGGACTGGCGCCGTTCAAAAAAATGTGTCTCCTTGTAATCCGTAAATAAGGCTATATTACAGCTGGTAGAAAAGGTGGATGTGTAATATAATCGGACAACGAAAATCACGTATGTTCTGCATCTTATGATAATCAGCAAATTATAATGTGCATCTTTCTCACACAGGAAACAAAAGAAACGCACGTCGTAAACAAACAAATGTCGTCGACCGGGCCGGCTTTTAGTATCGGTCTCAGCTGGTTACTATTTTTAACTTTCCCTTTGAACCAATGATTCGCTTCTCTTTAAAAATAAATACTAATTCGGCAATACGGCTGCAGGCTCAATTTATTTTCAAATTAAATTACCATAGTTTAGTTTAGTTAGTTAATCGATGGATCAACATAACGGCACACGGGTGTAACCCATAAGTGCTCCGTTCTCCTCCTAACTCAAACCTCGTAAATCACCATAAAAAGGGTGCGGATATCATTTTTTAAGAAAAGGACAATCTTGTTTCTAAAAAGTTCTAAACAATCCCCAAAGGACAAAATATTTTACTTTTTTCTTACGTTTATCAACTCACTGTGGGGACCGCAAAGAAGGTCTTGCGGACCGGTACCGGTCCGCTGACCATCACTTTGGGAAGCACTGGTCTAGAGTAGTATTGCTGCTCGCCTGTAAAACTAGCCCACAAAGAGTAATACGTAATGATTGATATCTGGTCAAGTATTGGGTGTCTCAGTAGTGAAGTGGTTACGTCGCTCGGTTCACGAGTGCACCTTTCTTCGCGCTGGAAATAAGGAGTTCGTGCTTTGTGTGACGCTTTCGGCAAGCCGTCTTGCTAAAAGAGACCAAGCCTTATGAGGTAAAACCCGGCGCAATGAAGTCGATCCTGTGGCCTATTATAAATTGTGTTTATCTGGTCAAGTAGTAACTAATAGCAGGGTAAGTTAATAAGTAAGTCACAAATGGATGTAGAGAAATAACTAAATATGATAACAACTTGAAGCCAGTTTATTTTTATACATACATTGTCCCTTTATTTCTTAACATAATTTCCACCAACATTGATGCACCCATCGTTTTATCAGTCCTCCCAAACCGGCTGCATAGAACTGCGTGCTCTGTTTTCTAAACCACGTGTTCACTTCACATTCAACTTCGGCGTCAATCGTGAAATGTCTCCCGCCAAGGTCGGTTTTCAGTGCTTATGCTGACAAATGTTTATCCCGTAAAGCTGTGCATAGCTGGGTAGAAAACGTTACGAGGGCGAGTCAATAAGTAAGTCACACAGTTCTGTGGGATGGCAGGTAAATGAAAACAAAGCATGCTGTTCTATGCTGAAGGTTTTGGAGGACTGATAAAACGATGGGATATGTGCATCAATGTTGGTGGAAATTATGTTGAGAAATAAAGGGACAATGTATTTTTTTACAGCCATTTGTGACATATTAACTTACCCTCGTACCATATGCATGTAACATGCGATGTAAAGTACCAGCCATGTGCGAGGACACGTTTGTGCAAATACAGGATGCCGCTATTACCAATATCATTTTCACCACTAGAGATCTGAGAACCATGGGCCTCCAAGATTAGCGTTTCTTGCATGTCTTTTTGCTTGACGACGCAGTCAACCCCTATCATGTATTGGCTGTTTGTGATTATTTAGACAAATTTTACTATTAGTAACTTGCTATTGCTTTCTGAATGACCAAATTAGAAAATCAGCGCGAAGTATTATGCTCCGTATCCACCTAGGGCTTTTTAGGGAATCCAGTATTTAGGGACTGTAAAACTACGTGTAGTACCCCTAGGCCTCAGGCGCCGATCTTCTAGACGCGATGAGATAAATAACAGTTGACTAAAGGATTTGTGGATCAGTCCAGACAGCTTTGAAAACAATACGGTTTTAGGAACAAAATATATTGCTGATGTTATCATTTCATCCGGATCAATCACGAATACGATAGTTCTGAATATACAATGAGGTCACATGACGGTCTTACCTATTTTACAACTTACCAGCAAGTTGTTAGTAACGCCTATCTAGGTCATTTGACCGCAGTTTTATTCCAGAGAATACAATGTCTGTCAGACTATGGGTATTTGTGTGCTGTATTGCAGTTGTCAAGACATATGGTAAGATATTAGTTAAATAACACCATTGTTGTTAGAAATATACATGCAGGTACAGGGGATTGACATACAGATAAACCTGGAGGCAACATTGCAGAGATAAATAGAAGGAAACATAGAAACATATATAGGCAGACAATATACAGGCAGATGCATGGATAAATAGGAACAGACAGACAGTCAAAAGAAAAATGCATAGATCACGGACAGACGGATTTACGACAACACAATACAACGTTAGTCGCATGCCTTGTTGTTACTTTCGGAACGGCCCGTACCCATACCATCGGGTTAACCGTATGAGAATCTACTGCCACATAGTCTGCGGTTGATGTCGAGCCCTAAACCTGGGTCGTCGGGGGATTGTGTAACTGCGTACACTAACCCTTAAAACAAAGAGGAAGACACAGAGGAGGACACATGAGTAGGACACAGATGAGGACACATGAGAAGGACACAGAGGAGGACACAGAGTTTTCAGTTTGAAATTTGCTTCTATTTGCCTGTTTTTGTTGTTGAGATTAGCCATCTCGTCCTTATAGTAGCTGTCGTTTCTCTTCAACGTTTCACATACTTTCTTTTTCGTGCAGGACTTCATCGATGCCAACCTGGCTAAGTCATGCTGGATATTGTTGTAAATCTGTCATTTACAAGACCCAGGTTGTCGTGCATTTTTGGTCAGCCTCTTTGCTTGTATCATGGTGTGCATTTGTTTCTTTTGCTGGATAATCAGGGCTGTAAATGGTATTTGTTTGTTTCATTGGTGCCATTGCTCTTGATGCTTCTGGTCTATATTGCACCATCATTGTAAGGCATGTCTGTAGTTTGCAATTCAGGTTGCCTCTTCGATGTTGTAGAGAAGACAGGCCCATATATTTTGCTCCATCCGAAACAGAAGACGCGTTTTCTCTGTCTCTTTACCTTCCAGAAATGGTTGTCTTTGCAAAGACTCTTTGCCATGACATTATAATTATAGTATAACTAATGTCAGTTATCCAGTGTTATATTAACAATAATGTACATCATCGATGCACAAAGGTAGTTCAGACTTGGTCTTGGATTTCCTGTCCGTCTTCAGAGGAAAATGGGACAACAGCGCTGGCGTCCAGGCTGGACTGACCAACGGCCTCATGAATGCCAGGTTCGTGCCAGTGGACCTCCCAGCGTTTCGCCCTGTAAGTTCATGCTTCTGATGTCGCTGCTGCTAACTTTACCTTTGTCATCAGTTGATGTTAGCAATACGTCCTCACGTTGATGCTAGTTATAAATGTATTCTGATGGTATAGCTAACTGTACGTTAGTTTTGGTATCACAGCTAACTTTACGTGTGTTCTGATACGTTTATTCTGGTGTTACAGCTAACTATGTATTTGTTTCTGCTGCTACACCTAATTGTACTTGTGATCTGATGTTGTACCTAACTGTACTTGCATTCTGGTGTAACCTAATTACTCATGTCTTCTAGTGTTAATGGTAACTATACGTTTGCTCTTGTCAGCGCTAACTTTACGTACGTTATGATTTTAAGCTAATTATACAATTGTATTAACGGCGGGTCTAACTGTACGTTTCTTCTTGTGCTGGCGTTGTCTATTTATTTATCATGATGTTTGTACTAACTATATATTTATTCTAATGTTGGCCATATCTATACGTTTGTTTATGATGTTGGTGTTAATTGTATGTGTGTTCCTATCTTGGTGCAAATTATAATTGTACCTATATACTTTTCTGCTACATATGTTAGCTATATTATTGGTTCTGATGAATTTACTAACTACACATTGTTCCAATTTTGGTGATAATTATACGATTATTCAGATGTTTTTTGTTTTTTTTTTCATTTTACGATTGTTTTGATGTTAATATTAACTGTACGTTTGTTCTGAAATTAGCGCTAAATATACATTTGTCCGAGTGTTACTATTAACTATAGGTTTCTTCATGAATTTATTCTGGAGCAGGATACAGCTATTCGTGTGTTATGTTGTTGGTGCTAGAGGTACATACGGGAATTCAAGGTTAAAGTCCAACTGATCGGTGTAGCAAACGACCTCCTTATTCCGACAGTTGCGCACTGGAAGTTCAAGCGCATTAAACCCCTCAGACATGCAGCTTGCCGGAATAAGACTAACCGCGCGAACAATACATATGGGATTACAAATACGCATGTACCAAGTCAGTTACAGACTTGTGTAGAACTTAACTCGTATGCCAGATCAGGCTCCCTAAACAATTGTTTTACGGCAAGCTGCGTTGTGGTAAACGCTCCCAAGGCGGCCAGAGGAAACTCTTCAAGACACTCTAAACATCTCACTTAAAGCTTTAGGAATTCATCAAGGCGCTTGAAGTGTCCCTTATAGCCCTGTTACTTATTGGATTGAAAAGTGTATTCAATACGCACACATTCCCCAACAAAGCCCTATAGTCAAGTTGTGCTAATCTGTTTCAGAAAACAATGGTGTATTTAGAGAATGCACTCAACGGAACAGTGTTCAGCATGTTTCTTTGTGAGGTGAAAGAAGATACCAGTAGCAACAACACCGTCCTCCTTGTACCATATGTTTTCAACAGTGATAGGAAATACAAGTGTGTATATTTATCAATCTATCTATCAATATATCTAACTATCAAGCTATCTATCTATCAATCTATAGCTCATTCAGTCAACCAATCAACATATCAACCAATCTATCTATCTATCTATCTATCTATCTATCTATCTATCTATCTATCTATCTATCTATCTATCTATCTATCTATCTATCTATCAATCTATCTATCTATCTATCTATCTATCTATCTATCTATCTATCTATCTATCCTATCTATCTATCTATCTATCTATCTATCTATCTATCTATCTATCTATCTATCTATCTATCTATCTATCTATCTATCTATCTATCCATCCATCCATCCTTCCATCCATCCATCCATCCATCTATCCATCCATCCATCCATCAACCCACCCACCCACCCATCTATCTATTTATCTATCTATCTATCTATCTATCTATCTATCTATCTATCTATCTATCTATCTATCTATCTATCTATCTATCTATCTATCTATCTATCTATCCATCCATCTATCTATCTATCTGCCTGCCTGCCTGCCTGCCTGTCTGTCTGTCTGTCTGTCTGTCTGTCTGTCTGTCTGTCCGTCTGTCTGTCTGTCTGTCTGTCTGTCTAACTGTCTGCCTGCCTGCTTATCTGTATGGATGTTTACATGTATGTATATCTATGAACATGGTTATCTGTTTGAATATATATATATATACAGGGTGTAACAAAAAGATGTACTCACTCTTTGATAGACGATTAATAATGTATTCTTTGACAGACGATTAATAATATACGGGCTTACCTCGATGCAACACATCCAAACAAATGGATTGGCAGAAGAGGTAGCGTTGAATTTCCTTCGCGTTCACCAGACCTTACGCCAATGGATTTCTTTTTATGTTGATATCTTAAAGATAAGGTTTATACCGCAAAACCAGCGACAATCGAGGATTTGAAAAATTAAATTCGAATACAATGTCTTGCAATTCCAAATGAAATGTTTAGCAATGTTGTTGAATCCATTGTTGGACGTTATCAGCTGGGTTTGGAAAAATGAAGGAAGGCAATTTGAACATTTGCGAACATGACTGAAATGAGAGGGATCATTCTACATCAATTTATTTATTTATTTAACTCCTTAGGATTGTGTGTTTGTCAAGACACATCTTCTTACACACAAAATGCATGAGAATTGGACGGTCAAAGAGTGAGTACATCTTTTTGGGACACCCTGTGTGTGTGTGTATATATATATATATATATATATATATATATATATATATATATATATATATATATATATATATATATAATCGGCTTTGTAGCGAAGGAGTACGAATGCAATTAGCAATCCCGCATACCGTGTTTGAGATACGGCTGCGAGCGGTTGGAAGCATACCGCCTTGCATTGGTTTCCATACAATGGTATAAGTACCGGTCGTTCAGAAAGCAAAAGCAATCAACTGAACGTAAACTTACCCATTTCTCACAGACAACCAACAAATGTTTGGAGTCCCCAAACCACAGTGAGGATTAATGTGGCCAAAGTATATTAGTTTCCGAGACATGAGACTGTTTACATGTAAGCTTTCTTCCGTTGTCAAATTTGAAAGATTTTCTGTATTTTTCTATTGTTTTGTCACGATAGTCTAAGACTGTCACTGTTGTTTTGTCACGTTAGTCTAAGACTGTCACTGTTGTTTTGTCACGTTAGTCTAAGACGGTGTCTCTTGTTTTGTCACGATACACTAAACATTTTTATGTTGTTTTGTCACGATAATCTAAGACTGTTTCTGTTGTTATGTCACGTTAGCCTAAGAATGTCAGTGTTGTTTTGTCACGCTAGTCTAAGACGATTTCTCTTGTTTTGTCAAGATACACTACATTTTTTTTCTGTTGTTTTGTCACAATAATCTAAAACTGTTTCTGTTGTTTTGTCACGACATTTAAGACTTTGTCTGTTGTTTTGTAACGATATATAAGACTGTGTCTGTTGTTTTGTCACGATATATAAGACTGTGTCTGTTGTTTTGTCACGATATCTAAGACTTTCTGTAGTTTTATCACGATATCTAAGTCAGTTTCTGTAATTTTGTCATGATAATCTAATTCTGTGTCTGTTGTTTTGTCACGGTAGTGTAAGGCTGTTGCAGTTGTTTTCTCATGATATTCTACAATTGTTTCTGTTATTTTATCACTGTTGTCTAATAATGTTTCTGTTGTTTTGTCACGAAAGCCTAAGAAAGTTTCTGTAACATTTGAGCTCAAGAGCCCATATTCTTTAAAATACGAAATGATTGCGAAAATGGTATATGATCAGCATGTTACCACCAAGAAGATGCATGCTCTCAACAAATGTACTTGTACTCTCTCACCGGTGCTGTGCCAGTGGTTCTAAATACTGGTTAATCTATGGCCAGCCTGTGTGTAACTTTATGTGAGCTGCCCCGATTGTTGTTGATTACAGAGCCAAGATATTGACAGAATGTAACATTTTAAATGTCTTCCTTGTTGATTTAAATCTATGGTCGGTATGTAGTTTTCTTCGCAGACATTATTTGTGCTTTGTTTAAGTTCAGAATAATGATTTTGATTTTCACTGGTCGAAAATTTTTGAAGATCCCAAGCCGGCTTGCTAAGCCAGTCACAGGTTTAGGACAAAAATCTGACCATAGGGAGTCCATTCCCTACGGCGAGCCATATCCCCGTTAACCCATGACCTCACGGTCATAAGCGGACACTCTCACGCAGTTTATACTTCACCTCGACACTGCAAGGTACAAGATGAACATTATGAGATAAGATGAGATGAAATATCCCTTACCGAACGTTGCAGTCAACTCCAGCATTTTCAGCTGCTGTTGATGTTCTTGGCAAGATTACGCTCATTAGTTTGCCATTGCTTTCTGAGAGACCCTCTCACATATCCCTTAAATAACCAACGCGACGCGATCCCCTGCCGAATCTCGCGAAGCTATTTTCCTCACTTTTATAAACGGGATTACGGAGAAAGTCGTTAACGCCTTCACCAGGGAGTACGGCAAAAATCAATACTATATATATGTAATTAAATCTATGACACATTTGCACACACAGGGCAGGAGAGTTCGACTTGGATGATCTGTATAAGGTGACACCGGGTGATCTTACAGATTTTAAACAGTGCATGGTGAAGTTCGAGACTTCGGATAATGGGACTTTTTCAGCTCCGTGCGCACACTGTAATGTGAAATTAAATCAGGTAATCAATCTACTGTGTCGTTATGTTGATATCTCGTTGTCATTATGAAGTTATTTTCGTGTGCCTATCTGTGGTGTTATCAGCGTGTGTCATGTCGATTTGTAAAAAGGTCACTAATATTGAATGTAAGAAAAAGAGTGCTGAAATGTTGTATGGGACCAGTTTTGCTGTATGGAGTGAATCATCGAGCGTACATGAACAAATTTGGAAAAACTTAGAAGCAACGGAAATGTGGTTCATTGGACGAATGTTGCGAGTAGTAGGGTTGCCAGAGTAGCTTATATAGAATAACTGGAAGAGACTAATGAAACTGGAAAATTATATTCAACTATATTAAAGAAACACACGTTCTTTGTGCATGTTACCAGAAAGAAGGGATTGAATAACAATTTGACAGATGAAACTATCAGTGGGAAAAGAGGCAGAGGCAGACCAAGAGGATTGATGCTGGATGGACGAAGACGGTGGCGTGGAGGAATATCATCATTAGAGTTTATCCAGAAAACCACACACCGACATCTGTGGAGAGACATGCACGCCTACGCCAGCTGACATGGCACATGATTATGATGATCATTGTTCTTACATCTCAAACAATCACCAGCGTCTGGAATCAGCTCTGTGTTCTAGTTTTGATGACTCGTTCTGACCATGTCATGCCCCTCCTAGGGATCGTGTCTATAGTGTAGGGAGACAGATGCATCGCCACCGCCTGGGGAGAATTTCGAGTTAAGGAGTGACCAGAGGATCTGATCAACACGTATTACTCCACTCCGAGGAAATGCCAGACGGACACATTATTAGACTTCAACTGGCAACATCAGTATTAGGACTCTTCGCTGCTTGTTGAAAATAAGAACGGAACAGGTACGGGTGTGTCCCGAGTCCGGGTATGTCTGTGGTTAACTAAACACAGCTCAACACAAGCAGATCATTCAGATATGTCTCTGTGCCTTCCTCTTGTTCTCTTCCATCGTGCTTGCCAGTTGTCACCAGGTTTCTAAGGTTAACTCGCCTCAGTAGGTTTAAACGGTTTCTTGACTGTCTACAACAAATGCTTGTAATTGTAGGATTTGTAATGTTGGATTTGTAATGTAGGATTTGTATTGTGGGATGTGTAATGTAGGATTTGTAATTGTAGGATTTGTAATGTTGGATTTGTAATTTAGGATTTGTATTGTAGGATTTGTAATGTAGGATTTGTAATGTAGGATTTGTAATGTAGGATTTGTAATGTAGGATTTGCAATGTAGGATTTGTATTGTAGGATGTGTAATGTAGGATTTGTAATTGCAGGATATGTAATTGTAAGATTTGTAATTGTAGGATTTGTATCGGTTTGCCGGCTCTGTGGTGAAGGGATAACTCAATTCGTAATACCGCATAACGCGCTCAAAACGCAGCTGCTGGCGATTTGAAACCAGGCCGCCGTGCGTTACTTTTCATACAATGAGGTACGGTCATTCAGAAAGCATTGGTAAACTACTTATAATAAACTTCCCAATATCACAAACAGCAAACGAAATTCTGTTGTTGACTGCGACGTCCTGTAAATTATATGCAACTGACTTTAAACAAGGAAATCCTCATCTACTCCTCGATCTGTTCCAATTAGAGGCAGGATAATAACTTAACATGAAGCCTGGCTAGACGGGACCGCTTTTGACATGTCGTAAGGGCATGAACCACAGAAAGTGTGAGTGATGAAGTCTGCAGGAACACAAATGAAATGGTGGAAACACATAGTGACTAAAACATCTTCATCAGCAACCGTAAACCCATACAGATATTACCAGAGGCAGATATGAACTTGTTGATGCAACAACATCGAAGATATGTATGTGATCAAGAGAAGGTGTCAGAACAAAATAAAACGTGTATATGTGTAGACTTATTCTGGCAATAATGAAATAGATGCTCGTTGTTTGGATGGTTGGGGAGACATTGGACAACGTTGAGTGTTGGCTCATAACTCCGATTATCAGACGTCAGGGAGCCTGAACAGAGAGTGTGTCTATCGCAGTGTTGGTTGTGTAGAGACTGCCAGCACGGCCAGGTAGACGGTACCATTTCTATGGGACAATTTTGTAGTTATTCCCTTTCCATGTCCACACTCACTTTATGACATTTCTTTCTGTTGATGCATATCTCTGTTCGTCGGTTGTGATAACTCACGTGATGATTGTCTTGGGTTCCAGCCTCACCCCTTGTGCTACCTGACATTCGGCTGTGATATTTACACACTGGACAGGCCAGCATCTGCCACACAGACTGGTAAAGCTGTACACGATGTGTTCCACTTGAACGGCCCCAGGTATTGTTGTTAGTGTCATCGTCATCATCGTCATTATCATCATCTCGTCGTCATCAAAGACGTGCAGTATTGTAACAGACATATATGTATAAGTCAAGATAAGAGACAGTGCTACACCAGTTAGTACCAGTATTGTTCTTAGTAGAGAACTAGTTATCACCAAGTTTGACCTCATATATGTCTTTCTCTGTCGTTTAAAAAATCGCTTAAAAGTCGACAGGGTCGACTTTATTGCACCGGGTTTTGTCCCATATGGCTCGGTCTCTTTCTGCAGCGCGGAAAGCGTCGCACAAAGCACGAACTCCGTAGCTCTAGCAACGACCCTCAGGAGTCTCCGAAACATTTAACTCGTGAACCGAAGTACGCGGACCGGAATCGAAACCACAACCTTCGGAGCCCGAGTCAAACGGTTTGGCCACTTCGCCACTGAGACTCTTACTGTGTGCTTGCTTTAAGTAAAGCTAAATTAATTAGCAAGGCTTATGGGTGCTAGTTGCCATGTCAATCGAGTGTCATTGATGATTTATAGTGTATGTTTACGTATTTATTTTATCCTCTACAAATGTTTACTTCTTTAAAAAAAAATAATAAGCACACTGGAGAAGTAATACATAAATAATAACAGTTACATCAGTCTATACCAGTCGTTCTCTCCGGAATGGATCTTCAGCAATGTGTGTCTCTTGCCATGATTGTGAAATATGTATCCACTTTCCAGTATTTTCTAACATGTTATTCTACCCCTGGAATCTCTGTCTTTCTCGCGTACTTCTCCTAATTCCTTGCTTCATTTAATATGGTAGCCAGCAATTCACCAAGTCACTGTGTTTACCAACGCTAAGTGGTTCGCCAGTGCTGGACTATGTTGGAAAATGCACTTTATATGTCTGTCTCAGTAGTCAAGGACAACAATGTTCTTAGATACACCTTTAATAACATTGCACGGAAAACGGCTGTCATCATCTCAGACAAGGCATCTGCTAGAATATGTTGGGACATTCATTTTTATATGTTTGTCTCAGTAGTCAAGGACAACAAAGTTCTTAGATACATCTTCAACAACATTGCACGGAAAACGGCTGTCATCAACCCAGAGAAGACATCTGCACTAAGGTGTTAACAGAACAACATATTTATCAATGATGATATATCAGGTATTACAACTAGTGGCAGAGTTATCACAAGAGAGAACACACTCAGTGACCTGCGATTAACCTTTGGCAGAAGCTGGTCTTTCAGCGATCATATGCGGGAGGCAATGGCAAGCACAAAGAACGAAAGCAGTGTATTGAAAAAAGATGGCAGCGGCGGGCATGGAGCAAAGATGGTTCAGAATGTACCAACACGTCGTTGTGTTGGATGAGTATCTCACTGCAAGAACTAACAATAAATTGGGCCATGTGAGTGATTTCCAGCTGTACAAGTGATATACCGATTACATGTATGCAATATATAACGGCCCAGCCCTCCAGTTATGAGAGGTACACGGTGTTCCAGACCAAGAAACCTTAAGAGACTGAGTCAGACATGAAGCGTCCCCTATTTTCAGTGATGCATATCATTTGCAAGACATTGATATCAAGGCCAGTTTGGTTATTTTCTAGGCAAGTGTACGTTCACTAGCATGCCATTGCTTTCTGCACTAGCAGTCAACTGTTAAGTCCGGCTTATCAATGGAGGATTTGAATTCACTAACCCACATCGGCGCAAGGGAGTGTAAGACCTGTTAAACTGCCAGCCACGCTGACCTTTGCTAATGGATACAGGTTGAAGAGAGGCAAGTAAAGGATGGCAACAGTTGCAGATACAATCAGTCAAGTCTGTTAAATGGACATGATAGCGCATTAACTGTTAGTTAGTTAGTTAGTTAGTTAGTTAGTCGACAGATCATCCTCATTGCACATTGAACCATTCAGTCCATAAATGCTCGGATCCCCTCCTCAGCAAATGCTGCAGCGTGTAGCGGCTCACGACACCAGTTCTGTGTTGGTTTATCAATCTTCTTTGGCTTCCTGCCTAGTGTTCTTGTTTGGCCACACCTCTTTTAATTTGCTGTTCTCACAGTCTGATCATGGTTGTAGATTCGCAGTTATCACTTGGTTCTCGCAACAGTCTTACTTCTCGTAGTGCATTCAGAATGTCAGCCTGGTCCATGGCGCGTCCGCCCTCTACATTAGCCATACCTGCGAGCTTGTCAGCTAGCTCATTTCCTTGTACTCCCGCATGCCCTGGCACAAAGATGAAACTAATCTTTGCTAGCCGAGGCCGCTCCAGAGACAGCAACTAATCTCTTCGGATCCACCCCGTCTCTATCCTCTTGAGCATACCCATTGAGTCGCTATGGACACATGCCCAAGTGAATGTCTATCTCGAACCACGTTATTGTTTTACTTACTGCCAAGACTTCCATAGTCAGGCTACTTGTGGTCTCAACAAAACGACCAGAGTCCTCCGTCACAATTCTCCCTATGGCCCGCGCCGTAAAGGCCCCTGAGCTTCTCACATATCGGACGACAGACCCATCTGTGTAAATGACAGCATCCCCGTCTAACGAATTCTCGAAAATCAACGCTTGTACTTCCGGCTCCACAACACTAACTGTGAAGCATTGCACGTAGATGGGGTTACATTTGGTGGCCTAGGATGTGAAAGTGTAACGGGTATTAGATAAGTATCCCTGCAGTTGCTGGTAGAAGACAACTCACAGCCTAGCGATGTAGCTTTACACACTGGCGGGTCTGTGGCAGGGGGTAAAACATAGTGTGTGCTGATTTATTGCAATGTATAATGGAGATGGTTTAAAATAGGGCAGTTTGCCACATGCTACTATATCTAGCTTGAGACTGGAAGTTGAGGCTGTGACGGCAGCCGCCTGATGGTTGGAAGGACGACAGCCAGGCTAATTGTTTGTGTAACGGACTCACAGGGTATACGTCGGAAAGTGAAGACTGGCCTGTTTCGGGTGGAGTGGCTAACAAAGCTGGCCATGATAGAGATTGTGGGCCTATTATGGGTTGTGTGTTCAGGCCATATTGTGTGCTGGGCAATGATGGTGATTGTGGGCATATCATGGGTTGTGTGTTCAGGCCATACGTGTGTTCTGGCCATGATGGAGATTGTGGGCATATCATGGGTTGTCTGCCCAGGTCATACGTGTGTTCTGGCCATGATGGAGATTGTGGGCATATCATGGGTTGTCTGCCCAGGTCACACGAGAGTTCTGGCCATGATGGTGATTGTGGGCCTATAATGGGATGTATGCCCTGGCCATATGTGTGTTCTGGCCATGATGGTGATTGTGGGCCTATAATGGGATGTATGCCCTGGCCATATGTGTGTTCTGGCCATGATGGAGAATATAGGCATAGTATGTATTTTCTGAACAGGCTATGCAGGTGTCCTGGACAATGAACAGGCTGACGGATTAGCTGCTGCTGCTGCTGTCCCTCCGAGTGGAGAGCTCATCATAATCATGTGTCATGCCGATAAGCGGAGGCGGTCATGTTTTGCTATCTACCGTGATCACTTGAGTTGTGGATCAGCTCCGTGTTCTCGGCTCGACCACACTACTTGGCCAAGCCATCCTGGTATTTACTGTTCTGCCTCTCCCTTGTTCTCTTTCCCTCAATCTTGCCAGATGTCACTAAGTTCTTCGATGTATGTCTTCGCATAACGTGTCCAAACAATTGTTACTGTCTACGTCTAATTTCTCTAATCAGTTTAGAGTGTTTATTTGTTCCTTGTAGGACTTTGTCAAGAGCTACTTTATGATAAAGATGATGTAACATTCAATTACCAAAGACATTGTACAAACAATTGTTTCAATCCACACCATTATTAAGTGAACAATTTCCTTCTAGATATCCACTGATACATGTTCCGAAAGACTACATCAGTCCATGTGACAAGAGAAACAGAAAATCAATAAAAGACAAGCACGCCGTAGGAGAAGATGACAAGCAATATTGAATTATTCAACATGTATTTCAGCAAGCACTCATAGTAATTATAATTAGAAATCGACATCATGATATATAGAATGCATTGAAGACAGCTTTGCGCTCATAATACATGGAAGACATAATAATGTAAGAAATAAATAGAACACATTATAGTATATAGAAAATTTAGAACATTAAAATAGTTGTGCAAGTATACAGCGGTTGCTTGTTTGTATTCTAAGTGTAATCACAGTATTCTTGTGCACTTCTGTGATATATTCGAGAAGAGGTGACTGACACATAATCAGAACGCATCTGGGACCTGTAGTATAGGACTCTTCTTTGGTTGTTGAAAATAACGACAAAGCATATATGGAAATGTCCCAAGTGTTGTGATTCCGATTATTACATCATCTCAAGTCCAGTGACATACTTTTTTTTTCATATTCTATTTAAAGAACAACAGTCAACACCATCATCTTTCAGCTGCTGTTGATGTCTTGGCAACTTTTATGTTCAGTAGTTTGCCATTGATTTCTGAACGACCGGCTCACATAACTTTCCGTAAGAAATCAACGCGACGAGATCCGCTACCGAATCTCACGCAGCTGTGTTTCGTACATGGGTATACGGGATTACGAACAGCGTCCCTACCTCCTTTGCCAGGGTGACCGGCAGTGACGTACCAACTACAACGTTTACACCATGGGCATTTTCTGTTTGTTTATAGTCAGTCTGGTGTGTTCAACACACAGGACACAGCCTGGCAGATAGACAACATTGGGTGAACGTCTGCTCAGGTCATGCTGTGTACTGAAGAAACACATTGTGAATGGGATGCTCCACGACAGGGAAAACACACACAGAGACAGGCCATTTTGTCGATCACAGTGTTTACCAAACAATGTAAACAATACGCGTCTGTAGATCTTAGAAGGTAATTTCCACCCCTCACCCTGCCCGGCATCCTTGATATTTTAGTGCGTATGTCAAATGCGTCATTTCATCGTAAGACCACGTCAGCAAGCGAGAAGTAGTCGTCACAATTTCTGAATGAACAACATGTAGTCCAGTCACGTCATGTGAGCACTGGTGGCATGGGCTGGCGTAATATTCTGATTGGTTTATTAACGGGTACCTGTCAATGGAAGATCATCATCGCTGGTTACGTGTATGATCTAATTGTAAGATATATTGTTTGACTGGTACCTTGCCGTCTTCACAGACGATAGTTTGCGAAATGGAGTTATACTCCTCCATAACACAACGCTTGGGCTGAATTTAGAGTTGATGTGTTGCCCATGCAGCATGTTTCCTCTCTGTGCCTGCCCAGTTTACTCCAGAGGAAAGGTAACACCAATACGTCTGGAAGAAGAGAAGCTGCAGAAGCTGTCGGACCAGCAAAACAATGCTCTAATTGTCAGGCTGGTTGGAGCTTTGATCCTAAACCTGTTGCCGATAAAGGCTTAGGGCCTGTTCTGCCTTGCCATGACATTTAGCCTGTAGGCTGCATTTCCTTGCACTAGGGTAAAGCTGGTACACTCCCAATTGTGCTCCTCCGTCCGAAGCCATTGGTACAATGTGGGATATTATTTTATAGACGAATGGGCACTCAATGGGCGATATGATGTGGTCATGATCACGCCGGCTGCCTGCACTGTCCACTTTAGCTTTCCGATCTTGGAGCCTGCGCCAATTTTTTAAAAATGTCTGCACCCGACGCAATCCGCAAGGCGAGCGTCAACTCTAGGCTATAGTAGTCACATTAAGATAATACGTAACCAATAACATTATGCACTAGAAGATCACAGGCCACCCGATACATACATTGCCGGAACTCTTTGTACTGGCAGAGTACATTCAGAGGGTTAAATATTGGCCTACTTGGTCCCATGAATCGCCGCCTTAAAGAGACAGTAGGGCTGGCATGGTCCTATAATCTCAAGAGCTATGTTGACGGTAGCGCCACTGCTGGTAGGTCTCCCATGTCTGACATTCTGCAGGTAGATTGAAGACAATCAAGGGCTAGACTAAAGAAAATCCAAAAACATTGCTTATCGACGTCGGATGTACTGAATCACAAGCTTGACAACCAGTGCAACACAATTCTCTTACAAACGGGGCTTAGTACGGACCTTGTTTGATCGTGCTAGAAAGATATGCACCCAGGACACACTGACAGAGGAATTTGAAACTCTGAAGAATGTCTTAAACCTGAATGGGTACTCCACAGGATTTATAAAGCGCCACTGCCAACAGCCCAAACCCAAAGCAGACGTAACTACAGTCCCTAAACTCAAGGTATTCATCCAGTTAACCTTTCGAGGGGATGACGTAATGCAACGTCTACAAGACCGGCTTACTACAGCAGTAGGCCGAACATTCTGTGCGGCAACTCCAGTCATTAGATATAAAACCGTACCAATTTCTACACCAGCAGTCAAAGAGCCTGTTCCTCTGTACGCCACAAACAATTGTATTTACCAATTCACATGTAGATGCCAGGCCGTTTACATTGGTAGAACAGAGAGACAACTTAACAAACGGGTGTCAGAACACATACCTCAATGGGTCAACAAGATACAACACACAGGAGATGCTAGCCTCGTGGGGTCGACACACCGTAAGCTCCCGGCGTCTTCAATCGGTAGGCACATTGTCGACAGTGGCCATATGGTGGACAGAGACACTGCATTTTGCGTGTTGTTTAACACACAAAATACTCGCTTGTTAAAATTTGCAGAAGCAATTATGATCTATCAACGCAAGCCAGAATTGTGCAAACAGAAAGACATGTTAGTTAGCTTAAAATTACCGTGGTAGATAAGTGACATTACTGTGCGAATATGTGTATATTTCAACTTGAAGGATTTATCTAGCTACTTCACGTAAGTTGTGTGATTTCTGCAGTATGTACCTGACGAGATGCAGCGAAATATGTCAGGCAATAAATCGTGCAATCTATTGTTTGTGTCTTCGTTATTCAAATTCTCTTAATAAAATAGTAGTGTTGCCTTCCAGTTGTTGCCTTGGTCTCAGGTATCGAAGCACATATCGTCCGATTGGAGATTTTTTACTCGTGCCCAAAGGAATAGACACAGCTGCAGAGTTGCAGGTGAAGGTCATGCTAAGCCGTTGGTGTCTCTGGAACATAATATCCGAATACATTGTTAAGTTACTATGATCTACTTCAAATGGCTAATACAGCAACCCAGATATGACACTCTGCACTTAACGAGTGGAAATCTATGTGCAGATAAAATAACTTGTGTAGATATTCAATTCCTGTACTTACAGCTCACATCTGGTAATCTATGTCTATGTTGATGGTTGGGATTCGTTGATGTATTCGTTGATTCTTTGTTGATGGTAATCTATGCCTGTGGTTGAGTTTTCAGTTTTAAGTTGATCTGCAGCAGATAAATTACATCTACTGTCAGCCACATTCATCTGTTCAATAACCAATAATATGAAGTTGTTTTACTTTTCTTTAGTATCACCATTAAAGTCTTCTATACGATTAATTTCTAATTTTAAATGTTAGTTGCAATTCCTTTGCAGGACGTTTGCAGTTGACACCAGCATTTCTGGCTGTTGTGATCTCTTGGTAAGTTTACGTTCAATAGTTTGCCATTGCTTTCTGAACGACCGGCACCAATAACATTTCGTTAAAAGCAACGCAATGCGGTCTGTTTCCAAATTGCGTTCAGCTGTGTTTCACCCTTTATGTTTTATATTATACTTATACAATCAAGCGGCATTCAAAATGAATGAAAGATGAGAATACACAGAAAATATTGAATAGCATGTTACATGACATGCGTGCGCTCATCTCTGAGTGACTCCGCTAAGTCTGGACTGGGTGTTAGGCATCTGGTCCACTACTCTCGCCGATGGATTGGAAACTAACACATCCGTCTCCTCTGACTGGCTCCGCAATGTCTGGATAATCATCTATGTGAATTTCTTCAGATGTAGAAACCAGACGTTGCTTTAATCTAGATCTACGAGCGCAATGTAGCGAGTGCACTGTAGCGCTATTGAAATTATTGCACTAGCGCTCTGTGACTATGTATTTTTCCATTGTTGTCAATCCTTGTTAGTTTTTCGCTATTTCTTTGTTGGGGACAATAAAGTTTATGGTGGGATAGTTTGGATGTGCCAAAGCGTCTCGTCACAATCTATGCTGTTCTTAATGTATGCCATGCATCTTCCATTTACTTGTATAATTGCCTTTAGCGATGCTACTCTTGACTTGCGTGTGCGTGAACGTCTGTCCTGTCAATCGCCATATGCATTTGTGCGCTGGTGAGGCTCAACCATAAATCGGGAGATCTGTTCGCAACTTAGACGAGCAATATCTTCTGTGGGCAGCTTCTCGCCTCATATGTGTGTGGTCTGTTCTGGCGGTCAGTCCGTCTTCGGCGAAGGAAATCTGGTTGATCCTATCAGTAATCATACGCTCATTGCTTTTCGCTACCTGTCCGAATAATGGTCTGTCCGATAGATATCTGGTTACCCTTGTCATAAAACTGAAAAATAAAGGAATTGACGGAAGGGCCGTTGCATGAGGATTTCGAGAGCCAATAGTTACAGGGATAACTGGCCGTGGCAGCCTAACGTCCACTGCATCTGTGTTTGTCTCCAGTCGTCTTGCCATGCTAGCCACTGGAACCAGATGGACGCAGACGAGAGAGCGAGGTCGACGGAGTTGCTCGACCACTACCTCGCTATAATCCAAACTAAAGCGCAAATCATTCGTTCTTCATCAAATCAAAAGATGCAATGAATGTATGGTCCTCATCACTATGTGATAGACGAACATCGATAATTGCCCATTGGTAGTTGAATGTTGACTATATTCAGCATGTTCCCCTCTATTGTTCTATCACACTTTGGAATATCACCCAGGGAATTGACCTGGAACTCGAGGGAGAGATAGATGTGGATATTTATGAACGTTTAGGACGGTTTATTGGGATCGTGATGATGTTAATGTACAATGAGGTTTATACTGTGTTAAATACATATTTCGGAAGCGACTATAGCACAGTGGCTATTACGCATGTATACATTGCCTCAGTGAGTCATGTATTATTGATTAGTTTTCATGCGTTCTAATGCTTATCGTTCTTTTGTCGTCTAAAATTAGCTTCATGAGTGATGTTGAATGAAATAATGTATGAGAGGAAATAGAGAAGAAGGGCAGAATGTCCGACAGGCTTGCGTGTCCAATTCTTAACCTATTGAAAATAAAGTTTGTTCGTTCGTCCGTTCGTGCCTACCTGTTCATCTTGATGGGTTCGAATCCCAATCACAGCGAATTGTTTTTCTTTCAAATTGACGTTGTCGTCCTGGTGGACTAATTCTAAACAAACGAAAACCAGTAAATGGTCTGGGGAGTGAAAGTTTTGCTGTGTACACAAACAGACAAAGAGACCTGCAGAATTATATATGTAAACAATATACACATATATACATGTATACGGCAGATGTGGTCAGACACTCTTTGGGATCATGTATACAGTGAGGAAGAACAGATATCGATTTGTGGTGTTCTAGATCAACTCTGCTGATGATATTACCCTATCCATCCGTCTCTGTCCTTCCAGCATAATTTCTTTAGGTCTGTCACTGCTATTCATCCTATTGATCTGTCCAGTTGTCACGATGTCCTCCAGCACCTCTATACTCATCACATGACCAAAGAAAGCTGTGTGTCTCTCTTTCTTATGTTATATACATATATACTTTTCTAGTTTGATTAAGCAGGCGCAAGAGGTTTAATCTCTCACTCCGTGTATTTGATATAGACCACAGAACCCGTCGAGTGTCGACTGATTTATGCGAAAATTGGGATATCTTGTTATGGGCAGTAAACCACAAGGGCAGGAAAAAGGTCTATTTGCATCTACTTTTAACACAAAAATGTGTTGCTGTACACAGAAAATGTGTTGCTGTACACAAAAATAGGCTGGTGTATACACGCATGTGTTGCTGCACATAAAGATGTGTTGCTGTACATAAAGATGTGTTGCTGTACATAAAGATGGGTTGCTGTACATAAAGATGTATTGCTGTACATAAAGATGGGTTTCCATACACACAGATGGGTTTCTGTACACAAATATGTGTTGCTGTACATAGAGATGGGTTGCCGTACACAAAGATGGGTAGGTGTACACATAGATGAATTGCTGTACACAATGAAGGGTTGCTGTACACACACAAATGAAGTGTTGTACACAAAATATGTTGCTATACAAAAAATGGGTTGCTGTACACAACGATGGGTTGCTGTACACAATGGTGGGATGCTTTACACGCACACAAAAACACATACACACAGACATATAAATGTGGTGTTGTACACAAAAATCTGTTTATGTACACAAAGGTGTGTTTCTATACGCAAAAATGTGTTTTGTACACAAAGATGTGTTGCCGTACACCAATATTAATGCTATAACCTACAATAAATACAACTGACCAGGCTTTCTGGGTCTACTTAGACTGAAATGGACACCTGGAAATATCTTGAGAAATGAAGGTCACCTGTGTGATACTGACCATATAATTAGCTATACACTATCCAGCGACATATGTCCAATACGCCTGCAAGCTTGAACAGGGACATTTACCTATGTGGCTGCGATAGGTTGGGGCTCTTGATGGGAATTGTAATTGCCAATTAAACCTCAGTCTATGTGGGGTCTGAGATCCCAGCTGCCTGCTCGGCTACGTGGTAGGAATAATACCTCATTAACGAATGTATGACTGGGCCCAGGCAGTGTTGACAACAATCACGTTAATAAGTTATCCACTTCTGCTATCTGTATTATTTTATATGCGTTACCCTAGGTAAAAGCAATGCATACTAAGTTAGGTGATAAGGCGGGATTGTCTATTTAACAACTTAACTCCGTAGCTGTATCACATGATTAGTCCACAAAAGCCATGTCTGTCAGAATCTGGGTATTTCTGAGCGTCATTGCAGTTGTCAAAGCACAAGGTAAGACACTTGTATTTGTGGCAGATTAGCGGTGTTGTTAGATACATAGATACAGTTAGATTGTTTGTCACGCAGAGAGACATGTAGACAGTTAGATAAAAAGCATAAAAAGATTTTAAAAAATACATACAGATGTTTGTCCATCAAGAATGTTGATGACCATTCATTTCATCAAGTGGGGTTTAAATTATGGAGCCGTGAGGTCTAAGATGGCTGATAAGGCCTATTTTGGCTCGAAATGTTCTTTGAAAATGTGGGCGAAGAATGCTTGACGTTTCTGGAAAAGGATTTCCTGCAATGGTTTTTCTGTCCTGCCTTTTCTTCACAGCTGTCGCAGTCCTGGTTGCCTCACACGTGACTGCACCCTTGCGTAATGATGAACGCCACGAATTTCGGTCTCTGGCTGCAGTCTCCCAGGTGTCATGATGAATTCCAAAAGCATTCAGTGAGATTTTCAGAGTGTCTTTAAAGCGTTTCCCCTGTCCGCCTTGGGAGCGTTTACCACAGCCCAACTCGCCGTAAAAAAATCGTTTAGGGAGCCTGTGATTTGGCATGCGAGTTAAGTCACCAGCCCAGCGAATGTGATTCTTCATTAGCAGAGTGTGGATACTGGGCATGGTCGCTCTTTCTGGGACTTCAGTGTCTGTGATCTTGTCTTGCCATGTAATTTTCAATAGCTTCCTAAGGCAGACTGTGTGGAAGTGGTTTAATTTCCTAGCGTGTCGCTGATAAACAGTCCAGGTTTCACAAGCATACAGATAAGCATACAAAGACACATCTTTTGGCGTAGAGTTAAACAATGGGGCTTAGAATATACTGACCATTGACTCACATGGTTGTGAGCCGTGAACCAGTTCACAATCACCGACGAAGAAGAATATGATTGTTGATCTTAACTGTTACGGAAGTATTCGTAGCATATTATTGACAAAGAGGGAGACTATGCGTGAGATTCTTCATGAACTGAATACAAGATAACACCAAGAGATGGAGAAATATCCGCCTGTGAGAAAATACACTCAACGCAAGAGACAGACGGTGTTTTATATCCATTGAATGCAACCTTCATTGTGGAGACGGCACCTGATTGATTGATTGATTGATTCCAAGACACGATACTGCTTCTGAAGCACTGACCATTGAGAAAACTATAAAAGAGTCCGGCTCGCATAGAAGAGTAGATACTGCAGAAATTAACAATTCCTTAGGAGTCCAAGGACAAGAGGAAGAAGGTAGACACACATAAGAGTGTTACTGGTGTCAAGGAGAATTTGTTACTTGCATCTGAAGAAGACAGACCACATCCTTTGGTCATGTAAGGGAATGGATTACGTCGTGACAAAGGGAAATGTGAAGGGGAAGAGAGGCAAAAGGAGACCACCGTGTCTGCAATGCCTTGTGTCCATCTTCGTGCTGTTCAACTCATGCCTCTTATTCTGTGAACCACTATGCTACTGTGCCGTTACAATGGTCAATTAAACTTCAGTTTCCAAGACATGAGGACGCAAGAGAAATATTTCGGCCACGTTAAAATACACGATATTCTTATAAAAACCATACTGGAAGGCAAGGCTGAGGGCAAGCGAGCAAGAGGTAGACAACGATACAAGTGGGAAGATAACATCAAGAGATGGACAAACATCAGCCTGACAGAATATACAGTCAAGGCGAGAGACAGACAGTGCTGGAGATCCATTGCAGCCAACCTTCATTGACGAGACGGCACCTGATTGATTGATTGGTTTGTTGATTGATTGATTGATTGATTCCTAGACATGAAACTGTTTCTGAACCAGTTGTTTTCGTTGTTCAGTTCATGAAGAGTCTCATGCATATCCTTCCTCTTTGTCAATTATATTCTACAAATACTTCTGTAACAGTTAAGATCAATAATCATGTTCTTCTTCTTCGGTGATTGTGAACTGGTCCACGGCTCATAACCGTGTGTTGCCAAAGGGAAGATGTTTATTCTCAAAATGTTCCTGTGATCTGTTGACTGCGATTGTGCCGTAAGCTCTGAATCCTGTTCAAACTGTACGTGGCTGTGACCAGTCTATGTTTCAATTTAAACACACAAGTCGTAAACAATATATCGCACGATTTATTCATGGCACAGTTGGCTGCATATCGCCTGGTGCATACCTCAGAGTTAAATAGCATGTGTGTGACGTCTTTTGTGTAACCCCATTGTTGTTGGTGACGACGACAAGATTTCCGCAGTTTGTGACATGTTCAGTGTATTCAGTAATGATTGTGATCATTTATTTTTATGTATGTTTATTCGTGTACTTTTTTTCATTTCCTCTTGTAATTCTGAAAAAAAGACTGATCACTGTGTCTCTTGACACGGCGGAGCAATTCTTTTAGCTATCAGCTATGTCTGAGTTAAGGGCAGTGTAAACTGCATATTACTGGTACCATGCAGTCTTAACAGAAGATTACGTTTTAAAAAAAGGCATACTAACTACAACCCATGGCGGTAGCAAATGCGACTGACCAGACTAAATTGCGCTGTAAATATTCGTCCACAATGGATTCTTGTGAACAAATGGCCACCCCCACAGTCTCGCAGACAAGGACGTATAAATAACCTATAACTGCTACCTCTCGCTTTGATACCAATACCGGCCTAGACCAGGGATGGAGTTATACCTCTCCATAGCACAAAGCCTGGGCTGAATTGTAGAGACCATGTGTTACCCATGCAGCAAGATCCCTCTCTCGGACTGCTTAATTTTAATCCAGAAGAAAGGTAATGCCAATGCATCTAGAACAAGACAAGCTGCAGAAGCTGCAGAATCAACAAAGCAACGCTCTAGCTCTCCACCTATCGGAGATCGATCCTAGACTAGTTGCCAACCAAGGCCTGCCCTGACACGACATTTAGTCTTTCTTCGCTCCAGGAAAAGGCTTGTACCCTCCAAATTACGCTTCTCTGCCCCAAGACGTTGGTAAAATGAGGGATGACGGGTGTGGTAAGCGCCGCTCAACATTCGGCGACAACAGAAAGCAAGTAATATCGTCTACTGTCATACTGTAGTTCAGTTATTGAAGACTTAGAGCCTAGATAAGAGATCACTGTGTTCATCTCAGGCCTAGAAGATACGAGATCGATCCTCACATTAAACTGATATTTTTATTCCGCAATTTTAATTTGTATCTAATAGTTTCACACGCTCACGTAATCTCGTGGCAAGTGAGACCGGAAATCTAGCCCTCTCTGATAAGGAAGAAAAACGGGAGACCCCCGTGTGCAAGTTAGGCAGGTTAAACATCCCACGGCAGTTGAACATCGCAGAGAGTAGGCAGTAAATCGCTGTTCTGGCAACATAGTTAGGAACAGTGAAACCTATCACCAGGTAGACAGAGCCCGTTGTCTTAAAAGAAATCAGCCTAGAGGACGCAAAACTGACACGCATGTATACTGAACTTCGACAGGTTGATCTCTGAGGTACGCAACTAGGTGTAACACAACTCCCTCAGAAAAGAAACGAAGTCGGGTAGACGACAGATTGCTTCCCCAGGTTTACCAACACATTGCTGTAGAATTTGAAAGACAGTTAATCAATGACAAACCTTGTAGGCTGTCAAACAAATATGATGACATGGGCGCACGTGAATTCCATTTGTTTGCGTCTTTGTTTTGTTTTCTTATAATTTTTATTATTTATTAATGTATTTATCTTTGTGTATATTAATTACAGTGTCATTTAATGCACTGTCAAAGACTCTTTTATAAGTCTGCAAATTGTGTTCCGTAAATGTGTTAAATCAGATGCTGATTCTGAAATGGATTTATAGATAGACAGGCAGACAGATGGAAAGACAGGTAGGTAGGCAGGTAGGCTTGCCGGCATGTTGGTTGGCAGGCAGGTGGGTATTAGGTTAGTAGGGAGGGAGATGTGTTGATGGATAGATGGATGGATGGATTAATCGATGGATGAATGCAAACATGCATGCATGAGTGGACGGGTGGGTTTACTGATGGATGGATGGATGATTGGATGGATCAATGGATGCATGGACAGAGAGACATGCAGCCATAAAGGTATGGAGAATGACTATTAGTCAGCTAACTAGAAAGCCATCCAGACTGACAGCCACCCAGACATAATAACTGACAAGGAGAGATAGACAGATAGAAAATTAGGCAAGTATATTAACTGCAACTGTCTCATGCATCTGATAGGAAAAGCCTTGAACAGATTAGAACAAGAATCGCCATGACGAAGATAGCCTTTTGCAAGATGGAAAACATACTGACAAATAACACGACATTAATTACAACGAGAAAAAAAAAGAATGTTGAGGTGCTACATAGAACATATACTTTTGTAGGATGTAAAACTTAGACAATGAGCAGACACAATGAAAAACTTTTAATCGCAGTGGAAACGTGATTTCTGAGGAAAATTAAAATAATGGCATGAAGAAACAGACAAACCAATGAATAAGACTTGCCAAAAGTACATGAAAACCATTAACTGATTAGAGAAATTAGACGCAGAAATTCACATTGTTTTGGGCACGTTATGAAAAGAAATAAACTAGAGAAATTGATGACAACTGGCAAGATTGAGGCGAAAAGAGCTATGGGAATGTAGAGAAGTAAATATCTGGGTGGCTTGACCACATGGCATAGTCGATACAAGAACACAGATGTGATCCTCGACACTGGTGATCGTGTAAGTTGGCGAAATATGACCACCCACGCGTATCGACATGGCACATAGTGATCATGATATACGCAGTGCACAGGTAGGTAGGGACTGGATATAGAGGTAGTGAGTACTAGACAGGTAAATAGGTAGATATGTAGATTTAAGAGGTTGGGACGTAGGTAGAATGATAGGTGGATAGATTGAGAAATACAGAGTTAGGTAAGCACGTAGGCAGATAAGTAGTACAAACATTGATAACTGGTCGTTACGAATATTTGTTTGTCTGCTGCATTATCTCTCATGAAGAAGATTTACATATTTTTCTCGGTAGCATGGAAATAGTTATGTGCAAATAATGTAACATCCATACCTGTATAATTTCAATAATGTATGAGACAGACGTCAACATAATGGGATCTCGTTAGAACACGCTGTTGCAAGCCCAGAAACACACTTAATATTACAAGCTCTTATGCCATTGTATGTAATATCCTATGTTTATATAATTATATTCACATATTGGTGACTAACACCTGTCGGCAGTAGAACAACCAACATTTTTCCTGCACTTATTGAACTCTGCGTGACACCAGGGAACATGTAGTAACCAGACATTCACAACCACTTCACTTAAGTACAGTAAACATTAAATTTGCAATTTAAAAAATAAAGTATTACTAGCGTATGGTACAATGTCAGAAAACAAATTAATGTGCCATTTGTTGTGAACATACATTTTCCTGATGCAACGCAAACAGATTTGTGTCATCGACAACGTGGCAATCAGTAAAGAGAAAATAAGTTCTAGTGAACTTCAGTTAAAACACACAAAAAAAACCTTAGTATATCGTGCACCACGAAGAAGGGACATAGTGAGCTTCTGTAGGGAGTTAACATCGAAGAAAACTGCAACATGTCTCAGAAACTGAAATACTTCGCCAGATAAAGCGCCACATGGGAATTAAAAGAACAGGGATGAAAAGTCTGGTTCCTGGAAGAAAAGTCACGAATATGGAATAATGAAACCCTGGGCATGCAAATACTTGAGGTAACGAACAAGTGAAGGATGGAACAGACAGCAGTACCGACAACAAAATAGCACGCACGGGCAAGTTCTTGCAAGGCCGCAGCCCGAATGTCAACAGTCCGCCAAGACAATTATAGTTCTTCGTCGATGGAAACGCCAGTCACTAGAAATACAGCAGCATCACACACATTACTGCAAATTGCAAAACTAGCTAGTTCAGCAACCGATCGCCACAATTTCCTGAACATGCAGTTACAAAAACAAACAACCGCGGACAGATGTAAACGTACTCCACACGAAATCCACAGCTCACAGTGTCGCTCCAAGCACTCATCACAGTAGCTGGGCGACGGAATCATGTACTACCAGTCCAACATGAGGAAAATGCGTAAACAAGCCGTAGCCAGAAGCAAAAACACTCCCGAAGCCATAACAGCTCAACCGCCTATCCGCCATACTGGGCCGGAAGTACGATGACTTCAACAATGTAATCGCTATACGAAGTTGCCATAGGTTAACGTGCTGGCAAATACGTCAAGCCAAGTCAAAGGACCCGTGTTCACGTCTAAAGGCGCATTTGGTATAACCTGTTGGATCCATACTTACATAGAGCTGATGGCAGTTGATGGATAATGTGTCACCATTACGCCTTCAGCCTTTTCTTCTCAAAACATGTTATGTTACACATGTTCGGCTGAGCCATCCGGGAAGCTCAGATCAATTTTTAACAATTGGAAACAAAATACGAGAAAATAGAGAGACATGGCCATCAAGATAACATGGCTATCAAGATAATAGACCATCAAGATGGCATGGCCATCAAGATAACACGGTCATTACAATAATAGAACCTTCAAGATTACAATTCCATCTAGAGTATACGCCATCAACATAACACAGCAATGAATATAACGCGACATCCAAGATAACACCCCACATCAACATAACACCAACATCAACAAAACACGGCATTCAAGATAATACAACATGACACAACCATCAAACATTTTCAATCTAACACAGCAATCAAGAGTATAGCCCATAAACATAACACGGCCAACAAGATTATACGCCATCAACATAACACAGCCATCAAGGTCATAAGCTATCAACATAGCACTGTCATCAAGTGTATACACCATCAACATAAAACAACCATCAAGTAGAAACACAATCAACGTAACTCAACCATCAATACCATACACAATCAACATAACAGGACCACAAAGGACATTCACCATTAACATAAAACAAACACCAAGAATATATACTATCAATGTAACAGAGCCATCAAGCTCATACACTATCATCGTAACACGACCATAAAGATCATACAGCATCAACATAACACTGCCATCATGATATACGGCCATCAACATAACACGAGCATCAAGATTATGCGCCATAGACATAAAACCAGCATCAAGATGATGGAACCATCAGCATCACGCAGTCAACATGATAATACGTCAACATTACACAACCATGAGGATATAATGGTCAGCCAGATATGACGATCCGTGTTATCTCGCCGACCTTACATTCTTACATTTAAATGCGAGGTCGGCGAGATAAGACGGCATGTAAGATAAGACGATAGTCACCATAACACGGTCAACACAATACAACGATACTCACGATAACAGGGTCAGTACGATAACACGGTCGGTATAATAACACCGTCTGTACAATAACACGGTAAGTACGATAACACGGTCAGTACGATAACACGGTCAATACGATAACATGGTCAGTACAATAACACCGTCTGTACGATACCACAGTCAGTACGATAACACGGTCAGTACAATTACACGCTAAGTAGATAACACCGTCAGTACGATAACACCGTCAGTACAATAACACGGTCAGTACGATAACACGGTCAGTACGTAAACATGGTCCAGTGAACTATCATCAGTATAATGAAACTGTAATACTGATCTACACACACAGCAGCAATTCAGCAATGTTAGCAGGATATTATAATCAGCTACATACGAGTGTGTATAACATGGCCGATACTGTCATATTTATCACTGCACACAGCAGCACAGGGGGCAGCCACCAAGTTTAACTTCTTCGCAACAATTACGTATTTAAAGTATATGGGTTTCTTTACTCTCTAAGGTCCATCCAAGACTGTGCTGGACTTTATAACGCTGTACACCGGTCACTGGAACAATAAGGCACAGATAGAAAATGGTGGAAAGGATCATGACTTCATAGATACATGGATTATCCCCGTGGATGTGCCAGCATTACGTCCGGCAAGTAGAGATATTTGTTCAGTTGTCTCCCTTCTAATGACCATTATTTCATTGACTTGCTTGGTCAAGCGAGTTTATGTTATCTCAGTGTTGTGCGTGGTAATAGGTCATTAGGTAGATCAGGATTCCGATGATCATTAGTTAGATCAAAATGTTACTCACCATTAGTTAGATCAAGATTCCGATGATCATTATTTAGATCACGATTCTGATGATCATTATTTAGTTCAAGATTCTGAGGATCATTAGTTAGATCAAGATTCCGATGATCATTAGTTTGATCAAGATGCCGATGATCGTTAGTTAGATCAAGATACCGATGATGATATGTTAGATCAAGATTCCGATCATCATTAGTTAGAACAACTTCCTGATGATCATTTGTTAGATCAAGATAACGATGATCATTTGTTACATCACGATTCCAATGAGCATATTATGAAAATTAGTCTTCTTCCGCTGTCTTGTCTGGAGGAAGCATTGGCGACTACGTCTCTCCACTTTTCTATATCATTTCATATTATAACAAAGTAGAAGCAGACAATGTTGTCTATTACCCAGATGTTTAAACGTTTCACATTTCCCCTTTTACTCTGCCTCCCACGTCTGGTACTTTCTATAGTAGACTCAATATCCCGTTCGTTTGATATGTACCTCAAATTACATTTATGATTAATTAACATTATTACAGCTGGCGCGAGTATGTAACTGTTAGGAAGTTTGATATATAGGGCTCGATATCAGCTCTCGACGTTTGCTAAGGGATGAAACGACTGGCCACGTATCCTTCTTAAGCATTCAGGCATGCACACTGTAGATGGTGTAAACACTGCATATATCCATAGCGGATAGTTCTTATAGACGGTATAGCAACAGAATGAACAATTGTAAATATCATGATTGTGTGCCATGCTGTGCTGCATTGGTGTTCTACAAACGTTTGCCATGGCTCCTTGATACTTTCGACCGCTGATCATTACCCTAGCTACTTCCCGAGACAACCCAGGAAGTTCTTCCTCTGTAGATAATAAGGCATTCAAAATAATACCTCCATTTACATAACGTGGTCATCAAGATAACACGACCATCAATGTAATACGACCATGGGCATAACACGACCATCAAGATACTACGACTATGAGCATAAAACGACCATCAAGATATTACTCCGTTTTTCACCCTTAGTTAACACCGTTAATCTTCCAGATTGTCACAATCTTCCCCGGACACCTGTATCTCATCAGGTAGCAGAAAAGACGGTTTTCGTTGTTTTGATGTTTGTAATCAAACGTCTTTCTCTGTCTGTGTATATGTGTGTATGTCTATGTGTGTATAAAAGAGGGGGAAGGGTTTCCGTGGCGTAGTGAATAAGCCTCCTGCCTCGTGCACCAAACGTTGTGGGTTCGATTCCGATCTAAATCATTCCTTTCATTAGCACAATTTTCTCGTAAGCTCCTAAGGGTCTTCGCTTGAGCTACGGAGTTCGTTCTCTGTGCGACACTTTCAGCAGGCAGCCATATGGAAAGAGACCAAGCCATGTAGGATAAAACCCGTTGTAATGAAATCGATCCTCTTGTAAATAAAAAACAAAATTGAAAGAAATCAAAACTAATTTGTGAATTGGCCTCTTGCAATGCTTAGATATTGGCCTTTATAGCTGCCCTTTGGAATTTAAGAATTATATTAAGAAACCAGAGACCGTGTGCTTGAAGAGTAAAATCGTTCGCTATTAAGCTTCCTGGTGAGCTGATAGCGAGGTATTGGATTAATTCCCTTCATCGATCAGTTAGACTGACACATTAGTTGCTGATGTTTGTAATCGTACGTCTTAATGTGTAGAGTGTCTCCGTATCGTTTAAAGAGCACTGGCAAACTACTGAATGTAAAATTAACTAGAAAATCAAGCTCTTGGTGATATTGACGCCCTGCAAAGGGCATGCAGCATTTACTGAGAAAACAGTTCTTTTGTGTCCTTCAGTTCCGTCTGAACAGCTTTATTTGCGTGTCCTTCAGTTCCTTCTGAACAGCTTTATTTTCGTGTCCTTCAGTTTTTTCTGAACAGCTTTATTTGCGGGCCCTTCAGTTCCTTCTGAACCTCTTTCTTTATGTGTCCTTCAGTTATTTCTCAACCTCTTTATTTTTGTGTAATTCAGTTCCTTCTCAACCTCTTTATATGTGTGTCCTTTTGTTCCTTCTCAGTTTCTTTATATGTGTGTCCTTCAATTCATTCACAACATTGTGATTGGTGTGTCCTTCAGTTCATTCTCAACCTCTTTATATGTATGTCCTTTAATTCCCTCTCAACCTCTTTATTTTTTGTGTCCTTCAGTTTCTTCTCAACCTCTTTATATGTGTGTCCTTGAGTTCCTTCGTGGAATTTTTATTGGTGTGTCCTTCAGTTCCTTCTCAACCTCTTTATATGTGTGTCCTTCAGTTCCTTCGTGGCATTTTTATTGGTGTG
This sequence comes from Cepaea hortensis, assembly GCA_963921405.1. Classification (NCBI taxonomy): domain Eukaryota; kingdom Metazoa; phylum Mollusca; class Gastropoda; order Stylommatophora; family Helicidae; genus Cepaea; species Cepaea hortensis. The sequence continues at coordinate 23,147,407 of OY992884.1, read as the reverse complement.
TCCTTCAGTTCCCTCTCAATATCTTTATTTCGGTGTACGTGACACATGAACACAATATGCCGTCTTGTTTATAGAAGCCGGTCGTGTTGATAGAGGAAACCAACAATGGCGCCTTACGTCTCCTGAACCTGGGCGTGGTCAGTGACGGTCCAGAGAAGAACATTGCCATAATGACGCTCTATAACTTCACTGACATCACTAAACTAAAGTGAGTAGCGTGTCTAAAACTGTGGATCCAGTAGCCTATGTTCATAACAAAGGTATCATCATCATCATCAATTCTCATCTCCACATTTAAGGTCAGCTTCAAGTCTCTGTCTTGCATCTTCACGATGTTCGTTCACGGGTTTCTCCCAGTTCCTGGTGGGCATCAAACGTGTGAATATGCCTTCATCTTGCACATTTCTACGCAAGTTCTACTCTAATCATCATATATCATGCCAGTAAGCTTGTTGTGTTATGATCTATCTCATGCGATCACCATATTCTTGAACCATATATATGTCCTTGATCCGATTATGCAATGTGGACCATCCAGGTATGTATATCTATATTCAGTTTATGATTTTCGATTTTTGCTTGAGAGACTCTCCCATTCGTTTTTCTGTCCATCCATGGTATTTTTTACATTGTTTTCAGAAACCACATGCCCATTGCAATTAGATGTATCTCAGCGTGTCAGTTTATTCACCATGTTTCACACTCATACACCAGCATAGTTTCTATATAAAACATGACCATTCCTTGTTTCTCGGAGAGATTGTTTTACAAAAGTTTAAAAAGCTACATTTGCCATGGCTATTCTAGTTATACTCTCTACAATGCACTTTTAATCAGTTGTTGTGTTGTACCGATTTATTGTATAAAGCAGAAGAAGGAGGCAAAAGGATGAGGTGGCTGAGCAGGTACAGGGAGAACAAGAGGAAGAAAAGGATAAGAGGAAGAAGAGGTGGGCAATAGAAGCGAAGAGCAGGAGAAAGACGATAAAATGGAAGATGAAGAAGAAGCAGAAGAGGAAGAAACTAGGTAAAAGAAGATTAGAAGATGTAGGAGGAGAGAGAGAAGAAGTATACGAGTGGATAAGTGTAAGAGGGGATGTAGGAGGAGAGAAAAGATTACAGGACGAGACGGCGTGATAGGGAGAAAAGGGGCAGTGGGAATGGGGGGGGGGGGTTGTGATAAGAAAGGATCTATTGTAGTAGCTGGGTAACGGGTGGGAACTGGATGGGGAGGAGGAATAGGAGAAAGATGAAGAATAAGTTCACGAGAAAAAAGAATTGAGTTTCATAGCTGGTAATATACTGTAAGCACTAATATATTGATTGTTTCTTTAATGTAAATATCAAAAACGCAATTCATACCTATTAGTTCATGTTTATTTACTTCATTTTAAATCGACCTTGATTAAAAGACAAACGATTCTCCCTTGATTGCACACCACTTTATTTCTTTTGATGAAGGCCAAGAACGTTCGATGTCCGGATGTTGAATCAATTAACATTGAAAGATCTTCACAGTGGGGAGGGCTGCTATGCCGTGTTTGATGTTGTAGAGAAAGGCCTCCTGTCCGGCGACTACCCCTATTGTAGTTACTCTGTCAATGGGGTCGGTAATTCCAGTTATTAGCTCGACAATTGTAACTGACAGTTAGCTACAATTTATTGTGGATTAATCCACAAAAATTAAAGTCAGTGTGCTCTCTGTACCCACAAACGATCGAACATCTAGAATGTACACACACACACATAACACCACACACACACACTCACTCACGCGCGAGCGCACGCATGCACACACACACACACACACACATATGTATATATATATATATATATATATATATATCATCATCATCATCATCATCAAGTGCCATGCCGGCTGGCGTAGGGGTTCATGGCTCTCCACAGATCACGATCTTTAGTTGTCTGGATAAACTCTGCTGATGATATTCCTCCATGCTACCGTCCCAATCCACCCAGCAACATTTCTCTTGGTCTGCCTCTGCCTCTCGATCTTTCCAGATGTCACGATGTTCTCCAATGCCTCTCTTCTCATCACATAACAAAAGAAAGTTGTTTGTCTCTTTCTTATTGTTGTATATAATGTTCTAGTTTCATTAGCCTCTTTCAGGCAGTCGCTGTTAGTTACTTTGGCAGTTCAAGGAATTCGCAATATTCGTCTCAGGAACCACATCTCTGCTGTTTCCAAGCTCATCATAATTTGTTCTTTTACATTCAAGGATTCGCAACCATTTAGCAAAGCACCTCTGTACTCTTTTTCTTACATTCAATCATAGTGACATATTGCATAAGATATTCTTCATGTTCTTAAATATATCGTTTGCATGCCCTATTCTGTACTTAAACGCCGTAGTGCATCTATCATCTGATGTTGATGTGTATTTAAAATTATCCACTTGATTAAGAATTTTCCTTCTATTTCTATTTCACACTTTGGTGTCAACTATTTCTTTGATATCTCCATTATTACCGTGTTCACGATATTCAAGGAAAGTCCTTTCTTTGCACTCTCCATTACTACAATATCCAACCAACAATTGTTGTAGATATTTTGCATTATATTGTTTATATTATAGTCTCCGAATAGTATTCCTGGCTTCTCATTGATCTCTCTCATTATTAATTTACTATTGAGGGAGAACCGCAATCCGTGGCAAAGCAGTTACGGCCGCGATTTGTAATCCCATATACCCGGGTTCAAAACACAGCAGTACTGTTGTTTTCGATAAAGGTATAGTTGCTGGTCGTTCAGAAATCAATGGCAAACTACTGAACGTAAAACGTGCTCAAGAACCACGAACCGCCAAAATGCTGGGGTTTAATGCTATGCCCTGTGAAGGGCATGCAACACATTTTTTTTCTTAAAGAGGGAGAAGAGATCCGGTGACAAAACACATCCGTGTCGTACTCTCAGCCTTATTTGTTCATAATTGCCTCTTTATTTCCCATTTTAATTGATGCTACTTGGTTTCAGTGTATATTCTTTATTATTCTGAGATCTTTCCCATCAATGTTAATATTTTCCAACATTTTAATAAGTTCATCATGTTTTACTTTATTAAAATGCCTTAGTATAATTAATCTACGAAGCACAAGCATATGTCTTTTCTTGTCTCTATTTATCTTTTTTATTAGTGTACGTAATGTATATGTATATATATATATATATATATATATATATATATATATATATATATATATATATATATATATATATATATATATAGAGAGAGAGAGAGAGAGAGAGAGAGAGCATTGTTTATAACCTTTCCTTCCACAAATCCATTCTAGCCTTCACCAATTTCCATTTTTATTTTCTTTCTTGTTCTTCTCATTATAATTCTGAGGAGAAGCTTAGTTTAGGTACTAAGTTTAATTATTGACGACTTCCTCAAATGTCTTAGTACTACAGATCTCATCTTGCCTATATTCTTCTTCAGCATTCCGAGCCATTGAGGTTCTTTGATGCAGATACAAGCCGTCTCCATTCGTCTCTCTGGTTGACCTTATCTTGCCAGTCGTTGATTCCAAATGCTTGTAGGTCTGTATATATATTATCTCTCCACCGTCTTCTTGGTCTCGGGGTCTGCGGTCATTTATTTCCTGAGTGTAAGAGAGTTTTGTTTCCCTATTATCTTCCATTATTTCTATATGCCCCAGCCATTGCAGTCTAATAGCCTTCATACCAGTGATTAGCGGGAACTTACACAGATCATAAATGTCTTTGTTGCTTTTTCTTTTCCACTCTCCACTGTGTGTGTCCCTAATGGGCCCAAAGATGCGTCTTAAGACTTTGTTCTCAAAGGTTTGTAACAAGGCTTCGTCTCCTTTAGTTGTACTCCAGGTTTCAGAACCATACAGCACAATTGGTCTGATCAGTGTTTTGTAAATTGTGATCTTGGTTTTACGAGATAGCGCATTTGATTTTAGGAGATGTTGTAGTACATAGTGTATCTTATTTCCAGAATTGATTCTAGTTTGTATTTCTTCCCTTATTATTTTATTCCTTATTATAATCTGTCATCTTGCCTATATCATTGTTATTTTTAATATACATGTTTCACCATATTTGTCTGCATAGATCATTAACTTATTCAGTGCTAAAGAATAATATATTGCCAAGTATGACCCCTTATTTCGACAAAGTTCGATATGTCACCATATTAGGGCTATTGTGTTATTTGTTTTGTTTCGTGTTTCTCCCGCAATTGCAATGCTTAGTGAACGGGAATTTTCATTATAATACTAGTTCATTTGATTTTCTGTCATTTTTGGTGCAAACCTACATTTTGTTTAGACCTGAATAAGTTATACAGGTGTATGCTTCTGTCCCCTGTATATAGGTTTAACCGTCGTAGAGTAGGTTGTCTTGAGTTTAGTTTATTATCATTATCTGTGTCCTTCGACTATGATGTTTAGTTGTGATCCCCTATACAATGTGGTTAGTTTATTATGAATCTGATTTCCTGTCGTACATGGCAGTAATTTCATCAGGGACGGCCCCATCATACAGCTGTTGTATCAGAGGAATTCCATTAATCCAATTTCTCTTGGTACCCGCTAATTTCGTCACCCTTAATTACGACAACACTAACTGTTGTGTGCACATTTGTGTCGATTCTTCTGCCACTTACCAGGAGGCCCTAGCAATTTTATGTCTTATATGTTTGTGGCGGCAGAAAAACTTCATAGTGACATTTCGATTATCGTGGGGATAACAAATGTTCCCATTCGAACAACATCAGCAACTGTATGTGTTATATATTCCATCCAAAATATGACTCATCTCATCATCGTCATCATCATCATCATCATCATCATCATCATCGTAATAATGTGTCATACCGATAAGCGTCGGCGGTCATGTTTTGCCATCTCACACAATCAACAGAATCGTTGATCAGCTCTGTGTTTTTGATTCGGTTATGCCATATTGTCAAGCCAACTAAATATTTACTTTTTTCTATTCCCCTTGTTCTTTTCCCCTCAAACTCGCCAGTTGCCATCAATTTCTCCATTCTCTCTTCTCAATACATGCCCATAGTATTCTGTCTGTCTAAATATAATTTCTCTAATCAGTTGACCGTTTCATTTGTGCCATGTAGGCCGTGGTCAAATGCTTGCGAAAGCGGTTCTTGAGCCGCTTACCAGGCGCTCGAAACGCAGCTGAGACCGATTTGTGCAGCAGACCGTGTCGCGTTGTGTTTATAACGTGTTGGTATGGGAGCCGGTCGTTCAGAAAGCAATGGCAAACTACTGAACGTAAAACTTTCCTAGTATATCAACAGCAGCTGAAAAATGCTGGTGTTGACTGCAACGTCCTAGCAACATTTAAAACCAAAAAATAAGGACTTGCTTAAAGATTTGTCTGTGTCCATGGTATTCTTTGAATTTTCCTCAACAACCACATTTCCACTGCCATTAGTTGTTTGTCATGTATCCACTTACTATGTTATATGCCTCCGTAGTACGCGCCTAACGAGATGCAGCGAAATAATTGTGCAACCTGTCATCTGTGTCTTCTACGTTAAAGCTAACACCCGTTTGTTTATTATTTCAGAATTACTTGCGATTCAGCGTGAGCTCCACCTGTGACTCTGCAACTGTGTCATTTCCTCAGGGTACGAGTCAAAAATCTCCAATCGGACCATATGTGTTTAGACGCATACCACCCAGGTAACAATTGTTCAACATATAGTCTGCCATATATGGGTAATCAATTGAAATTATTGGTTCTATTATTGAAACGCCTAACAATCTGTCAGCTGGTATGTGCTCTTCAATTGTAAAGAATTATTGCATATAATGTCTCTGTATTGCTAGTGAATTTATTCCCGAGATTTAAAAAAAAGTTAATTGCATATCCTTTACAGGACATCACAGTTAACGCCAGCATTTGTTTCCTGTGTGTGATTTCTTAGCAAGTTTGCCTTCAGTAATCTGCCATTTCTTTATGAACGACCGGCACTCATATCATTGTACGAAAAACAAAGCTAGTCGATCTGCTTTCAAATCTTTATAAGTTGTGTTTCGAACCTGGTGTGCCGGATTACGAATTGCGTCCCTAACCCGTCTGTCACACAGTCGGCTTCCAGAGATCTCTTGAAACATTTCACAACTGTATAATTAGAGTTATGTTCAATGTATTCATATTATTACCATTGCATCTTCGACTTTTTTCTTCGATTCGATGTCATCATTACCCCTACCCTTTTCAACTTTAAGGAGAAGTTATAGTTAGCGTCCATCACCGGCTCAGAATAATAGTCCTGTGATTGAGTCAGCCACCAAAGCAGCTGGCCATGGTTTTACCCTCACAGTCCTATTAAACCGAGTGATTGTTGTCCATTCAGGGTAATGGATTACATATGATAATCTCCGATATATGCTTCAGTTCTTATATACTTATCTATGATCACCAGCATGTGCCGTGCCGATAAGCTTGACGGCTATGGTTCGCCATCTCAGATGAGCATCAGTCACGGATCAGCACTGTCTTCTTGTCTCGATAATGCCATGTCGATAAGCCATCCATGTATCTGTCTCTCTGTCTTCCACGAGTTCGTGTCCTATCAATTTTCCCAGTTGTCACTAAGTTTTCCATTGTTTTCCTCCTAATACTGTGCCAAAAATATCTAGACTATATATACGTATAATTGCTTAAATACTTGTACAGTTTTAATATGCATCTGGTAGGTTTTGTTTGTTGATCTTTCTGTCGGTCCATGATTTTCTTTGCAGTTTATTAAGTATCGACAGTTTCACAGAAATGGCCTGTTGTCTAGGAAGACTCGGGGGTCCCTAAAATCGTCATCATCATCTTGTGCCACACAGATATTCATATACTGTTCGTCATCAAACGTGATCACCAGGGACTTGTATCACATTTGGGAAGGGGGGCTGGGGGGAGGGGGTGTAAATACGTTCTGGAAAAATGTAAAGAACCCATGTACCATTTTTCGATGTAGTTACCAGTGCGTTCAATGCAAGTCCTCCAGCGCCTATCAATTGCTTGGATTCGTATAGAACAAATCGACTCTGATATCCCTACTCGGTGTGCCTGGCCCGGTCGGGAACAGTCAGTCACATAATTCAAGCGGTTTTGAAACTTTCTACTCCACTCGTACACTTCTGAACTGACAGGCATGCATCACCATATTGGACCCTTATTCCCCGATGAATTTAACAACATCAAAAAATTAAACATCATAATGTAACATGCGTGGGCGCGCGTGTTTCGCCATCAGACACAATAACATTGATTTAGGTAGATATTATTGTTCCAACTATACTATATAGCCAAGCCATCCAGATTTGTCTCTCTGTACTGAGACCATCACAGAGTGGACAGGTCAAAAGAGCCCTATATTTACAGATACCATGATGATAGATATGTCTCTCTGTACTGAGACCATCACAGAGTAGACAGGTCAAGAGAGCGCTATATTTACACATACCCTGATGACAGATATATATGGGGTACCCGAGTTTCATATTTCCCGAAAGAAACGAATCTGACCAAAATTCAGCGGCTACGGAAGAATTAAATCAAACCCATACATAGAAGTGGCACTGAACTGTCTTAGACTAGACCTTGCGTCATAAGTTAACATTATAAGCGACATCTGAGTTGTATTAGATACAATTAGATGCGACAATTGTTGTCTCGCAAGTACATCACTTTATTGATGTACTTTATTGATATGTTCACTACTTGACTCATTATGTGATGGCTGGTTTACTGTTGCTGAAATCTGATTAAAGAAATGTATCATCTTTTATGTGTATTCCAGCCACTTGGAAGTCCGGCAGCTTTGTCCGATTTCCATTTCACAGTTGTCTCTCTTCTGCCGCGCTCTTTAACTCCACGTATGTTTGCAGTGATGTACTTTTGCAAGTGGTTTCTCCTCCTACTGCTTATTGTTTTCCCTGGTAACTTACCATGTAGATTACTCTTTAGTTTTCTTCATTTCTTGTGGTATAACTAAAATTCCCTATGTATGTTCACTTTAAGCAGTCGTATTTCTATGACGTGTTATTGTTTGTCAGACGTGTTCTTGTTGTGTTTTTTTTCCATTAACACTGCGTGTCAACAACATGTGTACGTTTCTCACCATCTACACCCATTGTCTTTGTTTTTTGAAACCACATAAGCAACTAGCCAGCCGGACACACTAAGTATTCCTTTTCATTGGTCGCGATGCTTGGTCCTTGACGTTCCGATTGTGGCTGTCTATTGTACATCCATGTTGCCTTTCTTTTCAAGTCGGCGTTGGTTCACCTGATGGCGAGGGACACTGATAATATTAACGTTAATCCACACACACACACACACACACCACACACACATTCACACCCCCCCCCCACACACACACACACACCTACCCACATATCAGTTCAGGGCACTAGAAATAGTAGCTAGTGTATTGACTACTCTTAAGTTTAAAGCGAGTGTACAAAACAAAATGATCCATTTTGCCATCACAATTTCAGTATTTGAACTATATATAGTGACATACATAATGTTAAAGTACACACCACACATATATCTTTTTTTTTAAATGTTAGTTGCATATCCTTTACAGGACGTCGCAGTCAACACCATATTGTTTTTGCTGTTTGTGATCTCTTAGCAAGTTTGCGTTTAGTAGTGTGCCATTGCACATATATAAGACCTGACTAATTTGAATAGCATGCCAATTATTATGATTATAACTAGTGTTCTATAATTAATAATTTTATAATTATTTCAATTACTAGTTACACACCAATACGCGGGATTATGTTATGTCTATAAATCTTGAAATTATGTCAAACATGTAACCGCCTCACATGATATTACATCCACAGGTACCCCCTACTGAATCAACCAGAAGATTACGTCAGCCCGTGCGACCAGTAGCCTCAGACCACATGCCTTGAGTGGAATAACCAGTTCTCTTGGAATTGTTTGTAATACATACCCCATGCCTGACTTGCTGCTGTCCAAGACTTCCATGGAGTAACCATGACGTTGATGTTTATTCTAAAATAAAGAGATTTATTTATGAAGCACGTGTCTGCTATTTAACTCGGATATTTCTGCATTCCGTTCTAACTTGACCAACTGGGATGTAGGTAACACCATAAAAGTGAGAGTCGAATGTCCTTCGAAACACCCGGGAAGGTTAACCTGGTCAACAAATGCCCGCATCAATCGATTGCGTCGGCCGAAAAGCGCAGGTATCACAGCTCTGCTGTAAACAGGCACAACACGATCACTTCCGAAAAAAAAATAAAGCTAACAATACAAATTCTTCCTATGAAAACAGAAGAAGCAGAACAATTTTTTTTTAAGGAAACGATTTTCTTCCGTTGATAATACCATTCTGTTTGGAGTGCAGAGAATTACTCCAGCAGGCGATAGCCATTTGCTGCATATTGTTTCACGATGGACTGTGGAGTGCATTTGTTTAAAAAATTTAAGTTGTGTGCTTCTTTTTTTTTTTTTTTTTTTCAAATTTGTGTTGCATACAAAGTATAGTGAAACTTTACAAACGCTCTGTACATACATCATTAGTCGACATTCATTCATTCATTCATTCATTCATTCATTCATTCATTCATTCATTCATTCATTCATTCATTCATTCATTCATTCATTCATTCATTCATTCATTCATTCATTCATTCATTCATTCATTCATTAGATCAATAATCAGTCGAAAGCTTGGTGTTGCAGTCGTCTAAACATGTTACTCCTCGGTGTCCTAGTTATGTGTGAAGATCGTCAGCATTGCACCCAGGACATTCCGTCTGTGCTCCGATCTCCTCGTTAACATCTCCGCCAGGGTATATATATATATATATATATATATATATATATAGATTGCACCAGTTCTGTGTTGGTTAACCAAATTTCGTGTGTCCTTGAGAAACAGTTAATGTCTGAAATCTCCCAGCTTTACTTACATCTCACTGACTGTGTCCTGCTTTCAACAATTCTCTTCACGCCAACATAAATATGTGCCCCATCGTCCTGGCATGCTGGTGCGACGTAGTTTTCCCTAAGACGTCCCATGTTCCCTTTGCCACGTACTTTGTCCTTCACTATTGTCAGCATTTCAACTCCCTGTCTCATACTGTGACCAAGCTAAGATAACCTCCTGTTGTGTATAACGTTAACTGGAGTGTTAGTTAGTTAGTCAGTTAGTCTCGGTTCCAACTTCACGGCAAAGGGTCTCCCAATATTGCTCCATTCCTGTGTCAGTGAATATCACACAAAATGCTCCACATTGCCCCATGTGAAAAGTGGAACTGACACGAGTCAGAAAAACCAACAACCCCCTAGAGGTATACATGCATAAGACAGTTTCCAGAATGCCAAAACAAAATACAGTTCATCGTCGATGGAAACGGCTGTTACTAGAAAGCCAGGAGCCACACATTACTCAATAAAGCAAACCCAGTTAGTCCAGCAACCAACCGGCAGCCATTTTCTGTACATTCAGTTCAGGATACAAACAACCGCTTACATATTTAAAAGCATTCCACATGACAACCATAGCTCACAGTGTCGCTCAACACACTTAAATTAGCAGCTGGGAGACGGAACCATACACCATCAGTCCAACATGAGGACAATGCGTAAGCAAACCGTCGCCACAAGCATTATAAATTTATATCTCAGAAAGTAATACATAAATTTAGAGAAGCAATTACATCTGTTTCATCGACACGGCTATTTGCAAGTGTCTGTTGTCTATAACTGTCATATTATTTTTTCTTCATGAACAGAACAACTAGCCTATGCAGTTTGTTACATATTTCGTTTCGCCTAAATAGGACAACTCTTGTCATGTTATAGTTTTTTTTTAAGATAATTGATTATGAGAGCATTGTTTGCCACATGTGTTTGCTACAAACATAAGTTCTATATTTCCTTACCCTTTACTGATCTCACGGCTTTTAAGTATTATATTCAATCGTATATTTATTTATCCTCTTCTTTTTATTTTTAAAATTAATTTTGAGTTTCGTCTCCTATTTCACACTACAAATACATTCACTGGTAGTAGTCGGCAACCATAGTGAAGACAGGAGGGGAGTAGGGATTAGAGGACTCATTAGACAATACAAGTATAACAACTAAAACTGAAAGACCCACCAAGAATCTAACCTGCCGCCCATAACTGACAACAGCGTCTCGCTGAGAGAACAGGTGTACTTTTTGACGGTCAAGTAGACACGGTTATTTCAGTAGCCTCAAAGTGTACCATCAGGTGAATTAAGGCAGTTGATCGGATCAGAATTTCTGATCTGGTTTACTGGTTGTCCAAAACAGAACAAGTGTTAACTGTCAATCCCATTATTGACTGACTACTGCTGCACCAGAATCAATGATTCATTCCTGGTTTTTTTTTTTTTTTTTTTTTTTTTTGAGGAGTACTTCACAAGGTGTATTTCACGTACGTACAGAACACAAAAGAAGAATTAATGGCACATCACACCATTCAGGAACTCGTATTTGCGGACGATCCAGCGCTAATAGCAAAATCAGAAACATAATTACAAAACTGCATGAGTAGTCTAAGCGAATTGTGTAAGGAACATTGTCAAAGTGTCATTTACTGACTTTATATATAGTACCTTGCGGTCTGTGACGGGGATGGGGGTTCGGAGGGGGGGGGGAGGGGGGTTGTGTCTTGAGCCTGACGAACTAAGGCCGCCTGGCTAGTGCAGTCGAAGCGAACTGTGCAGGTTAGGGTTTTCATTTAAGGAGCACATCATAAAAATTAGCAGAAGTATAACAGACATAATAACTATAAACAAAGAAGAAAAACACAACAAAGTTTCATCTAAACCAGTGTTTCGCAACGTGGGGCCCACGTCCCACAGGGGAGCAATTCGATTGTTAAGGGGAACAATTCAAAAATGGATATAACAAAACGGGGAGACTTGAGACTGAAGTTAACTAAATTGGAACCTGACATAAAATCTCTTTGCAGCAAGCATCAAGCGCAAGGATCTCACTAAATTTAAAAAATTACTAATAATTAAAATAATATAGAAAAATATTTCATTAAAATTATTTTGTACTTGAACTTCAGTACTCCATTATATGTTTAAAAAATTTACTTTCTGTGTTTGCTCAATAATTTTCTAGTGATTTCCTCATAAAACCTATCGGTCCTTTGGCCAGGATCAGGTGCATTTGCTGCTCTCCCCCCAGTAGTGCGCCTGGTCTGGTCGGGGGCCGGGATGATCAAATAAAAACCCGTCACATATCTTTACCTTAGATGGGGGCCTGGTGGACCACTGTGGGCAATAACTCACAGTGAGACTAAGGGTCCACACAAAAAAGGGGGAGGCGGGGGAACCAGGTTGTCTGGAGTAACCGCCAAACAAAAACACAAAAAAATTCACCCAAAACAACGGACACACAGGGACGCAGGACCTGTAAGGGGGGGGGGGGGGGGGGCTCTGGCTCCTCTGGGAACCGTGAGTCCTTCTAAAAAAAAACAAAAATCAAGTTTCTTTAGTGAACATTTCAATCTTTGAATATTAAAAATGATGCATATGTGGGGGGGGGGGAGAGGAGGAAAAAAAAAGGGGGGGGGCATAAGAATTTTAGAAAGGCTTAGGTGGGGCATAGCACAAAAAAAGTTGGGAAACACAGATCTAAAAGGACACGCCCTCAAACAAATATAGAGCATTAAGAACTTCGTAAGTGTAATATCATCAAATAGCAAATCAGAAGACGTTGTGTGCACTGAACAGAAGTGTTTCGTGAAAATTATTCCATCAGGTACAGGTTGATAAACCCGCCAAAAGATTACGTGGCTTCGTGTGGCAACTAAAGCTGACATCACATGCCTGACCATCCACGAGCTGACATACTGACAACGCTAACGTATACATCAGCAGACTTTACAATGCCCCAATAGTGTTGTCTTGAAATAAACTTCTTTCTCTTGAAGTAAAGTATTTCTAAGCAGATGGATTGTGTTTGTGTCAGTTGCTGCACTTGAAGCACAGTGTTGCATATTGAACCCAGCTGTTCAACACTGATGTTGCAAGTAATAGCAATGTACAATATAATTAGAGTGATCCATTTTAATGAAAAAAGTATGATCATAAGTGTAATTTATGTATGTAGATTATACTCTTTCAATATACAGAAAAACATAGAAAGAAATACACAAACATTTGAATAGAACGATGGACAGAGAACGAGACACAGCACGAGAGAGAAAAACAAAGAGAGTAAGTGAGGAATAGTAATGAAGAAAAAAGAAAGAAAGAAAGAAAGAAAGAAAGAAAGAAAGAAAGAAAGAAAGAACGTGAAATAAACCGGGAGAGCGAAAAAGAAAGAAACTGAAGCTGCGAAGAAAAATAAGTGCGCGATATAAAGACAGAAAGGAAATCTAGTTGCTTCGGTTTGAGCAATCTAGACAGCAATAGTGTTGATAAGAACACAATGAAATATGTGAGATTAGCATGCATTCAAACCACCCACATGCATCAACAAAAAATCTATGTTAGATAGCCGTAACATATAATCACACAGTTGAATACATTGTCTCCATAACTAACAACATATGGGACAGATAAAAACAAGTTAAAAGAAGCTGGTCACAACAGTGCAGAGGTTAATCAATACTTACAACCTTTGGAACAACAGCAAAAAATACAAAGTACACATGCTCATGCACTAGTTCACGTGGCAACATAAGGATGCCATATATATCATATCCCATTGTCACTAAAGAATATTAAGGATATCAAAAGAAAATGTCTCGGGAAGGTTAACCCGGTCAACAAATGCCCGCAGGAGTCGGATGTGTCGGCCTAAATGCGGAGTTAAACAGACACAAAGCAATTACATCTGGAAAAATAAAACACTTCGTTTGAACGCAGAAGAAGAAGAAGAAGAAGAAGAAGAAGAAGAAGAAGAAGAAGAAGAAGAAGAAGAAGAAGAAGAAGAAGAAGAAGAAGAAGAAGAAGAAGAAGAAGAAGAAGAAGAAGAAGAAGAAGAAGAAGAAGAAGAAGAAGAAGAAAATACCGCGAATGAAGACAAAGTACTATATCTATAATTAACAATATTTCGACATAGACGAAAGCTATCATATACACAGTATCGGAACTAATATATTTTGGATAAGAAGTAAGATTAATGGAAATAATGGTTGATGGGGGGAAAAAGACACTGTTCCACCAACATGAAATTGAATACAGGATATTCAAGATAGCCTATGGATCTAACACTATATTTAAAAAAAAAAGAGTAAGAGGCAGTGGATGATACCCTGTGCAAACCATAAACTAAGAGGTCAGAGTAATAAATGGTTTAAATATTGAGCACAACCCACTACTGACAACGCTGATCGTATTCTCGTCCGTCAATCGATGTGGACCCGAACGATCAGGTCTTCTCACTGGCAAGGCACACCAGGCCGCCTAAAGTCCAGCGAGCAATAATAAAATTGATTTATTTAATTGTTTCGGGATTTGAGATTTAAATATTGAGCACAAACCACTACTGACATCGCTGATCGTATTCTGGTATGAACCTAAGGCCTATCCACGTCAGTGTGGAAGCACTAGACCTGATCGTTCGGGTCTACATCGATTGATGGACGTCACTCGCAGCGATCGGGCAAATCTTGAGCTACGGCCTACGATGGGTGACGTTGTAATATTCTGTTGTGATAATCTGACCGTGTCCAGCGTGTGCCGCGTGGTCTAGTGGTTACACACACGCTTCACACGCCAGTGATCCGGAGTTTGTTTCCGGGTCTGGTCAAGGATTTGCACTACTGACGAGCTCAAACGAGAGCGAAACTCGAGTCTAGTGCTTCCACATTGACGTGGATAGGCCTTAGGTTCATACCAGAATGTGATCAGCGTTGTCAGTAGTGGGTTGTGCTCAATATTTAAATCTCAAATCCCGAAACAACTAAATAAATTAATAGTTGAATCCCTTTGTATCCTGAATTATTTTATCTATAACTTTCTTTCGACACAAAGAAAATGTATTGCGCATGCCCAGATCGCTTCCAAACATTCACGCCACCTACCTGGGAAACAAGCAATGTTATTTTAGATAGACCTTTAAGTACCGTCAGGATTCGTGATCAGATTGTAAACATATAGCCATTTGAAGTGAGTGGTACTTAAAAGTACCGTCAGTAAAGAAAGGGTTTTAAGATCATATGCAAAGTCATACGATTAGTAAGTGCTGGTTGATGTACTGCAAAATTTGTAAATAAGACTTAAGACAATAACGAGATTCTGTAAACATCGTAAATTCAGACTCGATACTTAACAAATGTCTGTACAATTCTACAGAAAGAATAAGAAATGTAACTAGCCTATGTAAACATTATAAGATAAGATTGAATACAGTTAGACGATTCTCTAAAAGTGGTACGCAAAGTGTAACGCTTAGTACGCGATATCTGATAATAACACATATCTGTGACATAATAACAAACCCATATGCAATGTACAATGTCAGAGAAATATTGGTTATATACCAGCTTTTAAATTGCTGTGTCGTGTCTATCTCACCTGGCCTGGGGTACCGAATGTATCCAACATTTTCCATTTTTTTTTTATTTTCGCATATCCTTTACAGGACATCGCTGTAAACATCAACATCTTTCAGCTGATTGATGATTTCTGAGCAAGATTACGCTCTGAGCGACCGGCTCACATACCCCTAAGTTACCAACGCGGCGTGAACCGCTACCGATTCTCGCGAAGGTTACGTCCCTCACGTGGATATACGGGATTACGGAGAAAGTCGCCAACCCCCTAAGCCAGGGATCCCAGCACTTAAATAACGGCTTTGTGGATCAGCCCAGGGAGCCCTGAAACCAAAACATGTGTCGCTTAAACTAATGCAAATTATCATGCCAAATTTGTCGTGCGTACGTGAGCAATGAATACATAATGAGATCACGTGACGGTTTTGACAATTTAACAGCCTGCCCCGTTGATGAACCGAGGCATTAGTCAAGAGACAACCATGATGTTTAGACTCTGGACAATTTTGTGCTTCATTGCAGTTGTCAGGGTACACGGTAAGACAATAACATTAGTGGCAGAAAAGTGTTATCTTGGAAAGATACATACAGATAGAAAGGTGGACATACAGACAGACTTGTAGACACACATACAGGTAGAAAGGTGGACAGACAGACTTGTAGATATTCATACAGGTAGAAAGGAGCGCACAGAGACAGACGTCTACACACATATACAGGCAGGCTTGTAGAAACACATAAGGTAGAAATACGGTCATACAGACAGAATTGCAGACACACATACAGGTAGATATGTAGACACACCTACAGCTAGAAATAGGGCATGCAGGCAGACTCGTTGACACACTTACAATAGAAAGACAGGCATACAGATATACTTTTAGACACACATACAACTAGAAAGACGAGCATACAGACATACTTGTAGACACACATTTAGGCAGACTCGTAGACACACAAACAGCTAGAAAGGTGGACATAAAGGCAGACTCGTAGACACACATACAGATAGAAAGGTGGACATACATGCAGATTCGTAGACACACATACAAATATACAGATAGGCATACAGGCAGACTCGTAGACACATATACATATAGGAAGGCGGACATACAAACACATCTTGACACACATACATATAGAAAGGCGGGCATACAGACAGACTTGATGACACACAGACAGCTAGAAAGGCGAACATACAGGCAGACATGCAGACATACATTCCGGTAGGAAAGCAGACATACAAAGAGACTTGTAGACACACATACAGACAGGCCTGGAAATACACGTACAGAAAGATAGATGATAGATCAATAGAAACTTCTGAAACAGTGATAGATTGAAAGAAACGACTATAATAGCAGACACAAATACATTCAGACACATTGATAACACGACGGACGGAAGGAGGAATATACAGGGCAACAACTGTCTGGGAGCAGTTTCCTGTTACGTGTGTGTGGTTTGATACGATCATCGCATCGTGTAGGAATGAATGCACAGATGAATAGGTGGCCACTTTTTGCTTCACTTTAGCAAGCAGTGAGCCCAGTCTCGGCCTGCGTCTGACTGTGCTCACGACATTATTATTGCAGTTCGCGATCAACCTTGCCAGCAACCCGCTACACTCAGACAGAACGAACGGTATTAACAATTTAAATACTTTCAACGATTACACAATCCGCTACGGTATCTGCAAATACTAATGACTATCATTGGCACCGCTTTCATCATCATGTGGGCTGACAACTGGCCAAGGGGCTCATGTCTCTCCTCACATCTCGACCCATGGTGTTCTGGATCATCTATGTTAGAATATTCCTTCATTCCTCCTAGTCAGGTCCATCCGGGTCTGCCATGGTATGGTCTCTTCTCACACTGATATGTCCAGTCGTCACGGTGTTTTCCAATGCCTCTCACTTAATAACCAAATAGTTGTGTATGTTTCTTCCTTATTGTTGAATATAACGTTCCACTTGTATTAGTCTTTAGCAGGTTATCGCTGTTAAATATATCAAAATATACATGCATTTGTTTACATTTATGTTCTCATATTACGTAGTTGGGTATGTTAGTTAGTTCGTCGCGGTTCCAACTTCAAGGCTAAAGGTTGTTCACATAATGATTCGTTCCTGTGCCAGTGAATATCACACAATTTGCTCCCCACTGACCCATGTGAAAAGTGGAGTAGACATGAGTCTCGACAAACCAACAGCCCGTTCATACAATGATACTGAAGGTCATCTGCCAGTATGCCAACAAAACATTCCACCACGAAAAGTACAGTTCGTCGTCGATGGAAGCGCAAGTCACTAGAAAATCAGCAGCAACACATTACTGCATATGGCAAGCCCAGTTAGTTCAGCATCCAATTGACCGCCATTGTTTTCTGAACATGCAATTCACGCTACAAACAATTATGGACAGATGTAAGCGTATTCCACACGAAATCCACTGCTCACAGTGTCTCTCCATGCACTCAACTCAGTAGCAGAGGGACGGAACCATAGCTAGGTATAGTTTAGTATAGCGGGCACGTTAGAGTAGTTGATAGTGAACTGCGCTGGTCATGCCAATAGCAAGGTCTAGCACGGGTTCGAATTCTGAGCTTGTCGTCAGCAAAACCGATGGACAGACTGATCAACCTATCCCTCCTACGTACAACATGTGACGGCGCTATTACATCAAAGACCCATAGTGGGGACACCGTTTCGGGGTAATTCATTACTATTATAACATAGTGTACAATCCACGTACAAACAAATCAAAATCGCAAACTGATTAGAGAAATTAGACTTAGACCGTCAACATTTTTGGACATGTTGTGAAAAGAAATGAATTGGAGAATGTGGTGACAACTGGCAAGATCGAGGGCAGAAAAAGAGGAAGACAGATAAGTAAATACCTGGGTGGCTTGACCACGTGGCATGATCGAGACAGGAACACTGAGCTGATACACGACTATGGTGATCGAGTGACATGGCGAGTCATGACCACCCACGCTTACCGGCATGGCACATGATGGCTGGATAGTGAAGAACGACAAACTACCGAATGGAAAATTGACTCGAACATCACGCCAGGGTTGGTGGTTGAATGGTAAACCATTGGAGGCACTTTGTCCATCATCGTATTGTAGCAGAGAGATGTGTTAGATTAAGCCGATGCGCTGTCAGTTATGTAAATCATTGCCAACGTTAATGTGAGTTGTAAGTCACTTCTCCACGTTAGCCGTAGTTGTCTTGTTCTCCAGACCAGAATACCATACTTATGAACCTCTACACCTTGGGGTATTATTATTGTGCGCCATCATCAACCTGTGCCATGCAGATACACTTGGGTGATCATGGTTTGTCATTGCATGCGATCGTCAGTCATGGATCAGGTCTGATTTATTGTCTTGATTATGTTATGTGGTCAAGCCATCCAGATATTTATTTATCTGCCTTCCCTTGCCTCTATTCCCCAGAAATCTTGCCAGGTGTGACTAATTTTTCCTGGGTATTTATCCTCATATTTGCCTTAAATTATTGATTGTCTACACGCAATTTTATCAATGAGTAGTTTTCATCATTTTGTTTTGTTTTGTTCTTGTAGGCATTGCACTTTGATTATTCTGTCCAAGCATAGTATTCCGTGCATTTTCCTTAGAAACCACATGTCCACTGCCATTCGATTTTACTCATAGTGTCTGCTTATTGTCCATTTGTTGCATTGGTAGGTTCTATTTAGCACTTAAACACTCGTATACTCATTGCAAATGACTTTTTGGGGGTAAAGATGTTTTACTTCATGCAAAAGACTATCGCATCTGTTAATGGTTAATCTTGTTCGTATCCCATCAAGGCACCTTCCAGATGATGTTATGATTGTTTGGAAACAATTTTGTTTTTCTTTCAAATGAGCAGATCCAGTTATTGTCTTCAGTCAGTACTGCATCACGTGTATATTTTACATGAGTGGCCTTCAGAAGCAAATAATAAATTTCTCTTTTGTGTGAATATATTATGAAAATGTAAACAATAAATTATCATTTTCAGATGTAGTGACCAATGCAAGTCCTCCGCGCAGATAAATTGCTTGAATTCCTGTATAGAAAACTTATCTTGGTCGTGTGTGTGACCACTCATCCACCACCTGCTGTACCTCTCCATCGGATCGAAAAGTATTTCCTCCCAATGACTTGTTGAATTTTCCAAATATGTAGATATCATTTGGGGCTAGGTCTGGCGAGCATGGGAGATGTTTCTGGTTCGTGGTAGTGAATCCAGGTTTCATCGCCAGTAATAATTATTGATAGCAAACCATCACCTTCTGCTTCAAAGCACTGTACATGTTTTTGAAAAGCATCAATGCGTCGTTTATTGTGTGTTTTATTCTTGAGTAAGCTGCAGTGGCATCAACCTTGCCGACACTTTGCGGTAGTGTAGCATATCATGGGTGATGTGGTGTGCTGAACATGACTGATGTCAAGATGTGCAGCAATGTCACTCACAGCCAACCCGCGGTTTTCCTGTACGAGGCTTTCAATGACCGCAATCGACTCTGGGGGTCAATGCTCAGTGTGCCTGACCTGGTCGTGAACAGTCTGTCACAGAGGTCACGCCGTTTTGAAACTGCCTACCCGTCTCATACACTTGCTGGACTGACAGGCATTACCATACTTGACCTTTATTAACCGATGAATTTCTACAGGTTTCACCCTTTCACTGATAAAAAAAAAAAATAGATAACTGAACGCTACTCCTCTTTGGTGCATGTCAAAAGAGGAGCAGTCCTCATTAAACTGCCTTTATGACATCACCATGTTCGTCCACACCGTGAGTCAAGTTCTTAATAGTCTTGATATCCTTGACAACAATATTGACAGGCTACTAAACAATGGCATGGTTATTGTAATGTCTATCACAGTGTTAAGTTTGTTCATGTCAAGCCCCTAGTTTTATTAATGGCGATTCCTTCATTTACGATCCTCTCATTTTCTCTGAATGTGGATATTGAGGGTTGTCGGATAAATAGTTGATGGCTCAACCCCACAGAGATAAAGGATCCAGAGTTCCTCTTTCTCAATGTGATCCTGCCCGTTAAAATTAATTTAGCTGTTACTGGCTCAATGATTTGAGACCATTTAATAGAGTTTTGGAGAACCAAGGAATACCCAAGGAAAAAATGAATTTTTTTTTATTGAGTATCCCAAATGTCCTTATGGATGGTTCATTGCCTCTCCTCTACCAACTAAATAATTAATCTAGGGTAATTGCTTACAACAATTTTAGTATGACACGAGAACTCTCAAAAAAAAAAGACAATAACCTGTAATTTTTATCATTTATTATAACTAAATGGAACTATTGATTATACATGTAATAACATAGAACAACATTACAGTTCAATTACAAATATTCTGGTTATATTAATCTCTTAATTAAGTATCTATCTCATGACTGTGCCACTGTATCCTACATTGTCCTCAGTGTTACAACCCGTTTAACTTATGATTATTGGGCCTCTTCTGCTGGCCTAATTCTAATCTGTGGAAAGAACTGGGTACACCCTGGTTGATTTACCATCCAATTATGGGATCTTGGTAACAGTGATTGTAGAATATTGGGTATTCTTATTGTTTTCCCCCGGTGATTTTAAATTTGGCTCACTGGTGGTCACCTATACCTGGCTACAAATATATGTGATACCTGTCCTGGAAAGGTGGTGAAAATTGGCAGGAACTTGCTGTTGAATAGTATTTGGCTTCATTATCTCAGCTGCCTCACTCAGTTAAGTGGCTACTGCATTCAGTCAAGCTGCTACAACTACTTTCACAAAGTGCTGCATTCACAAAATCAGGTCTGGATAATGACCACTACCTGCAATGTTAGCATCACATAATTCTAATTATATAATAACTATGACATTAGAAATGAAATGTAAAAGCCTAAGAACACAACAAGTGAAAACAATAGAATGAATCTTGTTCTTAGAGAAAATAAACATAGAAGAAAGATAGTCACGGTGTTCTCATTTAGTTATCACCAACATAGTTGTTTGCTCTCACTCCAATCTTCCACTATCAAGGTTTTAACTAGCAGATGTGCAGTTTCATCTTCACCTATGCCTGTCCTCAGGTCTACCGGTTAAGTCATACCTTGATTGATTTGGAGTTTCCATTCTGTTCCTAGTTAATTCTCTTATTCATCATTTTCTATTCAAGAAAAAGGGTCTCATACATTAAGGGCTTTTAAAAATCAGTTCCCATTTCAATGAGTATTTGCTTATAAACAAGATAAGTACATTATGGTATTATTCTTGTATAGCCTTCAGGTGCATTCTTCTTCATTAAATGCTGCAAGTGAGAAGATTTCTTCCATTCTCATGGATGTAATATTTATTATCATCATCATCATCACCATGGTTTTTATAATCATTGTAATTACACTCATTATCATTATTATCATGCTTATGACATTAGAAACCCTTACATCATCATTATTTTCATTATATTACAGTCATCATTATTATCATTGTATTACATTAATGTCATTACACTAGATCATATGTGTTACCAGAAGTGGCATGAAAAATAAAGTGGAAGTATGCTTAAATTACACACACAGATGCTGTAATATGCTTAATGTATGATATTGGTTGTGTCGTGCTTAGCGCACAAAACAAGATGACAGGAACATGAATGTTATTTTATACAGAGTGGTGTTATGCGCCGGAGTGTACTAAATTATTATTTAGTTTATGGGTTACGCCGAACTAGGTTCTGGTGATAGTCATGGCATTCCACATCAAATTTGCCGGCTATCCTGAGATTGACTGTTGGATTATACTCCTTCTCTCTCAGCCTGTAACTTCACTCACTCACTCAAATTCCTCAAGCATCATTCATATGCATTTACGATCATTTCACTCCGTCTACAGACACATTCATATTGGTATGGGTGATCATATAAGAATCATTCCTTCATAATGTCATGTAAGGTGGGTGATTTCCCAATGATAACTTACAATTGTTACCATCATTGATATCACAATGAAATATCTCCTTTCACAATCACTCATCATACACATCATATCTGTAGGAATGACATCAGGCCTAGGTAGGTGCTTTACACAGAATACATTCACAGATTCACCAAGAATGACATTACAAGGGAATCTCATCCTTCAACCTACTGATACTATTTCCTAGATATTTAGTCAAGCATGCTGATGGGTTTTATCAAATGATACATTCACATCTGTTTAACAATGATGAAATCACACATGAATCCTCATAGACATGCTCTCATAAAATACATAAAATTTATGTGATATACTCAATCCATATTCAGGCATTATAAATCTTAACCATTCTAACATGCCGGTTGACTAAGTATTCTTATTGTGTGGCACAAATATTAATTCCATATGTTTACAACATTGAAAATACATTTGACTCACTGCATGGGTGCATTAACTCAACACACAAGTGAGAACAAAAGGTGGAAAAACACCTCGTCGCACGTCTCGCAGACGTCCGATAGTCTGTAACCACACTCATGGAGTGAGTGTAGTCAAAGGTGGAAAATTGTCTCGTTGACACGAAATGGAACGCCTGTCTTGGGAATCCATTACGTGGCAGCCCGAAGCGAAAGCTTGCTGTGTGGAAGCCGAAACAAGAGTCTCGAAACCCGAGGAAGGCTAACCTCATTAAAAAATGCCCGCCGGAAGCCGGAAGTGTCGTCCTACGGGTGGCAAACTAAAAATTGACACTACGCATTTACGTCCGAGTGAAATGTCTCGTCCGAATGTCTCTCGTGCTAGGAAAAGCTCTGACTACCTAGTTTCCGAATGCCGCTCTTGTTCGGAACAGCTCTGACTAGGTAGTTTTCCGAATGTCTGTCGTGCCTGGAACAGCTCTGACGGGCGCAACGACAAGCACATGTCCGAAAACTCGCTGAGTGGATACCGTCTGCAAACCTGTCTGGTTTGTGCGGGAATGGCCCGGGGCAAACGAAATGACCAATATATTGAAGTGAGGATTTAAAGCAGCCATGAGAAGGACGTGACGATTCCCTCGGCTAGCCCAGAACCAGGGCATTATGTGTCGGCCCTGAAACTATGGAAGCAAAATTGGATGGCGGAAAATGCTATGGACTGTCCCTGCCTTCCTTTGAGGGATGACCGTTGTCTTCGACCGTTCTAACTTGGCCAGCATGGTCGTAGATGGCACCACAAAAGCGAGAGTCTCCCAGGAATGCTACCTGGTCAAAAAAGCACGCTAAAGTCGATGTGTTGGCCTACGGGTTTCGGCCCAAGGGCGCATAACAGACACACCGCAATCACATCTGAAAAAACACTCCGGATGAACGAAAAGAAGAATCTATACAAGCACTTGGAATCAACGACTGACAAGAGAAGGTTCACCAGAGAGACGAATGGAGACGGATTGTATTTGCAGCAAAGAACCTCAATGGCTCGGAACGCTGAAGAGGAGAGAAGAGAGAGAGTAGAATCTATTCTTGATTTTCATGTGTTCATGAATTATCAGGAAACTATTTGTTTGTCCATGTGCTCATGTCAAAAAGTAAATCTACTGACTAATGTGCTCAATCTACTTGACTATACACATTCCACTAAATTCTCTATTAGTGCTGGCACATGTAAACTAGTTTTTAATCTTACCAGTGGGCACATATACATTATGTCCTTACCACTGTACTAAGAATTCTGAGTTTCCTTAAGTCACCACTCTAATTGTAGATTGAGTTACTTAAGAAATAAAATTTACAACATGTGTCTAATGTTTCTACATTAACTAAGTTGCTTAGCAGGGAGAAAATAAACACTGTAGTTTTCTCCTATTGTACAATTTATCTTATGACTATGATATCTGAGTATAATAGTATTTAGTTTGTACTAGATTAAATTCTTTAAGAACTCACCATTCCAATCATTGTAGATTGAGTTGCTTAAGAATTAAATGTACAACTTGGATTACTGCTTATACATTAAATCCGTTGTTTACTTTGGGAGAAAATAAAAATTTTTTATGGGTATTCTTAATGAATAGTTTATCTATAGACTTTAAAATTAATTATAATTACCTTCTTAAGAATTCACCACACGTGTTCACAAGTCAACTTACCAACTCTGCTTCTGGGAAACTGAACTCACAACTTATCTAAAATGTAAAATAAATTATATTTACCTCATTCAAACAGGACGACTTCCTACACTTCAGCGACAGGTTTCAGATTTTTCCAATGCGATGTCGTGGGCTGATGTTTGTCTTCATCTATCTAACTTATACTAAATTATCTTTGGTAAGTTGATTTTGAAGAGACTATCACTCCCTTTGCTCATTGCATTTCTCCTGCCTCGTGTGTGTGTGGGTTGGTGAAAAACAGGCTGTGTTCCGGTCGTTCACTGCTATTTATACGTGTCTTTCCTGGTTAATGTTTTTCATTCCCAACGAGTATATTAAATCTTGGATCGTACAATTGTGGAACAAAAAATTTGGTTGCGGTGAACGCTAATTTTTGTCGTCCTGGAAATATTTAATCGTGATGTTACGTTTTGTGAAAATCTAATATATCACAAGGGTAGGTTGTCCTGTAAGGTACGTCTAAATTTATTATTCTTGAGAGACCCACCAGCAAGATAACAAGTCCAGTTAGAGTAAAGAATTACAATACTCACACAGAAAAGTGCACGCATTAGCAAGATTATAGTTTCAGTGAAATAGCACGGTCAGAAAGATTCGAATATGTATGATAACCAATTTAAAATTAGTTGCATAACCATCACAGGACGTAGTAGACAACCCCAGCATTTCGGCTGTTCGTGAGTTCTGCGCAAGGTTTACGTTCAGTAGTTTGCCATTGCTTTCTGAACGACCGGCACCTATACCGTTTTCGAAAACAACCAGCACCATTGTGTTTCGAATACGGGTATACGTGATTATGAAACGCGTCTGCAACCTCTTCGCCACGGAGACCGGTAATATAACCTATAAGTTTACAATTAACATTGCACGCAATAGAAGAATGACGCAGTCGGCAAGCGAGACAATTACTACAATTTTAATTACAATATAACCGGCTCTTTACTGTCTAAGGTCATTCCAAGGCTGTGTTGGACTTTATGACGTTCTACAACGGTCACTGGAACAACAAAGCACAGATTGAAGAAAGTGGGCCGGACCATGACTTCATAGAAGTGTGGACTATCCCCGTGGATATTCCAGCCTTACGTCCGGCAAGTTCACCTGTTTGTTCAGTACTTCACAATCTTATGGCAGGCTCCGCCTACGGGACTTGTTGATGTTGTTGCTGTTGCTGTTATTGTTGTTGCTATCGCTGTTATTGTTGTTGGTTGTTATTGTTGCTGCTGCTGTTGGTGTTGTCGTTGATGGTGGTGAAGTTTATGTTGTTGTTGTTGTTGTTGTTGTTGTTGTTGTTGTTGTTGTTGTTGTCGATGTTGTTGCTGTGTTTGGTTTTAATTATTCTAATAGATACTAGACACAACACGAGGATGAAGACTTATCAGTGTGAAAAGTTAAAATGGCTGGGTGTCAAAGAAGGCGCGTATATCTTCCCAGAATGTATCTAGGTCTACAATCAAGATAGGCAAATAAAAGAGAAAATAAGGAAGAATCAAAACGGTACTAGCAGCAGTTAAATATCTGAATAAAAGTGTGCTCGTTGTTTGACACGTTATTACGTAACGCGACGCAAGGAGGAGACCGACACTCACAGAGAGCACCGGCTAAATTTTACAACGAGGCTAAGCGCACAATTAGCACGTTTCACGATCCGCAAACCTAGAGACGGAACGACAAAGCGTGAAATCGCATACAGAGCCTTGGAAACTATAGATATTTTGTCCCTAGTTTCTTTGTGAGATCTGGAGAGTAAAGGATCATATCAGTAACCCAAACGAAACACCAGTGTGAGAAACAGTGACTAATGACTTATTGGACATAGTATCTGGAAATACAATTAGTCGTCTGACAAATTATGGTTTCAGGCCGGATTTCTGATAAATTGGTAGTCTGTCCGGTGACAACAATAGTGGCTTCTGACAAGTGGCTTCTTTGACAAGTGGCGCTGCTCGACAGTGATAGTACATAACTTAACGGCCACGCTTCATACGTTTCTGACAAATTGGGTGTTCACCAGGCAGCGTTCTCGGAAGTAGTCACCCACTTCTGACAAATTGGGGTCTAGTAAGGGATCGTAACTAGGCGACAGCTATTAACACTGGGTAACGGATCATAATATTATCACAATCAGCTTAATTACATTAATGGATAACAGAGAACGACGGAGTGTCATGCTTGCTAGTGCCTTCCGCATACAAGTCAGCTAATGAAGAATAGACATAATCCGACCATCAAATTCTAATGGCCAATTATCATACACTATGCCAGCATAGAAATAACACATTACAAAACAGAATAAATTATACATTTAAAGCGGTCGCAGTTAATTTATTGAATATTATTTTGCTTAATGCATCATTGACATTGAATGCGATCAATAGAGTTCTGAAATGTTGACTTGAATGTGTTCCACTGTGTGCCAGTTGCTCTACGGCACGGAAATTGATAACGCACATCTACGCACTACAATGGATGATATGCAGCACGCTAAGCAAACGTTGAAAGGAACAGTAGAAGTTGCTCTTAGAAAGTGAAATTGGGAAATGTTTGGAGACAGCGGGAATGTCATTTCTAAAACGAAGGTTTCGAAAACAACAGACGTCGAGTATCTCACAAAGATTTTTGGAAAGGAAAATGAATCTATATTATCAACGATTGTTGTAAGAGGCGAATGAAACTAGAACATGGAAGTCTGTGTCGTGAAACGGAAGTGGGCCTCATACGGGCCAACACATTCCCCACTTTTGTCCACTCCGTTCATGCTGCCATGCCACATTTTATGGGAATGAGTGGAGGTCTCCGAGTAAAATGAGTTACAACCATTTTCTAGGTTAACGAGAAGCTATGTATCGGGGAGAGGGTGGGGTGTTCATGAATTTCACTGGTCCTGAGAAACATAACTCAACTCTTTGAATGTGTCTAGATATTTTTGGGATGAAAGTCGTAGTTTCTGATAAACCTCGGGGATCGTGATTGAGATCATTTCATGGGACGATTCTCGATGTTCGGCGGGTTCCGTGATTGTATACTTCCGGACCCGACCCGAAATGGTCATTCGATGGTCTGTCGTTGAGACGAGAGGCCGCTTCTTCGTCCAGCTGTATCACTATGGATCTTCTGGGGAGCCAGAGAATGATCTGCAGCCAAGGTGTTTAGATGCCGCTTCGATTTCCCGCTGTATTATTATGCATCTTCTGGGGAGCCAGAGAATGATATACAGCAGAGATCTTGATGAGCCTATCCTATCAATGTCTGTTGCCGAATAGTTCCTAAGTTTAAAGGTAACACACTTTTAATTTGCGTCGCTTAACTCTTTCTATGCCAAGGGCCCATACATCGCCACAATTGACTGTCAGTGACGCCCGTGTGCCTTTTAATCGCCACAGTTTAACCAGTGGTTTATTTGTCCCTTTTCTTGAGTTTCCGCAATTTTTAGTTAACTTCGGTAACTTAAAATTGAGACATACATATTTTGCAGCCCGCTGACAACCATATTTGTCCTTAGAATGCTCTTGATTCTTGATTCGAAAAGATTTGTTTGATTTGAACTTCGAAATGACAACACCTTCTGGTTTTGGACCTCATATATTTTAATAAAATTACAGTTTTAAACAATTTTATATTATAGTTATACTGATTTCAAGGACTTTGTGAAAGATTCTAAATCTTTAACCACGTGCAGTATTCAGTTATTCAGGTAGATTGCAAGCGAAACACTGCAAGCGAAAGTTCGTCATAATATGTCATAATATGATGGCACATATCGAATTATGAATACTGGATCGATGTCCGCCGATAATTATCAACAATAGACACTATAGTCTCGCTCTCTAAAAAAAACAACAAGGAATATTGCACACATCCGTAGCACTTCACAATTCTCGGTCAACTAACTCAACGTTGTTTATCTCAACCGTATTTATACTGGGAATAAATGACGTCACAAAACTGTCTAGACGCTAGACCGTCTAGAATTATATTTCTCTCTCCTGTTTTAGACTGGGTAGAAACAACCCGCCATCTATTTTGCTTTCATCTGGGAACCTGATTCCCGTACAACAGAAAGTCTTGCCCGCCTGTGAACCAGATAATAATTTCCCTACATCACAAGATCTAGCCGACCTCTGTGCAGACATTCCGTCTATCACTTCAAAGGCTGGCTGCCGCCTTGCAGACGGATGACGCTATAGTCCCTTCTCGAGCAACAACATATTAAAGACATGCCGACTGTGTGTAGACATTTGGGGCGACTTTCTGTCATCGATCGAAACCTGCAAGTTTTTTAATGCGACACAGCTTGAACGATGTATCTAGATATTTTACCGTACGTTGTGTGATTTCTGCGGTATGTACGAGACGAGATGCAGCGATCATGCCAGGCAATAAATCGTAAAATATATGGTTTCAGGCTTCGTTATTAAAGTTCACTATAGGAAAACATTGTTTTGATATATTTCTTTCTCCATCTTATCTTATAGTTGTATCTGTATTCATTTTCTTTGCTGTTGCTATATTAAGATAGAAGATATGATTTTCACTATTCGTTTTGTTTGAGGCTATTACTAATGCTTTTCTATACCATTGTCTGATGTGGATAGTAATACAGTATCATCAACATATTGAATCTCTGGTATTGCATGACCGCCGATATTTAGGGCATTATACTGATCCTTGGTTATATCATCTCTGACATTAAATGTTTTGCGTATCCTTTTACAGGACTTAGCTCTCAACAGCAGCATCTTTCAGCTGTCTGTTGATCTCTTGGCAAGATTACGCTCAGTAGTTTGCCATTGCTTTCTGAGCGGCCGGCTCAGTATCCGCAAGTCACGAGCGGGGGTCGAACCACCTCAGTTCTCGCTCCGCTGCGAGACTCTGCGTGATAAACGGGATTACAGAGAGAAAGTGTTATAACCCCACAGCCAGAGAGACCGGCATCTCTGACATTATTTCGCATTATATTGTACAGGTTAAATAAATAAGTGAACAGCACACATTCCTTGCTTGATGTCAAACCAGTATGATGTCTCGCCATCTATTCTAACCGCTGCTTGTTGGTCTAGAAAACACATTTTTATGAGTTAGGCTACATGTAATGGAAATCCCATTTTCCTCACGATTTCTCAAAGTTTCTGATGTTGTACAGTCTTTGAATAATACACTTAACATAATAATATGTTTACATTAAATTCTCTCACGTTCTCTATTATTAAACGCATGTTGGGTATATGATCTCCGTTTCCTCTTCCTTGTCTAAATCCAGCTTGAACCACGATATTCTCTTCTTCCATTTTCCTACGAAGTCTTCTTCATATACATGTTAATAGAATTTTATTTGCATGAATGATAAGGACAACAGATCCACAGTTAGTGCATAATTTCAAGTTGCCCTTTTCTGGTACTGGCATGAAGATAGTTATCTTCCAATCGTTTGGCCATATACTATATTTCCATATCTCTTTACATAATGCGTGGTAGATTTATATGTATTCTTCTCCTCCCGCTTAATTTAGATAAACTGGTACGTCATTTCATCCTAGTGATTTTTCATTCCTCAGGTTCTTTATTGCCAATACAATTCCATATAATAAGGGTTCAGGATCCGTCTCAGTTGTCATTGGTTCATGTATCTTATTCATATAATAACAGTCATTAAAATCATGCATTCCACTGCAGTATTCCTGCCATTGTTGTAGAATTTTTCTAGATTATGTTAGGGTATTTTCCAACTTGTCACAGATAACATTTAATTGAGGTTGAACATTTCTTACTGTCACAAAATAAAACACCGCGTTTGACCAGCTGATTACTATAAGAGGATTTCTGATTAAACGGACTATCTGCAAAGCGACAATTATTTCAACTAATACAGAGAAAACATTCATGGTTGTGGCTGCACGTGTTCCCAAACAGGTCGGGCATAAATAACAGCTGTACTTGTACATCTGGTCAGCAAACATAGGAACATTCGGAAGTGAGATGAATGCATACATCGCTTTGACAATTTATCAACAGTCAGAGACAACCGGAATTGGCAGCTAGGGACAGGTAACAGTCCATCTGCCAATTAGAGTTTCCCGACATCAAACAGAAATGGCAGCGGTGATTGTCACCAGTCGACAGAAGATTGACGGCTTGTTATTGGCAAGGTGTATACAGGAACTGGCTTGTTTTGCGAATCTAAACAACTGATGACAACTCTGACATTGATGGAGCCAGGGAAAATAGATTCTTGATAATGGATGATATGCCCAAATAACACCTGCAGGACGTCAACCATGTCACGTGACCAATTTTAGGGGTTTGCCAGAAAACCATGATTGGAGAGGACAGTTGAACTCAAACCTTGGATTTTAGCGGACGTGCTTCGGCACTGCGGTTCTATTGGAATAATGTCTACCGTGTGCTTATTAGTGGATTTAATGGTTCACGTGCCTGTCATGGCAATTTGTAGATGTGATTTGTTAGACTGCAGTGTTGCCTAATATACTACCTTAGGCAAGCGACAGACTGAACTGCTTCAGACAGCGACGAGACGGCTTTCCGAATGGACGTAGTGTTTTTCTGAAGCCATTATCTATTGTTGTGAACGCATGCGATCTTAAAGAGAGAGTGATCATGTTTGATGATGTGTATATATAGGTTGTGTTACGAGTGACGATCAGTGTATTGATTTGACAGGCAGATAACGCCTTGTCGCATATGTACGAGTGTCAGGCTTGCCTGAAATAAAATCAGTGTAAAACATCTGTACGAGCTGAAGTTATATTTGAGTTCGGATGACGTTGCCTGAATGCGAGTAATGCAGGACTGTGACACATGCGGTATGTATCTGGTATTTTTGTGAGATCGAAACGAAGTGGCCTTGGCCCTCGTGTAAGCTTTTTGAACTTTACTTTCACATCTGCTTCTAATAACATTTTGCCGACATTATGCTTGATCTCGATCTTCATTGTATTAAAATACCAATCAGACAAATAACAAGTACAGTTAGAGGGAAGAATTACAGTGTACCCGGTAACATTCGCACAGAACTGTGCACACATTAGGAATACTATATCCACATCAAGTTAACACGGTCAGCAAGAATCAGATATGTATCATATAACCGGTAGGTTTACAGTTAACACTGCACATAACAGAAGAATAGCACAGTCGGTAAGTAAGCAAACTATTTGTACACAAAATTATGCTGCTAAGGAGATTACACACGATCGTTAAACTGGCGTGCACATGTTTGTTTCTCTGTCTGTTTACCTGTTCCCCTGTGTTCTGATTGATTGATTGATTGATTTAGGAACCGACATCACAGCATTCGGGGCATTCCCATAAGCGCTCCGTCCCCATCCTCAGCAACCAGCGAAGAGTTCCAACACTAATAGTTCCAGTAGCAATTTGATTATATGTCCGTCTCGCCTTTCCTCTGAGCGTCGAGCGTCGGCCAGATCCCCTCGTCACACCTCACTGTCTCATTCTTATCAGACTATGGAGATCCATCTGCTCCTCCGAGGTGTACACGTGCTCCCACAAGGCCGCAATCACATCCGCCTTGTCATGCATCAGTACTCCACCAAGTTTTGCCGAGCCAGCCAATCTGTCCGCCTGTTCATTCCCCAGCACACCAGCATGCCCAGGAGAAAAGATCCAGGTGATGTTTGCTACCCGTGACCTCCGAAGCGAAGCAAGCCACTCTGCACGAAGCTTGCCTGTTCTCACCCTTCTCAGCATGCTTTCTGAGACAGTTACAGTCACAATGTGTGTATGTATCGTGTTTTCTAACCAGCGGAAAGCTGCACTGACCGCCTCCACCTCCATTCTTAAGCTAGATGTAGTGTCATCATACGCCAGGCTCTCCTGCACCAAACGCCGACCATTAGTTTTTGCCAAGAACCCCCAGGCACTTCTCCTACCTCTCAACACCGACCCATCCGTGTAGATAATCACATCACCCGGGCGAGAATTTTCCTGAATGAGTTGCTGAATTTCCACTTCCGTGGCCCCTGCTGGCCACTCCCTGCACTCGCGGCTCAATGTGATTATAACTCTGCACAAGTCTGACTGCACGGCTGGCACTCTGACCCACTCCTCTCCTCGCCTGATGTTCTCCAAAGGACACAACTGTCTGATCGTATCCTCCGCCTGAGCCATCCATGATTTCCCTCTTATCAGTCTCTGACCCTTAACTACGTCCATCGCTTCATGCAACGGATGATCTGTGTCCGCAGCTACTCTGAGGTATCCCTTCGCTTGCATCACCTTGTGCCTACCAGCAACAGTAGGCAGACCAAGGATGTAACGCATACACACTACCGGAGTGTCTCTGGTGCATCCCAGAATGACCCGCATAGCTTCATTCTGTATGCGCTCTAATTTCACCAGCTGACTCTTTGAGACAGTGAGCAGTCCTAGTCCATAATCAATCACTGAGAGGATCAAGTGCTGGTATAGTGTGAAGAGCATCCTCTGATCTGTGTCCATTGCAGCCATAGTTTTAAGTGCATTGAGTCCCTTTTGAGATCTTGTCACAACCGTCTCCACATGGTCCTTGAAAGACAGACTCCTGTCAAATGTGATTCCCAGATACTTCAGTTTGTTCTCTCTGTTGACGCTTCTACCATCTATCGTGAGGCCTGGGGCAACATCTTTCACAATCCTGTTGTCCAGAGAGCACCACAACACAGCCGCCTTTTCCGGGTTGATGACAGCACTCATTTCAGTGCACCAGTCAATCACTTTGTCTACAGTCACCTGTAACTCCTGGGCTGTTTGATCCCTATTTCTCCCCTGCCTGTATGCAAGAATATCATCTGCAAATGTTAGAATCCTTCCAACCCCTGGTGTTTCTCGGTATGCAATCTTGCTCGTATACACATTAAAAAGCACCGGTGAGATTGCAGATCCCTGTGGCAGTCCCGGGGTTAAAATATGTGGCTCTGAGGTCCATGCGCCCAGACGGAGAGCAACCTGATGAGAATGCAGGACGGCTGCTATCCAGTTCACCAACCAGGGATTGACCCCCTTCTCCATAAGTGCTGTCATCATAATATCATAGTGAACTCTATTGTACGCATCCTCGAGATCAAGCGCTGCCGCCATCGTTTCCTGTCTACTCTGGAACCCCTCATAAACGTCAAAGGCAAAAGTGGCTGCATTTGACCAAGTATCTTTTCCTGGCCTGTAGCTCCCCAGGCTTCTTGGAAGAAGCTTCCCCCTTTCCAAAAAATCCTGCAGCTTAGCAGCGACTATCTTCTCTAACACCTTCCCAAATGTATTTTGAAGGGTGATGATCCTAAAGCCGCTACGCTTTGAATGATCTTAGTATGGTTTTGGGAGAGGGATGAGATAGCTATGCAGCCAATCCTGCGGTACTGACTCTGTCCTAATGCTCTGATTAAAGCAGCCGGCCTGTGTTCTCTACTCATTGAGCATATCATTTAATTATTTGTATTCGTTCGCGGTAGGCATGCGTCTTACAGAATGGCGTGTATCAATTGTATAGTCGATTGCAGGAAGCATATGCTGAATCTTTTCTCCAGGACATTCTGGTGTGTTGACAAACGAGCAGGTGGACAGATTGGCTCGATCCGGACAAAGTGGGTAACGTACTGGTGCGCAATAAGGCAGGTGTGGTCATGGCTATGTGGGGTCATGTGAATAGTGTGGGAGAGCAGATAAACCATCAGGGATTTTAGACAATGGTGGGGCAGTCAATGATTATATGTTCTGACTGGAACTCAGCATTCCGAGGAAAGAACAGATGGACACATAGTCAGACTGTACCAGGTACTGTCAGTATTGGGGCTCTTTGCTGGTTGTTGAAGACTAGGACGAAGCACAAATGATAATCTTACGAGTACTGTTATGTCGGTCAGGACCCACTTTTTGTTTGCTAGAGAATCAGTTAACTAGACACAATTTAATAAAATGTGTCTTTTTAAAAAGCGATCTCATTCATAACTTTCGTTTTGTCGTGATTGATGTCCTTGAGATTCTAAGACAGTGGTTCTCAACCTTTTTTGGTCCGTTCCCCCCTTCACCATATTTTTAGGATGTCATCCCCCCCCCCCTCTCACCACATTTTTAGGACATCATTCCCCCCCCCCTTTACCATATTTGTAGAACGTCATTCCCCCCCCCCCTTTTGTATTTCCTCCCTAAAAATTGCCCCCTGCCCCTACACAGTATACGTAATAATTGAAGCTAAATTTAATAGCACATACTAAAACAAGTCTAGACATGTACATAAAATGTGATTTGCGGATCTACTTACGTTACAAAATGAATTTCAGAAGGGTGATGCGTACAGAAGCGTAAAGTATGAAAGGAAAAACAAGATCAAGTAATCGGTTCTTGTATTAACGCGATCTTGAAATAATCTTCATTCCCCCCCCCCCCCTGGAAACCCCAAAATTCCCCCCATGGGGGGGGGGGTGGGAATTCCCCACCGGTTGAGAACCACTGTTCTAAGACTTTAAAAAGTCAAACCATTTGAGCGGCCTCTAATGTGTATGGTAATAATCTCTTTATTTTGGTGAACAAAATTTGATGTCTTGTTTATAGAAACCGGTCGTGTTGATAGAGGAAATCAACAATGGTTTTGTACGTATGCTTAACCTGGGCGTGGTCAGTGACGGGCCGGAGAAGAACACTGTTAAAATGAAGCTCTACAACTTCACTGACATCACTCAAGTAAAGTGAGTACATGTCTCAACCAATGAAGACACTTGTTTTTGTATAAAAGAAAAACCAAATCCGAAATTTAAATAAAATGTATTCGTTATCATCACGTGTCATCTTCAAGTTCTGGTTCAGAAGCTATAGATCTAAACAAACCTATGTAGGCCGTCTTCACGATTCCAATTCCAATTCCAATTTTCAAAAACAAAAATTCCAAATTCGGCCTCGTCTAACCTGCTTCATTAGCTTTGTTTATTGTTGACGTACGTGGTTTTTGTGGGTTTATTCACCGTAATTCTTGTCTTGTGAGTCCTAACTCGGACTAGTGATGTAGCGTTTGTGTCTGTGACGTCAGAAGTGGTCGGCGGCTATCCTTTGTGCTCGTCTTTGCTTGTGGTTTTCTTTGTAGGTGTAGGCTCCTGGCTCGTCTGGCTTGACTGGCTGCAGTCCTTATAAGGACTTTTTATTTGGTCTTTTTGTCTCCTTTTTTGTGTATTTTCTGTAGGAGCTTTTCGACGTTTTCATTTTCCTCCTTGCGCCTGTTTTCACTGTCGCGTTTGAACATCTGCTGCCTTAAGTTTTCTTCCTCCGTGGTCAGCCATGGGACGATTTTACCGTCATCCATATAGTACTCGAAGTCGTTCTCACAGTCGTAGTGTAAGACTGGTTATGCCATCGGTTTTCCCCGGAGTTTCTTAGGCTTCTTCTTTTCTTTTTCTTCCCAGCGCCTTCTGAATTCCTCGCGCTTGAGTTCCTCCTTGCTAACTGGGTATTCTGTGCCTCCTTCAGAGATCCGACGGGATATTGTTTCCCTCTTGGGTGTTGTAGTTGGGCTGCTGGCTTTAGCTTGCGGTTCAGGCTCGGTCTCTTGGTTTTGATCTTGCCGTTTCTCTGTGAGTTCTTGTATGGCTTCTGTTGGTTTGTTTTGAAAGAGTTCCATTTCAGCTCTATGCAATTCTCTTTCTGTCTTGATCATTTGTAGGATTTCTTCGTTCTCCTTCTTCATCTCGGTCATGCGCTCCATCTCTTGTTTGATGTTTGTCTGTATCTCCTTCATTTCAACAAGCAGTTTTTCATTGTCGCTGGTTTGTGGCGGTGCTAGGAGTAGCTTGATTTGCTTCTTTAGCTCGTCTATTTGGCTTTGCAGTTGGGCTCTTTCCGCTTGTGAGCAACACATGGATGTCTCGCACCTCCGCATTGCTTCGTTGTATGGTGTCCTTGTGGTGATGGCAGTCTTCAAGACGTCTCCGTGTCGTTGCAGGTACGGACAGCCCAAGTATCTTGCTCCATGCTTGCCCAGGCAGTTGGCGCACTTTCTTCTGTTGTTAGGAGCTCGGAAGTCCGTGTCCAGCTTGGCCAGCGGACACTCCTTGAAGGCGTGGTGATCGGCGCAGTATCGGCAGATTGCCGTCTTACTGCGACACATAGCTCTGCTGTGGCCGGCCTTCTGACATCTGGAACATTGCGTGATTCTTGGGATGAATCTCTCTGGTTGCTGCATTCTCTTTTTGAATGATGCTGTGGTCGGCATCTCGCTGCCCTCCGACGTCACTACTGCCAAGGTTGTAGGTATCTTGGAGTAGGTGAGAAGCCGCTCCGCCTTCAAGAATCGGATATGAAGATTCTCTTCTTGTAGCTGCTTCAGGATTTCTTCATCTGTCAGCTCCACAGGAATCCGCTTGACAACCCATCGGACTGATTTTGAGTCGGTGTTTCCGACTCTGGTGTCTTTCTCCTCCTTCTTCTCTGCTGTCTTGGTTCTTGACTGTGTTTGGCTGTCAATCTTCTCCCTCGTAGCAACTTCAGTAATAGCTGTAGTATCAGGCTCTTTGATGCAGCTAGCAGGTGGGTTCTCGACGTTCTTCTTCTTGTTGTCGGCTCCCACGCTGCACATCTTGGCAACAGCGTTTTTCTTGTTGTTGGACTTTCAACGTGACATTTTCCCACGTATCAGGCTTCTTGACAGAATAATGCGACTTGACTTGTTAGCGCTCGTAGTGCGACCCACGACCACGACGGTCTTCACGATACAAACATCCAGGCTTTTATCATCGCTGGAAACCACCACAAATGTTAATCTCTCTACTTGTTGAAAATTTCGCTGAAGTAATAGTTAGTAGTAGTAGTAGTAGTAGTAGTAGTAGTAGTAGTAGTAGTAGTAGTAGTAGTAGTAGTAGTAGTAGTAGTAGTAGTAGTAGTAGTAGTAGTGGTAGTGGTAGTAGTAGTAGTAGTAGTAGTAGTAGTAGCAGCAGCAGCAGTAGTAGTAGTAGTAGTAGTAGTAGTAGTAGTAGTAGTAGTAGCAGCAGCAGTAGTAGTTGTAGTAGTACTAGTAGTAGTAGTAGCTGTAGTAGCAGTGTTACTAGTATTAATAGTAGTAATGGTAGTAGGCCGGCTTCCTGGCTTAGAGGTTACGACTTTTCTCCGTAACCTCGTATACTCTCGTGGTTAACGTGATGACGGTGAGAATCAGCAGTGGTTCGAATCGCATCGGTAACCTACGGGGTATGTGAGCCGGCTGCTCAGAAAGCAATGGCAAACTACTGAGCGTAATCTTGCCAAGAAATCAACATACTGCTGAAAGGTTCTGGTGTTGACAGCGATGTCCTGTAAAGGATATGCAAAAAACAACACAAACGTTTTAGTAGTAGTAGTAGTAGTAGTAGTAGTAGTAGTAGTAGTAGTAGTAGTAGTAGTTGTTGTTGTTGTTGTTGTTGTTGTTGTTGTTGTTGTTGTTGTTGTTGTTGTTGTTGTTGTTGTATCATTAGTATTCTTAAAATGAAGATTAAACTAACTGACAAACAGTGTCATGTCTCAGAAAATGTAAACCCTTGGACATACTACACACGGCACTCACTTGGAAGGGGGAAAAAATATTTGCATATCCTTTATATGACATCGCTGTCAACATCAGCATCTTTCAGCTGTTTGTTGATTTCTTTGGCAAGATTACGCTCAGTAGTTTGGCCATTGCTTTCTGAGCGACCGACTCCATGCTCTCCAAAGTCACTGGCGCGACTCTAACCGCTTCCAGTTCTCGTAAGCTCACGTCAATCACGAGAGTAATCGGGGTTACGGAGAAAGCTGCTAACCTCTCGGCCAGGGGGACCGGCAACTTGGAAAGAACAGTAATCAAATGTATGGTCCGCGTAAGAAGAGGCGTAAGAACACCAGCAAGGACATGTACACATTACATGATCGGAACGTTTTACATTCTTTGTTAGTATCATATTGGTATTGACTAAGTGGCACGTGTGTGTGATGGGGTTAGTAGCACTCTGATCGCATGTACGTCCGATAATATCTCCTGGTACCAATATCAGCCTGGTACCGAGGTCAGCAGGTCAGGTCTTAGTCAGGTATGACTGAGCTACCGTATGACAGTAGACGGTACTACCTGCTTTCTGTTAGCGCCGAACGTTGGGCGGCGCTTACCAAACCCGACACCCAACATTGTGTCAACGGCTTCGGGCGGAAGAGCGCAATTGGGAGGTTACATGCCTTACTCTGGTGCGAGGAATTGCAACCTAAAGATAAAATGTCATGGCAGGGCAGACCAGGCTCTAAGCCTTGGTTGGCGGCTGGTCTAGGATCGAAGCTCCGACAGGCGGGCAGTTAGAGCATTGCTTTGCTGATTCGGCAGCTTCTGCAGCTTGTCTTGTTCCAGATGTAGGGGTGTTACCTTTCCTCTGGAGTGACTTAGGTAGGCCGAGAGAGGTATCATGCTGCATGGGCAACACATGATCTCTATATTTTAGCCCAGGCTTTGCGCTATGGAGGGGCAATAACTGCAACCCTGGTCTTAACCAGTCTCGGAATCAAAGCGAGAGGCAACTTTTACGGGTTGCAAGTCCCTGTAAATTGGCGTAGACATGGCGCGCCAAGCGTTGCCTCTGACGGTGGGAGACACCTACAGGTGTCACTGATCAGCTACCGCCCGCCTCAAGCTGGGCAGCCCCCGGCCAATTGGCTGCTGATCCGCCACAGCAGGCCTGCTTCAATGGGTGCTTAGAGCTAGGACAAAATCTGAATCGCAGGCTGTAAAACCAATGCACCAGGTACTAAGAAAAGAAAAATAGAAACCTCAAGCTACGGCTTGCAACCTGGAACGTGAGAACCATGTGTCCAGGATTTTCCACTGACTTGACCAATATTGACGATGTGAGAAAAACGGCTGTGATTGATGCCGAACTCAATCGTCTTAACATTGATATTGCTGGCCTGCAGGAGACTCGCCTCACTGTGGAAGGGTCACTCAGGGAAAACAATTACACTTTTATTTTTTTGGAAGGGTAGAGGGCAGATAGACAAAAAGGCAATACGGTGTGGGCTTTGCAGTAAAGAATTCGCTACTGTGAATGATTGAAATTCCAGCAGGAGGAGATGAAAGACTATTATCTCTGCGCTTGGCAACCTCTTATGGTTTTGCCACCATTATTACTGTATATGCACCGACACTCGCTTCCTCTGATGATGTGAAGGATACGTTCTATGAGCAGCTAGACTCTGTGATCAAGGCAGTTCCAAAATCTGACTACATTTATATGCTCGGTGATTTCAATGCTCGTGTGGGCAAGGACTCGAGTTCATGGCCAGTGTGCCTTGGAAAATACAACATCGGTCGCATGAATGATAATGGGCAAAGGCTGCTGGAGCATTGCAACAGAAATGACCTATGTATTACAAACTTCTTTTTTAAAAGAAAAGAGCGACATAATGTCACATAGAATCATCCAAGATCCGGCCATTGACACCAGCTGGACTTCATAATCACACGGAGACAACATCTGAACCATATATCAGAGACTCGAAGTTACCACAGCCCTGACTGTGAAATGGATCATTCTTTGGTTGTTGCAAGGGTTATAGTGAGACTAAAGAGAATATGCACAGCTAAACACACATCTAGCCCCAGGATTAATATTATTAATACTCACGATCCTGAAAAGTGCTTTCAGTTTCAACGGCAAATTGAAGATGCTTTCAATGATACACCAGAAAATTGTACAGTAAGTGAAAAGTGGGGTCAACTTAAGGAAACTCTTCATAAAACTGTCGTAGGGATTTACGGCACTGTGGATCATAAGAGGCAGGACTGGTTTGCAGCAAACAGCTAGACTCTGCAGCCCTTGATTGTTAAGAAGAAGATAGCTCTCTTAAGAAACAAGAAAAGACCAACGCGTAACACTCTGAGTGAGCTGAAGCAAGCTAGGAAGGATGTGCAAAAGGCTGCCACGCAGTGTGCGAATGACTATTGGATCAAGTTATGTGAGTCCATTCAAATCGCAAGTGATAAGGGAAACATCAGAAGCATGTATGAAGAAATTAAAAAAGAAGCCTGTAGTCCAACGATCAAAAGAAGTGCACCATTGAAAACCTTGACTGGAGAAATCATCACTGATAAGAAACAGCAGATGGACAGATGGGTAGAGCACTATTTGGAGCTTTACTCAAGTGAGACCAAGCTAGCGGATGATGCCCTCAACGCCATAGAGGCCCTACCAACTCTTGACCACCTGGACACACTTCCCACCATAACAGAAGTTAAGTGTGTTATAAATGAACTTGCATATGGCAAGGCTCCATAAAAAGGGATTCCAATAGAGGTTATCAGATCAGGAGTGGGCAAGACAAACTCACTCTACAGATCCACAAGCTAATAGAGCTATGTTGGCGAGAAGTACAAGTCCCACAGGATTTCAGAGATTCAAGCATCATAACACTGTACAAGAACAAGGACGACCAGAGTGACTGCAACAACTATAAAGATATCTCACTTCTGTGCATTGCCAGAATTGCTCTGCGCAGACGTCAAGTCCTAGGAGATCAAGTCTACCCCGAATCACAGTGTGGCTTTCGACAGAACCGGTCTACTATTGATATGACATTCTCATTGCGACAAATGCAAGAAAAATGGCGTGAACAGAATCAACCACTGTTTATTGCCTTCATCGACCTCACAAAGGCATTTGATTTGGTCAGTCGTGAGGGTCTGTTCAAGGCACTAAACAAAGATTGGCTGCCCACCAACTCTTCTGTCCATTGTGGAATCGTTCCACACAGGCATGAAGGGTATAATCAGGTTTGATGGTGCAACTTCTCAAGAGTTTCAACTCAAGAGTGGAGTTAAGCAAGGTTGTGTACTAGCTCCCACCCTCTTTGGAACATACTTTTCACTTCTACTGAAATATGCCTTTCGTGATCAGGATGGTGGTATATACATTCACTCACGCTCAGATGGCGGCCCCTACAATGCTCAGAGATTGAAAGCCAGACCAAAATTAGAAGGGTACTGACCAGAGAGTTGCTTTTTGCAGATGATGCTGCAGTTACGACCCACTCTGAGGAAGAATTACAATGTCTACTATCTGCATTCTCCAATACTTGTTCTGAATTTGGTTTAACAATTAGCAAAAAGAAGACACAGATTATGTCATAAGGTGCAAATGGGGTACCTTAAAACTTTATTGACGACGCCGAACTAGATATGGTAGACCATTGTACATATCTAGGATCAGTGGTAAATTGCAAATTATTCCTATATCAGGAAATCAGCATCCGGATTGGTAAGGCAGCAACAGCAATGGACAGGTTAAGAAAAAGAGACTGGGCGAACAGGAAGCTTACTGCCAAAACAAAAGTCCTTGCCTATCTAGCCTGCGTCTTTAGTACTCTTGTTTATGGCAGTGAAACCTGGACAACATTCTCACACCAAGAGAAACGATTAAACAGCTTTCATATGCGGTGTCTGCGAAGAATTCTTAGTATTACGTGGCAAGACAAAATCACAAATACTGAAGTATTAGAAAGATCAGGTTGTGTGTCGGTTTATTCCATGATCAGGCTTCGCAGACTTAGATGGATAGGACATCTTAGGAGGATGGATGATGGTAGAATACCAAAGGACATCTTTTTTGGTGAATTACAGATGGGTAAGAGATCTCAGTGTCGGCCTCTACTACAATACAAAGATGTGTGTAAGGGGGAACATGATTGATACAGGCATTGATAATGCACATTGGGAGCAAGTCGATGCTGAAGGTGTTTCATGGAGGGCAAACATCAGAAATAGAATAAAGACAAAGGAGAAAATTATTGTAGATAAGTAACACACCGAGCGTGTGAGACGTAAGATGGTGCATGATGGTGGAAATGACCACGTGTTCACATGCACCCACTGTGAACGAAGCTTCACGGCGAGAATTGGCCTTATCAGTCGCATTCGCTACCGCCATGGGTAAAAGTTAGTATGCCTTTTCAAAGCACACACTATCGTCTGTCAAGACTGCAAGAAGCCAATGGACCTAGGTCAATATTACCAATTATAAATCATGGGAATGCGGATGGAACCTTTAATCGCCACGCCGGCAGGCAATCGTTTAGCAGCTAGGCTGTAAATCACCACGGACAAACAGCTACTGCGTGAATGTCTCTTTTCAGTCACATTCGGTACCCCCATGGCCTGTAATTAGAATGCCTTTTTTAAAATTCAAGCACAACGTTACAAATTATCGTTGGCCAAGACGGCAAGGTGTCAGTCAGAGAATGTTCTGTGAATGTAAAGCAAGTTTCTAAAATATCCTTTACAGGACGTCAAATTCTACCCTAATAATTGTTGGCTGTGATTTAGTGGCAAGTTATGTTCAGTAGATTGCCATTGCTGTCTGAGGAAGTGGCTGTGATATATTGGGAAGTTGGAAGCAGTACCCACTCTGACTTACCCCACAATGAAGTAACGCTATGAGGATGGGACTGATTTCATTTGGAGGGGATGGGTTCTTGGAAGCCAAAGTGACCCATAATAGCTCTGGAAATCTAGGGGTCTCCTAGGATTATTAATTTCTTCCCTCCAAAATATTCCTTCTCTAAAAGAGAACAAAATTTAGCTCAAGAGACCCCCACCTATGATCATTTTCCCTTTTAGGTGAACTGAAATGGTCACAGGAATTAATAAAAAGTAAAGTTCCCTTTTCTGAGTAACCTGGAACCTGGGAGATTACAATAGAACAGAATGTAGCTGTCTATTAGTGTTTAACCAGTCACCTGTAGTTCCAGATACTACCTTTATGTGATGTAGTTTGTCAAAGACTCAGGGAAGACCACCCTGAATGAGTGGTCTACCTCAAGTAGATTAGAGGTAACCCAGTGCCTCTACATGAGGGCAGGATAGGTGTAGGTGGTAAATAGAAAGGGGAACTATCAAACAGTTCTCTCATGAGACACGGAGGTGTCAACCAGAGAGTAAGCACTCTGGTCACGGCGTAATCACGCCAGCGTGACAGATACAGAGAACTAGACTCAAGAGAGACAACGACTCCAAGCGTGCTGAGTGATGCAGCACGCAGAAGCCGAAGTACGCACAAGGTCACTCCGCGTACCGTGTAATCAGCACGCGGAGAATTCCTCAGACAGGGGACAGACTTCGTAGTTAGCGCATCGCTTAGCGTCGATGCGTATTCTTTAGCCAGTAGATAGAATTAGCAATAGGGTTAGGAACGACTAGTGATATGCAATTCTGTGGTGTATTCATGTGTGATTTGTTAGCGACCGTTTTTGTGCATTGATGTAATGTAAAGAGCCTGTGGCAATAAAATGTATAATCAATACCTCTCGTACGACTGACAAATCTTTTTGTGTGGTGCGAGAGAAGTTATCCTGTAATGCCTGAAGCATTGGTTGCTGACATAGTTACATTAACTAAACACATAGATAATAATGAAAAGTTTTGTCACACCACAATGGACTGACAGAAGAATGTAGAAACAGTTAATTTTTGTTTATTAATCAAAAACCTGTGGAAGTAAACCAGTGATGCATTATGACATATGAACAAAACACATTTGTCTCCAGAATAATGTTCTAAGACATAATGGCGATTAGAACTCCTGAAAGATCTCATGGCAGTTCTGGCATTTCATCACTGGACCACTCTTCTGATTTCCTAACAAAGTCTCTGCACTACACCAATGTTCTGTTTGTGAACTTTCCGATAATCTATTAGTGAAAGTTGGAATTAAACAGTCTACACCCCATAAGTTCTGGAGAGGTTCATAAAATACTCTCCTTTCTGGAAGTTCTTGAATTGTAAGAATGAATAACTGACTGTAAACAATCCTTCCTTATAAAATTGTCTATCAGATTTCAGCCATGATATTAAAATTTTGTAAGTCTCTGTGAAGTATAAAATTCATCCTAGTGATCTTAGAAAAGTCTCTGCAATTCAGATTATGTCAATTCTCAGATTCTTCATGAAGCAAAGATCAGTTTTGGGCACAGTTCAATGGAGACTCTTTGCTCAGAAAAACTCCTGACAACAGATTCCTTGTGCATCGAATTTTTACTGAACAGCTCATGATTTGCAGTCCCATGGTACATTATTGGACAATGATCTGCAACTCTGGATCATGACAATCTGCGAACACCGTTA
Organism: Cepaea hortensis; assembly: GCA_963921405.1. Classification (NCBI taxonomy): domain Eukaryota; kingdom Metazoa; phylum Mollusca; class Gastropoda; order Stylommatophora; family Helicidae; genus Cepaea; species Cepaea hortensis. The sequence goes on along the minus strand of OY992884.1, from coordinate 23,102,605 downwards.
TCCTCACCTGAGGTGGATAAACATGGTGAACACATTTATATCTAGCCAAAGGATAATGATTCTCCAGTGGACAAGAATGAAAAGGGTTTACAGACATGAGTTACAGAAGGTAGCAGATTCAGGAAGTACCTACAAGTCAAGAGCTAGTGTGTCTCTCCTTGTACTGGCATTAGACATCAGCGATTATATTGGGAAAGCTTTCTTTTACTGCACCTGTACATAGTGGCCTGTTGGCTGATGTTCTCACAGAGGACACAGACACAGTGACTGACAAGGCCAGAAAAGAATGATGGAGAGTAAATGATGAGATGTACCCATCATATCTGATCCCTACATAGTAAGGGAACAGAACAGGATGATTGTTCATCTCATACATATTAACTCAAACTCATTGCTGCCACTGTCACATGACGTTCTTGATGATAATATCACGAAGTTCTTACGATGATATGTTCGTGATATGGTCGTGTTATGGTCGTTGTCTAGGTAACGATACTCCTGGTGTGTCAATTGAGCTATCTAAATGTCTTACAATATAACTCACCCTTGCAGTGCCTGTTCACCAGTCATGAAACAAGATTGAGTTGGCGCACATAATCCTTTATTACAGAAAGAACACGGATAAACGGAACATGTTTATAAATCCAGAACACAATGTAATCCATAGAATATAAATATCCTCCTCACAATATCAACACGCACACATCACTGTCTTCTCACGGCCTGCTCAATCTCCAATTCATAAGACAGGTAATCCAGCTACTATCCAGCTACGGCTGGATCTCACACAATACCACCCACCCACTGGGTCGGAGCCTCTGCTCTCTATGTAACCCACTCTGGGTTTTAGGACTGCATTCACAGCTCGGAGAATCACACAACACAGTTCTCCGTCGACTACCGGACTCCCGACTCGTTCGGTGTCTAAAACTCAACTCTATCGTCAATCTTTGTCTCCGTCTCTTTAAACCATTCTATGCCCTCACAATGCCTCCCCACAACACACACAAACGCTATCTCTCGCCCCATCCACCCTAGGGGTTTTCTCTACCCTCACTAATTTATTTCTCAGGACTGGCTGTTTTTCCCATAGCCAGTGTCCTGTTATTTTCCCGAGAGGAAGTTGGAATCAACCAGCACATCTTTAAACTTATTATCTGTTGGGATTATTGACTGACTTTGGTCTACACTCCTCTCTTCTGTCTTCCCTTCCATATATCTATTTCTTTCACTCTCTCTCTGTTATTCTCTCTGTAACAGTAGTCGGGTAATTGGTGTTAGGTGGGAAAGACTACAGCACGATTGAGCATCGAGATGGAATGAGAGGAGAGATGCTCAAGTCGTGACGTAGTTGGTTGTTAAGGGGCAGTCAACATCTGGGTCTGGAACTGAAAGGACGCCATGTTTGTAGAAGTTGTCACCGAATGGAAATAAACCTTATTAATACAAAACCAACAGTCCTTGTTAGTCCTTCACTCTGTTACAGGACGAATTTTGGTGCCGTGACCAGGATTCGAGCCTGGTACAATGCGGAGTCTCAAAATGCTGTCTACTGTATAACATCGCGGAGTCTCAAGATGCTGTCTACTGTATAACATCGCGGAATCTCAAAACGATGTCTACTGTATAATACATCGAAGTAGCAAGTATGAAGATCCTTGGTCCGTTTGTGTCGATCGCCAGAGACAGAATTGCGGCACGGTTCTAAACAAGTATTGAACATAAAAAAGCGCAGTTGGAAAAATGGCCAATAAGTTATCTGTGAGAAGTACAGCAACCAAAAGCCCGGCCAGGGGTGGTTGTCTGTAAGTCTTTTTCAAGACTTGCTATCAAAGTTTGATTGGCGTCACGAGAAGAATGAAAATCAACTTGCCATAATGGGTTGCAGCGCCTGTGATTGTCATCACCTGTAAACACCATCCTGGCGGTTCCTTTTGTCTCGAGCGAACGGGAGTTTTGCTGAAGGTCATGCCAGTTTTATCGTTGTCTTGAGCGAGCAAGAGTTTGCTGAAGGTCAAGCCAGTTTAATCGTTGTCTTGAGTGAGCAAGAGTTTGCTGAAGGTCAGTCCAGTCTGATCGTTGTTGCAGTTGAGCAAGAATTTTTCAAAAGCACAACCAGGACGGCAGCTAAATACCTCGTTCTTTCATTGATTGACCTATATTTTTTGGACGCAGTCAGACTATCTTTGGGCTCCACTGCATATGAGAGCCGCTAGCTGATCATTTTGTCGTGCCCTATCGAGGCCTGTGAAGTTTTGTCGTACCCTATCGAGGCCTGTGAAGTTTTGTCGTGCCCTATCGAGGCCTGTGAAGTTTTGTCGTGCCCTATCGAGGCCTGTGAAGTTTTGTCGTGCCCTATCGAGGCCTGTGAAGTTTTGTCGTGCCCTATCGAGGCCTGTGAAGTTTTGTCGTGCCCTATCGAGGCCTGTGAAGTTTTGTCGTGCCCTATCGAGGCCTGTGAAGTTTTGTCGTGCCCTATCGAGGCCTGTGAAGTTTTGTCGTGCCCTATCGAGGCCTGTGGAGTACAGTCGTGCCTATCGAGCCCAATTGAGCATTTTTGGTCCTTACTACAGCCGCTTTATCGATCTTGGTTCAAGTACTCGAGTACCGGGTTTCTTAAACTCAGTAGACAGAGACATAGACGCCAAGGACTTCATTTTCGGTTGGAAAGATAACCTCAACAAGAAAAAGGGTAACATATTTGATATTAGATAGAAAATAATTGAATTCCAGGAGGACAATAACATCCTTTAGTTAATTAATTTAGATATTAATAAGAATTGGTTGTTTGTTTGCTTGTACAAGTATAAATATTTTAGCATGACAGAAGATTAGTTATGTGAGCTGGTGTGGGAAGAGGTCTAGAGGGATGGTAGACCTTGTTAATTGTGTACTGTCTGTAATATATAGACATTTGGGAGTGAATTTTTTGATGGTTGGTACTTGATGCTGTAGATAGCAGCGTAAACTGTTACCATAATAAGTGGTACGGTAGAAGATATAATTGTTGTAGACTTTATTACATAAAGTCTCAAATGACATAGGGGTGCGAGTTTTTTCTTCAGGTTGATTGAAAGTAGAGAATTGGTAGTGTTGTTGAAGACAATGGGGAGTTGGTACCAGAAAGGTACAGCGTTTGGAATTTTTAAGCAGATCGCTTATAAAGAGAAGGAGTGTTTATTTTAACAAGGTGTTATGATGTATTGTATTAAGTTGAAGTTTAAATGTTATAGAGGATATGTAATTAATATGTGTTATGTTATGAAGAGCCAGAAATGTATAGTGGATTACTATATGGCAGGGGAAAGAGTTAAAGAATAGAATATTTACTTAAATTGGAGTTGGTTTGGGGAAGATTAGAGGAACTGTGGGAGGTAAGGAAAGAGAAGGGGATTGGGAGTAAAGACTTTTTCCTTTACAGGAAAAATTCTTTAGAAAACATAGGGAGGTGTAACAGTAGTCGGGTAATTGGTGTTAGGTGGGAAAGACTACAGCACGATTGAGCATCGAGATGGAATGAGAGGAGAGATGCTCAAGTCGTGACGTAGTTGGTTGTTAAGGGGCAGTCAACATCTGGGTCTGGAACTGAAAGGACGCCATGTTTGTAGAAGTTGTCACCGAATGGAAATAAACCTTATTAATACAAAACCAACAGTCCTTGTTAGTCCTTCACTCTGTTACATCTCAACACATACTCAGACAACAGTTCCTTTCAACAATAAATAAAAGATTTATTAATAAAACTATGTCTGGTGTATGTATGGATATTGTCTATGTAGTTGGTATGTTCTTCTAGTGTGGCTGCCAGATAAGATGTTGATAGATAGAGCCCGTGTCTTCTCTCGTCTCTTCTCTCGGCTAAAGTACAGGACAGTACATAGATACAACAGAACGGTCTCACCCTGAATGCTCCGTCTGCTTGAGTCTGTAGATATATCCGTTTTTTGTTTTTAATGAAAAAATGTTCACCACTGTATCAATGTACTTAAACAGATCACTATATGCTGTCAGCTTAAACTGAATGTTCGTTGCTTTCTTATAGCGTTCTTAAATCCATCCTGGAAAACACATCGAGTTTCTAGTATTCTCTATTTTTGTCCTGTAAAAGTTCTACACTGGATAGTTCGTAATTGGTATAGGCATTTGGTATGCACCTTGCAACTCTTCGATACTGAGTCATTTGAGTCTTTTGTTTTTAGTTTGTATGATCTCTATTTTCCGTTCTCTGTCCTCCTGACTTATTACGATGACACTTCTTTTCTTTCCTTTCTAATGCACAAGTGTCGGGCTTTATTACTTTAAAGTGCTTTCTTGTGGGTTATCAACACTGAGTGATCTTGACCACAGCCATCTGTATTATATCTTAGTTGATAAGTCTCGCACTGGTATGGGAACCTGTGTGATATACATTTAATAATGAGATCTGTGTCTGCTTCCTCTTCTCTCCTATGTGAGTGTCTTTTCCTCCAGCCGAAATGAAAAGGCTTCCGAAAAAACCCACTCTGACATAGGATAGAAGATTCACCTAACGTCTATACTATTCCTACTAATAGAAAGAAATGTTAAATGCACTTCACGCACATCTATATTCCTATGCTAAAACTATACTCTAATATATTAATACCTTATTTAGGCATCTATGTTCCTGGAATCGAAAAACACTTAGCGAATAACACACTACTATCCCCTCTTTCCATCATTAGGGACGTGTATTTCTATTCCCACTCAGGAACATATCTCCTTCAGTTCAGTTTGGAACACACACTAAACTCTCACAAAGAAGTGGACACTCTTTATAGGTCATTTTTGCCGCATAGTCCTTGACCTTGCTTGACACCTCAAGTCCATACTTCATTATCACCGTTAGTGGAAAATTAAAGATCTGAAATTTTCCGTTATTCATACATCCAGACCGCAATATGCTGTCCAATAATGCTGTCTGCCTTTGTCGCAAACCATTTTTTCCACGCGACAGGTTACCTGGGCTGTTGGCGGCCCCTTCTGTGTCTTGACCTATAAACACATGCGCCTGGTCACTCCGTTGTTGGTTACCCTTACTGCTTCATTTGTAACCCTTCTTCTACCTGGTTAGTCGGTGTATACAGTCGTCTATCTGGGAATCATTAACTCTCAGTATTCCACGACAGCCAGGTCAGTCACTTTACTGTCTCCCACTTTCACCCATTCTTTCTCATGCCCGGTCACTCAACTCATTGTCAATGACCCAGGTTATGTCATCACCCCCCTAATAAAAGAAAACTTCGTTTTCAAATATTGGGAGACTAAAACTTACTAAACATGTGACCCAGACATATTGCCTGGGTAGCCCTAAGTATGGCTCCATCTCACTTTAGCTACCACCCTAAATAATACATCAAATGCTCATAGTACACTCCCATATTCCCTAAACATCAATACCAGCACTTTACATCTAGTGTACCAATGCATGAGCCGCAACATCACATAATAATAATACATCATAGGTAACATCATATTTGTGTACCTGCAGGTCTCTTACTACTTCACGACCACACAATACTATTTTTGTACCGACCCTATTTCAGGTGGTTCTGTTCTTGCATAAACACTCCTCTGATTCCTGTCGTTACTGTGTCTACCTTTCATGTACCCATGACTCATGGTACCTCTACAATTACAACATCTGTTTGCTATCCCTAGCCCTGGGTCAGTAATGTTGGGAACACTCTTTTGACCTGACTCAACTTTCCTATCTGCATATTGCACCGTTACACTTGAGTCTCTGTTTAGTCTGAACTCTTTATTCAATTTTGGCCCATATATCTGGCACCTTGCTTTCTGCTGCATACGCCTTATTCCTATGTGCCCTGCACATGCACTATCCTGAGCTGTTCTAGTATACCAGTCTCTGTGTGCTAAAGGTACTGCTCCTTGCCCACGTGCAGTTCCACTATCTGAAAAGCGGCGAGTGAGAACATTGTTCTTCCTCTGGAAGCACCATCTACCCTTCCCTGACTGACTATTTTCTACTCTACTACACCCTTGGAAACATTTGTTCAGAGTAGTATCTTGTCTCTGGGAGTCACTAGCACTATATTTGGGATCCATTCTCATCTGCTCAACTGTACTATCCTTGCCTTTAGTCCCTATGTTTACTTCAAGTGCCTCTTCTACCTCAGCTATACTCTCTAATTTAGGTTGTCTTGTGGTAACTAGCAAGTCACTAGACTGCTGAACACATTATATGATACTGGGGATATACCTTCTGAATTATGTAATTCTGTATTTATTGCAATCCCAAAGAACTCAGGAGCCTTAGAATGTGAGCAACATAGAACAATTAGTATAATGAGTCACATCACAAAGATTTTGTTACGAATTATCATTCAAAGAGTGAGGAAGAAAATACAACCTGAAATAGGGGAAGAACAATGTGGTTTTGTAGAAGGAAAGGGTACAGTAAATGCTGTGTATATGCTGCGAACAGTTATTGAACGTGCTTTAGAAGTAAACAAGGATATACATCTTTGCTTTATTGACTACACAAAGGCTTTTGATAGAGTTAGACATGTCAACATTGTGGATATGCTTGCAGATCTACAAATTGATGGGAAAGACATTAGACTTATAAAGAACATATATTGGAAACAACAAGCTGCCATAAGGATTGATAATGAAGTAGGACAATACCAACCTATTAAGAGAGGTGTTAGGCAGGGATGTGTAATGTCTCCAGATCTTTTTTACCTATACAGTGAAAATATTTTCAGAAATGTAGAAGACCTAAATGGAATCAGCATTGGAGGACGAAACATAAATAACATTAGATATGCAGATGATACAGTATTGATTGCAGACAATGCACAGGATCTACAACAATTAGTAGACGCTGTGGTTGTACACAGTGAGCAGCTGGGGTTGGAATTAAATTGTAGGAAGACACAGGTTATGGTCGTCACTAGGAAGAACGAAGTACCACAATGTAATATACAAGTAAATGGGAATATTCTTCAACAAGTGAATCGGTTCAATTATCTCGGAACAGTCATAACATCTGATGGCAGATGCCTTGAAGAGATTAGAACAAGAATCGCCATTGCGAAAGTAGCCTTTAGCAAGATGAAAAACATTCTGACCAATAAAATGATGTCAATTGAAACGAGAAAAAGAGTGTTGAGGGGATACATAGAGCCTGTTCTTTTGTATGGATGTGAAACTTGGACAATGTGCAGTCAAGCTGAAAAACATCTGATGGCTGCAGAAATGTGGTTTCTGAGGAAAATGCAAAGAATACCATGGACAGATAGAAAAACCAATGACCAAGTACTACAAGAGACAAATGAAAATCGTAGATTGATTAGAGAAATTAGACGTAGACAGTCAAAATTTTTTGGACATGTTATGAGAAGAAATGGACTGGAGAACTTAGTGACAGCTGGCAAGATCGAAGGGAACAGACCAAGAGGAAGACCGAGAGGAAAATACCTGGATGGCTTGGCCACATGGCATGGACGAGACAGGAACACTGAGCTGATCAACGACTCTGGTGATCGAGTGAAATGGCGAATCATGACCGCCCACGCTTTCCGGCATGGCACATGATTGATTGATTGATTGTGGTAACTACCTCATTACTGCTTACACTATATTTTTGGTCCCAATCAACTACTTCCTCTTCTGTACAATCTGTAACTCCTATAACATTTCCTATGATCAAATCAGCCACCGGTGAGTCCAAAACACACGCTGTCACTCTTCCAGTGATATATGGTGTTTTTACTGTTATTATGGCTAATGGGTAGAACTCTACTGTGCCGTTGAATGTTATGCATCTAATATTTTTCCCTGTATAATCCGAGGGATCTATTAAACTTGTCCTCACTCCAATAGACGTACATCCGGAATCCCTAATTGTTAACGCTGGTCTATCATTGACGAATCCCTGATGCAGCTTCAGACTTCCTCCTTCATGCACTGCTGATCCTGCTTTCACTGTATGACCACATATTAGGACCGGCTGACTGTCTTTTTCAAAAAGAGGTTTGCACCCACTACAATCTTCATTGTTCAGCGTTTCAATTACTTGCGCTGCATTTGAGTGCTCTGTTTCTCTCATCCTACATTGATGGCTGACATGCCCCTTCTTTCCACATTTGAAACAGATGATCTCCTTCCTTGCGTTACTTGTTGGCTCACTGGCTGGCTGCACGTCACACTCCACTGTCTTGTGTCTCCAGCTCCCACAATTCCAACATCCGGCATAATTTGGACGTCTCTGGAAATTCCCTCTTCTATATGGGTACCGTCCTACTCTACCAACATTCTTTCCTCGGAAACCATTATCTTGAAGTTCTTGCTGCTCATCTTTCTGTGCTGAATCCACACTTTTCGCCCTTGGTATGATGACTGGATTCTGGTCCTGTTTAGTGTACGCTGCACAGACTATTTCCTCACTAAATTGTCTACCAATAGATACGTTAGAATGTGCAGTCATGTAATTTTGCCCTAACTGAGACATTGTGTCTATGTCCTTTGGCTTACGTTCTTCAAAGAAAGCCACTAAATTGGTATTACATGAAGCTAATACTTTGTCTCTTAACACTAAATCTACTAATTTGTTAAAATCTTTCCCTACTTCTGCGAGCTCCATCCATTTGTTAAATGTGTTCTTTACTGTGTTAACAAAGTCTGTGAAATCTTGATTTGTCTCTGGCACTAACTGTCTAAACTTTGTTCAATATCCATGTTCAGTTAGTTGGAACTTTGTCAGCAAACGTTGAAGTAAGATAGTGTAGTTGTTCATTTCTTCTACAGGTAAATTGAACATTGTATCTAGGGCCTTACCCGTTAATTATTCGCCCAGCCTCATCGCATATTCTGCTTCCGGGATGCCTAGAGTTTTCACAGATGATTCGAATCTCGAAAGATAGGCCTCAAGGTTGTCCCGGTCCGTAAAATATGCCAGTTTTAGTCTCTGTGACGACTGCGAAGGTCTTCTGTTTTCCTCACTTTGACCCTTCGAAGATAGTTCTAGTTTTCTGAGTGCAATTTCAGCTTTCATTTTAATCTTCTCTTTCTCGATTTTCACCGCATTTGTTTGTTTTAATTTTTCATGTTCCATTTCAGCCTGTCTTTATTCCCTCTCAGCTAACTTTTCTTCCTGTAGACGCTTGTTTTCCATTTCCGCTAGTTTCACTTGTGTCTCTTTCTCAGCCTGTAGACGCTTGTCTTCAGCTACCTTTTCTTCCTGTAGGCGTTTTGCCTCGCGTTCATTATGCCTCTCCTCTCTTCCCATCTGTTTTTGTTCTTTTGCTTCGGCATACTCCTGTAACTCTTTACCCTTCAGGCCTATTCGTTCACCTGCTTCAATATATTCCATTAAAGTAGGCATCTTGTATTTGTGGACACGTTGCTGTCTGTCAGCCAACTATAAATGTGAAGACTCTGCTGTTAGTCTTTGTGTGCCGTCCCTAAGTACACAAGCACTCAGACTGTACGTCAATTCGTAGTGCTAAAATATCACTCTGTACTCACTCAGTCACTCTTCAAGTACTAGGTAGTGAGGGGGAAATATTACCTATACTCCCTCGTATATATATATATATATATATATATATATATATATATATATATATATATATATATGTATATGTATATGTATATATATATATATATATATATATATATATATATATATATAATAGCTGTCAAAACAATTCTGGAAATATTGTTAAACATACATAAATATACAAACGAATGGATGATAATAATAAGTGGTGTCTATAAACGCTAGACGCATAGACTAGTGACACGCATACAGATGATTACTTAGAAATAAAAACCACTAACATTGACATGCCCATGTAAAAACACAATTGTGCGCGTAATATATAAATATAAACTGACACCGACCACTAGAAAGTAGAAATGACGAGAGATCACAATAATAACATATATCCGACCACAACAAATATCATATGTAAATATAACGAAAAGAAAGCAAGAGAAAAAATTATATCCTCAAAATATACACAGATCTGACGTCAGACAAGACGTCTCTAGATATTAGTTAGAACTCCAATGCCACTGCACGACACGTTAACTCATTAACGTTTTCCATACAAAAATATCGTAAGCACCAGAAAAAAAAACCACGTTTTGCAAGGCCTATCCTAATGTAGATAGAGATCGCAAAAAGTGCCTATGCAACAATTACATGTAATAACATATATATATATATATATATATATATATATATATATATATATATATATATATATATATATATATATATATATATATATATAAGTCCACAAACGATAACGATAGTTAAAACGATGAGAGCAAACACAAATGTTGAGATGGTTGGCCGACAAATATGTCCTTATTAATACGTCGCCAAAAGTTCTTATTTATCAGTCACAAAAGTTTTTGTTCGTTTTAATAGTTATTCGCAATCCACTGGAAATATCTGTGTTAACTTTTCCGAAATGTCTACACCGCTAGATTTCAAAGCGACTTGTTGTTTTGTTGAGTGGTTACTTCATTTCGCGTTGTGATCACCAGTTCCAACTGTCGGAAACGTTGACGGTAATAAAATTATCCAAAGTGTTCTTTAGATATGTTGTTACTTTCGTTGCGGAGATGGCTCTTTGCTGTATCATAAATGTTATGGATTTCCGTTACACGACAAGATTCACTAAAAAGATAAGGAGAATGGCAGCCAAAGTTCAGCGCTTTAAACTTGGATATATAGATCCTTATTGGCAAAGATATACGACCATGGTTGCGATGATGACACGTTAAAACTGTTTGCTCATAACAGAATAATGATGACAAAGGGCTTGAACAAAGTCGAAACATAAAGTCTGGCTTTCTTTCAAAACAACCTTGGTTTGTTCATTCAGAATGAGTCATCATGACCAAAATAGGCTGTGGAAACTTTCGCAGTAACTGCTTACTGTTAAACAACCTTGCCACCCAAGGTCAACCTTCTCAGCCCCACCCGGCTGCTCTCGTACCTCTCCCCACCCCGAGAGAGAGTTTATCGTCGCCTTGCGACCAAACAGTGCGCTTGCCTTCGCACACACACCAAATGTCCCACCACACACAGGACTTCGCAACGAAATTGCTCACTGTCTTAAATCTTTGGTTCAATCCTGTCTTTATCACCGACAGCGATAATGTCCAGCCCGTCTCGCCGCGCAGACTTTTGTGCCGCGTATTCACCAACGCGCCGTTTGTGACTAGTGACTAACCCCGTAGTAGTAGTAGTAGTAGTAGTAGTAGTAGTAGTAGTAGTAGTAGTAGTAGTAGTAGTAGTAGTAGTAGTAGTAGTAGTAGTAGTAGTAGTAGTAGTAGTAGAAGTAGTAGTAGTAGTAGTAGTAGTAGTAGTAGTAGTAGTAGTAGTAGTAGTAGTAGTAGTAGTAGCAGCAGCAGCAATAGATATAGTAGTAGTAATGATAATTGTAGCAATGTTGGTATTAGGAGAAGTAGTAGTAGTAGTAGTAGTAGTAGTAGTAGTAGTAGTAGTAGTAGTAGTAGTAGTAGTAGTAGTAGTAGTAGTAGTAGTAGTAGTAGTAGTAGTAGTAGTAGTAGTAGTAGTAGTAGTAGTAGTAGTAGTAGTAGTAGTAGTAGTAGTAGTAGTAGTAGTAGTAGCAGCAGCAGCAATAGATATAGTAGTAGTAATGATAATTGTAGCAATGTTGGTATTAGGAGAAGTAGTAGTAGTAGTAGTAGTAGTAGTAGTAGTAGTAGTAGTAGTAGTAGTAGTAGTAGTAGTAGTAGTAGTAGTAGTAGTAGTAGTAGTAGTAGTAGTAGTAGTAGTAGTAGTAGTAGTAGTAGTAGTAGTAGTAGTAGTAGTAGTAGTAGTAGTAGTAGTAGTAGTAGTAGTAGTAGTAGTAGTAGTAGTAGTAGTAGTAGTAGTAGTAGTAGTAGTAGTAGTAGTAGAAGTAGTAGTAGTAGTAGTAGTAGTAGTAGTAGTAGTAGTAGTAGTAGTAGTAGTAGTAGTAGTAGTAGTAGCAGCAGCAATAGATATAGTAGTAGTAATGATAATTGTAGCAATGTTGGTATTAGGAGAAGTAGTAGTAGTAGTAGTAGTAGTAGTAGTAGTAGTAGTAGTAGTAGTAGTAGTAGTAGTAGTAGTAGTAGTAGTAGTAGTAGTAGTAGTAGTAGTAGTAGTAGTAGTAGTAGTAGTAGTAGTAGTAGTAGTAGTAGTAGTAGTAGTAGTAGTAGTAGTAGTAGTAGTAGTAGTAGTAGTAGTAGTAGTAGTAGTAGTAGTAGTAGTAGTAGTAGTAGTAGTAGTAGTAGTAGTAGTAGTAGTAGTAGTAGTAGTAGTAGTAGTAGTAGTAGTAGTAGTAGTAGTAGTAGTAGTAGTAGTAGTAGTAGTAGTAGAAGTAGTAGTAGTAGTAGTAGTAGTAGTAGTAGTAGTAGTAGTAGTAGTAGTAGTAGTAGTAGTAGTAGTAGTAGTAGTAGCAGCAGCAATAGATATAGTAGTAGTAATGATAATTGTAGCAATGTTGGTATTAGGAGAAGTAGTAGTAGTAGTAGTAGTAGTAGTAGTAGTAGTAGTAGTAGTAGTAGTAGTAGTAGTAGTAGTAGTAGTAGTAGTAGTAGTAGTAGTAGTAGTAGTAGTAGTAGCAGCAGCAGCAGCAATAGATATAGTAGTAGTAATGATAATTGTAGCAATGTTGGTATTAGGAGAAGTAGTAGTAGTAGTAGTAGTAGTAGTAGTAGTAGTAGTAGTAGTAGTAGTAGTAGTAGTAGTAGTAGTAGTAGTAGTAGTAGTAGTAGTAGTAGTAGTAGTAGTAGTAGTAGTAGTAGTAGTAGTAGTAGTAGTAGTAGTAGTAGTAGTAGTAGTAGTAGTAGTAGTAGTAGTAGTAGTAGTAGTAGTAGTAGTAGTAGTAGTAGTAGTAGTAGTAGTAGTAGTAGTAGTAGTAGTAGTAGTAGTAGTAGTAGTAGTAGTAGTAGTAGTAGTAGTAGTAGTAGTAGTAGTAGTAGTAGTAGTAGTAGTAGTAGTAGTAGTAGTAGTAGTAGTAGTAGTAGTAGTAGTAGTAGTAGTAGTAGTAGTAGTAGTAGTAGTAGTAGTAGTAGTAGTAGTAGTAGTAGTAGTAGTAGTAGTAGTAGTAGTAGTAGTAGTAGTAGTAGTAGTAGTAGTAGTAGTAGTAGTAGTAGTAGTAGTAGTAGTAGTAGTAGTAGTAGTAGTAGTAGTAGTAGTAGTAGTAGTAGTAGTAGTAGTAGTAGTAGTAGTAGTAGTAGTAGTAGTAGTAGTAGTAGTAGTAGTAGTAGTAGTAGTAGTAGTAGTAGTAGTAGTAGTAGTAGTAGTAGTAGTAGTAGTAGTAGTAGTAGTAGTAGTAGTAGTAGTAGTAGTAGTAGTAGTAGTAGTAGTAGTAGTAGTAGTAGTAGTAGTAGTAGTAGTAGTAGTAGTAGTAGTAGTAGTAGTAGTAGTAGTAGTAGTAGTAGTAGTAGTAGTAGTAGTAGTAGTAGTAGTAGTAGTAGTAGTAGTAGTAGTAGTAGTAGTAGTAGTAGTAGTAGTAGTAGTAGTAGTAGTAGTAGTAGTAGTAGTAGTAGTAGTAGTAGTAGTAGTAGTAGTAGTAGTAGTAGTAGTAGTAGTAGTAGTAGTAGTAGTAGTAGTAGTAGTAGTAGTAGTAGTAGTAGTAGTAGTAGTAGTAGTAGTAGTAGTAGTAGTAGTAGTAGTAGTAGTAGTAGTAGTAGTAGTAGTAGTAGTAGTAGTAGTAGTAGTAGTAGTAGTAGTAGTAGTAGTAGTAGTAGTAGTAGTAGTAGTAGTAGTAGTAGTAGTAGTAGTAGTAGTAGTAGTAGTAGTAGTAGTAGTAGTAGTAGTAGTAGTAGTAGTAGTAGTAGTAGTAGTAGTAGTAGTAGTAGTAGTAGTAGTAGTAGTAGTAGTAGTAGTAGTAGTAGTAGTAGTAGTAGTAGTAGTAGTAGTAGTAGTAGTAGTAGTAGTAGTAGTAGTAGTAGTAGTAGTAGTAGTAGTAGTAGTAGTAGTAGTAGTAGTAGTAGTAGTAGTAGTAGTAGTAGTAGTAGTAGTAGTAGTAGTAGTAGTAGTAGTAGTAGTAGTAGTAGTAGTAGTAGTAGTAGTAGTAGTAGTAGTAGTAGTAGTAGTAGTAGTAGTAGTAGTAGTAGTAGTAGTAGTAGTAGTAGTAGTAGTAGTAGTAGTAGTAGTAGTAGTAGTAGTAGTAGTAGTAGTAGTAGTAGTAGTAGTAGTAGTAGTAGTAGTAGTAGTAGTAGTAGTAGTAGTAGTAGTAGTAGTAGTAGTAGTAGTAGTAGTAGTAGTAGTAGTAGTAGTAGTAGTAGTAGTAGTAGTAGTAGTAGTAGTAGTAGTAGTAGTAGTAGTAGTAGTAGTAGTAGTAGTAGTAGTAGTAGTAGTAGTAGTAGTAGTAGTAGTAGTAGTAGTAGTAGTAGTAGTAGTAGTAGTAGTAGTAGTAGTAGTAGTAGTAGTAGTAGTAGTAGTAGTAGTAGTAGTAGTAGTAGTAGTAGTAGTAGTAGTAGTAGTAGTAGTAGTAGTAGTAGTAGTAGTAGTAGTAGTAGTAGTAGTAGTAGTAGTAGTAGTAGTAGTAGTAGTAGTAGTAGTAGTAGTAGTAGTAGTAGTAGTAGTAGTAGTAGTAGTAGTAGTAGTAGTAGTAGTAGTAGTAGTAGTAGTAGTAGTAGTAGTAGTAGTAGTAGTAGTAGTAGTAGTAGTAGTAGTAGTAGTAGTAGTAGTAGTAGTAGTAGTAGTAGTAGTAGTAGTAGTAGTAGTAGTAGTAGTAGTAGTAGTAGTAGTAGTAGTAGTAGTAGTAGTAGTAGTAGTAGTAGTAGTAGTAGTAGTAGTAGTAGTAGTAGTAGTAGTAGTAGTAGTAGTAGTAGTAGTAGTAGTAGTAGTAGTAGTAGTAGTAGTAGTAGTAGTAGTAGTAGTAGTAGTAGTAGTAGTAGTAGTAGTAGTAGTAGTAGTAGTAGTAGTAGTAGTATATATATATACGACACAAGAGAAATTGTCTCCCCTTGGCACGGGTACCCAACGGGACCCACAATCAGGAGCCTCCTAAAAAAGAGATCCTTTTCCTCTCTATACTACAACTGTCCGTAACACATTCGACACATAGCTCGCTATATATGTGAACAAGAACATAATTCGCAAGATCACAAAATATATACCAACGACTAACGTGAAAGCAAACAATAACACATGCTTTTTTTCTCTTAACTAAGGCCATGCAAGTTCGATGTCCGGGCTCTAAAAGATCTCACACTGGATGACCTTCACACCGATGAGGACAGCGATTCCGTGTTTTATATTATGGAGAACGGTGTCATTTCCGGCAGTTATCCGTACACTAGCTTTGGTGTCCATTGGGTCAGTAACTGTACAGCCATAAATCGACAGGTGTAATTGTGAGTTAGAGATAATGTTAGTTTCATTATTCCATTCCTTAGATAGGAGCTGTTGACAACAGAATACCAAAACCTATGGAGGAAACATCATGATCATAATCTTTACCCCAGGCATGTTGGTATGCACTGTGTCAAGACAAGGCAGCAACTGCAGATCAACTTATATGTGAAGATGTCACGATATGTCAACATACATATCACAGACTTGACTTATTGAAATCAGTATCATCATCATGTTCCATGCCGATAAGCGTGGGCGGTCATGTGTCGCCATCTCACACGATCACCAGAGTTGTGGATCAGCTCAGTGTTCTTGTCTCAACAATACCACGTGGCCAGACAATCCAGATATTTACTTCATTGCCGTTTCCTTGTTCCCGTCCTCTCAATATTGTCACCAAGTTCTCCAATTTATTTCTTCTCATAAAGTGTTCAAAATACTGTGGCTGTCTACGTCTAATTTTTCTAATGTGTTTATGATTTTCATGTGTTTCTTGCAGGTCTTGGTCATTGGTTCTACTGTCTTTCCATTGTGTACTTTGCATTTTCTTCAGAAACCACACGTTCACAGTAATTGGCTGTTTCTCATCTTGTCTGCTCATTGTCCACGCTCCACGTTAATTGCAAACGTATACGTTCTGTGTAACACCTCAATGTTCTTTGTTCTCGTTGCAATTGACATCTTGTTATTGGTCAGTATCTTCTTCTGCGTTCATCCGGATTTTTTTTCTTTTCTCGGATGTGACTGCGTTGTGACTTTACAGCAGAGCTGCGTTCTTGCGCCGTTAGGCCGACACATCCGACTTCTGCGGGCATTTGTTGACCGGGTTAACCTTCCCGGGGATTGGTCAGTATAATTTCAATAGATGTAGGGTGGTCAATGAGTGTGTGGCCAATACAAGTGTAGTGTGGTAAATCTGGGTGTGGCCAATACAGGTGTAGGGGTGTAAATGTGGGTATGACCATTACAGGTGAAGTGGAGTAAATATGAGTGTGGGCAATACGGCTGTAGCGGTGTAAATGAGCTGTGGCCAATAAAGGTGTAGTGGGGTAAATGTAGGTGTGGCCAATACATGTGTAGTTTGGTAAATGTGGGTGTGGCCAATACAGGTGTAGTGTGGTAAATGTGAGTGTGGCCATTACAAGGGTAGTGTGATAAATATGGCTGTGGCCAATAAGGTGTACTGGTGTAAATGTGGGTATGGTCATTACAAGTGCAGTGGAATAAATCTGGGGGTGGGCAAAGTAGGTGTAGTATGGTCAATGTGGGTGTGGTCAATATAGGTGTAGTGAGGTAATTGGGTGCGGGATAGGGGTATCCCCGATCAAAGGAGAGCTAGGATGCCTCCTTCCCTCCGCTAGCCTACGGGACACCCTTTGGGGAAGGTGAAGTACTCGTTAAGTCCCCCGTTCAGGATTACGCGAAGCCATACGTGCAGGTGGTGGATGAAGTTGAAGAGCAACCAACATATAGTTGTAGGTTATGGACTCCAACTTCATGACGGTAGGCAGAGGATCTCCTTTGTTTTGGGAGACAATGGCTACGGTCATCGACCAGTATGGTCACTGCTAGGAAGGAAAGCATGGCAGGCTACCTTCTTTACAGATGTCAAGAATATCATGCATTGCAGTCTCATCGATAATCAGAGAAACGGCGTAAATTGGTGCTCCATAGGAGCAGCCTTGCCCGGTAGGGATAGCCATATGACCAGGTGACTCAGCAGGCTACTGGGTGCAAACGATTACTATCATTGACAGTAGGAACCTGGAATGTTGGAACAATGAGTCCAGATAGAAAATTAGAAAATATCAAACACCACATAGAAAGAGAGAAGATGAATATTTTAGGAATGTGCGAAACGAGGTGGAAGGGACAGGGATAAAGACAGGAGAGAATTTTAAGATTATTTATTCTGGGGAAGAAGAACGACAAAAAGGTGCAGCCATTTTATTGGATCGGAAAACATCAAATTCTGTTACAGAATATTGGGCCATGTCAGACAGAGTTCTGTAAGTAAAATTAAACGGAAGACCTTTTTAAAAAATGCCATTCAAGTGAATGCAGTGAAATAAACATAGAGTAATGTTATAATGACATAGAGTTGAAAAACTGTAAAAAAAAAAAAAAATTTAATAAATTCAGAAATAAACATTATAACGGATGAATTCAACGCAAAAGTAGAAAATCAAGGTGATAGACGCAGTGTTGATAACCATGGTTTGGGAGAGCGAAACGTAAGAGGATACAGACTAGTAGAATATGCAAAAGAAAAAGAAATTGTTTAAGGAAACACCTGGTTTAAACAGCACATAGAGGCGTTCAGACAGCAAGACTAAAAACCAGATACATTACATCCTGATTAGTAGAGGGTGTCGAAATGCGTTAAGAGTCGTACAAACAGTCCCCAATGCAGACTGTCACAGTGATCACATATTAATTACAGGCACATTGCGGATAAAAATTAAAGAAAGTCAAGTATACAACAGGAAACCCTAAATATGATTTGCCCAAATTTAACACTGACAAAGAAATACAAGATAATTTTAACATAGAAGTAAAGAACAAATCTAATATATTGTCTGATTTAGACATCCTATTTCACGATGTGGATGATCGATGGGAAATGGTGAAGAATTTAATCAGTTGTGCAGCAGAAAAAAACTATTCCATAATTAAATAAAGTGGGTCGTAAGACATGAATGACTGAAGACATTTTACAACTAATGAGAACAAGAAGACAGAACAAATATAATTATGCCGAATATGAAGAAATTCACAGAAAACTCAGAATATTATGTAAGAAGGCAATAGAAGCATGGCTTGAGAAATACCTGCATAGAAAATGAAAAACAGTACAACAGTAAAAATACAAAACTAATGCACACAAGAATTCAGGAGCTTACTAATCAAAGAACACATACATGAGCAGGCTGCCTAAACACAAAAGATGGAAAAATGTTTATAGAAAAAGATCAGATTTTGCATGTATGGTCAGATTATGTCCAAAACCGTTATGATAACAGAGAAGAACAGTATAATATTAAAAATAAAAGCAAAGGACCATCGATTTAGAAGATGGGGGGTCAGAATGTTCTTAACCATATGAAATCTGGCAAGACCCCCGGTTCAGACAGTATCACAACAGAAATGATTAATGCTTAGAAGGGTATGGAATAGATAAAGTTACCAGACTACTGATTACAATATATAATACTGGAAATATACCTAATGAATTATGTAACTCTGTATTTATTGCAATCCCGAAGAAATCAGGAGCCTTGGTATGTGGCCAGCATCGAACAATTATTATAATGAGCCACATCACGAAGATTTTGCGAAGAATTATCATGCAAAGAGATAGGAAGAAAATACAACCTGAAATAGGAGAAGAACAGTGTGATTTTGTAGAAGGCAATGGTACAGTAAATGCTGTGTATATACTGAGAACAGTAATTGAAACTTCTATAGAAGAAAACAAAGATCTACATCTTTAATGCATTGATTTCGCAAAGACTTTCGATAAAGTGAGACATGACTTATGTTAAGGATGCTTGAAGATCTGCAAATTGATGGAAAAGACCTCAGACCTGGAAAATACATAGATTGGAAACAACAAGCTGCCCTTGGAATTGATAATGAAGTAGGTCAATATCAACTTATTAAGAGAGGTGTGAGACAGGGATGTGAAAGGTCTTCAGATCATTTTTCCCTGTAAAGTAAAAATATTTTCAGAAATATAAAAAATATGGAAGGAATTAATATTCGTGGACAATGCTTCAATAATATTAAATATGCAGATGATACAGTCTTGATTGCAGACAATGAACAGCACCTGCAAAATTTAGTAGATGCGGTTGTTACACACAGTCAACAACTAGGATTAGAATTAAATTGTAAGAAGAAACAGATTATGGTCGTCACTGGGAAGAAGGAAATACCACAATCTTCTTATATATAAATTAGGATGTGTGTATCTCTGTATGTATTTATGTATCTCCGTATGTCCTTTATTCGCTCGCGAACGGCCCATCCGATTGAGATGAAATTTTCTACACGCCTTCCTTTCATTCCAGAGCTGTCAACTGTGATATTTTGTTAGTGTGAAATCGCCTGCTTACTCAGTATTATTTCATTTTTCATTTTTCATCATAATTTCATATATTTCAGGGGATCTAACTCGTAAAAGTTATTTCAAGGGGCATAACTTTTCTGTATAACTTATAGTCATATTGTGGCATCGTTTTCAAAGATTTATAAACTCTTTGTCCATAGTTATGTACCGGCATATGAGTTATAATAAATAATGATACAATCTGTAAGGCATTTTCAAAGTTTTCATAAAAATGATGCACAATGCATAACATTGTAACTCATCTTTTTTTGCTTAAGAAGTTACTGTAGTCATGCAGGTGATTAGAAAGAGTTTTCATTAAAAATAATGGATGGTGTGTGGAAGAACGTTCTTTTAAGTTACTTTTTTTGTTGTATGAATTTAACGAAGCCGGACAGGGTCAGGCAGACAGATAGACAGACAGACAGACAGATAGACAGTCGGGAACAGGAACTTATATGACTACTTATATAAATTAAATGAGATGCTTCACACCAGGAGCTGGGCAATGCCGGGCCGGGTCAGACAGACAGACAGACAGACAGACAGACAGACAGACAGATAGACAGATAGTCGGTAACGGGAACGGGAACTTATATGACTACTTATATGAATTAAATGAGATGCTTCCCACCAGGGTCTGGGCGAAGCCGGGCAGGGTCAGCTAGTGTAATATAAAAGTAAATTGACATATTCTTAAACAAGTGAATCGGTACAGTTATCTCAAAACAGTCATAACATCTGATGGGAGATGCCTTTAGGGAAATTAGAACTAGAATCGCCATAGTGAAGATAGCCTTTTGCAAGATAAAAACCATACTGACCCATAAAAAGACATCAATTGAAACAAGAAAAATAGTGCTTAAGTGCTACATAGAACCTGTGCTTTTGTATAGATGTGAAGCGTGGACAATGAGCAGACAAGCTGAAATACATCTGATGGCTGCGGAAATGAAGTTTCTGAGGAAAATGCGAAGAATATAATTGACAGACAGAAAAATCAATGAACAAGTCCTTCAAAAAAAGAAATGAAAGTCTTAAACGGATTAGAGACATTAGATGTAGATAGTCAAAACTTTTTGGTCATGTTATGAGAAGAAATGAATTGGAGAACTTGGTGACAATTAGCAAGATCGAAGGGAAGAGACCAAGGGGAAGACCAAGAAGTAATTACCTGGATGTCTTCGCTAAGTCGCATGGTCGAGACATAAACACGGATCCGATCCACGACTCTTGTGATCAAGTGAGATGTCAAAACATGATCGCCCACGCTTATCGGCATGGCACATGATGGATGATAGATGGATGGAGGTCAACGAGGATGTGGTCAATATATGCGTAGGGTGGTCAGTGTGGGTGTGGCCAATATACATGTAGTGTGGTCAATATGGGGGTAGCTAATATAGGTGTAGTGTGTCATTGTGGGTGTGGCCAATATTGGTGTAGTGTGGTCAATATGGGGGTAGCTAATATAGGTGTAGTGTGGTCAATGTGGGGGTAGCTAATATAGGTGTAGTGTGGTCAATGTGGGGGTGGCTAATATAGGTGTAGTGTGGTCAATATGGGGGTAGCTAATATAGGTGTAGTGTGGTCAATGTGGGGGTGGCTAATATAGGTGTAGTGTGGTCAATATGGGGATAGCTAATATAGGTGTAGTGTGGTCAATGTGGGGGTGGCTAATATAGGTGTAGTGTGGTCAATATGGGGGTAGCTAATATAGGTGTAGTGTGGTCAGTGTGAAGGTGGCTAATATAGGTGTAGTGTGGTCAATGTGGGGGTGGCCAATAAAGGTGTCGTGTGATCAATTTGGGGGTGGCTAATATAGGCCTAGTGTGGTCAATGTGGGGGTGGCCAATAAAGGTGTCGTGTGATCAATTTTGGGGTGGCTAATATAGGCCTAGTGTGGTCAATGTAGGGGTGGCTAATACAGGTGTAGTGTGGTCAATGTCCTGTAGATAATACAGGTGTAGTGTGGTGAATATGTGGGTGGCCAATATAGGTGAAGTGGGGTCAGTGTGTTTCTGGCCAAATCAGGTTATTGCGGTAAATGAACGTATGACAATACATGTGTAGTGTTGTAAATGTGAGTGTCAGAAATACAGGTGTAATGTGATAAATGTGGTTGTATTGTTCAGCCATGTGAAATTGTTCATGTTATCTTATTTGTTATATGTATATGTGTTGCAGAGACATCCACGGTTTAGTATTACCACCACTTGTCACACTACAGTGGTGACTTTTCCTCTGGATACGGCTCAGAAAGCGACAGTGGGACCATACGTGTTTCACATCATAGGACCCAGGTAATCGTGACACAACCCCTAGTGTGCGAGTGGTAATCGTGACACAACCCCTAGTGTGCGAGTGGTAATCGTGACACAACCCCTAGTGTGCGAGTGGTAATCGTGACACAATCCCTAGTGAGCGAGAGATGTGACACAACACTGGTGTGTGAAAGGTAATCATAATACAACCTCTAATGTGCGAGATGTAATCGTGACACAACTCCTAGTGTGAGAGAAATAATCGTGACACAGCTAGTGTGCTAGATGTAATCATGATACAACCCCTAGTGTGGAGAGGAGAATACGTTACTGTAGTTGATAAAAGCTATGCAGATAATGTTAAAAGCGAGGTCGGGCGATGTTTAACGCCTGCATTCGTCGTGCGCTAGCAGAGTTTTAGTCCGGCGACCTATTCCTTCGGGCATCCATTCATACACAACGTAATGGTACTTCCACATTACAAACCAATGGCAGGTCCATGATTCAGGATACGCTTTCATGATTTATTTGTTTTTCTGCGATTGTTCGCTTTGAACTACAGCGTAGTACACACACGCCACTTCTTATGGCACTGGGGTGAAATTTTAGTGTGGCTTACCTTGCCCTATTACCGGCGTCCCTTGCCATCTGGCAAACCAACTACTACTACAGATGTACTTGTGATTTACGTTAGTTAGTTAGTTAGTTAGTCGACAGATCATCCTCGCTGCACATCGAACCATTCAGTCCATAAGTGCTCGGATCCCCTCCTCAGCAAATCCCGCAGCGTGTAGCGGCTAACGACGCCAATTCTGTGTTGGTTTATCAATCTTCTTTGGCTTCCTGCGTAGTGTTCTTGTTTGGCCACACCTCTTTTAATTTGATGCTCTAGCAGTCTGGCCATTGTTGTAGATTCACAGTCATCACTTGGTTCTCGCAAAAGTCTCACATCACGTAGAGCATTCAGAATGTCAGCCTGGTCCATGGCGCGTCCGCCCTCCACAGTAGCCTCACCTGCGAGCTTGTCAGCCCGCTCATTTCCTTGTACTCCCGCATGCCCTGGCACGAAGATGAAACTAATCTTTGCCAGCCGAGACCGCTTCAGAGGCAGCAACCATTCTCTTCGGATCGACCCCTCCTCTATCCTCTTGATCATGTTCATTGAGTCGCTAAGGAAACAAGCCCTGGTGAATGTCTGTGTCTCGAGCCATGTTATTGCTTTACTTACTGCCATGACTTCCATGGTCAGGCTACTTGTGGTTTCAGTGAAAGCACCAGAGTCCTCCTTCACAATTCTCCCTCCGGCCCGAGCTGTAAAGGCCCATGAGCTTCTCACATGTCGGTCGTGTGATTTACGTTCACACATCAATGACGAGAAATCAACATTTTAGTCCAAATAACCGGTGTAGTGTTTGAACCCCCTCGCTCAATATCAGCACAGGGATGTTTCAGAACGAGGGCTCAAATTCATTCGACCTTGCTGATCCCCGGATTCTTGTTTGCTTTTAGTGTGCAATAGGTAGTCGTTGGAAGTAACTGCTTCCCTGATGTACTCCGGTCATACACGGGCGTACGGACTCCTACGTCTACAACTGGTTGTCTCCCTTGGGACGGCTGGTGTAATAGACAGCTAGAACTAAGCGCCGCAAGCTCCGTGTAGGCCAGTTCATGATTGGTTGGAAGTTGGTTGAATTGTTCTGCGGTGTCAGAATGCCAGCCTCAGATCAACCTTCTATGGCCGCCATTTACGACATGTTCAACGGGGATGCAGTGTTACAGACGGTTACCATCCCTCTTGGGTCCCCGGTAACACACGGCTGATATGACCAAATCTGCACACTTAATGATGTGCATTCATTAGCCGGGTCCTCCGTCTACCTGAATCCACAACTATAGCATGTGTGCACAACCACTTAAATATGAACATAGGCTATAGAAATGTACAATATTTACAAGTGTTTCCAGTGTATGCAGTTTAGACGTGTTTCCAGTATATTCTGTATTGACACGTAACCAATAATTTATATGTGCAAGTGTTTTCACTATATTATGTTTACACATTTTTTCAATATATTCATTTTACAAGTTTTTTCCAGTATATTCTATTCACAAGTTTTTCCAATATAATCTATTTACAGGTATTTCCAGTATATTATATTTACACATGTTTCTAATATATTCTTTTTGCAAGTGTGTCCAGTATATTATAATTGCAAGTGTTTCCAATATATTATACAAGGGTAGGTCAGACAATTATGCACCACAATTATACTGCTCCCCCCCCCCCCAAAAAAAAAAAAAAAAAAAAAAAAAAAACGCAACTATTTTGGTGTTACTTTTGTAAAAGATATTCGCTGAATGAACATCAGTCAATCTATCGACTGTGTCCATCTGGTCATTAACTCATCGTGATTACCTGAATAGTACTCACCTTATAATTCGTGTGGTCATGAAAGAGGTCAAGGTCAGAACAACATTTTTGACAATAATTCGTGATAGGTTCATGATAATCCAGTGAAATTTAATGAACACAAAACTCTCTTACCATATTATTGAATGCCTATAAAATATTATCGCTCCTCGAATATATTGAGCTGAAAATTCAATGCGCAGCTATTGCTCATCTTACTACAGAACAACGACTCATCATCATTGGACGTTTACAGGCTGGACTGTCACAAAGTTTAGTAGCCAGAGAATTTAATGTGGTTAGAAGTACCCTTAGTCGTCTTTGGAGGCTTTTAAGAAACTGGCTCAGTGGCAGACCGGCCGCTCAGTGGAAGACCTAGAATCACAACTGCTACCGAAGACCGTTTCATACGGCTGTTTCACCTTAGGAATCGATTTGCATCTGCATCCTCCACAGTCCAGTCAATGTCAGGAGCTCGTCGAATTTTAGATCAAACGGTCATGAACCGGCTGTACGACGCTGGTCTTTAAGCTAGAAGACCCTACAGAGGTCCTGTTCTTACGGACCATCATCGCCGGAACCGACTGCAGTGGGCGATTCAGCATAGTCAATAAAAATGTTGGTACATCTGTGTAATTGAAACTCCAATAATGTTGCTTTTGTTTTTGTGAACAGTATATTATCTCTTTAACCGTTAATAACAAACACATGCAATTTAATCACGATGTTCACGTACATTTGCAGCAAAATTTCTACTCCTCAACATAATCCCCGTAAATTGTAATGGCGTTGCGCCATTTTAAAACAAGACAAACAAGAGCGTGTCCTTTTCCCAGAGCCATTTCTTCACTGCATTAGTCACTCCCTCGTTATCTTCAAACTTTATCCCGCGGATAGCATTCTTAAGGTGACCGAAAAGATGGAAATCAGATGGCGCCAGGTCGTGGCTGTAAGATGCATGGGGCATCGATTCCACAATATTTTGTGGATTACTTCCCTTGTTTACAAACATGTGTGAGGACGCGCGTTGGCGAGAATGAGAATCAGTTGCTCTCGATTCCTGTGAGGCCTAACTCAGCAGTAACGACGACTGAGTTTTATGTTTTGATGTAATTTTCTGTATTGATGGTTCCACATTTTTGGTAGCACATCCACGATAATAACCCCATCAATGTCAAAAAAATAAAATTAAAGTAAAATTAAAAAATAACAAAAATATTAAAATAAAAAAAAAAACAGTGAGCATGACTTTACAGGCTGATGGAGTTGTTTTGATTTTTTCCCCCCTCTGGGCCTCATGGTCCTCTGTGAAAGTCGAGGAATCCATCTTGCATACGCCTTTGAATATCCTAGGTTTTCGAACATTCCAATCGCAATACATTTGCTTATTGAAAGCCGCATAGACAATTATCCACTTGTGATTCTCCTATCTCTGCGAATCATGATGTCAGCACGTTCCAATATGATCCGCCAGGTCTCTGTGACAGGAGTCCAAAGCGCGGCTATCAGCAAGCTTGACATATCCACTTGCAGAAATACAAATCCTCTGCGCCCAGAAACTACCTACTTCTATCGACTGCAAATGTGGCATAATCGGCACACACACACGTTTGGGAATGTTAACAACAGTTTGCGATTAAAAAAAATATGTAACTATCCTTTGCTTGCAATGTGCGCCATTAATATATGCCATTTCAACGGTTTTGTGTCGCGGTTAGAATTGGTTTACAGAGATGCAATTTGGTAAACACTTTCAAGATATTATCAACTTAAATGGGTGAACATTTAATGCTTCTCTCTGTATTATTATTAGCTTATATAATAATTGTGGTGTTTAACTTTCTGACCTACCCTCCTATTTACACATGTTTCCAGTATATGCTAATGTAAATATGTAGATCTGCAAGCATGTTTATCATGTCCATGTGTCTCAAAACGGCGACTGTGCAGTCAAACATGGGGCTTAGCTCAGTCATAGCAAGATGGATTCAGATCAAGAAACACCTTACAAGAAAACGGAGAAGAGGCAGAAAGAATCCCTGATTCACCAGCATTACCAATTGTCAAATGAGAGTGATCACCGCAGGTCAGACTGGTAGTGTTCCGATAATGCCTAGTAGCCGAGTCGTTCAGATACGTATCTCTCCACCAAGAAGATGAAAGAACGGAGCGGACGACGTTCACTTACTTATAGGTTCTGGTTAATTAAAGCACACACCCTTGGACTTGTGATAACTTGTTAACATATCTTACTATAACGTTAAACATAACAATGCACATCATGTTTCGTCCACAGGTACAGCATGATAAATCCACCAGAAGATTACACAAGCCCGTGCGACGACTAACACGTGACTACATAACCTGCCGGGCATGACCCTTTCCTGTAGAGCTTGTGTGACTTATTTCCAGATTTCCCAGACTTCGATTGGGTTATCTCGACTTTGTTATCTGTGTTATAATTAGACGTTTTATTGACCTGGCGCACGTTATTTCTTCCACACCACACTATTTCTTAGTTAATGCTCCGTGTAAAATTCGCATATAATAAAATGGCATCTGCTGTTGCAAATTAATCCTGTGTTGTTATCCTATGTTCACTGTTAATATTTCATGTGGGAGTATCCGTTTCCACATCTACCTCGAGCTCCGAAGATTCTGAGTTCGATGCCGGTCCACGTCGTTCGGTTCACGAGGGCAATTTTCTCGAAGTCGACTTAAGGTACCGGCTCCGTGGCTAAGTCGATACGGACGCAGATCGTAATCCTGCATCATCATCACATTCCCGGCCGGTAAGCGCGGGCGGTCATGTTTTGCCATCTTACTCGATCACGAGTCTCGTGGATCATCTCAGTATTCTTGTCTCGACCATGCAACATGACCAAGCCATCCAGGTATTTAGTCCTCTGCCCTCACCTTATTCTCTTTTTCCCTCGATCTTGCCAGTTGTCAGAAGTTCTCCAATTTATTTCTTCTCATAACGTGGCCACAAGATTTTGACTCTCTACGTCTAATTTTTCTAATCAGATTACAGTGTTTATTTGTTTCTTGGTCATTGGTTTCTCTGTTTGTCCATGTATTCTTTGCCTTTTCCTCAGAAACCACATTTCCACTGCCATCAGATGTTTTTCAGGTTGTCTGCCTATTGTCCACGCTTCACATCCATACAAAAGCAAAGTTCTATATAGCACAACACTCTTATTAACGTTGCAAAAGACATCATTTTATTGATCAGTATGTTTTTCATCTTGCAAAAGACTGCCTTCGTCATGACAATTGTTGTGCTAATATCTTCAGGCATCTCCCTTAAGCTGTTATGACTGTTCCGAGATAATTGCACCGCTTCACTTACTTAAGAATATTCCCATTTACTTGTATATTACATTGTTGTATTTCCTTCCTCTTAGTGACGACCATAATATATGTCTTCTTACAATTTAATTCTAACCTTAGTTGTTCACTGTTTGCAACAACCGCACCTAGTAAATGTTGCAGGTTCTGTTAATTTTCTTCAAGATTCCCCCATGATCCTCCAAAAGGGGGGGGGGGGGGGCGTGGGGGGATGAAGGATCCATTGGCGACCACACGGAAACGACTCGGACGGTCCAACCAACCATGACCTCAGAACAACGGACGTTGGTCTGACCATGCGTTTGTGGTAGGAATTTCCCGTCCTTCCGTGGAATGAGAATTAACGCTGGAAAGAAGACGTGCGGGAGTGCGTCACAGGAGGCATGACAGCGCAGCCCTGAAAGGGTTGATAAGATGCAAGAGGATATCAGTCAGGGCGAACCCCACAGAGCTGATAATACACAAGTTAATGTCACACGTGACGATGTAACTTGTGACGCTGTCACTTGTGACGTACCAGCCTGCCCTTCCGAAAGGGTGAAGTTAAAGTTCCCTAATGCCACCAGGAAGAGAGAGTTGGCGTCACTAGACGCAACACTGTCTCGTATTTTAGACGGAGACTTAAAACACATATCCCTTGAAGAGCAGTTAGTAAAGTTCGGAGAGATTGTTTGCCTCCACTCGCTGAGTCATTTTGGTAACAGCGAGAGGGGGGAAGCACCTCTGCCGCAGAAGACCAGGTGGCAGAGACTGCTTGAGGAGGTGAGGAAAGAAAAGAATTCCGCTCGGAGACAATGGAAATCAGCGCCCCAGCATGAGAAGGAGTGCTTGCCCCAGGTGTGGCAACATCTGAAAGTAAGGCACAACGACCTCATCCGAGCGGAAAAGTTTTGCAGAAACAGGCGGAAAACCCAGAGGGAACTTGAGAGGTTCTTCCGGAACCATACGAGTTTGCTCGAGGCTTGTTTGAGCAGCCGAAACCCGGCGTCCTCGACGTCATCACAGAGGAATTGGAGAACCACCTCGTGATGACGTACTCCGATGCCCAACGGAACGTCCAACTCGGAGAGATCGATGGGCTTACAAGCCCGGTGGAACCAACTGTGGAGTTCAATGCCAGGCCTCCGATGTGGAGCGAGGTGGTTGCTGTAGTGAAGAAGACAAAAAGCAAGTCAGCACCGAGGCCCAACGGTGTGCCTTATACAGTCTATCAAAGATGCCCGAACCTCCTTATGAAGCTACACCTTATACTGAGATCCGCGTGAAAGCAGAAGCATGTCAGCACGGAGTGGAAGACAGCCAACGGAATCTACATTCCAAAAGAGCAAAACTCCGCCGGCATTGCCCAATTCAGGCCGATCTATCTTCTTAACGTTGAGGGGAAGATGTTCCTCTCGATCATGACCGGTCAGATCACGAAGTACTTGACGGGGAACACGTACATCGAGACAGCGGTACCAAAGGGGAGGGGGGGGGGCGCTACCCGGAGTCCCAGGTTGTCTCGAGCACAGTACCAATATATGGGATGCTATCCAGAGAGCGAAGACGAAGAAGGAGGAACTCCACATGATATGGTTGGGCATGGCAAACGCCTATGGGTCAGAGCCACACCAGTTGTTGTGGCATGTAGTCAAGGCTTATCACGTGCCCGAGAACATAACAGAAATGCTAGTGCAGTTCTTCTCAGGCTTCTCTTTTCGGTTCTCGACCAAAACGTTCACGACCAGATTGATCGACCAGGAAGTGGGTATTGCCATGGGATGTACGCTTTCGCCGATATTGTTTGTCATGGCCATGCTGGTCATACTGGATGCGGCATCTGGCTATGCACACGGTCCGAAACTCAGCAAAGGGGTGAACACGCCACCGCTGAGGGCCTTCATGGACTATACGACAATCCTGACACCGAAGGAGAGTGATGCTCCCAGAGCTCTCCTCAGACTAGACAATCTGATTCGCTGGTGCAGGATGAGCTTCAAGCCAAAGAATTCTAGAAGCCTATCGATCATAAACGAACGAACGAAAATCTTTATATTCCAAGTGTTAAGAATAGGCGCGCAGGCCAGTCTGCCTTTTTTCTCTGTTTCCTCTCATATATTCATTCATTCAACATAACTTATGAAGCAAAATTGACAAGATAAGAACACTAATATTTAAAACGCATGAAAAATTATCAATAACAAATGACTCAATGAGGCAATGTTTAAAATGGGCATTATAAATACCTATGGAAGGTGTAACGTGCCATACATATGGAAATGTTTTTTGTTTTGGCTAGTTGTCGTTTGATATAATTTAACATTATTATTGTTTGCTTTTTTTTTTTGTTGATTTTTTTTTTTTTGGTTTGATTATGGGGGAATGTAGTCTGTACTGAGGTAGTTTTCAAACAGGTTGCGAATGTATGTATAATGATTGGTGGTGTCTTTGATTTCTTGTGGAAGATTGTTCCACAACTGAGCGGCAGAGTATGCTAAGCTTGATTTATATAAGTCTATCCTAGGTTTAGGGACATGAAGTATATTTAGTTGTTCGCTATATCTTGCGTTACATTTAAACAATGGCCAAAGGTAGCTTTAAGCATTTTGAAATAGGATGTTGTGAATTAGTCTGGCCTTATTAATAAGTTGGCGTTTGAAGAGTGGCAGTAACCGAAGACGTTTTGTTGCTTTAGAATTGTCGGTAAGCTTTGCACCATTAATTAAACGTGCAGCCCTTTTCTGGAGTGAATAAAGGCGTTTTGTTATTAATTTGGAGCATCCATCCCATATTGTGGAGCACTAATTAATATGTGTTTGTATATGGGAAGTATAGAATATCGTTCCTGAGTACAAGGGTAAGGCAGTAAGGAAAGGATGAGTTCAATAAGGGTACGGCGGTGGAAAGGAGGCTCACTGTGTCCGAACAAGCGATTCCCACGGTGATGGAGGAACCCGTGAAGAGTCTCCGTCGTGTGTACGACTCAACACTGAAGGACAGGAACGCAGTGGCAAAGATACAATCAATGCTGATGAACGGCCTCAATACCATCGATAAAACCAGGCTGATAGGCAAGTTCACAATCTGGGTTCTCCAATGTATGCTTATTCCGAAACTCCTGTGGCCACTACTAATATATGATATTGGCGTGACCGCAGTGAGCGACATGGAACGCAAGATAAGCAGGCATATGAGGAAATGGCTTGGGGTACCCACATGTCCCACGACAGTCGCATTGTATTGTAAGCACAGCAAACTCGTCCTCCCGTTCCTGTCCGGCGAGTTCAAAGCCGGAAAAGCCAGACTCGCGATGATGCTGCGCGATTCACCAGACATAACAGTCAGCGCCTCAGTTCCCGCCTTGAAAACGGGAAGGAAGTGGAAAGTCGTCAGCGCAGTCG
Source organism: Cepaea hortensis (assembly GCA_963921405.1). Lineage (NCBI taxonomy): Eukaryota > Metazoa > Mollusca > Gastropoda > Stylommatophora > Helicidae > Cepaea > Cepaea hortensis. The sequence continues at coordinate 23,071,725 of OY992884.1, read as the reverse complement.
AAGAATCCCAAGCTACACTACAGCTGAAGGAGGTAATGGGCTACACCCAGCTTGGTAAGCATGGGTTCGGATTCCAAGCCAATGATCCGATGTGGTCCAAGACGTGGATGGCCAAGGAACGCAGAGACCTGGTGGTCAAGGAGACCCGCAAGGGGGAAGATGACGAAAGAGTCCGCAAGGCTGCCAACAGGCGCAGCAGGCGCAGTGGATGACATGGGAAGCGGTAGTGCAGAGATCCATTGCGTGAAATAAAATATGGCGAATGGGACCGCTGCGGCTAAGTTTCCTGATCCGATCCCTCTACGATATCCTGCCATCAGCTGCCAACCTGGCCACTTAGGGGTTAACCACGGACCCGTTCTGTCCCCTCTGTGCGAAAGCACAAATAGTCCAGACAGCGGAACACGTCCTGTCTGACTGGAAGGTCACCCTGACCCAAGGGTGTTTTACGTGTCGGCATAACAAAGTCTGAGTTGGCCGCCATAGTGGACGTCAGAAGGATGAAAGCTAAAAAGGAGGGACACAGACCGAAGCCGATGGAGATTTTCTTCGTTCGAGAGGGGCGCAAAAATGGTAAAGCTGACGACTTGCCACTTGCTACTGTCTTCGACGGTGCGAAGGACTGGTAACTGACCGTAAACCTAAAGGACCGTGGCAATTACCCTGAGGTGATCCGAATGTTTGGCTTGCGGCCTGACATTGTGCTTAGCTCCTCGTCAGCCAATCAGCTAACACTGATTGAGCTGACCGTCCCGTACGAATCAAATGTGGAGGAGCAATGCCTGTACAAGACAGAGAAGTACAATGACATGGTCGCGAGTCTCAGGCTGGAGGGTTACACCGTCAGGTAGGTGCGCGAGGTCTTGTCTCCTACTCCGTGTTCGATGTGCTGAAGCCAATGGGCATTAAATGACGACCAAGGGCCCGGGCCCAGAAACAACTGTCTGAGGCAGCCGAAACTGCCGCAACCTAGATTGGAATAAGTCTCGAATCTAGTATGGTCGGAAGTGGTAACTGCAATACCAACAGTTTCTATACTAAGACCTCGAGCTTCACAATTTCTCGTGTCTCTTTAGCCCTTCCTCCGGGCGTGAGTGGTCAGCCTGAGTGCAGTCAATAACACAAATGTCGGCCGAAGTCCAACCTCCATAACAATATAGCTATAATCGACCGTAGGTAGCACCCAGTCTGAGCGCATTTAACAAAGTCTGCCTGTAACACACACCTCACATTTTCATAAGATACGCATACTACGTGGTCTAGTCAGTTGCAGACAGACCAAGAGATGGGCCCGAATTGAAAGGGTGAATCCGGCTTCCTACAAGAATGCGTCGCCGTGAACGGAGTACGTGGAAGGAACACAGCAACGGAAACGTATGGAGACGACGGAGGCCGTAGCGGGGATGGAGCTGGCATTCCACGACAACACGTGCCAAGGGGCAGGCACAAGCAGCACGGGCTCTCCCCACCGAGGGAGGGCTTGAGAATGGACATGGTAACAGCGAAGAGACAAGCTTAACATCAGGGATAACGAATATGACCGAACGAACGTCTCCACGGCAGGGGACAGACGCCCGGAGTCATGACCCGGACCGGACCACCCCAAAATGTATTAAGAAATTAATGGTCCGAAATGCTTTGGGAAGGGGGTGCTTCTGATGATCGGATGCCCCCTGCCGTGTTTGCTCCTCGTCGGAGTTCCTATAACTTTATCATCTGCATAACTAATTTTATTGATGTATCGTCCCTCAATGATGATTCCCTCCATATCTTCTAAATTTCTGACAATATTTTTACTGTCCAGGGAAAAATATCTGGAGACATTACACATCTCTGCTTCATGCCTCTCTTAATAGGCTGATATTGACCTACTTCATTACCAATTCTAATGTCAGCTAGTCGTCTGATTCGGGATCCGACGGTTGTGGATTCGATTCTGGGCCGCGTCCTTCGGCTCACGAGTGAAATTTTTCGGAGACACCGAATGGTCATCGCTGTAGCTACAGAGCTTTGTGCGATGATTTCCGCGCAGCGGAAATGCCTTTTCCATCAATTTGTAGATCTTCAAGCATCCTTATCATGTCGACATGCCCCACTGTATCGAGAGCCTTTGTGTAGTTAATAAAGCAAAGATGTAGATCTTTGTTAACTTCTATAAAACGTTCAATTACTGTTCTCAGTATATACACCGCATTTGCTGTACCTTATTACTACTGTGTCCTGTTAAACCGAAGATGGTTGTTGTCCATATGGGGAAATGGATTACATATGATAATTTCCGATACATGCTTCAGTCCTTATATACTTATCTATCATCACCAGCATTTACCGTTCCGATAGGCGTGACGGACACAACATTTCGCCATCTCATATGATCATCAGTCACCGATAGCTCTGCCTTCTTCACTCGATTTTGCTATGTCGCCAAGCCATCCATGTATCTGTCTCTCTGTCTTCTACTTCTTCGTGACCTATCAATTTTTCCAGTTGTCATTAAGTTTTCAATTGTTTTCCTCCTCATTATGTGTCAAATATATCTGGACTATCTAAATATTAATTTCTTGAAAACATGTACAGTTTTGATGTGCATCTGGTAGGTTTTGTTCGTTGGTCTTTTCGTCGGTCCATGATATTCTTTGTAGTTCATGAAGTAAGGAGGGATGAGTGGTCTTGAGGTATGGTGTCCTCCTTGAGTGCCGGAGGTCCCAGGTTCAAGTCCCGGTGAGGGCCGGAATTTTTTCACGTGGACTTCTAGTGACAAAGATTTTCCCTGGTTTCTGGTTAGCGAGATCGGGCGCCCGTGTGTATTGCTGCGCACGTAAAAAATCCCTTGGCAGTTGGAAATCGATAAAGAGTAGCCTAACGGCGCTGCCCAGGCAACATGTCGAGTTAAAATATCTACCCAAAGTATTTCAGAATCCCCACCGGTGCTACGGAGTTCGTGCGCTGAACAGATATTCTCCGGACTCAGGCTTGAGATAGGAGCAGAACGGAGCACTAATGGGTTTCACCCGTGTGCCGTGATGTTGATCCGTCGACTAAACTAAAACTAAAGTAAACTAACTTTATTAAGTATCGATAATTTCACAGAAATGTCCTGTTGTCTTGGAAAGCTTGGGGTCACTGGAATAATCATAATCATCATCTTGTGCCACATAGATACTCATATGTGATAATATTCGTCATCTAACATGATCACCAGAGTCTTGTATTACTTTTGCGAGGGGGCTTCAAATGAAAACGTAAACAGATTTTTTGTTGTTGTTGTTTGTTTGTTTGTTTGTTTGTTTCTTTCTTTCTTTGGTTTATTTTTTTTTTGGGTGGGGGGGGGGGGGGTTGTTTTGTGGGCTTTATTTTTTTTTTATTTTGGTAAGGGGGGTTGGGAGTGTGTTGTGTAAATATATTAATGAAACAAAGTAAAGAACATATGTACCATTTTTCGATGTAGTTACCATTGCGTTCAATGGAAGACTTCGAACGCCTTTTAAGTGCTTGGGTTCCTATAAGATAAATCGACTCTGGAGTCACTACTCGGTGTACCTGACCCAGTCGTTAACAGTCAATCACAGAAGTCACGTGGTTTTGAAACTTTCTTCTACTCCACTCATACACTTGCTGGACTGACAGGCATGCAACACCTAATTGGACGTTTATTCCCCGATGAATGTCTCTAGGTGTCACATCTTCACTAATGCAAAAACGGATAATAGAACGCTGCACTACTTTGGTGCATGTCACAAGTGGGACCGCCATCTTTAAACTGCACATATGACGTCACAATGATCATCTACAACGTGATGACACGTAATTAACACTCTTGGCGTCCTACCAACAATATTTACTGGTTACAAGACAATGGTATGATTATTGTAATTTATATCACACTTTAAAGGAATTAATTTAAAGCCCCTTTGTATTTTATTGTCCTCATGCAATGTAGCACAGCAATCTAGGCCTGTGCCTCTCCATTGTTTTTCCCTATCGATTTTGCTAGAATTTTTTAAGTATTAAACTTTGTTTTCTCCCCATCTGCCCAAATAATATTGACTGCTTACATTTTCTGAAATGCAGACTGAGTTTACCTACTCTGCTCTAAATCTCTGTCATGTATCTTCATATCATATTATAATTGTCTATAGGTATGTAAATGTGCATCTATTACAACAGGCATAACAACATTATAATGTAACATGCTTTGGCGAGCGTGTTTCGCCATTAAAGCGTCAGACACGATAACATTGATTTAGGTCGATATTATTGTTCCAGTTATACTATGTTGCGAAGCCATCCAGATATGTCTCTCTGTACTGAAACCATCACAGAATGGACAGGTCAAGAGAACCATATATTTACACATTCCCTGATGACATATATGTCTCTCTGTACTGAGACCATCACAGAATGGACAGGTCAACAGAGCCCTATATTTACACATACCCTGATGACAGATATGTCTCTCTGTACTGAGACCATCACAGAGTGGACAGGTCAAGAGAGCCTTATATTTACACATACCCTGATGACAGATATGTCTCTCTGTACTGAGACCATCACAGAGTGGACAGGTCAAGAGATCGTTACATTTACACATTCCATGATGACATATATGTCTCTCTGTACTGAGACCATCACAGAATGGACAGGTCAAGAGAGCGCTATATTTACACATACCCTGATGACAGATATGTCTCTCTGTACTGAGACTATCACAGAGTGGCCAGGTCAAGAGAACCCTATATTTATACACACACAATGATGACAGATATGTCTCTCTGTACTGAGACCATCACAGAGTGGACAGGTCAAGAGAACCCTATATTTACACATACCCTGATGACAGATATGTCTCTCTGTACTGAGACCATCACAGAGTGGACAGGTCAAGAGATCGTTATATTTACACATTCCCTGATGACATATATGTCTCTCTGTACTGAGACCATCACAGAATGGACAGGTCAAGAGAGCGCTATATTTACACATACCCTGATGACAGATATGTCTCTCTGTACTGAGACCATCACAGAATGGACAGGTCAAGGGAGCGCTATATTTACACATACCCTGAGGACAGATATGTCTCTCTATACTTAGATCATCACGTAGTGGACAGGTCAAGAGAACCCTATATTTATACGTATCTTGATGACATATATGTCTCTCTGTACTGAGACCATCACAGAGTGGATTGTCAAACGAGCGCTATATTTATGCCAACGAGCGCTTGCAGACATAAACTAGGGGTATTGGGATGCTGCTACGTTGACAAGCATTGTGTAATGTACGCTGACGCACCGTGAACACAACTCATTGCCTCAGAGTTATAAAATGGCATCATGTATTGTTTCTCTACGACACAACCACTGTTCAATTCAATGTTCTGTCTACACACAATATCTTCTACACACTTATCGTAGTACGGCCTGCTATCCAGGCTAACTGTTCATATACAATTGTACACACGCGACTCCTTAAACCCTACTTACACCAGTCCTGTTAAACATGGCCGCAGGCGCTTACATTCACAGGCCGGCAACTTCTGCTCACGACACAACTGGACTTCATGCTGTAGGGTGAACATTTACGACCGCCTGGTCGCGGGAATACATTTCTCAGCCATGGGTACGTGCTTAAGATCTCCAGCGTACAATCAGTCGCTTGCCGTCGATGTCTCTCGACGTTTCATTACGACAGTGGAGACTAAGTTCTCGGCTCCCTGCCTGGTCATTCGATGTATACCCTATCGTCTCCAGCTCTCAAATTGCCGTCTTTGTTCTTCCCCTTTCTCGACCTTTCCCATCACGTGGCCTAAGTCTCGCAATTTTATTGGCCCTTACGAATAACCGCTTCCCGGTGTATTTCTTTCCTCTGACCACCCATGACAATTCATCCTGCCGTTGTTCTACAGTAATTTACTCAACTGTTGTTCTACAGTAATTTACGCAACCAGACTTTACTTAACCAGACACATGGCAATTTACACATATCCTAATGACAGATATCTATGGGGGAACCTATGTTTCGTGTTTTCAACAACAAAAAAACGAATCTGAGCAACCTTCAAGACGCTACAGAAGAATTAAATCAAATCCATTCATAGAAGTGGCACTGAACTATCTTAGACTAGACCTTTCGTCTTAAGTTGACATTACAAGCGAAATACGAGTTGTATTAGATAACATTAGGTGTGACAATTATTGTGTCGCAAAGACATGACTATATGAAGGATATATGTCCACTGCATGACTCATTATGTGATGGTTTTTGTACCGTTGCTAAAATCCTTTTTTTAAAAAATGTCTCATCTTCAATCTGTATTCCAGCCATTTGGACAGTCGGTTGTTTTCTTTGATGTCCATGTCATAGTAGTCTCTCTTGTGCCGCTCTCTTTAACTCCACGTATGTCTGCTGTGATCTGTGTATACTTGTATTTCTTTTGCAAGTGTTTTCTCCCTCTACCGCTTCCTTTTCCCCGGTATTTTACCTTCAAGATTCCTCTTAGTGTTGTCTTCATTTCTTGTGGTATAACTAAAATCCCCCCATGTATGGATATTTGAAGAAGTCGTTTTTCTATGACATGCTATCGTTTGTCAGACGTGTTCTTGTTTGTTTGTTTGTTTTGTTTTTTTTTTTTTTTTTTTTTTTTTTTTTTTTTTTTGGGGGGGGGGGGGGGGGGGGGTGTGTGTTTCCCCCAGTAACACTGTGTGTCAACAATCTGTACACGTTTCTCATCATCTACATACACTGCCCTTGTTTATTGAACCACATAAGCAATTAGCCAGGCTGAAATACTAAGTATTTCTTTTCATTGGTCGCGATACATAGTCCTTGCCATTCGAATTGTGTTTGTCTCTGGTACATCCCTGTTGCCTCTTACTGTTGAAGTAGGAGTAGGTTCGCCTGATGGGGAGGGATACTTATAATATTAAAGTTAATCTACACACAAAAATCTTCCAGCGCACTAGAAACAGTAGCAAGTGTGAGGACTCCGCTTGAGTTAAAAGCGAGCGAAAGAAACAAAACAATCCCTTTTGCCATCACACTTGCTTGCTTGCTTTAAAAACAAATATTCAAAATTCGGCCTCGTCCAGCCTGCTTCTTTCAACTGTGGTTATTGTTGCGGTCCGTGGTTTTTGTGGGTTTATTCACCCTGATTTTTGTCTTGTGCGCTCTTACGTTTGATCCTGACTCGGACTGGTTATATTGGCTTTTGTGTCTGTGACGTCAGCTTGGGGGGAGTGGGGGGGGGGGGGGGGTTGATCGGCTGCTGTCTTTTGTGCCCGTCTCCTCTAGTGGTTTCTTTAGATAGTGAAGGCTCCTGGCTCGTCTGGCTTGACTGTTTTCCGTCTTTATAAGGACTTTTTGTTTGATATTTTTGCCTCCTTTTTGTGTATTGCATGTAGAAGTTTTTCAATGTTGTTTTACTCCTTGCACCAATTTTGACTTTCGCGTGCGAGTTCTTGCCGTCTTTCGATTGCTTCCTCTTTGGTCAGTCATGGGATGCTCTCACGTCATCTATGTAGTACTCGAGGTCGGTCTCACTGTCATAGTGTATCTCGGGGTATTCTATCGGTTTCCCCCCTGAGTTTCTTGGGCTTCTTCTTTTCTTTTTTTTTCCATCGCCTTCTGAAATCCTCGCGCCTGAGTCCCTCTTTAAGTTCCTGTCTATTTGCCTTTTCTATGCACTCCTCCAATTCCTCCAAGGTAGGTTCCCCGGGCCACTCCACGCCGTCGTCAGGGTACTTATCTTGGTTTTCTTCTGAAGTCTGGCGGGATACTGGTTTCCCCTTGAGTTTCTCGGATGTCGTGGCTGAGCTGCTGACTTTATCTTGCGGTTTCGGTTCGGTATTTTGTTGGGTTTCACCTTGCGGCTTGTCTGTGTTCTCCTGCATGGCTTCTGTTGGTTTGTTTCCGATTAATTCCATTTCAGCTTTCAGCAGCTCTCTCCGATTTAATGGTGCGCAGCATTTCTTCGTTTTCCTTCTTCATCTCGGCCATATGTTCCACTTCTTGCTTGATGTTTTGCAGGATCTCCTTTTTGTCAGCAAGGAGCTTTTCATTGTCTGTGGTCGGTGCCGGTGTTTGAAGTAGTTTGATTGTTTTTTCAACTCTTCAATCTGGGTTTGTAGTTGTGATCTTTCAGCTTGCGAGATGCACGTGGCTGTCTCGCACCGCCACATTGCTTCCTTATATGGTGTCCTTGTGTAATGGCGAGCTTTAAGACGTCTCTGTGTCTTTGGAGGTACAGATAGCCCAAGTATCTTGCTCCGTGCTTGCCCAGGCAGTTGGCGAACGTTTTTTTGTTGTTAGGTGCTCGGAAGTCCTTGTCCAGCTTGGCTAGCGGACACACCTTGAAGGCGTGGTGATCGGCGCAGTACAGGCAAATTTGCGTCTTACTGTGACATGCTGACCTGTTGTGGCTGGCCCTCCTGCATCTGGAACATTGAGTAATCCTTGGTATGAATCCTTTAGGTTGTTGTATTTTCTTGTCTATCAATACCTGGCATGGTATCTCGCTGCCATCAGTCGTCACCACCACCAGCGTGGCAGGGATTATTAAGTACGTCGGGATCTACTCCGCCTTCAATATTCAATGAATGGATCACCGAAAAACGAGAAGTAGATTGTGAGCTTTACTAGATCACGACTATAAGAAACAAAATGGACGTTGGTGCCAAAGTCTTTGCCAGCACAGAACATACAAACAAAAATTGACTAACAAATACACGAAAGACATTACATGAAAATATTAATTTCACTTATCTGTGTTCTTGTTTGAGCGGCTATCGGTGGATGGAATAAAGCGGATGTAGTGGTTAACAGGGTCAACTGACTAAAGGTAATAAAACCAGAAGCTCGGGGATTGGCTAAGACAACCGGTGAAGGAACCCGCGCTTGGGGTGGGGGGGGGGTGGGGGGGGTGTGCCCATGAGAGCGAAAAGGGAACATATGGATAGGTAGAACACTGTAGCCGACTCCTTGGCTATGTAACAGATGCAGTTGGCAATTCCGTACGCCAAGCTCGAAACAACGTTGCGGGCGATTTAAATGCGAATCACCACGCGTTTGCCTTCATAAACTAGCGCAAGTGCCGGTAGTTCAGAAAGCAATAAGAACCAACTAAATGTAAACTGACCGGGAAGTCTCAGAAGGCAAAGATAATGCTGGCGCTGACTACGACGTCATGTGAAGGACATGCAACTGGCTTATAAGGGTATTATACGACTGCGGGGATGGGAGGGCGCAGGGTGCGTTTGGGACTTAAATAAAACTGCGTTGGATATTGAGACCTTGAGGGGAGAGTGAACCCAACTGGAAGATGAGACGGTTTTCCAATGTCTTGCGATCGCGTTCGAGAGAATTGCACAATTTTATTACCGTGACCTGTATATCGGCAACACCACAGTGGTCGGAACTGTTGAAGTGTAGGGTTACCGGTTTCTGGGCACAACTGTTGATATCAGAGAGGGGTGCCTAAATCTGTCCGCCAAACGAAGAACTGTCTCCTCAAGATATCTCATGTCGCAACGTGTGCAGATGATTGCATAGATAACGTTCCGACTCGTGTATGAGAAACATTCCCGGATGTGAAAAGTAATCTTAGGGAAAGCTAGACTCTGGGTTTGGAGGACATGTGGACAGGTCTTACACCGATATCGAAGTCATGTCACCGTGCCAGGAAGAGACTTGTGAGGAAGGGGTAGAGTGCCTTCAACATTCGGATGTTGAGATTTTCTTCTTGTAGCTGCTTCGTGATTTGTTCGTCTGACAGCTCCACTTGAATGCGATTGACAACCCATCTGACTGTATTTTAGTCTGTGTTTCCGACTCTAGTGTCTTTCTTCTCCTTCTCAGCTGTGTCGGTTCTTGTCTATTGTGGGGGACCGGCTATTTATTTCGTGGTGGCTTCAGTAGTAACTGTAGTTTCAGGTTCTTTGTTGCATCTCACATGAAAGTTCTCTCCGCCCGTCTTCTTTACGGCTTTGTCGGCTCCCACGCAGCACATCTTGGATACCGCGTGTCTTTTGGTGTTCTTGCACTGTGCCATTTTCCCCGGTATCAGGCTTCTTGACTTGTTCAGGTGACTTGTCTTGTTAGCGCTCCCAGTTAAACACGCGAACGCGGCGCACGCACGCACGCGCACGATCGCGCCATCACAATTTCTATATTTGAACTATATATAACGACATGCGTATAGTTAAAGAATGCAGAGCATATATTTAAAAAAAAAGTTAGTTGCATATCCTTTACAGGACATCGCAGTAAAACCAGAATTGTTTTGCTGTTTGTGATCTCTTGTCAAGTTTACGTTCAGTAGTGTGCCATTGCACATATATAAGACCTTACTAATTTGAATGGCAAGCTGATTATTATGATTATAACTAGTTTAGTTAAGTTTAGTCGACGAATCAAAATCACGGCACACGGGAGTAACCCATAAGTTCTCCGTTCTACTCCTAACACAAGACTGAGACTTGATAATCTCAGCTCAGTACACGAATTTCGTAGCACCAGTCAGGATCCTGAAATACTTTGGGTACATTTGTAACTCTACAATTTGCCCGGGCACGCCGTTATTCGATTTCCAACTGCCAAGGTTTTTTTTTTACGTGAGCAACAATACACACGGGCGTCCGATCTCCAGGCTTGTCCATGGGACACATGTTTCAGTCCCATTCCCATCCCATCCCACGGCATTTTATGCCTGTCCCTTCCATCCCATCCCATGGGATTCCCATGATAATATTAATATTGAATACAGTTCAAATAAAATTATTAAATTATGAAAGTTTAGTGTTAGTGTCTACTAAATAGGACTACATGTACAAAGAGACATGTAAAACAACAAAATTTATTGATTTTAATATTCAAGTTTTTTTTTATTAAAACAAAGTTTAATCTAAATATGACAATTCAGTGTAATTCTGACAGTCTCATTCTGTTTCTGAGTCACTCTGCTCATTCAGCACATTATCAATTTCCTGCTGATCGACTGTTTCTAATAATTCTATTAATCTAGGTAATCCCTGAACGATTTACACAATATTCATCTTTCATGCAAATTTTATATACACAGAGTTTATAACGAGAGCTGGTTTTCGTAACTTACTCAACAACAATCCAGCTGCACTAAAAAAACGCTCTACTGCCGCTGAGAACACTGGTATGGTAAAAACAATTTTCCTACTTGCTGTTAGCAGTGGAATCCTATGTTCATTTTTCCAATAATTTAATGGTTGTGAAGTTAGTTGCTGTAATTTTTGAAACATGGTGACTTCATCCTCAAGTCATTTGTTTCTGGGGTCAGCAAACATAAATGTTTTGTTTGGTGAGGATCAAAATAATAAGTCAAAATCACTTTTCGGCTTTTGTTCTACAATCATAGCTAATTCAAGGTTATTCAGAAGAAATATTTAAATCTTTGATGAATGAAATAACAATTCGAACAACAGACTTAGAAAAAGCGATCCAATCATTGTCCCATTTATTGGTGTCCACATATTCTTTCTTCTTAGTAACAACTGACTTGACTATGTCTTCTATTTTGGCTTTAATGTCAACTCCAGTAAGAAATGCTGCAGTAACTACCAAAGAACTGCCTCAATATTACCAACATTTTTCTCCAATAATTTTCTGTAAGTTCTGACAGCATTTCATCACCATGCTACTGGAACTTTCTTCGTCAACATCAACAATGACTTTGTACAACTGATAGTCTAGGAGCAAGTATAACAGCAAAATTAAATTAGACTTAGCACCATCACTTTCTAGTTTGTCAAAAACAGTTTTGAATTTCGCATGTATGTATAGCATTCCTTTAATCTGAACAGTATTCGGAATGTGGTTTAAGAATTATTCATCATCTTCATTATAGTAGTGCGAGTAATTTTTTAAATGGGCATTGAAACGTTGGTAAGATGATCGCATGCGAGCATTTATTAGTTTATCCGGTGTCCCACCACGAGATAAAGAATTGATATAACTATATAAAGAAAAAGGAAGGCTAAAAGGTTTTTAAAAGGTTTTAAAAAGTTGCCATGACATGTTTCCCATGGGAAATACAAATGTTTACTGTCCCGTCCCATCCCATCCCATGGGACGTTTCCCATGGGATTCCCATGCGAATCCCATTCCCATGGACAAGCCTGCCAATCTCACTACCCAGAGACCAGGGGAAATTTTGTTACTAGAAGTTCACGTGAAAAAAATCCCGGCGATCATCGGGGCTTGAATCCGGGATCTCCAGCACTCGAGGCGGACAACATACCTCGAGACCTCTCAGCCCTCCCCCTCCCTCCCCCCAGCCCCTAATCATTATAATTAGTATTCAACAACTAATATATTCGCTGCATATTGCTTTACGATGGACTGTTGAGTGCATGTTTTATTAAAATTATGCGCTTCGTTTTTTTCACATTTGTTTTAGATCCAAAGTGTAGTGAAACTTTCCAAACGCTCTGTACATCCAACGGCAGACCAACCGCGCAGTGGAAGACCCAGAATTACAACTGGTGCCGAAGACCGCTTCATACGACTGCGTCACCTTAGGAATCGATTTGCATCTGCGTCCTCCACAGTCCAGTCAATACCAGGAGCTTGTCGAATTTCAGATCAAAAGGTCAGGAGACAGCTGCACGACCCTCGTCTTTGAGCTAGAAGACCCTACAGAGGTCCTGTTCTTACAGACCAGTATCGCCAGAACCGACTGCAGTGGGCAAATCAGCATCGTCAATAAAATGTTGGTACACGTTTGCAATTGAAACTGCAATAATATTGCTTATCGTTTTTTGTCTTTTTGCTTTTTGGAACAGTATATTTGCTTCGGCATGGGCATTCTCGACGACAATATTGCTGATAAGAACAAAATAAAATATGTCAGATTCGCAAGCATTCAAATCACGCAGATGCATCAACAAACACCGCTGCAAGTTAGGCGTAAAATATAATCATACAGCTGTCTCCATAAATAACAACAAATGGGACTGCTAAAAAGAAGTTAAAAGAAGCTGGTCACAAGAGTCCATAGGTTAAATCAATACTTACAATGTTTGGTACAACACCAACAAACACAAAGTACACATGCACTAGATCACGTGGTAACAGAAGGATGCAAAATATATCCCATGCCATTATAACTAAAGTCTAATATTAAGGATATTGAAACAAAATGTCCCGGGAAGGATGACCTGGTCAACAAACTCCAGAAGTCCGATGATGACCCGGTCAACAAACAACAGAAATCCGATGTGTCGGCCTAAAATCGCAATGAAACAGGCACAACGCAATTACATCTGAAAAAAAAAACAACAACGGATGAATGCAGAAGAAGAAGAAGAAGAAGAAGAAGAAGAAGAAGAAGAAGAAGAAGAAGAAGAAGAAGAAGAAGAAGAAGAAGAAGAAGAAGAAGAAGAAGAAGAAGAAGAAGAAGAAGAAGAAGAAGAAGAAGAAGAAGAAGAAGAAGAACGAACGAACGAACGAACGAACGAACGAACGAACGAACGAACGAACGAACAGTTTTTTAAAAAGTGTATCAAATGCGGCACGCAGGCCCGAAGAAGAAGAAGAAGAAGAAGAAGAAGAAGAAGAAGAAGAAGAAGAAGAAGAAGAAGAAGAAGAAGAAGAAGAAGAAGAAGAAGAAGAAGAAGAAGAAGAAGAAGAAGAAGAAGAAGAAGAAAAAGAAGAAGAAGAAGAAGAAGAAGAAGAAGAAGAAGAAGAAGAAGAAGAAGAAGAAGAAGAAGAAGAAGAAGAAGAAGAAGAAGAAGAAGAAGAAGAAGAAGAAGAAAAATACTTTGAATGAAGACGGATTACTATATTTATATGGAATAGAAGAAAAAGCAAAGGCTGCATCAGGATATAACGATATGAATTGGAAACACATAGGTATATTAAGCTCCTGCGAGAAGAAACTTACTAAACACAAACACGTTCCACATACCTTACAAGGAGATCCATCGTATACCGGAATACAGGTGAAAATCCAAAATCAGAAGCAATCAATAAATATATAAAATGAATAATAAAATAAAATACACACAAAAGCGTACAATACGACACACATGACGGTCGACGTTTCAATTCTCAGAATCTTTGTCAAGGACAGGACAACACAGATAGATTTTTGTATTTCGTTGTTTATCTATCTGTGTTAACCTGGAGTACAACGAAAGGAGACGAAGCCTTGCTACACACCTTTGTAAATAAGGTTGTAAGACGCATCTTTGGACCCATTAGGGATACACAAAGTGGAGAGTGGAAAAGAAGAAGTAACAAAGACATTTATTATATTTAAGTCCCCGCTAATCACTGGTATCATGAAGGCTAATAGACTACAATGACTGGGGCATATAGAAAGAATGAAAGATAATAGGGAAACAAAACTCGCTTACACTCAGGAAATAAATTACCGTAGACCCCGAAGTAGAGAGAAGAAGACGGTGGAGAGATAATATATATATACAGACATACAAGCACTTGAAATCAACGACTGGCAAGAGAAGGTCAACTAGAGAGACGAATGGAGACGGATTGTATCTGCAGCAAAGAACCTTAATGGCTCGGAACACTGAAGAAGAAGAAGATCTATCTGTGTTGTCCTGTCCTTGACAAAGATTGCCAGTGTCGTCTCAATCTTCCCGGTCTAAGGTACCGAATGTATCCGGCATTTCTTTTTTGCATATCCTTTAAAGGACATTGCAGTCAACTCCAGCATTTTTCAGCTGCTTTTGATGTCTCGGCAAGTTTTACGTTCAGTAGTCTGTCACTGCTTTCTGAACGACCTGCTTACATACTCTCCGTAACCTCCCATCTTTTTTTTTTTTTTTAAGCCCTCCGCAAGTGACCGATGCGACGCGATCCTATCGAGCATTTTTCATTCCGCATATCCTTTACAGGACATCGCTGTCAACATCAGCATCTTTCATCTTTGATTGCTGATTTCTTGGCAAGATTACGCTCAGTAGTTTGCTATTGCTTTCTGAGCGACAGGCTCACATACCCCATAAGTTACCAACTCGACAAGAACCGCTACCGATTCTCGCACAAGTTACATTCCTCACGTGGATATACGGGATAACGGAGAAAGTCGCCAACACCTAGGCCAGGAAGCCCGGTATCCAGCATCAGATTGGAGAAATAGCACTTAAATAACTGATTTATTGAATCAGTCCAGGTAGCTCTGAAACTAAATCATGTGTCGCTTAAACTAATGCAGATTATTATGCCAGATCTGTCGTGCGTACGTGGGCAATTAATACATAATGCGATCACGCGACGGTTTTGACTATTTATAAGCCTGCCCCGTTGATGTACTGCGGTATTAGTCAAGTGACAACCATGATTTTCAGACACTGGACTTTCGTGTGCTTCATTGCAGTTGTCAGGGTACACGGTAAGACAGTAACATTAGTGGCAGAAAAGTGTTGTCTTGCAAAGATGCATTTAGATAGAAAAGTGACCAAACAGACATGCTTGTAGACACACATACAGGTAGAAAGGCGGTCATACAAACAGATTTGTAGACACACATACAGGGAGACTTGTAGACACAAAACGAACGAACGAACGAACGAACGAACTTTATTTTAAAAGGGTAACAAATTGGGCATGCAGGCCCGTCTTACATTCGGCCTTTTGGATTACTCATCTTTCATTCATCAAATGTGCATGTTACATTTATATAGGGAAAAAAACACATTGTCAAATTGATTTTGTAAGCATAATCAATGCATATTACGCATGGTACATTCACATGGGAAAAAAACATTGTCAAATGAAAATTGTAAACATAAACAGTGCATATTGCAATGTTGTGAGACACACCCCCCCCCCATCCACCCTCACACCCCGAAGCCACCCACACATCCCTCAGCCACCCACACATCCCCCACCCCCACACTCACCACGCACCCGCACATACTTCCACGCACTCACACAGACTCAGGCAAACATACATGCCGCCACCCACCCACCGATCCCCCACCCACACACATTTCCCCACCCACACATACATCCCCCACCCATCCCATAATCGACACGCACACACCCACACACCCTCAACCACCCAGTAAAACACACATCACTAAACCACACACACACACATACCCCCGTCAACCCACACATCCCGCACCTATCCATACATACATCCTGCACCCTCACAATTTTCCCCACCCACCAACACACACATCAGCCAACCTACACCCACTCACCCACCGAATATCTGCCACCTCTCAAATACACATCCTCCACCTATACACACATCCCCACCCACAAACACATCTCCCCACCTGCCCACACATATTCCCCACCCACAAACACCACACACACCCCACCATCCACATATACCCCACCCACACACATCCGCCGCTCACACACTTCTTCCCACAAACACACACATCCCCCAACCATACACTCATCTCTCACACACATCCACCCACTCACGTACTCATCCATCAACCACTCACACCCACACATCACCCACCCGCCAGTCAACACATGCATCTCTCATATACCCTACCACCCACACACACCACAACCACCCAGCCAAACACACATCTCCCATCCTCACATACATCCGTCATCCACCTGCACATCCCACACCTCCCCTTCCTTTCACACATCTCCCCTACCACACAAAACTCCACCCATAAACACATTCCCCTCACACACATACATCCTCCACATGCATTCCTCATACACATCCCCGCCCACACATCTCTCACCCACACAAACATCTGCCCACCCACCCACACATCCCCCACCTACAAACATCCTCACCACCCACACATACATTCTCCACCCACTCACATACAGGGAGACTTGTAGATACACATAGAGGGATACTTGTAGATACAAATATAGGGAGACTTGTAGACACACATACAGGGAGAATATAGACACAGATACAGGGAGACTTGTAGACACACATACAACTAGAAAGGCAGTCATACAGACAGACTTGTAGATACGCATACAGATAGAAAGGTGTCCACATAGACAGACTTGTAGATACACATACATAGAGACTTGTAGACACACATACTGATAGCAAAGCTGGCATACATACAGACTTGTATACCCACATACAGATAGAAAGACCGGCATACAGGCAGACTTGTAGGCATACTTACAGATAGAAAGACGGACATACAGACAGACTTTAGACACACATACAGGGATATGTCATCGATTATGTCATAACGAAGGCTCGAAATGGTTTGGCAGCAATGAGAGTCATGGCGACTGCCAATATCGAGCAAAGACTGCTATTACTTCTGTTCCAAGGACTTGTGCTTTCACGCATCGAGTATGCCCTGGCCATCCTCACTGTCAGCCCTACACAGATTGGAAGACTTGAAAAGGTACAAAACGAAGCCATGCGCATCATTTTGGGCTGCACGAGAGACACCAGCTGTGTAGCAATGAGATACCTCCTTGAATTCCCGACAATGGAACACAGGATCAAGATCTGGAGAGCTCGTGCATACTTAAAAATAAGTGCAGATGAGCAGCACCCTCTGCATGGCGCTGTATTCAGAGAAAAGGGTGACAGGCTAAAGAGGGGCAAATCCTGGATGGGTCGGGCGGAAGATGTCGTCGGACAGGTCTGCAGTCTTACCAGTATCAACCCCGGCAAGGAATGGGTGCCGGTGCCTCCAGCTTTTAAGTGTACCTTCTCCTGCATTATCACACTCGACAGACGGTGCAGAGAGCAGAACCCTGCCGCTGTCAATGCAGAGGTTAACGCGCTCATCTATGATCACTCAGATAGCCCCGAAGTGCTCATCTATACAGATGGATCTGTTGTAAAGCAGCAGAGCAGTGCGTGGGCATTTACAGCCCGTTCAGCGGGCCGAACCGTTCAAGAATCCAGTGGTGCCCACTCTATGACCACGAGCAGCATGACGATGGAGGTGATGGCAGTTACACAGGCTTTCATATGGCTGGAATCACAGCATTATACCAACGTGTGTGTACTAAGTGATTCAATGAGCATGATTCAGAAGGTCCGAAGCTGGATCTGTACGTAGACAGTGGACTGAGTCGCTGCGGAAGTCTGTTGTCCGCAAAGTCACCTTCATCTTCGTCCCGGGACATGCGGGAGTCGAGGGAAATGAACGAGCTGATTAATTGGCTGGCTCTGCACCCCCTGTAGATGGCCAGCCCATGGATTGTGCCGATGTTATTAACGCCCTTAAAGATATGGCGAGAACAGAGGATTTTGACGCCAGTGATTCCACATCGCTTTCCAGGATGAAATACCTGGGAGTAAGAATCGGCACAGCCAGACGCGAGAGGTACATCGGGAAAACAAAGCGCCTCGTCAACCAACACAGAACTGGCACTATTAGCCACCGGACGCTGATGCATATGCTGGGGGGAGGATCTGAGCACCAATGGACATGTCCGGAGCGCAACGAAGATACCCCAACTGATAACTAACTAACTAACTAATACAGGGATACTTGTAGACACACATCCAGACAGATGTGTAGACACACATACAGACAGACCTGGAGATACAAATACAGAAAGATAGATGATAGATCAATAGAAACTACTGAAACAGTGATAGATCGATAGAAAGTACTATAATAGAAGAGACATATACATTCACTCACATTGATAACATGACGGAAGGATTGACGGACATACAGAAAAACAATTGTCTTGGAGCAACTTCCTGGTATCTGTCTGAGATGTGATATGACCATCGCACTGTGTAGAAATGAATTCACGGAGGAATAGATTGCCACTCATTGTCTGACTTTTGCAAGCAGTGAGCACCGGCTCGGCTTCCGTCTTACCGTGCTCACGCCATCACCATTGCAGTTCCCGATCACCTTCGCCAGCAACCCGCTACACTCAGACAGAACGAATAGTGTTAGCAATATAAATACGTTTAACCAATACACCATCCGCTACTATATCAGTGTCAGAGTCTAAAGTATTGCCAGCAGAGATGCAGGAACATCGTTACCCCCGCCAGGCGAATAGTCCCTAGCGGGGATGCTGTAACATCGTTACGCCCGCCAGGCGAGTATTAGTTACCTGCCTGCGAGGTTGCTGGCTGACGAGACAGCCAGCGGTCAGGCAAGGACAAAGCAGGACGCACGCAGGCCTCGTGAAGCCACTTCAGGTGGGCAGGTGCGTTGCGAGAAATAGCCAGACAGCTCTGGGACTCGGACTCGACTGGACGTATGATAAGAGAAAGGTTTCGTGTAGTTCTGTGCCCGAAAGTCGAGTGCTTGTACATCTTGTGAGATAGACTGTAAGCTGTGGGTTGCCTGTAAGTGTATTGTTATAACTTATGTATTGAAATGATCATCTCTAGATCGTATTGCATGTGATCTGTAAATAAATCCATTGAAACTTCGTGTCGTTGAGTCTCAAGTCAAATCACGTTGTACTTGTACTGTCTCACATGTGTTAGGTTTAACGAGTCAGGTTTAAGACCCTGACATGTGTGGACGTGGTGGCATTCGTCCGGCTTTAAAATGAACGTGGTTTAAGTAATTAACATTTAAACCTAGAGTTGTGAACTTAGACATTTTTGTCCAACTTTAGAGTACATTTAAATGTGATTGTGAAGGCTCATTTTGGTATATATTATTACATTGTTTAAACATGCAAACTAGATGTGAACGTAAAGTGCATACATATTGTTTGATCTTGTAAACGTGTAAAACATTTGTGATTGTGGAATTTGTCACCGTTTTGACCTTGTCGACATTGTGAAGTTGTCGCCATTGTGACCTTGTCGCCATCTTGTAAACTTGATGTCTATGTCCTTACTGAATGTCATCTTAATGTAAGTGATGTGTCATCAATGTTGTAGAGTGTTGAGATATAGTCAGCTTGTCTTTGTAAAGTGAATTGTGTAAAGCAGAAAGTTTCGGAAAAAAAGTAACTTGTGGTTTGAAAAAAAAAAAAAATTTTGACTGACGACATTACGACCTACAATTACACTCAACGCCATACAAACCTAATCAAAACTTAGTGACAAGCATACACACCACATCAAATAGACGTTAATTTATTTCCTCCAAAAACAAAGCAGGTTTTCTGTGCCATCTGAAACCCTTGCCCGTAGAGGTCATTTGTGTTTTGAAGTAGCGACCCTAGAGTTCCTAGCCCGAATTTCAACCGTGCTCCACCGCATCCAGTACACTTGAGTATATTTTTCTTTCTATATACTTTCGGATGCAAATTTAGGCACATATTGTAAGTAGAACACAATTGTAAATTGTTCACTTTACTAACAACTTGTAACAAATTGTGTGTCTGATATTTCATTTAAATTTTCCATCATGTCGTCATTAAATGATTTCATCGATATGGGGTTAAAGTTAAAGTTAACAGGTGATGAACTAACGAAGTGGAGTGAGAAGAAATACTCTGAATACCACGAGCGTGAAGAAAGAGCAGCTGAAAGAGCATTAAAGGAGGCAGAGACTGAAAGAGCTGCCAAGCAAGTAGAGGCAGAAACAGCCTTAAAGCAAGCAAAGGCAGCAACCGCAACAAAACAAGCAGAACTTTCTGCAAAGACAAAACAAGCAGAGTTAGAAATCGAACTGAAAAAGGCAGAGATAGCAGCTCAAAGTAAGCGGGAAGAGCTGGAATTGCAACTAAAGATTAAACAACTTGATACTGAGACTGCTATAAACAAAGAGTCTAAGAAATCTGAGAGACTGGAGAAAGAAAACCAGTACAAGAAATATCAAGGTATCGTAAGAAATTATACCTCGGGTGACTGCATTGCAGCCTTCACCCAAAATTTTGAGACTTTAATGGACCATTACCAGATTCCATTGTCAGAATGGGATATAATTTATATGAGAAGTTTATCAGGGCAGCCTCTGAAAGTCATAGAGACTATCCCCAAAGACCTCAGAAAAGATTACCATTATCTAAAATCAAAGATTATGGCACATTTTATGTTAGATGAGGCAGGTTACAGAGAACAATTCAGCAAGTTTAGCCCCAAACCGACTCAAACGTTCTCTGACTACCTCTGCTTAGTCCGAGACATATTTACCAAATGGACTTCAGCAGCTAAAATTGATAGAACTATCAAAAGTTAGAGGATCTTATCATTAGAGATAAAGTCATTTCATCCATTCCATCAGCATTTTCAAAATTTTTGCAAGAGAATGAATGTACGAGTGTAGAGCAGATTGAGAGGCGTGGTTCGGCTTATTACACAGCCAACAAACATTGTTTTGCCAGTGAAGCTACTGATACAAATTTTGTAGCATCGGTTAACTATGACAAACCCTATAGTAGGCAAAAACCTTATAAGCCTGCATCTGAGAGGTACAACCATTGTAAATATTGTAGAATTTCACATCATCAAGGCGAGATGTGCGACAAGAACCCCGC
The DNA here is from genome assembly GCA_963921405.1 of Cepaea hortensis. Classification (NCBI taxonomy): domain Eukaryota; kingdom Metazoa; phylum Mollusca; class Gastropoda; order Stylommatophora; family Helicidae; genus Cepaea; species Cepaea hortensis. Next base: position 23,050,347 of record OY992884.1, on the reverse strand, counting down.
ATATCTTACATATTTACAGAACATCGTAAACAGACAAGATAAGGAGCGTAAATCCTTTAGAAATTTGCGTAAATGTTTCCTCTGTAAGGCGTATGGACATTATCGCCATGATTGTAAAGGTAGGCAAATGACCAAGAGAGCCAATGCCGCCTTATTTGATAGTTCATCATCAGATGAAGAACAATCAGAGAAACACCCTGTGAACTCAGCACAGGTTTTGATATGTTTAACGCAAATAAATGTACTGTTTGTAATACCTTTTATGAAGATGGCATTTTAACATGCGGCCACTCCATTCCTATTGCCAATGAAGAAGCTAATTTGGTAATAGACTCCAAAGGCAGAATAAACATCCATCAGGGATACGTGAATGGCAAGTCTGCTACAGTCCTTCGGGACACGGGAAGTTCACTGATTAGACTGAAGAGAACGTTCATAATGCCTAAAGACTATACAGGCAGGCACGTAACATGCAGAACATTCTCTGGCAATATTGAAAAGTACCCAATAGCATGGGCATATATTCAAACACCTTTCCTCACTGGGAAAGTAAAATGCGCAGCATTAACAAACCCTGTGTGTGATATTGTAATTGGAAATTTACCAGAGGTAAATGATATGCCTCATGACATAACATCTCTTTGCATAAATGAGATCACAACATCACCATCAAATGTCATCATTGATAATGTTGTACTACCTAATGAATGTATGGTAGCTAATGTAGCACTAAGATCTCATGACATCATTGATAACACTGTTTCATCACCATCTTATATCATTGAATGTGTGAACGCAGTAACTAGATCTACTGCTAGAATGCAAGATGAAATTAATCAGACTGAGGCTATAGAAATGCTTAGCCCAGTATTACTACCTCCTAAAACCATGAAGGAGACTTTTGTAACAGCCCAAAAGGCTGATCCTTCATTGTCGAAATATTTTAATCTGATCGGCCAAAAGCCAAAGGTAACCAAAAATGCAAGATGGCATTTTGCTTTGAAAAATTGTATCCTCACCAGGTATTATACCAGAGGTGACACCACAACAGAGCAAACTGTTTTGCCAATTGAGTATCGTAAGCAAGCCTTACATCTTGCCCATGATATACCTCTTGCAGGGCATATGGCATACGCTAAGACCAGATCAAGATTATTATCACAGTTTTTTTGGCCCAAATTCTGCAATGACATTAAGAAATATTGCAGGAGTTGTGACATCTGCCAAAAACTTGTAAAGAAAGGTAAACACCCACAGGCAAAGTTACAAATTACTGACTTAGCCAGTCGACCTTTTGAGAAAATATCTGTCGACATAGTGGACCCTCTTAATCAGATAACAACCAGAGGGAATAAATATATATTAACCATCATTGATCAATGTAGCCACTGGCCTGAAGCGATCCGCTAAAGAAAATAACTGCCAATGATATAATGGAAGTTTTCTTCCATATATTTTCACGGATAGGATTTCCAGACACAATCCAATCAGATAGGGGAAGTCAGTTCATTGCCGCATCTACTCAAGCTTTCACCAAAATGTTAGGAGTGAAGCAATGTTTCAATTCCCCGTACCATCCTCACTCGAGTGGAATTATAGAAAAATTTAACGGTGATTTAAAGCATATGCTTGCTAAAGTCACGCAAGTGCACCCCAATAACTGGGACGTATATTTACCTGCTATTCTCTTTGCTTATCGCGAGGTGCCAGATGCTAGTACAGGTTTCTCTCCTTTTGAACTTATCTATGGTGCCAAACCACGTGGCCCATTAAGCATCTATCATCAAATGTTAACTGAATCCACTCCTTTACTCAAACCCATATCATCATACGTATACGTTACATCATTGCGTAAAAGAATCATCAAATCTTGTATAATTGCAAAGGATGCACTAAAATTATATGGTGCTACATAAAGACAATATGCTGACAAAGGTAACAGGACAATAACGTTGACACCTGGACAGGACGTTCTTCTTCTCCTACCTAGTTACAGACACTTATTGACCGATTCTTGGCAAGGACCATTTAAAGTGACGAGACAGATTTCACCTGTAGACTACGAGATTCAAATAAAAGACAAACACAAAATATTCCACGTCAATATGCTAAGACCATATTACAATAGAGACAACTAACAAGACGATACAACAGCCTGTACAGTGATAATAGACCATGAAGATGACGAGGCTAGTGACGAAATTCCAACACCTGCATTAGACACGACAAACTGCTTGAAGGAAATTAAAATCAACCCAAAGTTAACTCAAGCAGAAACAGACAGTTGCAAACATCTCATACAACAGTACAACACCATTTTCTCCAACAACCCAGGACAAACAGAATTAGTACAACATCACATCACACTCCCGTCAAATACACCCAAAAAATGCAGACCATACACCATTCCATTGCATTACAAAGAACACTTACATCAAGAGATCATTAGCTTAGAAAAAAACAACATCATTAGACGATCCCAATCAAATTTCTCATCTCCAATGGTCATAGTACGCAAAAAGGTCAACACAATAAGACTATGTGTCGACTATAGGAAATTAAATAAGATTACTCTTTTAGATCTAGAGCCAATGACCAACTCTGAAGATCTGCTGACAGAACTGACAGACGCTAGGTTCTTTACGAAGGTAGACATGACTAAAGGTTACTGGCAAATAACGGTAGACGAACAGAGCAGACATCTGACAGCATTTGCCACACCTTGGGGACTGTACGAATGGTGCAAACTTCCATTTGGGCTTGTCAATGCCCCAGCGACATTCGTACGTATGACATACCGAATATTATTTGTTACATAGACGACATTTGTGTTCACACAAAGACGATGACAGACCACATAAAGACATAAGAACAGACATTTGAACGCATTAGACAACACGGACTGACGGTAAAGCATGCAAAAGTAGACATAGCCTATCAGGAAATATCCTTCTTTGGGGTACAAAATATCTAATGGCTTTGTCACGACAGACGATAACATTGTGTCCAAGATACTAAAACTCTCACTTCCGACTACGAAAAAGCAAGTCAGAAGTTTGTTGGGACTTATAAATTATTATAGGCAGTTCATACCAGATTTTGCTGAACTGACCGAGGTATTTACTAACCGACTAACAAAAGATCAACCCGAGAAAATTGTAAACAATCAATGCCTAAAATTTGCATTCCAGAAAGTATTATTTTATTTTTCTGATAATAGCTTAAACAATACCATTCTAAAATTGCCCAATTTACAAATCCCTTTCAGATTACGCACAGACGCGAGCTCCGTGGCGATTGGAGCAGTCTTGTTACAGGAGCACAATAACATCCTACATCCTGTGTACTTTGTCTCCCGAAAATTAAAACCGAGAGAACGTGCTTGGTCAACACCACAGTTGGAAGCCCTAGCTCTAGTGTTGGGTATAACTAAATTGTCCAGATTCCTCCTGGGACGTCATTTTATTGTGGAGTCTGACAGTAGTCCATTGAGATTTATCAATTCAGGTGTACCTTCCAACCAAATAATAGCTCGCTGGTCTCTTAAACTTCAAGATTACAGCTTTGAAGTTCGACACATTGCGGGCAGAACCAACACGATTGCCGATCTTTTGTCCCGTTGTCCGACCGACCCAGTAAGCACCAATGTCTGAGTGCAGTGTGTAAAATACACTCATACCAACACAGCCATCCATCAGTGAAGTTTTTTTTTTCACGCAAGCTGTGTATGTCTATTATATGATGTGATAGGGTTTATCCCCAATATATATAGTTTTCTTATTTTATTATTAACGTAGTGATTGTCGTGAATAATTGTGTAGTGTGTGGTAGAAAGTGAACTTTATTAATTGTATATATTACGAAACAAGAACAGTGCCACATTCGCTCTGAACTTACCGCAAGCGAACTGTCCAATTTATCCGTGGTATCTGCATTTGGAACATATCCAGTGATATTTTAACTCCGTGTGTGAAAGTGTGACCTGAACATTGACATCTACACCACTGCAGTCAATCGAAATCCAGAAGTTTTTCCAGTGAAACAACCAACACATGAACAATCAGAACATTGCACATTCCGTGTTACTACATCAGACCGGAACAAGTGTGTTCTACAAATTTCAACATCAACGGTTCGTGTGTACTTCCGGATGATTTAGAAATTTAGTTCAAAATTAGCAGACGACAAACAAAAGCTTAAAAAGTTATAACACTTCTAAACTATTTACGATTCAATAATTTCGAATACACGAATTGTGTATTAATATTTTTCATTTAGTGTAATCTTAGAATCATATCTTGATTAATTTATTCATACTATCGACATTTTTTCGCTAGTATGGAGAAACATCAAGCTATGACGCTGAGAAATAGAAGAATTATGGTAAGATATTATATTTCATAATTTTTGAAATTATATCCCTTTCATTTAATTGTTATTACATTATTACACCAAGGGCGATAAATTGAAATGTATACGATTATGTGTTGTATATAAATAGTCATGTTGTTGCCAGATTGTTAACACGCAAGAAGTCATCTACTGGGCATGGTAGAGTATTACCGACATTGCAGACCGACACAAGAACTGCTGGCCAAATGAGGTCAGAGTTTGAGCGTTGAATGCGACTTATATAAAGCCGTATTACGGTCTTGCCAGATGTTTTTTGTTTCAAAAAGCATATTATTACTTTTTTTTTTGAAAGGCTGCGAGGTAGTTGCTTGGGAAGCTGTTACTACCGATCTGACTGGGTCAATAATGCAATTAAGGTAATCAGCCATCGAGAGGATGAAACTTGACAAGTGTTAAAGTTTGAACACCACATGTCTTTAGATACAATGTCCATGTCTTATGTGTTTCTATGCCAAGATGTGTATTCTTATGTATTTCTACACCAATGTATATAACAGAAGGGTTGACTCTGACAAGGTTAAAATATTAACTCGCTATGTATATAGAGTATACATGAAAGATGACATCTTTCATGAAGAAGCCCCGGGGGAGCATGTCAGAGTCTAAAGTATTGCAAGCAGAGATGCAGGAACATCGTTACGCCCGCCAGGCGAATAGTCCCTAGCGGGGATGCTGTAACATCGTTACGCCCGCCAGGCGAGTATTAGTTACCTGCCTGCGAGGTTGCTGGCTGACGAGACAGCCAGCGGTCAGGCAAGGACAAAGCAGGACGCACGCAGGCCTCGTGAAGCCACTTCAGGTGGGCAGGTGCGTTGCGAGAAATAGCCAGACAGCTCTGGGACTCGGACTCGACTGGACGTATGATGAGAGAAAGGTTTCGTGTAGTTCTGGGCCCGAAAGTCGAGTGCTTGTACATCTTGTGAGATAGACTGTAAGCTGTGGGTTGCCTGTAAGTGTATTGTTATAACTTATGTATTGAAATGATCATCTCTAGATCGTATTGCATGTGATCTGTAAATAAATCCATTGAAACTTCGTGTCGTTGAGTCTCAAGTCAAATCACGTTGTACTTGTACTGTCTCACATGTGTTAGGTTTAACGAGCCAGGTTTAAGACATTGACAATCAGGACATAATAATGACTATCATTGGCATGGCCTTCATCATCATGTGTGCTGACAACTGGTCTAGGCTCTCATGTCTCACCTCACATCTCGACCCGTGACATTCTGGATCATCTATGTTATGATATTCCTACATGCCACCTTGTCAGGTCCACCCAGTCTCGTTTCTCTGTGACTGCCATTGTCTCTTCACACACTGATCTGCACAGACGTCACGATGTTCTCAAATGTCTCTAACTAGCTGACCAAAGAATGGAGCAAGCCTCTTCTTTATAGTTGAATATAACGTTCTACTTCCATTAGTATTTAGCAGGTCATCGCTGATTAGGTATCCTATTACTTAGTTAGGTGTATTAGTTAGTTCGTTGCGGTTCCAACTTCAAGGCAACGGGTTGTAGACATAATGTTCCGTTCTTGTGCCAGTGAATGTCACACAATATGTTTCTCACTGAGCCACGTGAAAAGTGGAACAGACAGGAGTCTCCACAAACCAACAGCCCACTCATACAATGATGCTTAACGTTAATTGCATGAATTCCAAAGCAAAATGCCACCAAGTAAAATGCAGTTCATCCTTGATGGAAGCGGCATTAACTAGAAAACCTGCAGCCACACTTTACTGCATTAGGCAACCCCTGTTGGTTCAGCATCCCACTGGAACAGCATAACCTTCCCTGCAGATGGCTGCGTGCGAAACGTCTTTGTTTTCGGTGAAGATGAATGACACCATTCTTTGCTGGCTCCCTTCGTTTCTGCCGCGTGGTAGTGAACCCAGGTTTCATCTCCAGTAGCAATTATTGACAGAAAACCATCACCTCCCGCTTCAAAGCACTGTAAAAGTTCTTGACAAACATCAATGCGTCGGTTTTTATTCTGAAGTAAGCTGCAGTAGAATCAAATTTGCAGACACTTTGCGGTAGTGTCGCACATCATGGGTTATATGGTGTGCTGAACCTGTCTGATGTCTAGATGTGCAGCAATGTTACCCGCGGTTTTCCTGTACGAGGTTTGCAATGGCCGCAATCGAATCTGGGGGACACTACTCAGTATGCCTGACCTGGTCGTGAATTGTCTATCACAGAGGTCAAGTCACTTTGAAACTGCCTACTCCACTGATACATTTGCTGGACTGACAGGTATCACCATACTTGACCTTCATTCACCGATAAAGTTCTACAGGTTTCACCCTTTGACTGATACAAAAATTGATAACAGAACGCTTCTTCTCCTTGGTGCATGTCAAAAGAGGGGCAGTCAACTTTTAAGTGTATTTCTTACATCACCGTGTTTGTCTGCACAGTTATGTCAAATGCCTTTATAGTCTTGACATCCGTATCAACAATATTGACAGGCTAATAAACAATGGTAAGGTTATTGTCATTTATATCACAGTGTTAAAGTTTTCATTTGATCCTCCTCGTTTTATTGATGGCGATTCCTCCATTTATGAATCCTCTTATATTCTCTAAAGGTGGATTTTGAGGGTAGCTTGTCCTGTCATGCACGTCTAAATTTATTGTTTTGATATGCCCACCAGCAAAATAACAAGTCCAGTTAGAGTGAAGTATTACAATACTCACACAGAAGTGTGTACACACTAACAAGCTTATATTTTCAGCGAGATAGCACGTCAGCAAGCGTAAATAATAGTTTTACAATTAACATTGTACGCAAAAGAAGAATGACGCAGTCGGCAACGGGGCAATTACTACAATTTAAATTACAATATAACCGATTCTTTACTTTCTAAGGTCATTCCAAGACTGTGCTGGACTTTCTGACGTTCTACAACGGTCACTGGAACAACAAAGCACAGATTGAAGAAAGTGTGCCGGAGCATGACTTCGTAGAAGCGTATATTATCCCCGTGGATGTTCCAGTCTTACGTCCGGCAAGCTGACCTGTTTGTTCAGTATTTCACAATCTTATGGCAGGCTCCGCCTACGAGACTTGCTTCTATTGTTGATTTTGCTGTTATTGTTGTTGCTGTTGCTGTTACTGTTGTTGCTGCTGCTTTTGTTGCTGTTAGTTGTTGTTGTTGCTGTTGTTGTAGTTTCTGTAGTTGATGGTGTTGTCATTGTTGGTAATGATGGTGATCTGTTGTTGATGTTGTTGCTGTCGTTGTTGTTGCTATGTTTTATTTTAATTATTCTAGTATATACTAGCAATGAATGAATCACTGAAAAACGAGAAGTAGGTTGAGAGCTTTACCAAAGCACAACTACAAAAAACAATGGACGTTGCGGCCAAAGCCTTAGTCAGCACAGAACAAACAAACAAAAATAGATTAACTAATACACGATCGACACTACATGAATGTCTAAATATCGACTCATCTGTGTCCTAGCTTGAGACGGCTATCCATGGGTGGAATGGAACGGATGTTGTGTTAAAGGGGTCAACTGCTTAAAGGTCAGTACAGCCAGAAACTCGGTGATTGGTTAATTCAACCGGTGAGGGAACCCGCGCTAGGGGGATCGTGGTACGCCCAGGAGAGCGAATGGAAAAATATGGATGTGTAACTCTGAGGCGATGTAACGGATGCAGTACGCAATTCCGCCAAGTTCGAAACGCTGCTGTGGGCAATATGGATGCAGGCCAGCAACTATCAAAAAGTAGCACAAGTGACGGTAGTTCAGAAAGCAATGAGAAACGCTGCTGTGGGCAATATATGTGCAGGCCAGCAATCGTTTGCTATCAAAAAGTAGCACAAGTGACGGTAGTTCAGAAAGCAATGAGAAACGACCCCATGCAAACCAACCAAGAAGTCACAGAAAGCAGAGATAATGCTGGTGGTGACTCCCACGTCCTGCGAAGGACATACAACTGGCTATGAAGTGGACTATAAGATGGCGGAGATGGAGGGGGTGGGGGGGGGGTTGCGGATAAGGGGCGTAGGGAACTTAAATAAAACTGTGTTGGACATTGAGGCCGTGAGGGGAAAGTGAACCCAATTGGAAGATAAGACGGTTTTCCAATGTCTTACGATCGCGTTCGTGAGATGTGCACGATTTTATCGCCGTAACACGTATGTCGGCAACCCCGCAGTGGTCGGAACTGTTGAAGTGTAGGGGTACCGGTTTCTTGGCACCACTATCGATATCGGATAAATGTTGTCTAAATCTGTCCGCAAGACGAAGGCCCGTCTCTCCAAGATACCTCATGTCGCAACGTGTGCAGATGATCGCATAGATGACGTTGCGACTCGTACATGAGAAACCCTCTCGGATGTGGAAAGTAGTCTTAGGGAAAGTGAGACTTGTGGTTTGAAGGACATATGGACAAGTCTTACAACGAGATCGAAGACATGCAGTCGTGCCAGGAAGAGACTGATGGGATTGTGATAGACTGCTATGAACCAGCACATCTCTCAGGTTACGATCCCGCCTGTATGCCACAAGTGGGGCTTCTGAGAAGACACCGCGAGTGGCCGAGTCTGCCTGGAGGATGGGTAGATGCCTCATGAGAATATTCTTGGCAGCAATATTATGAGGATGGTAAGTAAGTGAGAGAATAGGTCTACTATTGCGTGGTTTCGGCCTGGAAGAGAGAGCCTCGGCACGACTAATAGACAGGCAGCGGTGAAGAGCTGTAGACAGAACATTCACCGGGTAGCCTCGAAGGCGGAAGAAATCCAACATTTCGTGGGCTTTTTGACGGAAGTCATTATTATCATGACAAAGCCGTCGGAGACGTAGCAGTTGTGAGAAAGGAATGGAATCCTTGCAAGAGGGAGGATGGGAGGAGGTATAGAGCAGGAATGCTTGTGAGTCAGTCGGTTTATAGTAAACCGTCGTGCATACGCCAGCAGAACCTAAGGAAACTGTTATGTCTAGGAAATTAACAGCCGACGAGGAAATAGTGGAGGTGAGTCTGATGCTAGGATGAAAGTTAGAGAAAAAGGCAATGAAGTCCTGGAGATCAGACAATGGCATGTCTGAAACACCAAAACAGTCATCGATATACCTCCTATAGAGCTCCGGGAGCCTGCCAGTGTATTGACTCCATACCTGGTGTTCAAGATAGCCCATGAACAGACAGGCATAACTCGGACCCATCTTAGTGCCCATGGCAACCCCGCTGATCTGGTCAGAATAGTCCCCATTGAACTCAAATGAATTGAGGTTAAGGACTAACTCTGCCAGACGCAACAATGGTCCGGTGGCTATGGTGGGGCCGCGTCTTTTGTCTAAGAAAAATTCCAAGGCTTTAAGGCCGTCAGAGTGAGGAATAGATGTATAGAGTGAAGTCACATCTAAAGTAAAGATGTGGTGCTGAGAAGGGATGGTGAAGCTGATGGAATCGAAGATGGAGATAGCATGGTTGGTGTCTTTGATATATGAGGGGAGGCTAGCAACCAACGGCTGAAATATGCTGTCAAGGAACTCTGAAATCCGTTCAGTAGGACAAAAGCAGGCCGAGACGATGGGTCTGCCTGGGTTCCCTAGCTTGTGTGTCTTGGGCAGCATGTACAAGGTGGGTTTGCCCAAGCAACTATCATGAATTATCAGCGACGTGGCAGAGCTAGGCAGGAGGCCTTGTCTGATGATGGCATTCGTCACACTCTTGACTTCGGTGTTGTTAATGACCGTCCCGTCTTCTGTCCGTGGTCTGTAAAAAGTGGCATCATCAAGTTGTTTGTTGCCTTCCTGTAATTACAAGTCCTTTCTCCAAACCACTAACGCTCCTCTTTTGTCAGCAGGCTTTATAACAATATCATCACGGCGTTTCAAATGTGTGAGCGCCTGTTGTTCCTCAGCTGTGAGGTTCGAGTGCCTTAGTGGCCTGAATATTCGTGTCGTGTCTAGTATATACTAGACACGACACGAAGATGAAGACTTATCTATGTAAAAATTAAAACGGCTGGATGTTACAGAACGCGCGTATATCTTCCCAGAATGTATCTCGATCTACAATCAAAAAATATAAATAATGGAGAAATTAAGGAAGAATCAAAACGGTACTCGCAGCACTTAAATATTTCAATAAAAGTGCGAGCGGTGTTTGAAACGTTATTTCGTAACGTGACGCAAGGAGACGACCAATACTCAAAAGCGAGAACAGGCTAAAATTTACAGCGAGGCAAATCGCACAATTAGCACGTCTGACGTTCCAACAACCCTACAGACGGGACGATAATGTGTGAAATCGCATATAGAGCCGGACAATGTAAACAATATAAAATGACACAAAGTAGTGCAGATTTACATAATAGATTTACGACACATACAGGACATTGCGGCGATTTCCTTCATCAGCAAACAAACACATTCACAAACACAACATATAGTCAAGGAGATCTCCTTTGACTGCATCAAAAGGTGACGACAGGACGAGAACAAAAGACTGAAAAAATGAAAGCAATGAAGAGAAAATGAGAATTGGAAAAAAATGTTCATACTTACCTCACAGTTCCGATCTGTGTGTAACTCAGAATATCGCCGGTGTCTTCTTTTTATACCGAACCGAGGAAGTGAGTGTTTACATTTTCACAGCTTTACAGCAGTTCCACCCAATTTTAGAACGGGAATACCACGGATTGCCTGGGGCGTTCGCGCTGGTATCATATCTATCCATGATAGATATATGAGAAAGATTAATTTCTCACTTTTTTGTAGATAATTACATTTATACATTTGCATGCATTCATACTACGCATGTAGGATTTTTCTATATGCATAATGTTTAGTATATGTTGGATATATTTATTTGTCATAAGCTAACCTACTAAGATGAATAGTGTGTTGTGCTATTTTGGTATTACGAGAAGAGCGCATTAGCTTATTGTCTGTTGATTGTGATTGAAGCAGATGTGTAGTGGTGTAGACATTACCCACATCGAGAAACGGGTATATGTTGCGCTTAGCCCTCTCAGTGGGTGGTGAACGAGCATTCATCTTAACTCACTGAGGCTTCGCACAGAGACTGATACCGGTATTTAAACCTGCCGATCAGACATTCATGTAATAACACCACTGACCACTTAAGCTGCTTAAATAACCTTTGACGGAGTGGATGCTAAGACCCGTGTGTCTGTTTTAGTGACATAAACATAGGACCTTTCATTCCTCGTGATGATTGTGAGGTTGTTAAAATACAATAGTGGGTAAGTTGACTAGAGCTATCTCGGATGTTATGAGTTATCAGTTTTATCAGCCTTATTTGGGAAGACTTGAAATGGCTAAGAACCCCCAAAAGTGAAGAATAAGATCTACACTATTTATTATAATGAAAGAGCTTCCATTGGAATGGAAAAAAGATCAGGAAAATCTACCAGACATCAGAGCAAAACCTCCCTCCATTAATACAAGATGACTATGTGTATGGATCCCTCCTCGATAATGATCACAACCCAAATGCAACACATAAATTACATAGCAGATGTGAACAACCAATCTTGAACAAAACGTCAACAATTTATTAACACATACTCGATGTTTCAACCTAATAATGTATTGATTAAAACGGTGGTTTTGGGGGGAAATAGCAGCTGGACATGATGATATCAATTATCCCATCCAATTTTACAAACACAAGAATGACATTATCAGTGAAAACCATCTGATGTTTTCCCAAACAAATACAACCAACAAATGCATGAATTATTAAATCAATAAATCTTCAAATTTATTGACCTAATATTGGTAAAAGTATCACATTTATACATCACTACCGCGACTGATCCGAATAATATGTTCTTTCAACCTGCAATTGGAAAAAGTCTTCTTCTAAATCGACTCCCATTTCAACAAGGGTGTGGTTTATGTAACTGCAGCATCAGTGTCAACAATCCTGTTAATTAATTCCATAATAAGATATACTGAATGAACATAATCATGACTGAAAACATAGGTCCACTGTATGACCCAGTGAAGCTGAGGCCAGGGGTCGGTCAAACACCAGTAGCAGTATCTCTTCAGATTGGGCAGAAGTTAATCCTGGAATGCATTGTAGATAAAGACGTGTGACAACCGTCCAGCAGCACTGGTTAAGATAATCATGAGAAAACGCAACTATATCAACAAGACACTTCAGCGAGACCGGTTTCATGTCAACAAGGCATTCCCACAATACAGTTATATCCTGGAACACTCTATACTCAATTAGTTGTAGATGAGGGGCAGGGTTAGTACATACTTTGTGAATATACTGGTTTACATACATCTCTCAGTAGTGACAATACATTCTTAAGTATTGCAGACGAATTTCTAGAGATACAAGAAGTTCATAAGTTTGCCCCAATTTTAACTTGCTGTAGAATTGTCTGATGTATCAGTGAAAGCGGCTTCAAGTTGCTTTTGGAACTCAAAGCACTTATCAGGATCGTGGGTGTTAATAACCTTAATCCTGGGGCTAGATTTATGGTTTGCTGTGTAGATTCCCTTTGGTCTCAGTGTAACTCTTGCAACAAACAACGAATGATCCATATTACAGTCAGTACTGTAGTAACCTCGAGTTAATGATGTTTGTTTCAGAGTTGTCTCCTTGTGACGATGAAGTCCAGCTGATGCTCATGGCAGTATCTTGGATGTGTCCATGCGAGCTTATGCAGCTCTATTGTTGTACCAAAGGAATTTGTAATACATAGATTATTTCTGGTGCAATGCTCCAACAGCATTTGCCCATTTTCATTCATGCGACCGATGCTTTATTTTCCAAAGCACACTGGCCATGAATTCGAAAGTATTAGGGTAGGAGGTAACTACACCATAAATATGGATCCAGATCCATCTGATGACGTAATTTTTTACTATATGAAGGGTATGGATCCATATTGATGACATCACAAATCGGATCCATTTCGGACCACATTTTCAAAAAAAATTGGAGGGTATTTTCTACTGATGCACTTCCTGTTGTCCTGTTGACTACTTCCGGTTGACTTCCGGTCTGAGGGCAGGCGGGCGGGCGGTGACGGCGGGCGGCGCGAACCGGCCGTTGTCACGCGAACCGGCGCGATCCGAACCGACTTGGATTGCATCAATAAACTGTCCATGGCTTAGCATGATAGTTAATTGGGTAGAAGTCCATACCCGTGTATCATCTCTAAGCAAGTGGTGAAAATCGGGTTTAAAAATATACTAGACAGGCATACATTATTATTAATTTGTTAATACTAATCACGTAATAAATGGCTAAATATCTAGCATGTATAGCGTAGAGTATTAATGTGAATATAAAACTATACATCTCAATTAATATAAGTAATAACCTGCTAAGTTATTCATAAAAATATGTAATGAAATAAAACCCCGCATTTATATCAACTTAATAAACAGAATAGATTGTCCCCCTTCATTGCTCCATAACAAATGTTACAACAGGTCGACCAAAGTTCAACTATGTGAAAATACTGCCTACTTATGAAAGTAGATGGTAAAACTCGATTTGCTGTCAGGGACTCTTAAAATATACCAACACTGTCCCCTGTTAGACTCTGACACAAGCGAACCTGTTTATTTCATTATTTCTTTATTTTCTCGTTCTCTCTGTTCTGTCTTTATTTCTGTTTTTCATTCTTTATCTGTTTATTTTCTGTCTGTCTTCATTTCTTTATTTTTTTCCATCTTTCATTACTTAATTATATTGCTCACATATAACTGCTCACAATCCTCAGTAACTTTAGAACCGCTGTGCCCGACCTTGAGATTATAGCTATCTGCCCTGTCCGTGACCGGTCAACCTGTGAGTCAGCGCTGAAATCATGTCTGAACACGCTATGTAGGCATTCTACAGCCTGGTATAGCCATGTCAACAGTTCTCTATGTAGCAATAGAATGGTTTAAACTGGTTTATGTCTATAGCTATACTGTGTCACGTGACTTGCTGCTATTAAACAGCCATACGTAATGGCTACGGTCTCATTCTATAGCTAAACACAGAAGAGAATGAATCGCAGAACGCACAACCCAACGGAGAGACAGAAAAGAAGAGGTGAGTATCATAATTATTCATTTGTCCCATCCAAAATGTGCCATCCGGCTCATTCGATCACCACAGCCTTGAATCAGTCTGCCAAGTGGCCAAGTCATTCAGGCAACTACTTACATGTCTTACCCACCGGTTCAACCTATACGCAGCTTTATAAATACATAAATATATATCTTATATTTATTTTCTTATATTTAAAACACTGAAACCAGCTAAAATATAAAAGACTTCGTAAATCTACTTTTCTCGAGAACCGCTGTTTCTATGCCACGTACACATTCTGTTTTCAGTCAATGCCAGCTCTGATTTTAATTATAGATAAACATGCAGGCTGACACACACTGCCTCTAATGAATAGCAGACAGCCCGCATCGGGCATTCTTCTATTAATATCAGCCCTCTTCACCCTGGCCAATTTCAGGTAAAATCTACGTTGCTCGGGGCTGGTTTAGAAAATGCCTCGCTGACCGCTAATCAGATTATAGCTCTACGGTCGCCGACCTGTCATTATATCGCTGCGGTCAAGCAAATGGACTGAAGGTTGCCTTAAGAATGTTGCAGATAGAAATAGTGCGCTTATGTGCCAGAAGAAAATACAAAATAAAAATAAAAGCATAAGATATGTTTTCTTTTGATTGAAATTACACAGAAACTAAATAAACTAGTGGACCAAAGCTATGCTGCTAAACTTGCCCTCCAAATAGACTACATACTAAGCATAATAGCAAAGAACATCATCAACAGGTGTCCTGTCGATCGCGGTCAATGCATTCTCTCTCTTTGGCGTACCGACCTGCTATGCTAGAACTATGACACTGTCGCAGTCAAGCAGACGTAGTATCATCATCTTGTGCTATCACCAGCATCAACATGTGCCATATCGGTAAGCGTGGGCGTTCATAGCTCGTCTATCTAATACATGACGTAGCAGTCAGGTCTAACGTACAGCATTTAAAGGACGGTAAAGCGTCAATACATTTACAGGGCATCACAGTCAACCCCAACATTCTCTATGTGTATGTGAATTCTTGGTAAGATTGTCCAGTGCTGTCTGAACGACCCGGCACTTGTGTCACGCGGCCTGCTGTCAAATCAGTTGCCGCTGTGCAGTACATTACCTCAGTAATCATCATCAGTTTGTGCTATCAACAGCATCAGCATGAGCTATATCGGTAAGCGTGGGCGTTTATGGCTCGTAATGTAGATGTCTGTTACATGACGTCGCAGGCAGGTCTAACGCATAGCATTTAAAGGTCGGTAAAGCGTCAACACATTTACAGGGCATTACAGTCAACCCCAGCATTCTCTATGTGTATGTAAATTCTTGGTAAGTTTGCCCAGTGCTGTCTGAACGACCCGGCACTTATGGTCGGCGGCCTGCTACAAAATCTGTTGCTGCTGTGCAGTACATTACCTCAGCAATCATTATCATCTTTCGCGTTGGCTGTCACAGGGTCATCATCATCCTTATAAGCAGCTACCACTGTTGACGTAAAGCATAGAAATACAGCTACTTCCTGTCACTGTTGCCGTCAAAGTGTGTGCGAGATGTGTGTGTGTGTTTATTTGTGAGAGAGAGAGAGAGAGAGAGAAAGAGAGAGAGAGAGAGAGAGAGAGAGAGCGAGCGTCGGAGCGTGATGGGTGATAGTGGCATTCCATGAGAGAGAGAGAGAGAGAGAGAGAGAGAGAGAGCGCGTCGGATCGTGGTGGGTGGCATTCCATCTGATCTTTGCTAGATGATGGTAGTACATTCTATGTGTTTTATCTCTGGTTACGAAAAACTAGTTTTTCGTTCTTTTACAGAAATTAAAAAGTCATTCATTTAAACCTGGACCACATCGCTTCTACCACACACAAAAAGGTATGTCCTCCACTAAATGTAACATGTACCGTGTATATGTTTATTTGGAATAACTGTAGTGATCTCTGTGTACTCACCAGAAAGCATATGAGCTAACTGTATGGATCTATGTGCACACATTCTGTGTGAAAATGGGCTGTGGTATCCCCCTTACAATATGATAACTATCTCCCTTACTATCTTGCTATTTGACTAGCTCCTCTTTCGTGTGCTACCTCCCTTGCTTTGTGCATATCAGACATCAAAATGTTTCATATTCTGTGTATTTTACAATGCATGAGAATATATGGATCCTATCCTTCAATCTACAGCTTCACACGGTCTCCAATAGACAAAAGAGATGGTCAATTGAGAACTGCTTAAAACGAAAAGTCAATAGTACACAAAGGCAAGTATGCTGTCGTTTCTCACGGTTCTGTGTTATGGATCATGAGTAGTATAGCAAGCGCTAACTAGCTCAGAAATTATGGGTCACTCCCTAAAGGTCATATTTGATTATATAAATGATCTATAATATAAATTAGTTTTATGGAGCATGTAGTAGTATGTGATGTCCTAACTAAATCAGAAATCTGGTGCCACTCCAGTGAAGTAATATATTATTGCATAAAGAGTCTAGCAGCAGAAATAATAAAATACTAACAGAACAATCCCTTCTCTCATAGTACTACAGGTCATGTGACATTCTAGAACCTATTATGCTATTTCTTAACATGTGACATATTTTCAGATAAACATATAATCAATATAATGGATGTACCTGTTTATTGAATATCTTTTCTCCACAGCTGTGTGACGTCCCACACATACACTTGTAAAAGAAGATTGAAAAATATTACTTACTGTACCTTAACCGTTGGAGCAATACATAACAAATCATTATTTAATACACGACAAATAGTGGTGGAAATACTACCCGAAGCCGGCCAATACTGACAACAATCGGAAGCGTGCTATCACCATATATATTATCGAGTTATAGTCTCACAGCTATCATTAATTACTACTCTTTGTTCTACTATGGCCTCTATTCAGAAATCTGTCTTTCTCTGTCCTATCTGTGGCAAAGAATTCACTGAAAAAACAAATCTTACACGCCACATTAAGACAGTACACACCACCACAATGCACTCATGCCACATTTGTGGTAACGTATACAATATGAAAGACACGTTAAAAACACACATGAAAACACATCAGCAGACATCATTCTCAACATCAAATACTACAACATCAGCCCCTACACAATCAACATCAAACACGGATACTACATCCACATCTCGTAAAATAAAAGTACTACTAGACACACAGACATCTAAAAAGCAGAAACTTGTTCAAGTGGAAGCAGAGGAAGCCGTCGTAGAGATAGATGACGAAGTAGATGAGGAACTAAAGACTGTAGACATCATCCGCGACCCTGAAGTCCAACAGAAATATAGAGACGTCTGGCCATATTTAGGACAAATCAGAACATCCACAAATATGTCTCGACCTACAATTTTTTTTAACGACCAGATTAAACACAACCAATTGACTGGACCGAGATTTTAAAACCAGTATTTGCTAGACATACATGCAGGTTTAAGGTACATTATTCAAATCAAATGATTTTACGACATAAGGAGACAGGGGAACTTAGGTTTTTCCATTCATCGTCTAATAATGAATGCCAACTCGATGTCCCCCACCTAGTTAACAAAGACCAGGACTTTGACGATTTTATAGAAATAGTTCAGGACAGTGACATTTTTAACAATGCCTTACACAACAGACCTGACACTAAGTACATGGTAGAGACAATCCCCGCGACTAGAATTTATATAAATCACACAAATGAGTATCCTATTGGTTGCTGCTTAGACGATGTACCTGCCCACATACAACACAATTATGGCATACATTTTCTACAACTTGACGCCTCCAACTCTACACAGTGCAGTGACATGTTATGCTTCTTTCGATGTCTGGCGGTATTTAACGGAGCAAAATCTAAGTCTCTTATGAAACCGACATATCGCTTAGCAAACCAGCGGCAGAAGTATCAAAAAGTTTAGTCGTTAGACAGCTTCCATGGGGTTAGACTTATTGACATGCCGGCAATAGAAAATTATTTTGAGGTAAATGTAGATATTTTTGAGTTCAGTGAGACCCAGGCCTTGGTTCTCAAACTTCTTAGTAGTGGGAAACACCCTAAAATTATGAGAGTGCTATTGTATAAGGATCATGTTATGTATATCAATGATTTTGATAGAGTAGCCAAGTCATTCGGGTGTATTGAGTGTGGGAAATTGTGATGTGGGTTCTGGGAGATGGATAAAAATACTCAGACCTGTAAAAGGGGGTTAATTGCTAACAGTTATAAAGGAGGTGTTTATCCTGTCACAGAGACTGTGTGGGAGACAATAAGCTCATTGGGTGTCAAGTGGATACAAATTATATCTACCCATACAGAGCGGCCTACGACTATGAGGTGTATTCTGTGAAAAACGATTTACCAGGTGAAACCAAGTCCACCAAATTTTTAGGAAAGCATGTCTAACTTAGTTGGTCGATAGCCTCTAATGTCCCTGGTCTAGAGGACCCCGTCTGCCACATCACAGCGGGTAATCCTCAGGACTTGGTGAGGAAGATTGGTGACTATCTGATTCAAATTGCTGATGCAGCGTATGCCGAATTACGAAAAGAGCATGATTGTGTATATGCAGGCTTAGAGGCTATAAATGAGCACAAGCTAGTGGCTAGGCTAGATGAGTACCTTCGGTAGATGCCGGTCCTGGTGTTAAATTTAGGGATGTATGACATTAATTTAGTGAAACCTTATCTTTATCTCTGCCACTGATGACCCCTTTAACTATGTAGTAAAAAGGAATAATAATTTAATGGCCATTTCCACCGAAAAGCTTATATTTTTAGACATTGTAAACAATTAGCCCCGGGGTTCAGTTACTCAAAATATTTAGCGGCTTATGACATCAAAGAGACGAAGGGGGTGTTTTGCTATGAGTATATCACTTCCTTGGATAGACTAGAGGAGACTTGCTTTCCCCCACACGAGGCATTTCATTCGCAGCTAAAAGACTCCAATATTTCAGTTGCCGAATACGAAGAATGCCAACCAGTATGGAGCGAGAACCATATGCGACACTGGCAGACTTATTGCGCTGGTACAACAATAAGGAAGTGAAGCCTGTTATGGGGGCATTAGATAAACAAGTGGCATTTTACAAAGGGTTAGATGTAGATATTTTCAAGGATGTTATTTCTGTTCCCGGTCTTACGTTAAAGTATTTGTTTAAAACCATACCCAAGAACAACTACTTTACACTGTGCTCCAATGAGGAGAGTGATATGCACACCAAAATTAGACAGAATATTGTAGGGGGCCCCTCGATCATATATCATAGGTATCATGAAGTAGGTAAGACTAGGATTCGAGGGGGTAAGCTAGTTGAAAGTGTGAAAGGGTACGATGCAAACGCTCTATACCTGTGGGCTTTGACACAAAAGATGCCCACGGGTTTTCCTGTGATACGAAATGCAGAAGATGGGTTCAAGATCCATAAAACCAGAGTTTATATCGTCCAGTGCAGTGAGTGGTTGGCATAGGTTGAACATTCTCTGGGCATAGAATTAAAATCCCAGTTTAATGGGCGGGAGATGTCCTTAGGAGAAAGACACACCAGCGTTGATGGGTGATATAAAAAGGATCGAACCGTCTACCAGTTTCACGGGTGCTTATTCCACGGGCATGAACACCGTGTGCTGACGCGTGGTCATGATGTTAACCCAGTGAGCCAGAAACCCTTGGCAGAACTCTATGCCAACACGCGTGAGATTCGCAAGTACCTGGAAAAGGAGGTTAAAGTCACGGTCGTGGAGATGTGGGAATGTGAGTGGCAGAGTCTCAAAAAAACTAATAGCGTCGTTAAGAGCTTTGTAAAAACCACATTCCCATATGTCGCACCCTGGCATCGTTACGAGGCCATAGACCACGAAAAGATTATAAAGGCTGTTAAAATCGAGACTTTGTTTGGGTTAATAGAGTGTGACATCCACGTACTAAACAAATATAGAGAACTAATTTCAGAGATGACACCCATCTTTAAAAACACTGATGTGTCTAGAGCCGACATTGGAGAGCTCAAGAGGGAGTATGCCGAGACCCATAAGCTGTTTAACGGCTCACGTCAGACTCTAATAGGTAGCTATGTTGGAGAAAAGGTCCTATTGGCTACACTATTGTTAAAATGGTATCTGACACATGGTTTAGAGGTCACCAAAATATACCAGATCATTGAGTACAAACCTGAGAAGTGTTTTGAAAGGTTTTGTAAAGAGGTGTCTGATGCCAGACGTGAGGGTGAACACGATCCGGCCTATTCTATTTAGGCCGAGGCAATGAAACTATTGGGAAACGCAGCCTATGGCAAAAGATTAACTAGCAAGGCCAAGCACACCAATGTTTCATATTGTACCGGGACTGGCACGTCAAAGTTGGTGAATTAACCTCTGTGTAAGAAAATGACCATGTTGTCAGATGATGTGTTTGAGGTAGAGTCTCTAAAAAAGACCACCTTATTAGATCTACCCCAGCAAATAGGCTTCTTTGTGTACCAGTACGCTAAGCTCCGCATGCTAGAATTTTATTATGACTTTTTAGATAGGTTTATAGCTAGGGAGGATTTTCAATTGTGTAATATGGACACAGACTCTCTCTCTCTACTTAGCTTTAAGCACACCGATCCTAGCACACGCCGTCAGACCGCAGCTTCATGAAGAATTTTATAGAGTCTATAGCTCCTGGTTATCGTCTGAGGTCTGTGATAGCCATCAACGGGAATTTATTAGGAATAGGGGAGTTGTACCAGCCTGTGATGCGTGTGAGGCTAAGCGAGTCTTCCACAAAAGAACCCCCGGGCTATTTAAGTTAGAGTATGAGGGAACGGGGATGGTCTCCTTTTGCAGCAAGACCTATCACTGTTTTGGCGACTATACCAAGACCAGTACGAAAGGGCTAACAAAGCAGCACAACACGCATCTAGACGGATAAATTTTTCTAAATGTACTTGACACCTAGACAGCGATTGGGGGGACAAATATAGGATTTAAGACACAGGCTTCCTCTGTCTACACGTATCATCATCACAGAGAGGCTTTATCATACTTCTACATTAAAATAAAAGTACACGCAAATAATTATACCACATCACCCCTAGATATATAAGTGTAAATATGTACCATAATATGTAAATACTCCTTTTCCCTAATATTTTCCCGCTACCTTTTTCTGCTTATTACTGTCTAAAATAAAATGTTTTGCGTATCCTTTTACAGGACTTAGCTGTCAACAGCAGCATCTTTCAGCTGTCTGTTGATCTCTTGGCAAGATTACGCTCAGTAGTTTGCCATTGCTTTCTGAGCAGCCGGCTCAGTATCCGCAAGTCACGAGCGGGGGTCGAACCACCTCAGTTCTCGCTCCGCTGCGAGACTCTGCGTGATAAACGGGATTACAGAGAGAAAGTGTTGTAACCCCACAGCTATTACTGTCTGCTCTATTAAAATTGTGGTGTACTGTGAATATATAATTGAAAATAAAAGTCTCAATGTAGTCATATATATGTGTGTGTGTGCGCGCGCGCGCGCGTGTGTGTGTGTGTGTGTGTGTGTGTGTGTGTGTGTGTGTGGAGTACAGTGAACTGTCTATATCAATGAAAACTAAAAGACTGTCACTGTCTGTCACTGCTGTGTAAAGTCACATGTTTTCATTGAGTGCTATTGAAAAGGATTGAATATTGCGGAAAAGAAAATGTTTTTAATGGAAAAATAAAAGCTATGAAACGAAAACATATTTGTTTTGTTGGTTTATTCAGTGGTATGCTTAGTACGTTTTTCCTTCTTTATTCGTGTTTATTCATGTTGTCTTTCTGGTTGTCGTGTTGTCGTCTTTCACGTGTCTTCATGATGTCTGTAGCTGTGGGATATACTATGGAAACAAGAACAAATGAATTGCCAGAGGCAGCACAGAAACACCATATAGAAACAAACCAAAATAACACAAATTTTCTTTTTTTCTTTATGTTTATTTTCAAAGCTTTATACACATTTTTTATTCATATAATTGTCTGGATCTCCCTTTGGCTGTCATCTGACCTTGGTAGACACACATCTGACTGTCGGATACACATCTGAGGCCGATCACACATCTGGGTTTGATCACACAGCTGGGGTTGATCACACAGCTGCCTGGGTAGAGTCTTTTGACTTGGGTATCTTCGTTTAGTGCCCTTTTTGACTTGGACTTTCTTTCTTCGGTTACTGCCTTGTTTACTGACTTGAATAGGTTGCTGCCTGAGTCTATCAAAGTCAGCTAGGATCTCGCGGTGCATTGCTATCAGCTGTTTATATTCTTGACGAGAAAGTGTCATTCCCAATGGTGCAGTAAACTTGTTCTCGGATTCACCAAAGAATCGATGGATGTGTAACTTGGTCGTTACTCTATAGGCTGAGACAAATACGGCCTTGACGCTATCTCCCACTGGTCTAACAATGTCACCATTACGAGTCAGGTAGACCCGGTTAGCTGTGTTGAGTTCTGTAGTCATTTTCAGAATGAGCTAATGGTACTCGAGTCTTGTTTATATACTAGTGTGTAAACTGGTTATAGCGTCTCAGCTTCATTACGTATGGCGCGACTAAGCGACCTACTAACCGATCGTTGAACCATTGTGTGTTTGAAAAGGGCTGAAGAATGCGGGTCATTCTCTCCCCACGACTTTTCATCAAGATGAAATAGATAGCGTAGAGGCCAGAGGCGTTGCTTAACACATCTTGTAAAACACGGGTATTATACATGAGTGGTGTGTCTGAATGGTGGTCAATAAATGTGTACAGGTCACTGTGTAAGGGCGGCAGACCACATGAATCAAAGTACTCGCATTTGCCTGACCCGTCATAGTACATGGCGTCCCAGTGGGAACCAGGTCTATAACTAGGGTCAGTGTTTACAATAAAAGCCGCTGGTCTGCTTCTATCTAGATGTCGGGGTAGCTGATCTCGAGCGGACACTCTGACCTGTAGTCGGCGAACATACTTATCAGCTAGTAGTATTCAATTAATCTGTTTTGTGTTCATTATGAAGCGTAATCTGTTAGCACATATCTGGTCTTGGAGACTTCAATTATCCCGTCGTGCTCGGCGTAGACGATGACTGTAATGGTTCTGGGGTGGGTGTGTTGAAATTAAATTCCAGTGTTAAAGGCCCCGTCCTCGGCATCTCAAACTGGTCTCCGTCCAGTAAAGTTTGAAAATTATACGGGTTATAGCTGTAGGATCCGTTGAAAGCTGCTGATGTAACAAGACTAATCACGACGCGAGTGAGTGTTTGACTCATAAACAGATTGTCTTGTGTGTGAGATAGCATACCCTGAGGGATAGGTAATGTTTTTAGCACCACCCGCTTGAACGGGAATTTCGCGTTAGCTCTCATCAAGGCTTTCTCATGGGCGAGCGCGATCGCTGGATTCAGTCTGGCTTTACGAACCACCAGCATGGCATGCGTTATAATAGATGAATATCCAAGTGCCCCGTCTGGGGCCAAGAGATTAAAGGTGGCCTTGGAAGGAGTCAGCTTAATTTTCACATCTACACCGTTTATGATGTAGCGGTCTTGCATAAAGATATCGGCGTGTAGTCGACCCATCATATCTATTTCTTGACTCTCACAGGCTAGTTGACGTCGTGTTCTTAGTTCCTTGTTGTTTTCGCCGTGCGTGTCATCAAGAAATTTGGCCGTGTCATAGTAATAGAGAGCGGCTGAGAGATGAATCTTTTTGGATTCTTCCAAATGGTTCAATGTCGCTTCCAAGTAGGCTCTATACGGATACGTATTTTCACTAGGGGTGATGAGAGAGTCGTTGAGTGAGACGTCCACTTGAGAAAATAAACTACGCAGGTAATAGTTGACAGGAGCGACATCGGCCGTGGGTGGTAGTTTGTCACCGTTGGTTAGTGTGACTTTAGCTCTGACGTGTAAGAAAGTGTTAAACAGATCCAGATACTCTTCACTGGCACCCGAAATGGCAAATTTTATAGGTGCGCCGGGGGCTAGCGACGCTAAAGTGTGTATCTCCAGAAACTGTCCCTCTTCCATGGAGGTCTGCGTTGGTGGTACACTAAATAGATCCAGACCAGAATGAAGACACTCGCAGGAATGAGGGAGAATCAGAGCCATTATGCAAAGATATCCGAGTGACGTTGCTTCTTCTTGTGAGTTCGACGATGTTCGGGGGTCAGTTTTATACTTTTACTGGGCTCACCAGGTGGCGCTGCACGTCTCTTTCTCCTAATACCGCTACCTGATTGGCTAACGTGGTTGACAGCTCCTTGCAGTAGACGCTGACCGGCTTGCTTGGCGTGTTCTTTGAAGGAATCCCAACATCCTACCAGCCAAAGAATCTTGGACCACTCGCAGCCCCGTACCGACACCTTCTCTGAGTAGGGCCTTACCTCCGATCTTTAGCCAGGGTAGAATCTTGCGACCGAGTCCACTGAAGAAACTGCAGATACCACGACCTCTTTGACACCGACCATCCACAAAGACCGGCATGCCATGTCCATCTTGATTACAGTAGTAGTCTACGTACAGTCTGGGATTTCGATGTAATGTATTTCATTATTCTAGGTCTGATCTCTTCCGAATTCGAAAATGTAACGTCAGCACTGAAGTCCCGGAAGTGAATGAGATGTTTGTGCCCGTGTCGGTCGTTAAAAGGATTTCCAACGTGTCGAAGGAGTACCGACTCAGCGGCACGTAATGAGGTTTGTCGTAGGCGCGATACACCGAAGCCGACAGCTGACTCATGATAGGAACCGTCCTCAGTAATGGGACCATTATGTCTCCGAATGGTCTAACCGCTATGAGATCATAGTAGACGTAGATATTTTGCAGGTCGTTATTCAGGTCTATCGCCACTTGGCCTTCCATTAATGGGTTGACATGCGATATCTTCGAGGAGTGAAGCCCTAATATATCTTTGAACTTTCCACTAAACGTAGCCACGGCCCCCGCTTCGAATATTTTCACGATGACTTTATTTGAGGCATTGTCGAAATAGAATCTGACTCGTTTCTGATCATCGACCTCCGATTCTTTCATTATTCGATTCAGCTCCGCTATAAACGCGTCTGGTGAGCTGTATAGACCTGGGGGACACAGTTTTCTGGAATTTCCTCTGTTTGGTGATTTGTATTTTATCCACACTTCATGCTCTAGCACATTGCAGTAGTATTTGGGAAATTGAAATTCGGCCAGACCCACTTCGTAATGCTGATTCAACTCAATAGTTTGCGGTAACTTGATGAAATAGTGACCTGGAGTGTTCTTGGGAAACATTTTCGGCGAAGCATTGCTCGGTAATGTCATGTAGAAACTCATATTTTGGGTTTGGTAGCATGTAACCCAGACAGCTGCTTAGCAGAGCGATCCACAACTTGCCCTCGGCTGCGTCGACGGTGTCTCGAGACAGATTGAATAGTGATACGCCAATGACGGTGTATATAACGACCAGTTGACAGAAGAAGACAATCTCTAGGCGCGGCACTCGCCGACCAAACATGCACTAGACCGAGTTTCTTTCTCCTTCTGTGGTATTTTGTGGGTCAGTTTCCACGTTGGTTTCTTCCATTAGTATCTGGTTAGGTCTGAGACCCAGCTGTTGAATGATTTGGGATACCCCAACCACTTGACTAAGTACTCTTTACCACCTCGCCTGGTTCGTTCTTGTAAGACTGATTCGACGCGATACACTTGCTTGTCTCCGACGAGTTGTATTTCTTCTCGGTAGAATGAACCTTGAAGTTCCTCCCCCGAATCGTCTGTTAGCACATACGTGACCGGACTATTCTGATTTATATGACTGACGGTACACAGTTCTTCTGTCCACGAGGTCATATATCCCTTTTTAAAAGGCTTTTTAGGTTGAGCTAGTCGGACTCAATCGCCGGCTATAAAATACACTTTTCTGTCGATAGTCTTCTGATACAGGTTATTCTATACCTCGTTTTGATTCGTATAGTTGACTTTCATGGGCGCCTTGCGAATACTTCTGTAATACGACCCGTTGTAGTTCCGGATCAGCTTATCTATCACGTCGACGTAGAGAAGTTTAATGGTCTTGGTGAAATAGCGCCACATTTTTTTTTCATGTAGGGTTCGATTGAACCTTTCCACTATCGCGGCTTTCACATCTTCATTCTCAGTGGTAAAGAAATGCACACCTCGATCTTTCAGAAATTTTTAAAAAAGTCCGGTTGATAAATTCCGATATCTTGTCGGTCTGAAAATTTATCGTTTGCCTATCAGCAAAAATTTTACTCACGGCGTCCACTAGCTCTTTCCCCGTTTTCTTCTTGATCGGGATGGCCCAGGTATATTTACTAAATACACCGAGACACGTCACTAGGTACGACATCCCATCATTGTATCTTTGTAATTGTCTCATATCTATCAAGTCGGCTTGAAACTGTTGATTTACACCACCGGTTTTGGTTTGACGTCTCTGGAAACGACGACGGATCGGTTTATGCAAAGTATATGTATCCTGATGTCATATCCACATCTCTATATTCTTCAATTTAGTATTCCGTTTTAGAGCGGTGGCTCCGCCGTAGGCTCCGGGTTTCTGTGGGTCGTAGTAATAGTTTCTTATTTGCGAGGCTATTTTTTCCACTTGTGTGTAGGTAACTTACTCTTCTTTTTTCTTCATCTGAGTCTGTAAGGTGATGTTGTCTTGACTATTTGTTCGACTACTTGACTTTTAGCCGGCGCTGGTTGAATTTTAGCCAGCGTCGGTTGAAGAGGTGTCTCGGCTACTGAAGCCGGTATAGTGCTGACTTGGGGTTTTTGTTCCTTGATATCCACTATCCCTAACGGCTTAGGTCTGTACTGCTCAAGTCGATTCAGATACCGCTCCAAAGTCTGTTGATACTCTCGGGCTTTTTCACGAGGTGGTAGGTCTTCGTTCTCCAGGACATGTTGCATTTGCTGATCCAAGTCGCGTAAGTTATCTGTTAATGTGTCGGGTTGTACGTAGGGTTTTTCCAGCATCCAGGGCTCGATCAAGATCATTTTCTTTATTATAAGCCCACGACACCTTTCAGCACGTTTAGAATAGGACCTAATAAATCGCCGTTGAAACCACCTTGTGCAAGATTTGTTTCCTCTTCTTAATAGATAGCTTCTTGTGAGTGAGCGCTCTCAGACTGTCTTGTGCCGCCGCAATCATTTCTTCTGAGCCGGTGTCAGTGGAACATTACCTTTTAACACATTGTGACAGCACTCGCAAATTGATTGGACAAGGTCTGGGGAAGCTCATTTAATTACGGCTTTTACGTCAACCGGCTTCGCTGCGCCTAGAGATCGCAGCATGGCCCGGTGACGTTTTATTCGGTGGGGCATATTATTTAGGAACGTAGACGATTTGACGCTGATCTGGAAATATATGGCTTCGTAAGCGGAGCTGATCCGGTGTTTCCTGTTGAAGGTCAAACAGCAAATAACCGTGTGGAGCCGCTGTCGCGTCCTTAAAACTCTCTTGGACATATGACACACGGCCTGGATACATCTGTTTGGCAAGGTTAGTAATCTGAGACCTGTCACGAGGGTTCTTAAAAACCACTAGGTAATGCGAATTCAGACTAATAGTTCTTTGCTCTTTATTCATCCCAAAGAGATTCTGGACTATATACATGACACTGAGGTTGCGTTTAAGACTGTCATTAGTAAAAGGTTTAGTCACTCTGTCATCTGTCTCGGACATTAGGTCATCTATTACCACTAGACGACGTCTATCACCCGTCCACTTTTCCATATCCGGCAAGCCTTCGTTAAATTGAATATCTTTCATAGTCTCATACATGGATTGCCATTCTCCGTAGCACCATATAATCTCCTCTGGAATCGGATCGACCATGTCTGCTAGATGCGCCAGAAACTTTTGCACAAAGACGGATTTCCCACACCCCGTTGGTCCCGCAATCAAAGTCGTAAAACGAGGTTTCCAGCTCGGTTCCATGACTAATAATAATCACCTATCCTCTCGAGACATTTATTGCGCCAGCGCCGCCGGCCCACGCCGCCGCCGCCCGCCCCCATACCGGAAGTCAACCGGAAGTAGTCAACAGGATAACCGGAAGTGACAAACAGACCCAAGAAAATGGCCGCCAATTTTTTGAAAATGTGTTCCGAAATGGATCCGGTTTGTGATGTCATCAATATAGATCCATACCCTTTATATAGTAAAAAATGACGTCATCAAATTGATCTGTCTCCATATTTAGGGTGTAGTTACCTCCTACCCTACTACTTTCGAGTTCTTGCCTACACGAGCATTGAAATCAACGAACATATAACTGCAGTCACATTTTGGAACTGCCTTGATTTCACAATATCACCATTCACTCTCAAACCATTTATACCTGCACTCCCTTTCATCCAAAAAGCATTTTCATAGCATCCACAATGAATATGTAAACATACCCGAGGCACAGAGAGCGAAACTATGCGATAAAAGTACCCGCCCCCCTCCCCGGGTTAGAAAAGGGACTTGTCACTACGATAATTTCTGGGCAAGTGAAGTCTATTTGCCAATTAGGTTCGATCAAGCCTGGCGGGGAATTGAGCCAGCCAGTGACCGAGCTCATTTCAGAAGCTGTTACCAAGACCACCAGTTTTTCCCGTTCAGCGACAATGAGGAGGGACCAGGTGGTGTCAGGAGGGAAGACTGGTTCCGAATCCCAACTGGCTGTCCTTAACTGAACATAGGGGATCTTAAGTAACCATAGCGGACGCTGTCTAAGTCTATTGGAACCTATTAAAGATTGATGGGAGGCGAATGAGGCATCATCTCACCAGGATTCCTGAGGTCATTACCAACCATATTAGTTATGTATTGTACATTCATATGTTGATGTAAACTAAAATTACAAAATATCATCATACCACCCAAAATCATGTTGTTTTAAGTTCTGATCTTGATATATATTAAACAATTGCAGTTCGCTTTAACTGATTGCCTGCCGCGAACAGATAGTTCGGCTCAGTGGAACGGTTCTGGCACTCGTGAGCCGATATGACGGCTTGGTATAGACAGTGTGGTATTTGTTTCAATTCTCACAATTGACGAAGTATTTTTAGCCCGGATATGACGATTCACACACAAAAAAGATTCCCCTTCGACCAGTGATAGACAAGGCTCTTGGATTCAATGTTTTAGGGAAAAAACGAGTGTTTAAGTAGTTTGTTTTCATTATTTTCTAAATGACATCACCTTCTGTTTCTGGACCTCATATATTTTAATACAATTAAAAGTGTATACAACGTTATATTATTGTTATTGTGATGTAAAGGACTTTGTGAAAGATTCTAAAACTAATACCATGTGCAGTATTCAGTTAATTTTTTAGAAGACGGTCATAATTGAAAACAAAACTAACAGTGAAAGTTCTTCATAACATGATACCACATGTCGACTTATGCTTGCGCCAATATTCCACACTTGCGCCACTAAATTTGGTTTGCCTATCACACAGTATTTATCGAGTATTTAAAGAATTACATTTAAAAGAATAATAATTATAACTAAATAGAAAATAGTGTTTATATTGTTTATCAGTACAATCTCAGTACAATCTGCCTGGTGAGTTCCAGAAATTTTCCATTTTGTGTAAACATTATGTTCTTCAAAATTATATGTTTTAATTGTATTTTATTGGCGTTATGGGGCGGTTATTGTGATATTAGTGAAGAAAATATGTGTATTTATGATTATTCAGTAAATGTAACAGGATTATCTTCAGCGGAAATGAAATAACACTTTGGTCATGTTCCCTGTGCATTGCACTCCTTTAATTTGATATATCTTGCCCTATACTGCTACCATTTTAACAATTTTCACAACATTTTTATCACACGCACTTACTTCCCATTTTCTGCCATGAATGTCTGTGTTATCAAGACCTATTATTTCTTTGTTTGGCATGCAATCAGTTTACTCAGCTCTATCGTTTCACTATTTTCCAAGGATATCAATTGCTTTGCTTAACTTAAGGAGGAGGGGGAGTGCCAAGTAGCAGGTGCGACATAATGACTTAAATGAGAAAGATCAAAGAATTCCAGAACCACAACGCTAAGAAAAGCGAAGGAGATGACGTGACTATACAGAATCGTCACAGAGCAATGTCAATAACAACAAAGGAGACTGACTTGGTAGATTCATCAAGGCGGCAGATCATGTTGATTCTGGAACGATAGGTCGGCTAGATATTGGCTTGATGGCGCATCAGTGGCTGAATGAATACTTGGAAATGGAAGACACAATCTATAGAAGGAACACTTATCGTAGCCACAAATAAACAGGCAGACGAACGCAGAAAACTAGATGTCTGTGAAGCGGCAGGAAGGACACTTGGCGGATTGAGAGAAGGATTCTGTGAGGACGAACAAGGACATAGTTAATATTCGAGCGGAGATGGCTTGCAACATATAATTAATCTTAATTACAATGTTCTTACTGCCCAACATGGTCAGAACAGGCACAGTAAGTAATTAGTTATTCTTATAGTTTCGACAAGCCTGTGCGCTGCGAAATTAAATGGTGTCGTAACTGTTAAAAGTTAACTGAGTGGACTCAGTCATTTTAGTTCGTTTTGGCTTCTGGAACCTGCTATTGCTTTTCGAGCCGTGTTTGTTTATCCAGTTATTGTTGGAATTATTATACACCCCGAGATGTCGCATGGCAGGGTGAGGAGTGGTTAAACCAGGGAAGGGCGTTTTGTTAGGGGGAAAACCTGCCCTACCTAGTAGTCCATTCGCGGACATAAATCAAGGCATTATCCTTTCCTTTTTGACTCCTTCGGGATACCAAGATCAGCTAATTATACACAATAATGAGCCATTCTCAGCTGTACTCGGTCTTCCTCTTGGTTTCTTCCCTTCGATCTTGCCAGTAGTCACCAAGTTCTCCCAATCATTTCTTCTCATAACATGCCCCAAAAATGTTGACTGTCTACGTCTAATGTCTCTAATCAGTTTACGATCTTCATTTGTTTCTTGTAGGACTTGTTCATTGGTTTTTCTGTCTGTCCATGGTATTCTTTGAATTTTCTTCAGAAACCACATTTCATAGCCATCAGATGTTTTTCAGCTTGTCTGCTAATTGTCAACGCTTCACATACATACAAAAGTACAGGTTCTACGTGGCACTTCAAGACTCTGTTTCTCGTTTCAGTCAGAGAATGTTATGTAAAAGTAAAATAAGTTAGATCCATACCTTTTACAGGACGTCAAGTTCAACCACCAAAACTGTTGGCTGTTTGTGATTTCTTGGCAAGTTTATGTTCTGTAGATTCCCATTGCTTTCTGAAGAACTGGCACTCATACCATTGCTTGAAAACCAAAGCTGGGCGGTTTGCTGCCAAATAGCCCACACCGGTGTTTCGAGCGCTGTATGTTTCATTACGTCAGTAACGTATTCGCCACAGAGCCTGTTGAAAATGTAAACAAGAACATTCTTAGCAAAGTTACGATACAATATAACAATGACTGAAGCCAAAGCAAACAATGACACCGACTTTATTTCTCTGAATTAAGGCCAGGCGAGTTCGATGTCCGGACACTAAAATATCTGACACTGGAGGACCTTCACACCGACGAGGACAGCGATGCCATATTTCATGTTGTGGGAAATGTTGTCATTTCCGGCAGCTATCCCATCACTAGCTTCTGTGTCAATGGGGTCAGTAATTGTACAGTCATCAATCGGCAGGTGTAAATGGGAGTTAGTTAAAGTTAATGTTAGTTTCTTTGTTATTTTCCCTAGATAGGAGCTGTTGACAACGAAATACCAAAAACTGTGAAGGATACATCATGACCATAATCTTAACCCCAGGCATTTTTCTATGCACTGTACTGTGTCAAAACAAGGCTGCAACAGCAGATCAACTTATATGTGAAGATGTCATGACATGTCAAAATACAGATAACCAGACTTGACTTGTTGAAATCATTATCATCATTATCATGTGCATTGCGGATAAGCGTAGGTGGAAATGTTTCGCCATCTCACTTGATCACCAGAGTCGTGGATCAGCTCAATCTTGTTGTCTCGACCATACCACGTGGCTAAGCCATCCAGGCATTTCCTTCTCTGCCTTCCCTTTGTTCTCTTCCTCTCAATCTTGTCAGAATTCGCCAAGTTCGTTAACTTATTTCTTCTCATAAATTGTCCAACACACGGTGACTGTCTACGTCTCATTTCACTCATCAGTTTACGGTATACATTTGTTTCTTGTAGGAATTTATTGGTCAGTATAATTTCTATTTTGCAAAAGGCTGCCTTCACCATGGTGATTACTGTCCTAATCTCTTCAATGCATCCCCATCAGATGTTATGAATGTTCCGAGATACGTGCGTCAGTCACTTGTTTAAGAATGTTCTTATCCACTTGTATATTACATTGTAGTATTTCGTTATTCCTAGTGACCACCATAATCTGCGTCTTCTTACAATTTAAATCTAACTCTAGTTGTTCACTGTGTGCAACAACCGCATCTGCTAAAGTTCGCAGATCCTGCTCGCTATCTGCAATCAATACTGCATCATACATATATTTAATGTTATTGATGTTACATTCTCCGATGATGATTCCTTTCATATCGTCTACATTTATGAACATGGTTTCACTGTACAGAGAAAATAGATCTTGTCGTAACACTACAGTGGAGTACCACACACACACATACACACACACAGATACACACACACACACACAAACACACACACACAAACACACACACAGACACACACATACATACACACACACACATATATATATATATATATATATATATATATATATATATATATATATACGAGGAGATGTCAATAAGTAAGTCACAAATGACTGTAGAAAAATAACTAAATATTATAACTACTCGAAACTAGTTTATTTTTATACATACATTGTCCCTTTATTTCTCAACATAATTTCCACCAAAATTCATGCACTTATCCCATCGTTTTATCAGTCATACCAAACCGGCTGCTTAGAACTGACTGCTCTGTTTTCTAAACCACGTTTTTACTTCACATTCAACTTCGGCGTCATTCGCGAAATGTCTCCCGCCAAGGTGGGTTTTCAGTTGACGAAAAAGGTGGAAATCGCTAGGGGCTAAGTCGGGGCTGGGGCTGTAAGGGGGATGTTCCTTGAACGTCTCACCTTAATTGGTTAATTTTCTCCTCTCCTGACCTGATCGCGCCGTATGTGGTCTGGCATTATCATGAAGGAGTGACGCTCCTCTAGTTAGCAGTCCTGGACGTTTTCTTCGAATTGCATCGTGAAGCATCTATAGAACTTCACAGTACAATTCAGATGCTGCAGCGTCTATCGTTACTTGCCTGTCACCTCTAATCATCTCCTCCACCCACTGCACGGATGATTCGAATGCAATCTAAACAGGACGACCAGATTGGATTTAATCAACAAATTTAGAGCGTCCTTGAGAAAGTTTTTCTACCCAGCTATGCACCGCTTTACGGGACAAACATTTGTCAGCATAAATAGGAAGCATTTCCGTATGAATGTCCTTTGCAGGCAGTTCTTTTGCACATGAAACACGCACAACAGCATGTTGCTCCGTAAATATAGTCGCCATTTCGTTTATAAGCTGCGCGTGCGCATGAGACACCTAGTGCCACCTGACGAACGGGAATATAAAGTTCGATGTTGCTGTCACCTAATGACATCTGTAGAAAACACTAACTACATTTACCTGCCATCCCACAAAACGGTGTGACTTAGTTATTGACTTGTCCTCGTGTGTATGGCCAATACAGGTGTAATGTGGTAAATGTGGTTAGATTGTTTAGCCACGTGAAACGCTTCATGTTATCTTATGTGTTATATGAATTTGTGTTGCAGAGACATCCCCGGTTTAGTGTGACCTACACCTGTCACAAAGCAGCGGCGACTGTTCCTATGGATACGGCTCAGAAAGCGACAGTGGGACCATACGTGTTTCAACTCATAGGACCCAGGTAATCGTAACACAACCCCTAGAATGCGAGAGGTTATCCTGACACAACCCCTAGTGTGTGAGAGGTAATCGTGACACAATCCCTAGTGTGCGAGAGGACGCGACACAACCCCTAGTGTTCGAGAGGTAATCGTAACACAACCCCCAGTAAGCGAGAGGTAATCTTGACATAACCAGCAGTATGCTATAGGTAATCATGACACAACCGCTCGTGTGGAGCTCCGAGCGCGTTACTGCAGTTGAAACAGCCTACGCTAATAATGTCAAGAGCGAGGTCTAACGAGAATTAAACGCTTGCAGTCGTTGTCTGCTTGCAGAGTATAAGTCCGGACACATTCATCCGGGCATCCAGGCCTCCGCCACGTGATGGTTCTGCCACGTCACAGACCTATGGTCCCTGTCTCGGGACTAGCTTTCATGATTTATTGCTGTTCTGTTTGTTGCTCTCGCTCGCTGTGAACTCAAGCGTAGTACATACACGATACTTGTAGTAGCACTGGACTAAATTTTGCGTGTGGATTAGCCTGCCTTATTACCAGTGCCCATCACGATCAGGCAAACCGACTCCGACTACTTGTAATTTACCTGTTCAAGTCAAGGTGAAGAAGTCATCGTTTTAGTCCAAATATCCGGTGTAGGAGTGTAAACCCGTGTTTACCAACAGCACACGGGATGTTTCAGAACGAGGGATCAAATTCATTCAGCCATGCTGATCGTGTTTCTTGTTTGCATCTAGTGTGCAATAGGTAATCGATGGAAGTAACTGCTTTCCTGATGGTCCGGTCATACACGGACGTACGGCCTTCTACTTCTACAACTGGTTGTCTACCCCTGGGACGGCTGGTGTAGGAGACAGCTTGAACTAAGCCGGCAAGCCGTGTATAGGCCAGTTCATGATGGTTGGAATTTGGTTGAATTGTTCTTCTGTGTCAGATTGTCAGGCTGAGACCAACCTTCTTTAGTCGCCATTTACGACATCGCTCAACACTGCTGAAGTGTTACAGATCGTTACTGCCCCTTTTGGGTGCCCGGTAACACACGGGTGATAAGGACAAATCTGCACACTTAATGATGTGCCTTCATTTGCGGATCTACCATCTACCTGAATCCGCATCTGTAGCATGTGTGCACAACCACTTAAAAAGTATCATAGGCTTTAGATATGTACACTATTTACAAGTGTTTTCAGTGTATGGTGTTTACATTTGTCCCCAGTGTATTCTATTTTCACATCTCCCCAATATATTATACATGCAAATGTTTCCAGTATGTTCTATTTACACATGTTTCAAAAATATTCATTTTACAAGTGTTTTCAATATATTATTTTTGCAAGTGTGTACAGTATTATATCATTACTACTGTTTCCATTAATTTCTACGAGGGTAGGTCAGAACAGTATGCACCACAATTATTATCTCTTTAACCCTCAATAGCATACATATGAAATTTAGTCACAATGTTCACACACATGTGCAGCAAACATTTCTACCTCTCAACATAATCCCCATAAATTATAATGGCTTTACGCCAGTTTACACGCTCTTTTCATGTCACACCTCCCACTGGTCCAAGCCTGACATCCAGCTCACGCCTGTGGCTCCTAGTAGCGGTCAGCATGCGACATCTGCCACCCCCAGAGCAACAGATGTAACGGGCTGGATAAGCCAGGCGTGAGTAGCCGATTTGGTGTCAAACCATTCGGTGAACTACGATATGCTTATCCAGCATGTGAAGACAGGTCTCGGCAGACTTAGCGGAAAAAAAATCATTTTTGATTCAAGGGACAAGACGGCGTTTACCTGCATATCGTTGTGGAACGTAATGAGCACGTCAAGGCACGTAGAGCGCCCTGATCATCCACTGCACCTGTGTCTCCAATCGTCTTGACTTGTCTTGCCACTGGACTCAGATGGACTCAGGAGAGAGAGTGAGGTCGAAGAATTGAGCAACTCTTCCTCACTTTAACCCAACTAAGCGTGCAAGTCATTCTTCTTCCAAATTCATATATCACGTTCACGCCCTGTGGTGATGGGCGAGCGGCGAAGCGACAGGTGTGGGCACGCTGGCAGCCGTAGTTGCAGACCTGCACACAGGCGCCTCAGGTCATATGGTCGTCTTCTACTGACCGGAGCAGCAGTGCGATTCGGCGGCCGGCTGAGCGACTGAGCAGCCCTCTATAGGAAATCACTGCTCACCTCCTTAGCATGAGGAAGGGGCTAGAAAAGGTGCCCTAAACATTGCCTGCTCCATCATCACCTAACCAGCTAGCCGCGGTTGGTGGTACCCTATACAAACAAAATAAAAACAGGTAAAGCTAAAAGAGCAAACCATATTCCCTTGATAATCGGAACTTAGAATTTACTCACACTACTTGATAAAGACGGCGCGTCAGGCCCAGAGAGACAGCACTGACTGGGAGAGAGCTGCACAGGTACAACATCTACATTGCAGCCTTGAGCGAGACACGACTTGCAGAAGAAGGCCAAATTTGTGAAGTAGGTTCCGGCTACACATTCTTCTGGAGTGGAAGGACAAGCGAGGAAATACGCCAATCCGGTGTGGGATTTGCCATTAAGTTGGCCCTGGTTGACAAACTAGCTGATTTTCCAAAGGCGATAAATGACAGGCTTATGACCAACAAGTTACCCCAGCTGAAAGGAAAGAATCATGCAACCATCGTGAGTGTCTACGCACCAACCATGACTAATGAAGATGCCGTTAAAAATAAGTTCTATAAGGACCTGCACAACGTACTAATATATGTTCCCATAGGAGACAAGCTTATACTCTTTGGGGACTTCAATGCCACAGTATGCAAGGACACCGCCTCCTGGAGTGGCATCATTGGAAAGTACAGAGTCGGAAATTGTAACAGCAATGGACTCCTCGTTCAGACCTGTTCCGAACACGATCTTTTGATCACCAACACAATTTTCCGTCTTCCCACGAGAAACAGGATATCATGGATGCACCCTAGCTAGAAAAACTGGCACCTCATTGACTATGTCATCGCCAGGAGGAGTGACAGACAAGACGTTCGGGTGACGAATTCCATGTGTGGTGCCGAATTTTGGACAGGCCATTGTCTCATTATCTCAAAAATAAGCATAAACTTCAAACCACCATGTCGTCTTCAAGGGGTAAACAATGCAGACACACACACACACACACACACACACACAGAAGTCACCCGCCTAAACAACAAAAAATAATGCAGCTGTCGCTTGAAAACCTGCTGGAAGACGGCCTCAAGCCCGATTCTGCAGCTAAACAGGATGCAGAAACAAAATGGAGAGCCCTAAAGGCCATAATTTACAACACTGCTATTGAAATCCTGGGTCCAGCTCCCCCCCTCCCCCCCCCCCCCTTCCTCGCTCCTCTCTCAAAAGCATAACGACTGTTTTGATGAAAATTCCGAACACATCGACCAATCGCTGGCCGAGAAACATCTCCTCAAGGCATATTTGAATGCCCCGAAGTCAACACTTAAAAAAAAAAACGATGCCTTCAATAATAATCCGAGAATAGTGCGGGACTCCTGGCTAAGCAACAAAGCTGATGAAATTCAAGGCTTTCCTGACAGACATGATATGAAAATCTTCTACGACTCATTGAGGGCAGTCTATGGTTCTTCTCCTCAGTGCAGATGGGAGAAGATTGGTCAACGATAAGAAAAAAATCCTTCAACGCTGGACAGAGCATTTAAACAAGATCTGAAATGCACCTTCCTTCTTCGATGATGATACCATCAACTGCCTTGTGTTGTTTCATCCGCTGGTGGCCATGATAATAGGTCATCCATGTTCTTTTAATCTCCCTCGATATGCTTGATGTCAAATGAAGTCTTGAAGTAATAATATCACACATAGTGCGATGCGATTGTTAGTCTCCGGCAAAGGTAATGGTCTATTGTCCATATGCACACTGAAGTAGGTTTCTGGTAGGGATTTTAAAAATCTTGGTTGTTGTAATTACTGCGAGGTAATCCGGTTACGGTGTAGAAAAGCCCTGTTCTGCAGTTAATAATTTCCGGTTGATTTTCAATATTGGTTGAACGGCATTTTCATACCACTGAAGTAAGTCTAGGGGAATCACGATGACGCTCTATTCTGGGTATATATTGTAGCTTAACTTTAGTAAGGTTTAATATTGGCTGTTACAACAAACTGTCCTTATTGTATGGAGCGCATGTTCCAAATCTGTACTGTGTTTAATGTTAAATTAGCTGTTTCTTTGATAACAGATTTTTGAGCAATTGTGTCAAGTCATAGAATATTGGGAATTGATTTTGTTATAGTAATTTCCTAAAATTTTGTCAAATACCTGTTCTAAAGTTTTGAAATGGTCGGTCATATTGCTTTAGTGTCTACATATATCGTCGATGTAGTTAAATGGAATTGCCATGTTTCGTCATTTGTCGGATAAAATGTTATGTCTTGTGAATTTTTGTTTTGTCCAGTTTCTTTTGGACTTTATGTGTGTTACTCTGTTTTCCTGCGTCTTATTCTTGAAGGCATGCCAGTATTTGAACAATATAATAGAGTCTGACTTTTTATACTGTTCACATTGTAAATTTTCTGAGCGTAAAAGTAATTCTTTAAAGGTGAATTTCGACAGCTAGATGACTGCAAGACGTTTTGTTCAGTATCGTCAACATGTTTCAGTCTTGTTCGTATAACATATATAATGAGAGGTACAAACCTTATAATCAGGATGGTGAGCTTGGCCTGCAGAATCGCACAAGTAGTAATATTTGAAATCATCAAAATTGCATGGTTATACGTGTAATTGAGGTAGTTTGTAGAAAAGCGTACTAGTTTCAGCATACAACTTGGTGAACAGTAAAGGTATTGTGTATTTAATAATATCATTACTAGAACCATTAGTTGTGTAACAAGCCCATTTGCAGTTTGACTTGTGTTTGGCTTTTCTTGCACCAGCTTCAAGAGTTTCAACATAGACATTTCTTGCTTTTGAACTGACTGCATTGCTTGCCCATGTTTAGTCTGTCATGTGAAATTCGCAACGCTTTTTTCTTGAAACTCTTTAGGAGTACTGTTTGTATGACTGTGGAACTAATCCTGCTATAAAATCCTGTTAGCACCCTATTTGTGTTTAAATGCCCCTTGGCTAATTTATTTATTTATTTATTTTTGTTTTGGCGTTTCTTGTGAAAGTTTCAAGGTGTTTGTCAGGGAAGAGTCCTGCATTTGTAAGTCGGTAACATGTCTGGTTTCGTCTCTGGATAGTTTAGTTGGAAAAATATGTTCTAGAGACTGAACCTGTGTTTTGTTTTGCCGTATTTTAGGCAGGAATATTTTTGTTGTATCATTTATTGATGTCGTTATCTGTGCAATAAATTACTGAAGGAAAATTCCCAAATTATCAAATCTCAACAAGGGTTTTCCAGAGCAGCACACTTGATTCTACGAAATGTTAGCTCATGCAAGAGGGTATCTTTCTATTGTACCTGAAAATATTTTGCATGTAATCTTTTCACCTGTGTAGTATTTCTGGTTAACTAATGAATGTCGCAATCCCATAATGGTAGCGCCATTTTCACGCATGGCGTCACCCGTTTTCCATTGACAATACCTGTGTGGATTCGTAACATTCCACTCATTTGTATTGCGGCATATGTCTCTTCGTATGGACAACTAATATCATTTGTAGGTGAATTGTATGGATCAACGATGTTGACAGCACCCACAGATTCTTCCTCATAGGCAGGCTTAATTGGATGTTCATCCTCTCCTTCGTTGTCTGAGGAATTGCTAACTATTTCAAATTCGTTAGCATTTTTCCTTTTTAATTGCCTTATGTTATCACATTCGACCCTGTAATGACCGTAAGCTTTGCTAAACACAATTAAAAAAATATTTGTACACTCATAAACTGAGTTGCTTTACTTTTTGGTCATCTATTAAATTCTGTAAATACTCTTTATAATCTGGATTTTTGTCGCACATGTCCTTTACATCATGTTTAATTCTACAATGTTTGCTTCTTATTGTGGTGTTCCTTTTAAATCCGCTATTGTCGTTGTTAAACCTTTTTTTTTTTTTGTACTCAAAATTTGCTGCAGCGCCAAATGTTAAATTTCGTGCTGTAGTAGCAAAAATATCTTGATTTGCATTGAAATATGCAGAACCTTTTTTCCATCTCTTGGACTGGGGTACTCTCATTTTCTTGTACGAATTTGGAAAATTATGGCGGTAATGATGTCAGTACTTTATCTCTTATAAGTACATCTTTTAGTGATTGCAAATACTTCCCACATGTGTAGCTTTAATCCAGTGTTCAAAAGTTGTTTTCATTTCAGAAATGTTCTTCTTCTTCTTCTTCAGCTTTCCGAGCCATTGAGGTTCTTTGCTGCAAATACAATCCGTCTCCATTCGTCTCTCTGGTGGACCTTCTCTTGCCAGTCGTTGATTCCAAGTGCTTGTAGGTCTGTACATGTATTATCTCTCCACCGTCTCCTTGGTCTACCTCGAGGTCTTCGGTCATTTATTTCCTGAATGTAAGCGAGTTTTGTTTCCCTATTATCTTCCATTCTTTCTATATGCCCCAGCCATTGTAGTCTATTAGCCTTCATGATACCAGTGATTAGCGGGGACTTACACAGATCATAAATGTCTTTGTTACTTCTTCTTTTCCACTCTCCACTTTGTGTATCCCTAATGGGTCCAAAGATGCGTCTTAAAATTTTGTTCTCAAAGATTTGTAACAAGGCTTCGTCTCCTTTCGTTGTACTCCAGGTTTCAGAGCCATACAGCACAACTGGTCTGATCAGTGTTTTGTATATTGTGATTTTGGTGTTACGAGATAGCGCCTTTGATTTTAATAGATGTTGTAGTGCATAGTATATCTTATTTCCAGAGTTGATTCTAGTTTGTATTTCTCACTTAGGATGTTGGAGCAGTTGAAGATTGTACCCAGGTATTTGTATGTTTCCGTTCATTTAATGGTCATATTATCTATTTGTATGTGGCCAGAGTTTTTAGCCATTCCGTCTCTTGAAATTACCATATATTCTGTCTTATCTTGGTTGATAACCAGCCCCATCTGTTGGGCTTTTTCCTTTAAGTGAGTCAATATTTCCAATGTCTTTTGTTCACTTTGCCCTATAATATATATATATATATATATATATATATATATATATATATATATATATATATATATATATATATATATCATCTGCATAACCAAGCAGCTTGGATGTTCCTCCAATATCACATTCCTCCTTTATCTTCCTTACAACTTTCTCTAGAACCAGATTGAAGAGTAGCGGCGATAGTGCATCCCCCTGTATCAAGCCAGATGGTTTTTGGAAGGGGTCTGATTTCCTGCCTTTATATGTTACTATATTATAAGTATCTTCCATGCATAGTCTGGTCATGTTGATTAACTTCCTTGGTATTCCAAATTCCTGCATAGCATTCCATAGACTATTCCTATGGACACTATCATAAGCCTTTTTAAAATCCACAAAAATTTTATGGAGATCTCTTTTATATTCCCAATGTTTCTCGGCTATTTGTCGTAAGACAAATATCTGATCTATTGTTGATCTGTTTTGTCTAAAACCCGCCTGGTAGTCACCTAATATGTCTTCTGAATATGATTTTAGTCTATTTAGTAATACTGAGGATAGTATCTTATAGCTTGTGGACAGTAGTGATATTCCTCTATAATTTCCACATTGGAACGTGTCTCCTTTCTTAAAGATAGGTATCAATAATGACTCTTTCCAGTCATGGTGTAATTCTTCTGTCCTCCAGATTTTTATTATTAGTTCGTATAGCTTTAGATGTAATGCATGGCCACCTGCCTTTATAAATACTGCAGCGATTCCATCAGTCCCAGGTTGCCTTATTGTTTTTAAGTCGTGTGATTACATATAGGATTTCTTCAAATGTAGGATCTTCAATTTGTGGTTCGCATGTTAGAACCTCTTCTTGTGGGAAAATGTTACTTGGAGCTTCACAATTTCAGAAATGTAATCTAGAAATGTCTGACTGGGATTTGCTGTAATAGTTTTAAATTGTAATATGT
Organism: Cepaea hortensis; assembly: GCA_963921405.1. NCBI lineage: Eukaryota > Metazoa > Mollusca > Gastropoda > Stylommatophora > Helicidae > Cepaea > Cepaea hortensis. The sequence continues at coordinate 23,007,867 of OY992884.1, read as the reverse complement.
ACCCTTCTAAGTATTACTTCTTTCAAAACATACATCCGTAACTTAGTTTCTAAATCCCGAACCGCCCCCTTTGCCATCCCAAGCTCAATCCCCCTTCCTCGCAAACACTGCTTCTGATCACTCTCGTCCGCAAATAGTCCGCACCATGCATGCACTGCTTCGTGCCCAAGTATAACCGAGACATCCATGTCTTACGACCCACTATTTTTAATTTTGGAATAGTTTTTTCTGCAACACAACTGATTGCATTCTTCAACATTTCTGATTGATCAGCCACACCTTGAAATAGGATATCTGGATCAGAAAATATATCAAATTTGTCCTTTACTTCAATGTTAAAATTATCTTAAATTTTTCAGTTTTCAAATTGCACAAATCATATTTAGGGTTTCCTGTTGTATACTTGACTTTCTTTAACTTTACCCTCAATGTACCCATAATTAATCTGTGATCACTATAACAGTCTGCATTGGGAACTGTTTGTACAACTGTTAAAAGATTTCAAAACCTTCTGATAATCAGGATGTAATCTATCTGGTTTTTAATCCTGCTGTCTGGACTCTACTATGTTCATAATAGATGATGTTTAAACTAATTGTTTTCTACAACCATTTCTTGTTCATTTCCCCATTCTACAAGCGTGTATCCTCTTTCGTTTCGCTCTCTCACACCATGTTTGTCTACACTGCATCCAACTCTTTGATTTCCTACTTGTGCGTTGAAATCACACATTATAATATTTATTTATGATTTTTTACAGTTCTTCAAAGCAGACTCCATGTCATTATAAAATTCCACTATACTTACATCACTACCTTCACTTGTTGGTGCATATACTTGAATGACATATATTTTACAATGTCTTCCATTTAATTTTACTAATAGAACACTGTCTGACATAGCCCAATATCCTTTAAAAGAACTTGATGTTTGCCGATCCAATATAATGGCTACACGTCTTTGTCGTTCTTATCCCCCAGAATTAATAATCTTACAATCCTCTCCTGCATTGATCCCTGCCCCTTTCCACCTCACTTCGCACATTCCTAAAATATGAATCTTCTCTCTTTCCATTTCTTGTTTGATATTTTCAAATTTTCTGTCTGCACTCATTGTTTTAACATTCCAATTTCCTACTTTCAATGATATTACCCGATTACACCTAGTTGCCTGCTGACTGTCTGGAGTCACCTGGTGCACATGACTATCCCTACCGGGCGAGGCTGCTCCTATGGAGCATCCATTTACGCCGTTTCTCAGATTACTGATGAGACCGCACAACATAATTGTCTGTGCATCTCTAAAGAAGATATTAGTTTGCCATTGCTTTCTTTCTTGGCAGCGACCATACTGGTCAATGACCGTAGCCATTGTCTCTTCATAACAAAAACAATAAAAGAGATCCTCTGCCTGCCGCCATGACGCTGGAGACTATAACCTACAACTTTATCTTTATTATTAACTGACATAATAATTGTGGTGCATAAATTTATAACCTAGCCTCGTATTTACAAAGGATTTCAGTATGTGCTATTTACAAACATAAGCCCTGTCCCATCAATCTTTAGATCTGCAAACATATTTATCATATCCATGTATCTCAAAAAGGCAGTCAAACACGGCGCTTACCTCAGTCATGGCAAGATGGAGTCAGATCGGGAAACACTATACAAGAAAACGAGAAGAGGCAGAAGTAATCCCTGATTCACAAGCATCACCATGTGACAAATAAGAGTGATCATCGTCGGTCATACCGGTTGTGTTGTTCCGATAATGCCTAGTAGCCAAGTCGTTCATATACGTATCTATCCATATGAAAAATAGAAAGATCAGAGCGGCCATGATATTCCCTCATTTATAGTTCCTGGTTAATTAAAGCACAAGCACCTAGAATTGTGATAACCTGTTAACATATCTTACAACTATGCTAAACATAACAACGCGCATCGTGTTTCCTCCACAGGTACGGCATGATAAATCCACCACAGGATTACAAAAGCCCGTGCGACGACTACCACGTGACTACATAACCTTCCCGGCATGACCCTTTCTTCTAGATCTTGTGTGGATTATTTCCAGATATCACTGACTTCGACTGAGTTATCTCGACTTTGTTTTTTGTGTTACGATTAGACTCTGTATCGACCTGGCGCACGTTATTTTTTCCACACTGCACTATTTCTTCGTTAATGCTCCGTGTAAAGTTCACATATAATAAAATGGCATCTGCTGTTGCAAATTAATCCTGTGTTGTTACCCCATGTTCACTGTTAATATTTCATGTGGGAGTATCCGTTGCGACGTTTACCCCGATATCCGATGCTTGTGGGTTCGAATCCGGTCCACGCCGTTCAGTTCACGAGGGCAATTTTCTCGATGTCTACTTAGGGTGCCTGCTCCGTAGCTAATTGGATACGGACGCAGATCGTAATCCCGCATCATCATCATCATCATGCACCATGACCGTAAGCGTGGGCGGTCATGTTTTGCCATCTTACTCGATTACTAGTCTCGTGGATCAGTTCAATGTTTGTAACAGGATGGCCTCGGTTGTTGTGAATGAACACAAGCCCCAAGGTATCCCAGTCACTTACGTGTATGCTAACCCCAGGGGTTGGACAGGTAGATTCACTGACACTACTATTATTAACTCTGCAAGGTGACAAGTGTTATTTGTCTACAGGCCCCTCTCAGATACTTAACCTCTACTATCTACCCTCTGCCTGGGACCTAAATCTATCAGGCCTCGTCGAAGACCACACATAATAACTTGAGAGAAGGCATGTCAACAATTCAACAATGTAATGTACACTATAGACACAGGTCTGAAAGGAACGTCCTGATAGGAGAAGATCTATATACATTATAGAGCATAGGTTAGAGAAAGAGTCACAGATGATCCCTGGGTCATCACGTGGCGTAGCAGAAGCTGTGCTGGGTGTTTCCGTCGAGTCGATCCAATAGACTCACCCGGCTCTCTCCCAGCAATGCTGACTGGAGACTTGTGGACTTCTCTGCCGCAAGTATACGGTGGTCATATAATGATATTAGGCATCTGGACCTCGATTACTGGACTAATAGCACACCACAAAAGTTCTGATCAGAGTCAATATCTACTGTCCCTATGACTGCTTTGCCTACACAGTATGGATGGGAGACCCTCGACCATGAGGTATCCCCTGATGAACCTTGAAACTAGTTGCGTACATAGTTCTGCAACATTCAATAAATTGTCAATTGATGACACACCCCTGGCTGAGGGACGTTGGTTTTCGACAGCATGATTATAATAGATCACTTAGGATAAAGCATTTCATAAAGTATGATAAGTGTCTCGTGAGGTGTTCTACTCTCTGGCAGACGACTACTTGCATATATTACTGGAGCTCAGGATTGACCGGACTTCACCAGAGTCTGGTACAGAACAATGGTGTTCACCTTGGCACCAAAGTGTCTAAAGACATAAGATCAGTATGAGTGTCCTTAAGATCTGATGAAGATCTCTCACTGTGGAACACATAAATCTTTCTTGTGGTATATCATATAAGGTTCGGTGGCGTTCAACAATGATGTTCAAGCTGAAGTGATCTCAGAGCTATGACCTTACCCCACCCTGGGTTGTCCTCTGGATCGAGCAAATTCTCAAAATATTCCATTGGAATCTCAGCTTCAATGTAGACTTCATATAACAGGCGACACCTGCAAGAGAAAAAACGGGCAGGTGAGAGAATTCAGTAACAACACGGATCCACATGTAAACATCCACTACAAAATTGCCTTCAGCATTACTAACTAGGAAATGCATATTTAGGGAATCATCCCTCCAGTGGAAGCATGTTTAGACATCACATGTTAGATGGCACCTGGACCAGCTCGTCGGGAGATTAAGTTTCGAAAAGTTCGAGTCTGACCTTACTGCAGTCTCCTACTCCTTCCTTTCTCTTGTCTTCGGTGGTTATATGAAGAATTGTACTGTTTCTACTTTACACTAATATAAACTTAAGCCTCTGGGAGAGTTGATCTCTAGACCACTCCCCATCATTCGACCTATACGTATTGTTACCAATTAATTAATATTAAATTAATTAATAAACAATGAACACAACCAATGAACAAGTAAACGATCTATTTCGCTAGTGGGAAGCCTTCCCACATAATAGCGACATCTTTCTTAATCCACCTCTGATGATAGAGGCGAGAAGTTCCTGTTCTAAACATGTTTTGCGCACCATATGTTCAAGATGTACTTTCCTGTTCTGGACCCCCAACCGGATTAGCCTTGGGTGGTGACCGAACATCACAACTGGCCTGGTGTGCCAGTTATATACATATTATACTTGCCTTTCATCCAATATCCCATATATCTCTGAGTCTCATCCAACAGCGATACCTCTTCTCTTCCACCAATCATACAAGCACATTCGTACTCATGATCATAAAGAAAAGGGCATAGGAAAGTGTAGTGTAGCCCCTCTACCGGTTTCCCACCAACCGCGACAATAACGCACAGGTATCTCGCGTTGGACCATGTCATACCTCGACATGCCGCTCATTTATGGAACGCACATCATTACAATATATATATATATATATATATATATATATATATATATATATATATATATATATATATATATATATATATATATATCACAACATACAATATATTTCATCATAGCACATGATCACTTAGTTAACGAATCTACACACTTTCAAGAAATAATATCATAATTATTTAACATCATAAAACAATTACATCAATTCCTAAGCTCTAGACTTACATGCTTTACTTCACCCATTCGAATTACAACACTCTCTGAATTTCACCTATACCAGCCTAACCGCAGAATTAATAAGCACTGGTAGCAGTAAACTCTGAATTAATGTAATTTAGCTTCAAAAGGGACTTTACTATATAGCAGTAAACATTCCATCACGATTATAACTTCACTAATAAATACAAGATCTCACAATTTGCAATAGAATTATTAGCTACAATATTGTTGCCACACTTATGGAATTATAAGTGATCCAGTGTGTAAGCTATGCTGTTACATATCTCGAGAGGACATGCAAAATGTAAACACGCCAGTGACAGCCACGCAGCGTATCAGTTATCGATCTCAAAGCACATTACGAATTCACATAGATAATTAGGTGCATTACTGTCAGCATGTTGGGGAGTGCGAAAAAGGTCAATATATATGTCATAGACAGGACAATAGATATATCATAGACAGGACAATAGATATGTCATAGACAGGACAATAGATATGTCATAGACAGGACACAGACGGGACAACAAGACCCAGCTATAAACAGGACACAGGGATATAAAAAGGTCATAGGGTAATAGACAGGACTACGTCCTTGACTGACAGTACAACCTTGCACTGAAGGACCTGAAACAACAAGACCGGACATTTAGTACGGCGAGACAACCGACGCAGCACGACTATCACAGAGACCACGCGGTCAAATACCACGTGACCATCGGACCGAACACCAGAAGGCACCAGAAGCGACGTTGTAGAGGAAAGACGTGTGCGATTGAGTGAGCGAGTGTACTAATTGCCGGTGTGAAAGCTAGCCTTGCTTAGCGAAGATAGCAGCGTGTTATTAATTGCGAGGAATGATTTGAACTGTGTTATGAAAGCACGAATGACTGCTATGGCTGAGTGTCACTTGCCATTGTTGTAGATATAATTACTTGTGATATAATTTTCTTGTGATAACATTATTGCGTTATGAGAATATGTATTTATGTAACTGATACAGACGTTTTGCAAGAATACATAATGTTACACTACATGCAAACGTTTATCTCACTGAGTGCATGTAGAAAGACTCACTGTCGCGTTTAGAATGACGAGCCAGTGTTATTTATATTTAAAAGACGTTGACAATTACAATCGCGCTGCTACGCTGTCTTACACAATGTAAATACGTAAAGAGGTACTACCTTAAACATGAAACCAACACCAAATCAGCCTGTATCAGTCTGTGGCTCCCATGCCTCATGCTTGACAATATTGGCCGAAATTATAGAGCTCTGCTCTGGTGGAGTGTTCAGGACGAAGTGATCACAACATGTCTTGTTCTGGCTGGGAGAAGTACTCTCCAGTCACGGAAAAGTCATGTCGCACTTATTAATTCACTCTCAGAGAGATTAATATTTTCTCCCTACTAGTGAACAAGTCAAGTTCACTCATGGGGTAAAATTAATGCACGATTCGACCTTTCTTTATCGAAACTTCCAGTTTCTCGAACCTTCCAGAACATGTAAATCGGCCGTCTTCCCCCGCGTTATGTATAACTGGGGAACTCCCCGATGACGTACTTAAGAACTACAGAAATTCCACGTACGAAGCACAGCTGATTTTGAGCTAACTATCGATATTATTCTTGACTCGACCATACAACATGACCAAGCCATCCAGGTATTTATTTCTCTGCCCTCCCCTTATTCTCCTTGTCCCTCGATCTTGTTAGTTGTCACAAGTTCACCAATTTATTTCTTCTTATAACGTGGCCAAAAGATTTTAACTCTCTACGTCTAGTTTCTCTAATCAGATTACGGTTTTATTTATTTCTTGGTCATTGGTTTCTCTGTCTGTCCATGTATTCTTTGCCTTTTCCTCAGAAACTACATTTCGACTGTCATAAGATTTTTTCAGCTTATCTGCTTATTGTCCACGCTTCACATCCATACAAAAGCACAGGTTCTATATATCACTTCAGCACTCTTTGTCACGTTGCAAATGACATCCTTTTTATTGGTCAGTGTGTTTTTCATCTTGCAAAAGGCTGCTTTCGCCATGGCGATTCTTGTTCTAATCTGTTCAAGGAATCTCCCTTCAGATGGTATGACTGTTCCGAGATAATTGTAATTCACCTGCTTAAGAATATTCCCATTTACTTGTATATTACATTGTGGTATTTCCTTCGTCTTAGTGACGACCATAATCTGTGTCTTCTTAGAATTTAATTCTAACCCACGCTATTCACTGTGTGCAACAACCGCATCTGCTAAATGTTGCAGGTCCTGTTTATTGTCTGCAATCATGACTGTATCATCAGCATATCTAATGTTATTGATGTATAGTCCCCCAATAATGATTGCTTTCATATCTTCTATATTTCTGAAAATAGTTTCAAGATCTGGAGACATTACACATCCCGGTGTTACATCACTCTTGATAGGCTGATATTGACCTACTTCATTACCAATTCTGATGTCAGCTAGTTGTTTACAAGTTTAATGTCTTTTCCATCAATCTTTAGATCTTCAAGCATCCTTATCATGTCGAGAGCCTTTGTGTAGTCAATAAGGCAAAGGGGTAGATCTGTGTTTACTTCTGTATGGACAGATGAGCTCCAGATGGGTGTATTGGACGCGGGACATCTTGCTTATGATCGAGAGGTTTTCCGGATGGTTGTTATGGCAGCGCGGTTCTGCAAAGGACATACTACTGAATGAAACTGAATGAATTTACTATCCAGCGACAATGTCTACTATTCATCCCTTGCTTCAAAGGTATGTGTCTAGTTCTCAACATAAGCTCGACATTGGCGAAAATACGAATTATTGTTAGTCTTTCTGTTGTGCGCAGGCACCAATTAAAGAGTGTCCATAGATTACTGTGACGAAATAACGCCTAAATCACTATGAAAACATTAGGATAACTACGGAAGCTGATGCCCATATTAAATTACCATCCAAATATAGCGTCATAATGGTAAACAATGAAGTTTAACTACGCCACTTACGATTTTGGCGGTAAAAATACCCAAAAGTAGTAAAGAAAGCAATTTTTACAACGTGATAAATTTATATTGACGTCATATGTTGCACTATGCCGTTTTCGAGTATATTATATATCCCTATACAGTCGAGCTGAAGGGGGATATAGTTTTATTTCCCATCCCTAACAACAATATGCCAGAAAATGTAAGATCGGGCAAGAAAGAGCCCCAGACATCCCAAAAACAGTGGCATAGAAACCCAGTGGCCTGGTGGAGCGATAAGTGCACAGCGGCACAACAGAATAAGAAAAGAGCCCTGCAGAAGTACAGAAAGGCAAGGACCGGAGAGGATTTCGAAGAATACAAGAAATGCAGAAACGAAGCAAACAGAGCAGTAAAACATGCAACAGAAAAGGAGTGGAAACGGTTCTGTCAGACACTCAGCCCAGAAACACCGACTACAAAGATGTGGAAGCAAATAAAAGCAATTCAAGGAAATAAAAAGACCAGAAAAATCCCAACCATCAAAAGCCCAACAATAGCAGTAACAAACCAAGACAAAGCCTAGGTGTTCCATACTTCTACGAAGTCTGTTCTAACAAAAGACTAGGAAGCAAAGAAAGACAAAGAAGGGAGGAGCTGATGCAAGAGTTAAATGACACAACATGCGAGAACATCTAAGAACACAACAAATATCACAACAGATGAGGTGATGACAGCACTATAAGACAATCCGATACCGCAGCTGGGGATAACATACTAAACTATAACATCCACAAAAAGTTCCCAAATAAAACCATAAAAACAATTACTAAGTTGTACAATGAAATATGGCAGACTGGAAATATTCCCAAACAGTGGAAGACAGCAAAGGTGATACCAGTCAAGAAACAAGCCAAAGACTCAACAAGGGTAGGATCATGCCGCCCCATCTCTTTGACATGGCACCTGGGTAAAGTTATGGAGACTGTGATAAATAAAAGAATAACATTCTACTTGGAGAAGAGTGAACTGTACAAACATACACAATCAGGGTTTAGAGCCAACAGGTACACGATGGACTAAATAAACAAATTAGAAATCATGTAAAGAAATTAATTAAAAGAGGGGAAAAAACTTTGGCTGTATTCCTGGACCTATCCCAGGCGTACGATCAATGCTGGGGAGAAGCCGCACTAATCAAGATAAAGAAAGTAGGCATAGTGGGAAAAACCTACACATACATAAAAAAAAAAAAAACTTTCTCAAAGATAGAAGCTTCTCAGTGAGGATAGGGAATGAGGTATCCAACACATATGAGAAAGAGAACGGCATCCCCCAGGGTTCGGTCATCTCACCAACAATCATCTCAATACTGGTGAATGATCTAACAGAGGAGATCCAACACATGAGAACAGGACTGTCACAATTCGTAGACGACTGCAACATATGGAGGAGTGGAAGGTCTGCAAAAACTACACGAGGACCCCACCAAAATCAGATACACAAACTAACCGTATGAATGGACAAATGGGGCTTCAATATCACCACCAATAAAAGAGTCGGCATGGTATTTAATAACAAGAAGAAGATAAATTCTAACAAGGACTACACAATACAGATAAAAGGAGAAACTATTAATAGAACAAGCAGCACAGTCTTCCTAGGAATGACCCTAGACGAACAGATGAACTGGTCAAAACACATATGTCAGACACTAGAAGAATGCAAGAAAGCAAGCAGCCTACCGCGGGTGATAAAAGGTAACGGTTGGGATACCCACACCAAAACAATGCTGATGTTTTATAAAGCATGTATCAGAGAGAAGCTAGAATGTGGCAGCATTATTTACGACTCAGCATCAGAAACCAACAGGAGGAGGTTAGAGACCATACAGACCCAAGCGTTAAACACCATCCTTGGAGCTGAAAAGGGACATCCAAAAACTACATACTCCAGGAATGGAGGAAACAGTGGCGAGACAGCGCTAGATGCCGACATGCATACCAGGTGCTGGGAGAAGCCAGCTACAAACCACAAGCCAAAACCAACATGAAAGCACCGGCAAACAAAGAGCTGTGGAGAATCAGACTAGGTAACTGGAAAGCCGCAAGAGAAATTCTATTCTGTACAGCATGCCTAGAAGTCAACACCATTAAACATTAGCTAATAACCTGCAGCGAGTACAATGGTGAACGAAGGGATCTAACAGATTACTTTGTCAAAACGAAGACCCAAATGACAATGAGGGAGTATCTGCACACAAACAGCAATCTAGAAATACAGCGGCCTATCAGACAGTTCATATGCAGAACAGGGAATATAACTTTTCTACATTGAATATATTTATATGTACATTCTGGAAATATATATATATATATATATATATATATATATATATATATATATATATATATATATATATATATATATATATACATATATATATATATATATAAACAAACCAATATTTAAACAAACACCCCCCCCCCCCCCCCCCAAAAAAAAAAAAAAAAAAAAAAAATACCTGTTGTCCTAAGAGGGACAGCTGAGTGTGGCGGGGTGAGTGACAGGATGGCGGTTTGGCTCTTCCGGAAGGGTTCCTGCACAGGGCTGACAGAGTGATCGGGTAGTCTTGTTGTTGCACCAACCCATACACCGATGACGAAAACGAGAAAGCGAATGTAGAGGAATACGGGCAGCTGACCAGGTGCCTCGTTGCTGCTACGATTCAACCCTGACGGACAGGAACGCGGTGGTAGGGATGCAAAAAGTGTTAACGAACGGCCTGCGTACCATGGATAAAACCAGGCTGATAGGCAAATTCAAGATCTGGTGCCTCCAATTCATGCTTATTCCGAAACTCCTGTGGCCGCTGCTGATATATGATACAGGCACGACCACGGTGAACACTATGGAGGGGAAGATAAGCAAGTACATAAGAAAGTGGCCTGGAGCCCCTACCATGCCTCACGACTACCGCACTATATTGCAAGCAGAGTAAGCTCGTCCTCCCGTTCCGGTCCATCATGGAAGAATTCAAATTCGGAAAAGCCAGATTTGCGATGATGCTCCGCGAGTCTCCAGATGAAACAGAAACATCCAGTACCTGAGTGTCATATGGTAACTGACAGGCGTCTAGAGTAGGAACTGATGTGCACACACATCAGTTAACAAAAACAGATAGAACAACAAATTAGAGCACGAAGTAGCACAATGAACGCTACGTCACGAAGTCGTGTTGTTTGACAACGCAACTGTCACAAAGACACACTTCAGCTCTACACTTCAACATGTACAGACGCTCATCGCAGACTTGTCATTAGGAAACATTATCACAGAGATGCTTCAACACTTTGCTCATTATAACTCACTACTTCAACCAGACAGACAACAACAGGTACGATCAGTCACCAATACTCCTCCGCAGAAAGCCGTTGATAGAAGGTGCTAGGCAGTTTCGGCCCAGCCAATTCGCTTCGAACGCCGATTCTACTCACCGCGAAGATACTGGTAGTCTGACCGGCCGTGAGTGAGAACGCCGGACGCCAGCCACACACCAAGGGGATGCGTGACCACAACACGGACGATGTAGGAGGTGTGAGAGAGGGCCAGGAATGATTGCTGGCGGGAGTACATTGCATTAAGCTTATGGTAGTAACGCGAGAATGCGGCCGCTTGATAATGTGCTTGTGGACCGTGTCTAACAGCCTCCAGGAAATAATAAACTCATCTTTTCATCGCTCCACGGTGCGTTCCTGCGTGATTATTCCTTCGTTGACTGTGTTGGTCTGTGACGCAGAGCGTCACCCGCCTGTCTTGACCATTGGTCTGGAGATCGTCAAGGTCATTCCCCTGGATAACCTACGAGTCGACCGGCTAACCTTCTGGGCACGTTCGCTCCTTAATCACCCAGCAGTGGAATACCGCCCCGTGACACTCAGAATCCGTCCTGAGACCTGGAAGTAAGTGGAAAGTCGTCAGCGCGTTCGAAGATGCCCAGGCAGCACTCTAGCTGAAGGAGGTTATGGGGCACACCCAGACGAATAGAATAGGCTTCGGGTACTATGACGGAGATCCGATATACCGGAGCGACGACTAAGGAATGCAGAGACATGGTGGCTAAGGAGTTCCGTAATGGAGAGGATGACGAAACAGTCCGTGTGGATGCCATGGGACGAGACAATGAAGAGATCTCTAACCTGGAATGAAATGTGGTGTATGGCACCACTGCGCTTACGTTTCATCGTCCGATCCCTCTACGATGTCTTGCAATCAGCTGCCAATTTGGTCAAGGTGGGGAGGGGGGCGGGGGGGGGGGGGCTCGTCCTGTCCCCTCTGTAATATGGTTCAGACAGCGGAGCACGTATTGTCCGCATGTAAAGTCGTCTTGACCCAAGATCGATTTACTTGGCGCCACAACAAATTCCTTACTGAGTAGGCGGCTATAGTGGATATAGCCAGAATGCAGGCGAACAAAGGGGCCAGGCCGTGGCCGGAGGGAATTTCCTTTTTCCGAGCTGGGCAACAACGCAGAGGCAACAGTTGACGCGCTGCCTAATTGCCACTCCCGATCATTTTCGATGGTGCGGTTGACTGGGAATTGACTGTGGATTTAAAGGGCCGTGACAAATACCCTAATGTGATCCGAAAGTTTGGCTTGCGACCTGACATAGTACTTCGCTCCTCGTCAGCCAAGGAGCTAACGCTGATTGAGCTGACCGTCCCATACGAGTCCAATATTGAGAAGCAGCACGTGTACAAGATAGAGAAGTACGATGACATAATCGCGAGTCTTAGGCTGAAAGGATACACAGTAAGGTATTCGCCGTAGAGGTAGGCGCAAAGAGGTCTAGTCTCCCACTCCGTGTATGTGTTACAACAAATTGACATTGAAGGACAAGCGAGAACTCGGGCACAAAAGCAACTGGGTGAGGCAGCCGAAAACGCCTGTTGCTGGCTGTGGAATTGTCGGAGCCTGGAGTGGAACAAGTCTCAAAACTAGTGTGATTAAAAGCGGACCGTAGAATGCCTAACAAACGATCTCTTAACCAAGACTACGAATTTGCAACGTCTCGTGTCAACTCTCTTGCCTTTCCTCCGAGCGAGAGTAGTGGATCTGAGTGCAGTCAAATCATTCAAATATCGGCCAGAATCCACCCTCCGAACGAGAACTGTAGTCGTCCGTAAGTCGCAATCGGCTGCAGATACCCAGAGGTGGGTCGAGGAACCAAAAGGAAGAACCGGCTTCCTAGTAGAGTGTGGCCCCGTAAAATGGGCACTAAGAAGGAACATGGCATCGGAGATGTATGGAGGCGATAGAGGCCGTGGCTGGGGATGAAGCAGACTCCCCACGGCCACAGGTGCTAAAGGGAAAGCACAGGCTGCACGGAATCTCCTCTCTGAGGGAGGGAAGGCCCTGATAGTGGACACAGTTCACAGCTAAGGGACAAGCACAGCAACAAGGAAACCGAAATCGACCGAGCATCTGGCACGGCAGGGAAAAGACGCCCGGAGTCATGGCCCGGACGGGCCCGCCCCTAGAGAGTTTTAAAGGTATAATGGGCCGAAACACTTTGGGAAGGGGGTAGACTTATGACGATCAGAAACTCCTGCCGTATTTGCTCCGCGGCGGAGTTTTTACCACTAATATAATCAAATGGGAAATCATACGACATTGTGTGCATTAAGCAGAATTATATCAAGTAAAATTGCTCCGAGAAGTACCCGTTGATAAACCCACCCAAATATTACGTGGCTCTGTGTGGTAACTAAAGCAGAGAGCATCACAGAGATCTGACCAACCACGAGCTGTTATCCTGACAACACTAAATGATCCATCAGCAGGTTCTACAATATCCCGCTGCCTCCAATAGTGTTGTCTTGAAATAAACTTTCTCTTGAAATAAACTTTCTCTTGAAATAAACTTTCTCTTGAAATAAACTTTCTCTTGAAATAAAGTCATTCTAAAGAGACATTGTTTTTGGTTAGTTGCTGCACTTGAAGCACTGTTTTGCATATTGTACAAGACGTTACATGTAATGGCAATATACATTATACTTAGGCTGCTCCAATGTTACTACAAACAAACATATGAGCATAGGTGTAGTCAGATTATACTCTTCCTATTTTCAGAGAAATACACACATACGAATACACAAACACACGTATAGAACGACGGACAGAGAATGAGACAGAGCGCGGGAGAGAAAGAAAGAAAGAAAGAAAGAAAGAAAGAAAAAAAGAAAGAAAGGTCGTGAAATATACCGCGAGAGCGAAACAGAAAGAAACTGAAACTGCGAAGAAAAATAAGTGCGCGATATAAAGAAAGAAACGAAATATATTTGCTTCTGTTTGGGCATTCTCAACAATAATAGTGTTGATAAGAATAAAATGAAATATGTGTGATTAACAAGCGTTCAAAACATGAACATGGATCAACAAACATCGCTGCTAGTTAGCCGTAAAATATAATCATACAGTTGCCTGCAACAAGTGGGACTGCTAAACAGAAATTAAAAGAAGCCGGTCACTACAGTGCAGAGGTTAATCAATACTTACAGCCTTTGGAACAACACCAACAAACACAAAGTACGCATGTTTATGCACCAGTTCCCGTGGCAACATAAGGATGCTATATATATATATATATATATATATATATATATATATATCTTATACCATCATCACTTAAGTCGAACATTAAGGATATTGAACCAAAATGCAACATAAAAATATCGCGAATGAAGACGAAGTACTATATATATATTGAACCAGATTTCAGACATTTTAATCAGATTTAACCAGACATAGAAGAAAGCTATCACTAACATATTTTGGCTAAGAAGTAACATTGATGGAAATAATAGTCGATAGAAGAAGAAACAAGGGTCCACCAACATACAAGTGGATACAGGATATTCAAGATAGCCTATGCTCTAAAACTATATTAAAAACCAAAGAGTAGTAGGTAATGGGTGATACCCTGTAGAAACCTTAAACTAGCAGGACAGAGTGATGAATGATTCCCTTGAAACATCGTGTGCAAAGACTTAAGAGTAGTAAGTGTTGACTGATATACTGCAAAATTCGTAAACAAGACTTAGAACTATAATAAGATTATGTAAACATAGGGGGCACATCACGGCACACGGGTGCAACCCATAAGTGCTCCGTTCTCCACATAACTCAAACCTGAGTCTGGAGAAACTCAGCTCAGTGCACGAACTCCGTCGATCCGGCGAGGATCCTGAAATACTTTGGGTAGATGTTTAACTTGAAATTTGCCCGGACAGCGCCGTTAAGCTACTCTTATTCGATTTCCAACTGCCAAGGGATTTTTTACGTGCGCAACAATACACACGGGCGTCCGATCTCTCTACCCAGAGCCCAAGGGAAATTTTATAACTAGAAGTCCTTGTGAAATAGATCCCATTCCTCACCGGGGCTTGAACCCGGGACCTCCAGCACTCGAGGGGAAACAATACCTCGAGACCACGCAGCCCCCGCGTATCCAACATTAGATGGAATAAATATCACTTAAATAACTGATTTATGGATCAGACAGGGGAGCTCTCAAACCAAAACATGTGTCGTTCAAACTAGTGCAAATTATCACGCCAGATATGTCGTACGTACGTGGGCAATTAATACATAATAAGATCACGTGACGGGTTTGACTATTTATCAGCCTGCCCCGTTGATGTACCGCGGTATTAGTCAAGATACAGCCATGTCTGTCAGACTCTGGACACTCGTGTGCTTCATTGCAGTTGTCAGGGTACACGGTAAGACCGTAACATTAGTGGCAGAAAAGTGTTGTCTTGGAAAGATGCATACAGATAGAAAGGCGGACATACATACAGACTTGTAGACAAACATATAGACAGACCTGGAGATACACATACAGAAAGATAGATGATAGATCAACAGACACTACTGAAACAGTGATGGTTCTATAGAAACGACTATAATAGCAGACACACATACATTCAGATACATTGATAACACGACGGACGGAAGGACGGACATACGGGACAACAATTTTCTTTAAGCAGTTTCCTGTTATGCGTCTGTGGTTTGATACGACCATCGCATTGTGAAGGAATGAATGCACGGGGGAATAGGTGGCCACATTTTGCCTCACTTGCACTGGCAAGCAGTGAGCCCAGACTGGACCTGCGTCTGACCGTGCTCACGGCATTACCATTGCAGTTTCCGATCAACTTCGCCATCAACCCGTTACATTCAGACATAACGAATAGTATTAGCAGTATACATACTTTTAACCAATACAAAATCCACTACTATATCAGAAAATAATAATGACTATCATTGGCATCGCCTTCATCATCACGTGCGCTGACAACTGGCCTAGGGGCTCATGTCTCTCCTCACATCTCGACCCATGATGTTCTGGATCATCTATGTTATGATATTCCTCCATGCCACCTTGCCAGGTTCATCCAGCCTCGATTCTCTGGGACTGCCATGGTCTCTTCACACACTGATCTGTCCAGTCATCACGATGTTCTCAAATGCCTCGCACTAGCTGACCAATGAATGGCGTACGTCTCTTTTTTGTAGTTGAATATAACGTTCTACTTCCATTAGTATTTAGCAGGTAATCGCTGTTAGTTATATGAAAAGTTGCATTTATGTGTTTATAATTATTTTCTCCTATTACTTCCAACTTCACGGCAGCGGGTTGTCCACATAATGCTCCGTTCCTGTGCCAATGAATATCACACAATATAGTTTAGTTTAGTCAACGGATCAACATCAAGGCACACGGGTGTAACCCTTAAGTGCTCCGTTCTACTCCTAACTCAAGCCTGAGTCCGGAGAATCTCGGCTCAGTGCACGAACTACGTAGCACTGGCGAGAATCCCGAAATACTTTGGGTAGATTTTTAACTAGAAATTTCGCCTGGGGAGCGCCGTTAGGCTACTCTTATTCGATTTCCAACTGCCAAGGGGTTGTTTACGTGCGCAACAATACACACGGGGGTCCGATCTCACTACCCAGAGACCAGGGGAAATTTTATTACTAGAAGTCCACGTGAAAAAATCCCGGCCCTCTCCGGGGCTTGAACCCGGGACCTCCATCACTCGAGGTGGACAGCATACCTTGAGACCACTCAGTCCCCCCACCTCCCTATATACATATATCATGTGATACATATATCATACAATATACCTCTCACTGGCCCATGTGAAATGTGGAACAGACAGGAGTCTCCACAAACCAACTGCCCGATCATGCAATGATGCTTAAGGTGATCTGCCAGAATGTCAAGAAAAGTACAGTTCATCTTTGATGGAAGCGGCATTAATTAAAAAACCAGCTGCCACAGATTACTGCATAAGGCAAACCTTGTTGGTTCAGCATCCCGCTGGACCAGCATAACCTTGCCTGCAGATGGCTGCGTACGAAACGTCTTTGTTTTCGGTGAAGAGAGATGGCGCCGTTCTTTGCTCGCTCCCTTCATTTCTGCCTCGTGGTAGTGAACCCTAGCTTCATCTCCATTAACAACTATTGACAGAAAACCTTCACCTTTCGCTTCAAAGCAATGCAAATGTTCTTGACAAGCATCAATGCGTCGTGTTTTGTTGTTGTTATTCTGGAGTAAGATGCAGTAGCATCAAACTTGCAGACACTTCGCGGTAGTGTGGCACATCATGGGTCATGTGGTGTGTTGAACTTGACTGATATCAAGATATGCAGCAATGTCACTCACAGTCAACCCGCGCTTTTCCTGTACGAGGCTTTCAATGGCCGCAATCGACTCTTGAGGTCACTACTCAGTGTACTTGACCTGGTCGTGAACAGTCTGTCACATAAGTCAAACCGTTTTGAAACTGCCTACTCAACTCATTCACTTGCTAGACTGACAGGTATCACCAGGCTTGTCCATGGGAAAAAATTTTCAGTCCCATTCCATCCCATGGGAATTTATGCCTGTCCCATCCCATCCCATCCCTTGGGATTCCCATGATAATATTAATATGCAATACAGGTCAAATAAAATTATGAAATTTATGAAAGTTTAGGTTTAGTGTCTACTAAATAGGACTACATGTACAAAGAGACATGTAAAACAACAGAATGTATTAATGTTAATATTCAAGAGTATTTTATTAAAACAAAGTGTAATGTAAATATGACAATTCAGTGTCATTCTGACACTCTCATTCTGTTTCTAAGTCACTCTGCTCATTCAGCACATTATCAATTTCCCGCCAAACGACTGTTTCTAATAATTCAGTTAATCCAGGTAATTCCTAAACCATTTCCACAATTTTCATCTTACATGCAAATCTGATATACACAGTTTATAACGAGAGCTGGTAACATCCGTTTTCGTAACTTACTCAAAAACAATCCAGCTGCATTAAATAAGCGCTCTACTGCTGCTGAGGACACTGGTATGGCCACAACAATTTCCACACTTGCTTTTAGCAGTGGGAACTGCCAAGCGCCGAATCATGGGGCGTGCCAAGTGACGAATTCATGCCACATGTCCGACATGCTGGTATTTGTCTAGGTATAATGTTTCTAATGGCTCGTACACGCACGTTACCATGTACAGATCTACTATGCACACAACTCACGAGTCCGTTGCGTCCTTAGACAACACAGTCACTTTTATTGTAGAACAGTTATCACCGTGGTTGTCATACACCGACGGCTACCTGCCGTTCAGCGTTCTGCGTATGACCAACACACCCACCGACTACGAATATATCATGCATGTTACATCTAATCGTCAGAAGGAACTCTAGTTGATGCATCTGATAGATCTGACTCTAGTATAGTACACTTGGTAAATTGCTTAACAGTTCTTAATAGTATCACTACTCACGCATAACTTGTAACCACAAGTTCTGGTCACAGCATGTCTCTGCCCGCCTTTCCGGTCGATATTCTCAACAAAGTGTCAGCTGTCTCGCCACCACTGGTCGGCGTTTACATTCAACAGGCGTCAGCTTCAGTGTGACGCACCATCATTGCCGACGTTCACAATAGAAACAATCGTTACGTTGAACGGTGTCTCAGATGATCTCCATTACTTTCGAATACAATCAGACACTGCAAGACACTTTCATCACTTCGAAACTCTTTCAAAACGACCTTCTCTTTTCACGTTTCAGCGCCGTCTAACGAGCACACGTTTTCCGGTCTTTGGCCTGGGCGCAGTCATGTGAGCCATTAACTCCGCCCACTCGTGCCCCGGAGTTTGATTGATTTCTCAACTCGTGTCTTGGTGACATCGTTTTACACACTTGCTCTGT
The DNA here is from genome assembly GCA_963921405.1 of Cepaea hortensis. Taxonomy (NCBI): domain Eukaryota; kingdom Metazoa; phylum Mollusca; class Gastropoda; order Stylommatophora; family Helicidae; genus Cepaea; species Cepaea hortensis. Next base: position 22,988,847 of record OY992884.1, on the reverse strand, counting down.
TTCTCGTATCCATCTCATGGCAATATGCCCCACTCCCCATTTTTAAAAATGTTGTAAACATTTTTACTACCTTTACTCTGTCTTCTACGTCTTGACATGAGTTGGATAATTACGCACTACAGTCTCTTTTGGAGGACTCTATGGTAGCACGCTTTGGTCCTTATCAATACTCGACATATATGTACGTCGATTGTCATTACATATGAGCTTATCTCTTCCATGATTCATTTAGACTCTTACCAGTCTTCATCAATAAACAACATCACACACACAAAATATAATATATTATGCAGACACGGTAAACCGTCTACACTTAGACACCGCGTCGTCACAGCTTCCTTTTCAAGTTCAGCGGTCTGAGATATAGTCTGAAGTAGGATCCAATGTTTCTCCAAACATCCCAAGCAGCTCATCAATCATGTAATATACATGAACTTCTTACCCTTCTCCAAGCCCTCACGCCCTGGGTAAGGCATATGTGTGTGCTTATGTACTAGACCTTTCAATGTTCCTTCTTGTATCTATGGATCGCTCTTGTTTTGACTTGGACGTAAATGAGTTCTGTTTGAACTTATTGTTGCCCTGATGCATGTAGTGTATTTATCTTCTCAGTAATTTACCCAGGTATAATCTGCTTTCGGGTTTGTTAACCTGATCTTTCATTGTCTGGATGTTATTATTGCTTATGGACGTTATGGCGATGCTGGTTTTTAGTTTGTTCTCTATACCACTACTCTATACAACTTATTCCCTTGTCATTTTCAATTATGCATTTACCAATGGGACTCATTTACCTCACTGTATCATCATATCAATACAATGCATAAATGTTCTATAAATCTCTATACCTACTAATAATATATTCTATACCATGTATACATGTTTTATCCCAGTCATTGAATGAAAATATATTCCATTCTATGTATACATGTTTCTCTATATGCGTTTAATGTTAAAATAATAGTTTGCATTCATTGTATACATGTTCTATAATTTGCCATCACTATACATTGAATCAATACATATATACAACGTGTTCGTTGTTACATTCATTTTCTAGTTGAGAACATTTTTGCAGACTTGTACTTGTTGGTTTCTCTCAAATTTACATTTTCACTTGTTGTTTCTATGTTCTTTTGAACTGTGATCATACTTTGCTTATCACTTGCCTCAATTTGTACATTTTGTTTTAATTGTGACCACATGTGGCATAACGCAACCAACATTATTCATTTACCAACAAGTGCCGCAAAAAGAGGAAACAACATTAAAAGAAATTGACTTCACAACCACAAATGGAGACTAAGACTTAAAACTTAACATCGAAACTGGAACTGAACAAGTGACAAATGACGTGGATTCTTAGAAAGATTGCATCAGACAAAGCTCGGAACCCCATTGGTTGGGAGAGACATGTGACACCGCTTTCGCGCCAACGCCGGTATAAATTATGATAAGCAGCCCACTCTTGCAAAAACATGCCTGGCGAAAAGACGTCAGAAATTGTGTGACAAAAAATTCAATGGGCAAGGCAGAAGTCTGGATCCGAGGTACCGTTGTTAGTCCCGTGATTAAACTAAGAACCCGATGTATCAAGTATCAAGTAATGTAAACCCGTGTTTGTGATGTCAATTGAAATGTATTATTATTAATTAAAACCTCTGAAATGTAAAAATGCTCGACTGTAGATTCTAACGACGCAAAGCCATTCCCGGGCAAAATGACTCTCTAATATTCTCTTAGATAGAACTGCCATCTCTGATATTCTTAAAGATAATTATTAACTTTAAGAAGTGCATTCCACTACTACATTCTATTCTAAACAACTGTGAGAAGTGATGATTCTAAAGCAATCTTGTGCATTTCACCAGAAACATTGTAAAAGATGCTATCACTATCTACAGCTGAAATGACAGTTCGTGTACTAGAATAAGTGCCTTGTCCTAAAACAGACTTATCTATGCCTATTTACAGTTTAGAAAGCTGAGAGAGAAATCAATCTTTCCTTTCTCCTTCATCTATTGAATTAATAGGGTTTGGCGGAATAAATATTTATATTTATGTCAAATTTAATTAGATAAGGGCACACATGAATTGCAACACCTGAGAAAGTTGTGCTTCGCGGAACACCATCACGCGCAGTGACCTTAACTCATTACTCAACATAACTTAAAACACAACACCACTCCACACCACTCATCACCACACAACCCAACACTCAACATCACAACAACAACAGGTAAGGGAAGAGAGTTATTAGACACAAGAAGAAGAAGTAGTTAATTGGGAAAACACAGAGAATTATTTATACACATTGTAAACACCATTTAGTGGAAGAAATGTTCTAAATGTATGTCATTTATTTACATGCATCTTGACATATTCTCACTCTTGTCAATGTCTTACTGTACACGTTCACTGACCCCGGTCAAATGAGAACTTACATACAGCAAGAACAAGTTGATACAAGGCGTACACCGTGTGATAAACTCTGACCACCCCAACTTAACTCAACACTAGCTTAGAGAGAAAAGGAGGGGAGGGGAACTAGTTCCTACTTCAGGAATTTTGATTTCTTCCGACCTACTTCTTATTATTGTATTGGTAGGAATGTATATATTTATGCGAATATTCATCAGTGATCTTGGTGGCTACATACCAACAACCAACCAACACATCAGCAAATTAACCACCTAAATCAGACCTGAGGGAGGGAAGCCGAGAGAAAGAGATGAACCACAAGTGAGATGGAGGATGACTTGGCTATGAACAGAGCATGGGGAGGCCTTCAGAGGAGCTATACGGGCAGACCTGAAGTGGACCCATCAGTCAATGGACCCTGGCTTACCTAATCCTCCAGTCACCAGGTTACTTTTCTCATTGGTAGACTACACACCCAATTTCAGGAAAACTGACATTTAATGGTTGAGACATCACCATCATACTTAATATGTACAACATCAAAATGTTTACTATGTTTTCACACTTGTTGACATCTCATATATTGATGCTTGTTATTGATTGTCTGGGACAATGGTCCAACGTGCAACTGTTCTATTACTTTGTGTAAATCACAATAGAGATGTATGTACTGACCAGAAGGCTCAGGCCAGTCAATAAATGATTAACATGAATTGACCTTCTGTTAATTTGTCAGTTCCAACCTATCTGTGTCAACAACTTCTTTGTACATCATGTTGTCAAAATCTGATGTGATTGTTTATGTGTTGATTGTTTAAATATAAATTAACTCATAATGACTTACTGAATGGGGAAATAAAAAGACTCTAGATCTATCAACTGCTCAACATCCATGTTTTCTTCATCTAAATCAGGCTGAGAAAATTCTCCAGACTTTCCTCAGATTTGATAAACAATAAGGGGGCTCCAGAGCTATCAGAATCATTGGAGAAGGGGCAGATTCCCAGTTAGTAAATTACCATTCTTACCAGGGCCATAATCTATATCTCCTAGACAATACTTAATAGAACGAGGCCTGCAGATAACTCAAGGTTCATATTCTGGGGTTATTGAAGATAGAAGAGGATGGGGCTCTACTTCTTTTGTTAGAGATGGGGCATGCACTACAGTGATCTCCCACTCCCTTCAAAAATATATGACACCACATAAGTCGTACTGTTGGACTTGTAGTTGTTCTCTTTCCAACATATAGTTATTCTGTTGTAGAGTAGTGAGGTTGTAGACTCATATGTGTCCCTCGTACTATATGTAGTGGATCTTCTCATAAGGTCATAAGTTCTATTGGGACTATTCAATTTCAAAATATATAAAAAAAACATTGTACTCATTCTTTAATTGTCATAATGAAGATGAATGAAATGATAACAACAACATCAAGGGAAATAATATTTTTTTAACCATTATTTTTTTTTTCTATTTCCCATTTCAAAACATATTTTCTTTTTCCATTTTTTTTTTTTTTTTTTGGTTTTTGTATTTATTTTTTCTGAGTTTTTTTTTTTTCCCAACAAATTTTCATGATGATGATAATGATGATAGAAATTATAATCTTAAATTAATGTCTTGAACCTAGGATCTTTGATGAATACTTGTGAGATGTAGATAAATCTTGTATCCATTCAACAGTAGCTTCTAAATGATCTGGTGGTCTATGGACTTCCATGGTGCTCATGGTGTGTTCAAGTGGCGTAGGTCTTCTATCTACAGCTGCATTCTTACTCTCCGTTCAGCTCCAGATACTCTAATGCTATCTGAGAATGATAACATAATGGGATGTACGTATCTATGTACATGTGTGTATATATATATATATATATATATATATATATATATATATATATATATATATATATATATATATATATATATATATATATATATATATATATATATAAAAGACAATGTATGTAAGTCTGTTCTTTATGCGTTCTCGAACGGTCCATCCGATTGAGCTGAAATTTTCTACACGTCTTCTTCTCATTCCCGTGCAGCCAATTGTCATAGTTTGTTAGTGAACAATCAGCAACTTACTTACTAAAATTTAATATTTTAATTTGCATGATCATTTATATATAGCGAGGGGACTTAACTTAAGAAAAGTTATTTCAGGGGGCATAACTTTTTAATAGCATTGCTATATATTTTATATACAGATTGTTGTATTGTTTTCAAAGATTTATAAACTCTTTGTCTACAGTTATTTACAGGCATGTGAGATGTAATAAATAATGATATAATAATCTTTAAGGCATTTTCAAATTTTCATTAAAATAATGCATCTATTTAAATAGTGAAAATTTTTCTAACTCATCTTTTTATTTTTCTTCAACAGGAGATATTTTTTTTTTTTTTTAAACATTCTCATATGTATGGCGCGTTACACCCACGTTGGGTATTTATGCTGCCCATGTTAAACATTGCCTCAACGAGTTACTTTTCATGCGTTTTAATGCTTATTGTTCTTTTGTTGTCAAAGAATTGCCTCATAAGAGATGTTGAATGAAAGCATGTATGAGAGAAAATAGAGAAGGGCAGAATGTAGAACGGGCCTGCGTGCCCAATTATTAACCCTTTGAAAATAAAGATTTTGGTCCGTTAAAAAACAAAAAGTAATTTTTTGTGAGAGAAAGTTAGTTGCAAATCCTTTGCAGTACTCTGCAGTCAACCCACCGCCCACCATTTATTGGCTATTCGTGATATCTTGGTAAGTTTACTTTAGATAGATCTCTTCCAATCATAATTTCTACTATCAATATATCTATTCTTCTATCTTATCTATATTTTTAAAGGGAACGGGCCGAACACAGACAGACAGACAGACAGACAGACAGACAGATAGTCGGGAACGGGAGCTTATATGACTACTTATATGAATTAAATGAGATGCTTCCCACCAGGGACTGGGTGAAGCCGGGCCGGGTCAGACAGACAGACAGAGAGATATACAGACAGACAGATAGTCGGGAACGGGACCGGGAGCTTATATGACTACTTATATAAATTAAATGAGATGCTCCGCACCAGAGGCTGGGCGAAGCCGGGCCGGGTCAGACAGACAGACAGACAGACAGATAGATAGATAGATAGATAGATAGATAGATAGATAGATAGATAGATAGATAGATAGATAGATAGATAGATAGATAGATAGATCCCCGCCAGGAGCTCGGCGTAGATGGGCCGGGTCAGACAGACAGACAGACAGACAGACAGACAGACAGACAGACAGACAGCCATACAAACAGACAGACAGACAGACAGACAGACAGACAGACAGACAGACAGACAGACAGACAAACAGACAGACAGACAGACAGACAGATAGATAGATAGATAGATAGATAGATAGATAGATAGATAGATAGATAGATAGACAGACAGACAGACAGACAGATAGATAGATAGATAGATAGACAGACAGACAGACAGACAGACAGACAGACAGACAGACAGACAGACAGACAGACAGCCTTACAAACAGACAGACAGACAGACAGACAGCCATACAAACAGACAGACAGACAGAAAGACAGACAGACAGACAGACAGACAGACAGACAGATAGATAGATAGATAGATAGATAGATAGATAGATAGATAGATAGATAGATAGATAGATAGATCCCCGCCAGGAACTGGACGAAGCCGGGCCGGGTCAGCTAGTATGAATATATAACAAGTATTAACACAAGAGATAGTAGTAACTAATCTTAAGCTGTTTCCAGTGACCTGCAAATGTCCCGATTAGCGGTTCAGAGTGCTGGTGATTCTTCAAGCACCCTTTCTATCAGGTAATACATTAGTGATTTATAGATGATGTGATGTACACATGCACTTTTCTCTCTGCTGTGTACATAAAAGGTTTTCATATTTGCATGGAATCTGACAGATATTCACACCATCATGATGTAGACGTATTACTTTAGCTCCATTGGACAAATGATCATTATATGCTAACATGATGACATCATCTGGACTGTATGTCATATGACACTTTAGCTCTATATCAGAGCTATAGTTATTGTTACTATATTTACATTTAACCAACATTATCATTAACTGAGCATTCATTATGTTAAAACAATTATATCTATACTAAACTATCCATACATTATATACATATCACAAGACAAGAGTGTTTCATTTTGAAATATGTGATGTTATCTATATTGTCTGTGGTCGTACTCATCGTCCGAAGTTGTGTCAACCACATTTTCATATTGATTTCCAGCATAACATGTGGGTTGACTAAGACTATAGTCTGCAAGTTTATTAATCTTTGTTATGGTTGTATCATCTAAGTATGGTGTTAATTCTTGCTAAACAAATGCTGTACTTTCAGTAAATGATGGACTATATGATTGGTACCGTTCAATGAGAAAGTCTACCTTGACTTTTTTATTCCCAGTTAAATGTGGTCTGAATGATAGTGATCTCTGGTGATCGAGTGAAATGGCGAGTCATGATCGCTCACGCTTTCCGTCATGGTACATAATTGATTGATTGGTAGTGCATTCCATGTGATAACTTCTTGAGTGGATTGAGATGGTAAATCCAACTCGTTTTTGGATGATTGTTGGTTCTTATGTATTCCTCTTCTTCTGTGTGGTGCATGTCTGCTAATATGTCTTCAGTGGTGTCGTCAATGTTCTCTTTTTCCCATTTGTCTATGTCTTCTTTTGTACTTTCTTTTTAATTTGGAATATTTCCTAACATTAGTTCTGCTGTAGGATGTGGTAGGTCTGCTGCTGCTATCTGTCCTTGGTAGTATGGGCAGTCAATGTGTATCATAGCTGTTTTATATTTTCCTAACGAACCCGCAAATGTTCCAAAAGTTATTTTCCGGTCTGTATAGTCATCGTCATTTATCAGGTCTTTGTGTACACCGACAATTGATGTAGCTGTGTCTCTTATCATCCTTATTGGTTGTCTATTCACGAATGCCGTTTGGAACTTCGGGGTTTTCTTTGTTTCCTGAGCAGTGTGAGCTTCTTGTATATATGTCTTATAGTTTTCACTGTCGTCTTGTCTAGTACTTATGTCTGGTGTATTTGTGTTTTGTGGTTCGTCCTAGTCGCTGCTTGACGTGACGTATGCAACGTTGGCGTTGATCAGCTGTTTTAATTTACAAGTCTTGGCTCGGTGTCCAAAACTATGACAAAGATAACATTTTACATTGTTTCTATAGTCAGAGAATTTGTCTATTCTTTTTACATATAGGTTTTTTATTCCGGACGAGCCTCCACGTGCCAAGCGCCGAATCATGGGAAGTGCCAAGTGACGAATTCAAGCCACATGTCCGACATCCTGGTATTTGTCTATGTGTAATGTTTCTAATGGCTCGTACACACACGTTACAATGTACTGATCTACTATGCACACAACTCACGAGTCCGTTGCGTCCTTAGACAACATAGTCACTTTTATTGTAGAACAGTTATCACCGTGGTTGTCATACACCACCGGCTTCCTGCCGTTCAGCGTTCTGCGTATGACCAACACACCCACTGACTACGAATATATCATGCATGTTAAATCAAATCGTCAGTAGGATCTCTAGTTGATGCATCTGATAGATCTGATCTAGTATAGTACACTTGGTAAATTGCTTAACAGTTCTTAATAGTATCACTAATCACGCATAACTTGTAACCACAAGTTCTGGTCACGGCATGTCTCTGCCCGCCATTCCGGTCGATATTCTCAAAACAGTGTCAGCTGTCTCGCCACCACTGGTCGGCGTTTACATTCAACAGGCGTCGGCTTCAGTGTGTTGCTCCATCATTGCCGACATTCACAATAGAAACAGTCTTTACGTTGAACGGTGTCTCAGATGATCTCCATTACTTTCGAATATGTTCAAACACTGCAAAACACTTTCAACACTTCGAATCTTTTTCAAAACGACCTTCTCCTTTCACGTCTCAGCGCCTTCTAACGAGCACACGTTTTCCGGTCTTTGTTCTGGGCGCAGTCATGTGACCCATTAACTCCGCCCACTCGTGCCCCGGTGTTTGATTGATTTCTCAACCCGTGTCTTAGTGACATCGTTTTACACACTTGCTATGTTTCTCTTATCAATCTCATGGCAGGAACCTAAATTCATTTTTCTTAATAATTTAATGGTTGTGAAGTTGGTTGCTGTAATTTTTGAAACATGGTGACTTCATCCTCAAGGCATTTTTTTCTGGGGGTCATCAAACTTAAGTGCTTTGTTTGGGGGAGGATCAAAAACTAAGTCAAAATCACCTTTTCGGCTTTTGTTGTACAATTCCTGCTACTTCACATACAGCAGATGATTCAGAAGAAAGATTTAAATCCTTGATGAATGAAATAACAGTTGGAACAACCGACTTAGAAAAAGCTATCCAATCATTGGCCCATTTATTGGTGCCCACATTCCTTTCTTCTTAGTAACAACTGACTTGATCATGTCTTCTATTTTGGCTTTAATGTCAACTCCAGTAAGGAGTACTGCAGTAACTGCCAGATAACTGCCGCAATATGGCCAAAGTTTTTCTCCAATAATTTTCTGAACGTTCTGACAATATTTCTTAACCTTGCTGCTGGGAGTTTCATCGTCAATATCAACAATAACTTTGTACAACTGATAGTCTATGGGGAGTCTAGGAGAAGAATATGCATATAAAGAAATCATACGGGTTGAAGATGTTAAACATATTTTGAAAAAGGCAAAAGACACGGCACCAGAGCCCGATGGGGTTAGGTATGGCCACATGAAGGCTTGAGCGATGCAGACATGAAGGAGATGACCGACTTCTTTAACCAGAGCATTGGGACATCGTCAGTACCGCAGGATTTGGTGCACAGCTATCTCATCCCTCTCCCAACACCATTCAATGATCATTCAAAGCTAATTTGCTTTAGGATCATCGCCCTTCAAAATACATTTGGGAAGGTTCTAGAGAAGATAGTTGTTGTCAAGCTGCAAGAGTATTTGAAAAGAGGGAAGCTTCTTCCAAGAGGCCTGGAGAGCTACAGGTCAGGAAAAGATACCTGGTGAAATGCAGCCACGTTTGCCTTTTATGTTTATGAGGGGTTCCAGAGTAGACAGGAAACGATGGCGGCAGCGCTTGATCTCGAGGATACATACAATAGAGTTCTATATGATATTTTGATGACAACACAAATGGAGAAGGGGGTCAATCGATGGTTGGTGAACTGGATAGCAGCTGTCCTGCATTCTCGTCGGGTTGCTCTCCGTCTGGGTGCATGGACCTCAGAGTCATATATTGTAATCCAGGGACTGCCACAGGGATCTGCAATTTCACCGGTGCTCTTTAACGTGTATACCAGCAAGATTGCAATCCTAGAAGCTTCAGGGGTTGGAAGGATACTAACATTTGCAGATGATATTCTTGCATATAGGCAGGGGAGAGATAGGTAGCAAACAGCTCATGAGCTACAGGCGACAGTAGACAAGTGATTTACTAGTGCACTGAAATGAGTGCTGTCATCCACCCGGAAAAGGCGGCTGTTTTTGTTGTGCTCTCTGGACAACAAGAGTGTGAGAGCTGATGTCCCAAGCCTCGCGATAGATGGTAGAAGCGTCAACAGAGAGAACAAACTGAAGTATCTGGGAATCACATTTGACAGGAGCCTGTCCTTCAAGGACCATGTGGAGACGGTTGTGACAAGGTCTCCAAAGGGACTCAAAACTTAACGCACTTAAAGTTATGGCTGCAATTGACACAGAGCAGAGAATGCTTTTAACACTATACCAGAATTTGATCCTCTCAGCGACTGATTATGGACTAGGACTGCTCACTGTCTTAAAGAGTCAGCTGGTAAAATTAGAGCGCATACAGAACGAGGCTATGCGAGTCATCCTGGGATGCACTAGAGACACCCCAATAGTATGTATGCGTTACATCATTGGTCTGCCGACTGTTGCTGGTAGGCTCAAGGTGATGCAGGCGAATGCATACCTCAGAGTAGCTGCAGACACAGATCACTCGTTACATGAGGCGCTGGACGCCGTTAAGGGTCAGCGACTGATACGAGGGAAATCATGGATGGCTCAGCCGGAGGATACGATCAGACAGGTGTGCCCGTTGGAGAACATTAGGCGAGAGAGGAGTAGGGCTGAGTGCCAGCGGAGCAGTCAGACTTGTGCAGAGTTATAATCACATTGAGCTGGCAGTGCAGGGATTGGCCAGCAGGGGCCACGGAAGTAGAAATCCAGCAACTAATTAAGGATAATGCTCGCTCGGGTGATGTGATTATCTACACAGATGGGTCGGTGGTGAGAGGTCGGAGAAGTGCCTGGGGGTTCTTAGCAAAAGATAATGGTCGACGTTTGGTGCAGGAGAGTCTGGCATATGATACCCAACATCTAGCTTAAGAATAGAGGTGGAGGCGGTCACTGCTTCGTTCCGCTGAATGGAGAATACGACACACACACACATCGTGATTGTAACTGACTCAGAAAGCATGCTGAGGAAGGTGAGGAGAGGCAAGCTTCGGGCAGAGTGTCTTGCTTCGCTTCGGAGGTCACGGGTGGCACGCATCGCCTGAATCTTTTCTCCGGAGCATGCCGGCGTGCTGGGGAATGAACAGGCGGACAGATTGGCTGGCTCGGAAAAACTTGGTGGACTATCGATGCATGACAAGGCAGACGTTGTTGTGGCCTTGTGTGAGCACGTGTACACCTCTGAGCGGCAAATGGATCACCATAGTCTGGCAAGAATGAGACAGCGAGGAGTGACGAGGGGATCTGGTCGACGGTCGACGCTCAGAAGAAAGGCGAGACGGACATATAATCAGATTGCTACTGGTACTATTGGTGTTGGAACTCTTCGCTGGCTGCTGAGGATGGGGACGGAGCGCTTATGGGAATGCCCCGAATGCTGTGATGTCGGTTCCTAAATCAATCAATCAATCAATCAATCATAGTCTAAGAGGAAGTATAACAGCAAAGTTAAATGAGATGTAGCACCATCAATTTATAGTTTGTCCACACACACACACAAGTTTTGAATTTCTCATGTATGTACAGCACTCCTTTAATCTGAGCAATATTCGGAATGTAGGTTAAGAATTCTTGATCATCTTCATTAAAGTAATGCTAGTAATTATTTAAATGGGCACTGAAACGTTGGCAATATAATCGTCATTCATGTGTTACTGATTTTGTTTTGGTATGGAAAATGGTAGCTGTTATGCCTTTGCAAGAAAAGCCATTTGATAAAGTAGATAGAAACACGCTGTGGGAAATCCTTAAACAATATGGAGTGAGTACACATTTAATGAACCTATGTAGAAGCTTACACAACAACAGTGAATGCATAGTGAGAGCAACTGGAGGACACTCAGAACCCTTCACCATAACATCCGGAGTACGACAAGGTTGTGTCCTGCCCCCTCTCTTGTTTATAACATATATAGACAACATATGTAAGGAAACCAGCCAAACAGAGTCCGCAAGAACACCGCATGACGAGAACACAGAAGAAAAACCATCTGCAAATCTAACCATTAGAGAACTCCTGTTTGCGGACGACCAATCACTAATAGCAAAATCAGAAGCTGAATTACAAGACCACATGAAGGGAACATAGCATGAAAATTAGCACAAGCAAAACAGAGGTACTGACTATAACTAAAGAAGAAAAAGCAACAACGATTTACCTAAACGAACATCCCTTGAAACAAGTAAAGAGTTTCAAGTACCTAGGAAGTATAATATCATCAAATGGCAAATCTGAAGACGAGATTGAAAATAGATGCAATAAGGCAAACCAACTCATTGGACAAATGGCACCAATACTAAAGAACAAACATGTATCAATAACTACTAAGAAAGCACTTTACAACACAATCTTCCTACCAACTCTTATGTTACCAATGCCAAACCTGGACAATGACAGAAAAAGAGAAAAGAAAAATCACAACAACAGAAATTAGATTCCTGAGAAGAATACTCAATGTATCAAGAAGAGATAAGATCAGAAATGAAGAAATCAGGACTAAAGTGGGGGTTAAAGCAGCACTAGATTTTATTAGAAAGCAGCAAGTCAAATGGTTTGGCCATGCAAGTAGGTTACCAGTCAACAGCACACCACAACAAGCAATGATGTACAGACCAGATGGAAACAGAGGAAGAGGCCGACCACGTAAACGATGGACGCAGGGAATAACTGAGTCTATGGGAATATCGATACATGAAGCTCATAAGCGGGCACTCTCCCGCTGTTTGTACTTCACCTCGACACCGCAAGGTACAAGAGGAACATTATGAGATGAGATGAGATGCCTTTACATGACGTGTATTGTAATATGTTTCAATAAATGAAAGTTGATCCATAAACTGATACAGTTCAGAAATCACGCCTCTGCTAAAGCTAACAGTAATACATGCTGATAACCTTTGCTCAGTACAAACAGATCGGTGCATTTCTGTATGGGTATCAAACCGTCCATCAAATGCTGCCGTCATACTTACTGCATTAACAGTACACACAAACAATGGACTGGAGAATGTGGTAGATTCGGCAAGAAATTCACGTGCAAAAAAACAACTGTGCGTAAATTGTGCAGTATGGGATTGATTACTATCAATGTTTATAAGAGACAGAGGAAAAGTAATCCATTCCCAATTTTGATCTAATCCACATGCAAAAATTCTGCCATATGGCAAAAAATATGTTTGTCTTGCAGACCAAATGTCAACTATTCCCGAAATTGCACAGTCTGGATCTTGTGCCACATGTTAAAACATTTTTTTTTTTTTTTAAACTGCAGTTTGGCCAATTTTCCTTGATCCAAGATAGAACGAGTCACTGTTTGCCATGATATAGTGTAATTATATACCTTATTTGCAGCGTGAGTAGATCTTGCAGCAAAGTTAGCAGCATCACATATAATGTCACATCCAGCCGAAATGGATACTGTTGGATGTGATGTAATTAGTTCAACAACTGTTTGTTTGTTTTTTTGCCACGCATGTGACAATCTTGGTGGTGGTTTTGTTACTTCCCGCTACTTGGCGAGCATTTATTAATTTATCCATTGTCCCACCACGCGATATAGAATTGATACAAATACATAAACAAAAAAATAAGGATAAAAGGCTCTAAAAAGGTTAAAAAAAAATTTTTAAAAACATTAAGGGTAGCTCTGACGAGGATCATGTTGCTATGACATGGCTACTGTCGCATGTGTCCCATGGGAAATACAAATGTGTGCTGTCCCATCCCATTCCATCCCATGGGACGTTTCCCATGGGATTCCCATGGGAATCCCATACCCATGATCAAGCATGGGTATCACCATACTTGACTTTCATTCACCTATGAAGTTCTACAGGTTTCACCCTTTCACTGATTAAAACAATGGATAGCAGAACGCTGTTCCTAATTGGTGCATGTCAAAAGAGGGGCAATCAACTTTAAACTGTCTTTATAACATCATGCGACTATTGGCAGGCGACTACACAATGGCAAGGTTATTGTAATTTATACCATAGTGTTCAGTTTACATTTGAAGCCCCTCGTTTTATTGAGGGCGATTCCTCCATTTACGAACCCTCTCATATTCTCTAAAGGTGGATATTGAGGGTAGGTGTCCTGTAATGCACGTCCAAATCTATTGTTTTTAGAGTGAAGTATTACAATACTCACACAGAACTGTGCACACACTAACACGATTATATTTTCAGCGAGATAGCACGGTCAGCATGCGTCAATATGTATAATATAACCTATAGTTTTACAATTAACATTGTACGAAACAGAAGAATGAGGCAGTCAGCAAGCGAGGCAATTACTACAATTTTAATTACAATATAACCGGCTATTTACTATCGAAGGTCATTCCAAGAATGTGCTGGACTTTATATCGTTTTACACCGGTCACTGGAACAACAAAGCACAGATTGAAGAAAGTGGGCCGGAGCATGACTCCATAGAAGTGTGGATTATCCCCGTGGATGTTCCAGTCTTACGTCCGGCAAGTTGACCAATTTGTTCAATACTTCACAATCTTATGGCAGGCTCCGCCTACGGCACTTGTGGCTGTTGTTGCTTTTGCTGTAGTTGCTGGTGACTGTCGTGTTGTTGTTGTCGTTGTTGAGCTGTTGATGTTGTTGCTGTCGTTGTTGTTGCTGTTGTTGGTTTTAATTATTCTAGTAGATACTACAAACGAGAGGGAGATGAAGACACTGCAACGTGAAAAGATAAAACGGCTGGGTAACAGAAAATAACACTATAGCCCAGATATCAGAGAAGAGGGAGAGTCATGATCGCCACTGCCTTCCACATACTAGGCAGCTGTAGAAGATTACTCATGATTTAATCTGACCATCAGATTCCAATGACAATATATCATACACTATGCCAGCATGATGATAACACATTACATAGCAGACTTACTGATAAACTGATGGCGGGCGCAATTCAACTGTTGAAAGTACTTTGTTTAATATATCACTTTCATTGAATGTGACCAATAGAGTTATGTAATATTAAAGTGAATGTGATCTGTTGTACGCCATTTGCTCTTTCTGCACGGGACTAAAAATGGGGTCGTCTGCGCATTACAATGGATGCTGTGCAGCATGCATATCACATGTTGATCGTGGAAGAATAAGTTGCTCTTAGAATGTGGGAATACGAAGAATTTGGAGACACCGTAAATGTTATTTCTAAAGTTTTTTTTTTTTTTAAATTCGCATATCCTTTTACAGGACATCACTGTCAACAGCAGCATCTTTCAGCTGTCTGTTGATTTCTAGAGTTAATGTTGTGAATACATCGGGTGTCGAGTAACTCACAACGAATGTCGGAACAGGTGAATGCAACTAGAAAATACTCGGTTGTTGGAAGAGGCGAATACTACTAAAGCAGGAAGGTCAGCATGGCCGAATGGAAAAGAAGTCGTTTTCTTAAACATCCTGATGTGCTGATGTCTAGTTAAGAGGTTCAACCCCTACGTCACACAGTTGGACTAAAATGTTGACTTCCCGTCCTTGATTTGGGGACGTAAATTACAAGCACTCCGAAGTCCGAGTTGGCGAGGGATAATGGTAAAAGGGGAAGCTAATCCACACGCAAAATCCAGCTCAGTAAAACTACAAGTAGTGTTAATTGACTACGTTTGAGTTCAAAACGAGCGAACGCAAAATAATAGAACATTGCTGGAAGAGGCAAATGAAACTATACCATCAACATTGTTGGAAGAGGCAAATGAAACTATACCATCAACATTGTTGGCAGAGGCAAATGAAACTATACCATCAACATTGTTGGAAGAGGCAAATGAAACTATACCATGAACATTATTAGAAGAGGCAAATGAAACTATACCATCAACATTGTTGGAAGAGGCAAATGAAACTATACCATCAACATTGTTGGAAGAGGCAAATGAAACTATACCATCAACATTGTTGGAAGAGGCAAATGAAACTATACCATGAACATTGTTGGAAGAGGCAAATGAAACTATACCATCAACATTGTTGGAAGAGGCAAATGAAACTATACCATCAACATTGTTGGAAGAGGCAAATGAAACTATACCATCAACATTGTTGGAAGAGGCACAATGAACGTCTGTGGTTTCAATAGTAAAGAAGAAGAGCTTATAGAAACAATGGTGAAGAGGACTATTGGTCTGATGGGAATAGCGGACACCAGAACAAAAGGGAAAGGATGCAAGGAGCTCCACCGCAGTTACACGTTTGTTTACTCTGGAGTAGAACAGCAAGAAAGGGCAAGACACGGTGTGGGAATAGTCATCGAACCACGGCTAGCAAGAGGAATACTAGAAATAAAATATATATCAGAAAGAATCATAACAGTGAGAATAAAAGAACAAACAATCACAACATATGTACAGATATACGCACCATGTAATGCAAACAATAATGAGCAAGAATGCGAGGACTTCTACGAAGACATACATGATGTGCTAAATAAAATAGATAAGCAGGACAACATCATAGTTATGGGAGACTTCAATGCAAGACTAGGACATAACAGAGTGGGCATAGAAAAACACCTGGGAGCATTTGGAGATCAGCAAAATGAAAGGAATGATAACGGAAGTAGACTGATAGAGCTTTGCAGCCAACACGACCTCTATATAACAAACACATTCTATAAACATAAAGATTCGCAAGTTTACACCTGGTAAAAATGGAACAATCTAGATACTAAAAGCCAAATTGATTTTATATTAACAAGAAATAACAGAAAGAGAAATATATTAGATGCAAGAGCAGTGCCCAATTTCAGTATAAACACAGATCATAAAGCAGTGGTTGCCACAATAAGAACCATCAGAAGAAGAAAACAAAGAGCAGGAAAATATATGCCATGCGAATCAGTAAACTTAAAAAACCTTAAAGACGAGGCAGTAAGGGAAAATTATGAGAAAGAACTAACTGAACTCTTTGTAAAATTACCTACGGAAAGAAAAACAGTGGAAGAAGAATGGGAGATTTTCAAATCAAGCATTTTAAATACTGCAAAAATAACATGCGAAAAAACGCAAAACACGGATAAAGAAAATAACAAGTTGGTGGAACGCAGAAGTAAAGAAAGCGGTAAAAGAAAAAAAGGAAAAATATAAAAAGTGGTTGAAGAGCAAACAGGAATGTGATTACAGAGAATACAGAATAGCGAGAAGACATGTGAGTAGAATAGTAAAGAGGGAAAAACAAAAAGACCGGGAAGTGTATGGAGAAACCCTAAATAAAATCTACAAGGAGGCAACCAGAAACTTCTACAAAAAGATAAGTGCAATGCAAACCAGAGGAGAACCCTTTGACCCAACTGAAATAATTAACAGCGAAAATGGAGAACCAATAAGTGAACAAAAACAGATCCTAATAAGATGGAAGCAGTTTTTCGAACAACTTCTCAACATCCCATCAGATGTCACAGGAATTCAAGAGACCTACACAGATTTAACCGAGGAACTAGAACCAGACATACTAAAAGAAGAAATTATAGAAGCCATCAGATTAGCACCATTAAACAAATCACAAGGACAGGATGAAATACCAAATGAACTAATTAAAGCAGCAAGGGAAGTAGGAACAGCTTGGCTACATAGACTATTCAACCATGTTTGGGTAGAACAACAGACACCACGAGACTGGGGAAACGCCATAATTATCCCAATTTGGAAAAACAAAGGCAGCAAAAGAGATTGCACACAATACAGAAGCATTTCACTGTTGAGTCATACTGGGAAAATATTTTGCAAAATTCTTGAAAAAAGATTACGAACTACTTTAGAACCCCAGCTAAGCGAAACGCAGCTTGGATTTAGGAAAAACAAAGGATGCACAGACGCCATTTTTGCTCTTAGACAACTTATAGAAAAATCAATTGAATTCAATGAAACACTCTACTTAGCCTTTGTCGACCAAGAAAAGGCATTTGATAGGGTAGATAGAAACAAGCTGTGGGAAATCCTTAAACAATATGGAGTGAGTACACATTTAACAAACCTATGTAGAAGTTTATACAACAACAGTGAATGCATAGTGAGAGCAACTGGAGAACACTCAGAACCCTTCACCATAAGATCTGGAGTACGACAAGGTTGTGTCCTGTCCCCTCTCTTGTTCATAACATATATAGACAACATATGTAAAGAAACCAGCCAAGCAGAGACAGCAAGAATACCGCATGACGAGAACACAGAAGAAGAACCATCTGCAAATCTAACCATTAGAGAACTCCTGTTTGCGGACGACCAAGCACTAATAGCAAAATCAGAAGCTGAATTACAAGACCACATGAATAGTCTAAACGAAATGTGTAGGGAACATAACATGAAAATTAGCTCAAGCAAAACACAGGTAATGACTATAACTAAAGAAGAACAAACAGCAACAATTCACCTAAACGAACATCCCTTGAAACAAGTAAAGAGCTTCAAGTACCTAGGAAGTATAATATCATCAAATGGCAGATCAGAAGACGAGATCGAAAATAGGTGCAATAAGGCAAATCAACTCATTGGACAAATGGCACCAATACTAAAGAACAAACATGTATCAATAACTACTAAGAAGGCACTTTACAACACAATCTTCCCACCAAATCTGTGCTACCAATGCCAAACCTGGACAATGACAGAAAAAGAGAAAAGAAAAATCACAACAACAGAAATGAGGTTTCTGAGAAGAATACTCAACGTATCAAGAAGAGATAAGATCAGAAATGAAGAAATCAGGACTAAAGTTGGGGTTAAAGCTGCTCTAGATTTTATTAGAAAGCAGCAAGTCAAATGGTTTGGTCATGCAAGTAGGCTACCAGTCAACAGCATGCCACAACAAGCAATGATGTACAGACCAGATGGAAACAGAGGAAGAGGCCGACCACGTAAACGTTGGACGGAGGGAATAACAGAATCCATGGGAATGTCGATATACGAAGCCCATAACCGGGCACTCTCACGAAGTTTATACTTCACCTCGACACCGCAAGGTACAAGAGGAACATGATGAGATGAGATGAGAATTAGCAAAAAGAAGACACAGATTATGTCACAAGGTGCACATGGGGTACCATCAATCTTTATTGACGACGCCGAACTAGAGATGGTAGACCATTTTACATATCTAGTATCAGAGGTAAATAGCAAATTATCCCTCGATCAGGAAATCAACATCAGGATTGGTAAGTCACCTAAGGAATCCTTTTCTTCCTGCAAGTTAAACAGTAATAGTGGGTAGACTTCGGCAAGTCTCTCGAATGAGTCATACTTCGACTCGGAGATACAGGCCTCACTGCAAGACGACCTTATGTTGTGCCAAACTTGACTCACAGATATCGTCAGCAGCGCCTGTGATAGGCAGAGCAACATGTCACATGTACTCGACGTCAGTGTAATGCTGTCCTGTTTACAGACGTCAGCAGATTCAACATATCCTTTGCTGATGGGCGTATGCGGATTTTTGTAAAGGTGTGGCGAGCGCTTTGCAGTTTGCTGTGTTCTTCAGCACTACCGATTTGGAGGTAGCAGAATTCAGATTTGGGGAGGATTCTGTTGTCACCATCGCTTTTCTCTGCACTTCTTCCGTGGAAATGTTAATGCTAAGATATACAGAGATGAGGTTCTGGATGCATTGGTTGCTCATGCGTTCACAATTGTTTTCAGACTGGCAGCTTCTTCTACAGTATTAATATTCACAACACAGAATGATATAGAAAACGTAATAACCTCAACCCAAAGAAATACTTAAAATCACATCACGTAGCAAAAACAAAGATAATGTACACAGATAAAACTACTACGGAGAAAGAAATATATCTTAATGAGGAAAGATTGGAGGTGGTGGAAAATTTCGAATATCTTGGGTCATTTATTACCAACAATGGTGACAACAATGAAAGCAATTAAGCGACGTCAATCAATTGCTCTTCAAAGACTAAAACAACTGAATAAATTATGGCGTGGGATAGATAGAACTACAAAAATTAGATTTTTAAGAGGATGCATCTTTCCCATTGCAACATACGCCTGTGAGACATAGACACTTACTGAACAAGCTGAACAGCGCATAAATGCTTTTGAATACAAAAGTTATAGACGGGTTCTAAGAATATCTTTTGGTAAAGAAAAGAACAAATGCATCCATACTTCAAGAGCTAAATACTGAAGAGGGTTAGCTATTAAAGACGGTAAAACAAAGAAAATTGAAATATTTTGGTCACTTGAAACGTCATGAAAGTTTGGAGAGAACAATAATGGAGGGGTATATGCCTGAGAAGAGAGGAAGAGGAAGGCCAAAGAGAAGATGGGTGCAGGATGTGGCGGATGATCTCCAGATGGGTGTATAGGACGCGGGACATCTTGCTTGTGATCGAGAAGTTATCCGGAAGCTTGTTATGGGAGCGAGGTTCTGTAAAGGATATGGTACTGAATGAATGAATGAATGATTGAATGAATGAATGAATGAATGAATGAATGGCAGCTTCTCCGGCAGGACAACGCACGTGAGCACACCGCATGCATTACAGAGCAATATCTACAGCAGCAGAACATTGTGACGATTTATTGGTCAACCCTATCACCAGAACATCTGTGGGACGATCTTGGACGCAGAGTTTACAGGCTAGGTTCTGCAGCTAATCTGCAACAGCCAGTATCTACTCTTACACGTGAATGGGATTTGTTTCTCAGGAATTTACTTCAGAGACTTGTGCGTTCCATGCGGAGCGGCTGCCAAGCTTAAGTGCAAGCACACGGTGGACTTATACAGATACTGAGGATAGTGTGATTGCATTTATTTATTAGTTGCATTTTTGGTTTTCTGCTTTGCAGACACAGAAGGCAGTGCTAGCTGTTTTGATCTCTTGGCAAGTTTATTTTTAGCAGATTGCTATTGTTTTCTGAATGACCAGCACCCATACCATTTCGTAAAAAAACCCAACGCAAGGCGGTCTGCTGCCAAATCGCCCACAGCTGTATTTCGAAAACGGTTATGCGTGATTACGAACTGCGTCCGTAAAACCATCGCTACGGAGTTTTGTATAACCGAAAGGTGTACTTACAGTTTTCATTCCTCTGGAAAACACAAGACTAGGCCGAGAGAGGGAACATGTCTTTTGGGCACCACATGTTCCTCTGAAGCTCTGCCCAAGCATTGTGATGGAATTTTGGCCACATTCCAACTCACATAGTTTGGTCTGTCAAGACTGCAAGGTGCCACTCACTCACATATAGTGTTACACGCAACAGAAGACTAGCGCAGCCGGCAAGTATCAAGCTACAACATAATTATGCAGCGAACGACGTTATACTCGATCGTTAAATAGACTTGCACAAGTTTGTTTCTCTGCCTGTTTGCCTGTGGCCTTTTGCTATCTACACATTGAGCCTATCATTTAATTATCTGCATTCGTTCTTGGCAGGCATGCATCCTACAGAGTGACATGTCTCAATTTAAAAGTCGATGCCAGGAAGCATTAGTGTAATCTTTTCTCCAGGACATGCTGGTGTGCTGGGAAACGAGCCGCTGGACAGATTGGCTCGTTCAGGACCACTTTGTGAGGTACTGGTGCGCCATTTGGCAGATGTGGTGAGGGCCCTTTGGGGGAATATTAATAGTGTGGAAGAACAGATAAATCATCAGGGTTTGGAGAGAATGGTGGGGCAGTCAATCACTACATGTTCTGACTGACAATCAGCGCTGCGAGGAAAGAAACGATTCACACATAACTCTGGTCTACACAGATTTTAGTGCCTGAAATTGTATAGCTTTTATTGTGCAATATTGTGTTGCTCATTTCACAATATAGTCAGATTTTGTTTTATCATCTCTAGGCAACACATAAATAACAGTCATCATAGTGGTTCTTGGGCTTTCTACTGTCCGGTCAGTCGCCATGTGCACATTTGCGCTGGAGAGGCTCAACCGTAAATCGGGAGATCTGCTCGCAACTAGACAAGCAGCATCTTTTGTGGGCAGTTTCTCGTCTCATATTTGTGTGTGGTCTGCTCTGGCGGTCAGTCCGTCTTCGGTGAAGGAAATCGTGTTGATCCTAAAAGTAATCATACGCTCATTGCTTGTCGCTACGCTTGTCTTAAAACTTAAAATTAAAAGGAATTGACGGAAGGGCCGATATAAACAGGGATAACTGGCCGTGGCAGCCTAACGTCCACTGCATCTGTGTCCGTCTTCCAGTCGTCTTGCCATGCTCGCCACTGGAGCCAGACGGACACAGACGAGGGAGCGGGGACGAGGGTGTTGCGCGACCACCTCCTCGCTATACAAAACCAAAGCGCAAGTCATTCGTTCCTCATCAAATCAAAGATGTAGTGCAATGAATGGTCATCGTCAATGAATGGTCAACGTCATTCATGATGGACGAACGAACGAACAATCCATTGGAATTCCAAATTTTGTAAGGGAATAGATAGCATTAGTTTTTTTCTTTGTTTTCAAATTTTTATTTTTATTTTCCAGAGCCTTATAAATAAAATACAGTAATAATATCAATTAAATACACAAACGCCTGTGTCTCAAAATCTAGAGCTGCTACAGACAAATAAATGCATATTTGGATTTATCAGGCCACCTTTATGCCACATCAAGTGTAAAATATTTGACACACACAAAAAAAAGGAAAAAAAAAACATTGTTTTTTGTAGGATTGTGCAATCTAACTACCCATGTCCGCAAAATGACAGATAATAAACAACATATTCACACCAACCCTGTGCTACCAATCTCAAACGTGGACATTATCCAAATCACACGTTTGCAAAATCAACACCTGCGAGATGAGATGCCCGAGGAGTGCTGCCAACTTAACAATCGGGGACCGAGAAAGAAGTGTTGTTATCAGACAGACTGTGGGATGAACACCTTGTGTGACATTTATTGAAAGACAGAAGCTCAATTGGTTTGACCATCTCGTTAGAAAGCAACACTATCAACTACCAGCACTTGCCCTACATCAAAGATCACCTGCGACTAGAGTAAGAGGACGACAGAGAAGAAAATGGATTGACGACATCAAAGATATTGCATAATCACACGGAATTATACTATCAAATGCCACCCATCGGTCGCTTGAGGGCCAATTATTCTTCCCCACGACGCTGATGATGATGATGATGATGATGATGATGATGACGACGATGATGATGATGATGATGATGATGATGATGATGATGATGATGATGATGATGATGATGATGATGATGATGTACAATCTAACTGTATAAAATACTGTCAATATTGGGACTCTTTGCTGGCAGTTGACGTCTGACACGAAGTACACATGGGAATCTCCAGAGTGCGGTGATTTCAGTTAATAACTAACCCCAACGTAACCCAATTTGTCTTTTTAAAACAATGATTACATACATTACTTTCCTTTGTCAGTTGGATGTCCGTTGGATCTAAAAATTCGAAAACCAATGCAGCAGTCTTTGCCCAGGATGTCTATGAAGGTTTCCACTCAGGCACTGAAACCGTTGCTGCAGCGATTGATCTTGAGGACGCATACAACAGAGTACCGCTGGATTTTTTAATGTTTCAGCTTCTCGAACTAAACATAAGTCCATTCCTCCTTAGTTGGATCGCTGCAGCCCTCTTCCAACGGAAAGTAGTTTTTAGATGTGGCAGTTGGACTTTGGAACCAACAACAATATATCCTGGCTTACCACAGGGATCACCATTATCTCCGGTACTGTTCAACGCCTACACAGTGAGAATCACCAGTGAGCAGATCACTGGACCTGGCAGGACATTGTCATATGCCGATGATGTTTTAGTGTATCGTCAGGGGAAGGATAGAGAGGAGGTTGCTGTGGAACTACAAACCGAACTCAATCGCATAAGTACTTGGTGTGATGAAGCTGGGGCAATGGTCAACCCAACAAAGGCAACAGTGACTTGGTTCTCGTTGAATAATCATATTGTCAACACTCCAACACCAACTGTAACGCTGTGTTCAGAGATGGTGGAAAGAACGCAGGCAATGAATTACCTGGGGATACGGTTTGATCGAAGCCTTGCTTATAATGTGCACATAGACCAGGTGATAACAAAGGCCAAGCGGGGTTTGGCAGCGATGCGGGTGATGGCGGCAGCAAACTGTGAGCAGCGCCATCTATGTCTTCTGTACGAGGGGTTGGTCATGTCTGTTTTGGAGTATGCAATGGCAATCCTGACTCTCAGCCATAAGCAGATAGAACGGATGGAAAGGATACAGAATGAAGCTATGCGCATTATTCTTGGATGTACAAGGGATACAGCATGCAGGGCGATGCGCTACCTTCTTGGGTTTCCAACCATTGAAGAGAGAATACAAGATTGCAGGGCACGCGCCTACCTCAGAATTAACGCAAACACACAACATCCACTGCATAGTGAAATTAGGAAGGTGAAGGGCAGCAGGTTAAAAAGAGGACGGTCGTGGATGGGTCAAGCCGAAGACATTCTTCAACAGGTGTGTTCACTTGAGGACTTAGAACCTGGCGAGGAGTGGGTGCAAGTGCCAACAGACTTCTGCACATCCTTTTCAGTTTGCATCCAACTTGACAGAAAATGCAGACAAGAAAATCCGGCTGCTGTTGAGGCTGAAGTACAAGCGTTGATTTTCGAGAATTCGCTAGACGGTGACGCGGTCATCTACACAGATGGGTCGGTCGTCCGACATGTGAGAAGCTCATGGGCCTTTACAGCTCGGGCCGGAGGGAGAATTGTGAAGGAGGACTCTGGTGCTTTTACTGAAACCACAAGTAGCCTGACCATGGAAGTCATGGCAGTAAGTAAATCAATAACGTGGCTCGAGACACAGACATTCACTAGGGCTTGTTTCCTTAGCGACTCAATGAACATGATCAAGAGGATAGAGGAGGGGTCGATCCGAAGAGAATGGTTGCTGCCTCTGGAGCGGTCTCGACTGGCAAAGATTAGTTTCATCTTCGTGCCAGGGCATGCGGGAGTACAAGGAAATGAGCGGGCTGACAAGCTCGCAGGTGAGGCTACTATGGAGGGCGGACGCGCCATGGACCAGGCCGACATTCTGAATGCTCTACGAGAAGTAAGACTTTTGCGAGAACCAAGTGATGACTGTGAATCTACAACAATGGCCAGACTGCGAGAGCAGCAAATTAAAAGAGGTGTGGCCAAACAAGAACACTACGCAGGAAGCCAAAGAAGATTGATAAACCAACACAGAACTGGCGTCGTTAGCCGCTACACGCTGCGGGATTTGCTGAGGAGGGGATCCGAGCACTTATGGACTGAATGGTTCGATGTGCAATGAGGATGATCTGTCGACTAACTAACTAACTAACTATAACTGAATAAAATATGATCTCTTGTTTATAGAAGCTGGTCGTGTTGATAGAGGAAATCAACAATGGTGTTGTGTGTCTCCTTAACCTGGGCGTGATCAGTGACGGGCCGGAGAAGAACTCTGTTAAAATGAAGATTTATAACTTCACTGACATCACTAAAGTAAAGTGAGTACATGTCTAGGCATATGAATCAATTCGTTTCGGTATAAAACAAAAAGAAAATGGATTGGCTATCGTCTTGTGTCATCTCCACGTTCTGGTTTAGGTGCTATGGATCTACAAAAACCTATGTAGGCCGTCTTCAGTATACAAACATTCAGGCTTTTATCATCGCTGTTAACTACCGCACATGTTAATATACCTTCATGTTGCAACATTAGTAGTAGTAATATTTAGTAGTAGTAATAGTAGTAATAGGGCCGTCTCCCTGGCCGAGGAGTTAGCAGCTTTCTCCGTAACCTCGAATACTCTCGTGATTGACGTGAGCGCACGAGAATTGGAAACGGTTAGAGACGCGCCAGTGACTTATGAGAGTATGGAGCCGGTCGCTCAGAAAGCAATGGCAAAATACTGAGCGTAATCTCGCCAAGAAATCAACAATCAGCTGAAAGATGATGATGTTGACAGCGATGTCCTGTAATGGGTATGCAAAACATTTTTAGTAGTAGTAGTAGTAGTAGTAGTAGTAGTAGTAGTAGTAGTAGTAGTAGTAGTAGTAGTAGTAGTAGTAGTAGTAGTAGTAGTAGTAGTAGTAGTAGTAGTAGTAGTAGTAGTAGTAGTAGTAGTAGTAGTAGTAGTAGTAGTAGTAGTAGTAGTAGTAGATTGGGGGGTACGGGGTGTCAGGCATTGGTAGTACCTTTGGTAAGGATGACTCTCATGTCCTTTTCAGGACCCATTCCCCACTGGTCCAAGCCTGACACCCAGCTCGTGCCTGTGGCTCCTAGTAGCTGTCAGCATGCGACAGCGGCCACCCCCCGGGCAACAGCTGTGAGAGGCTGGCTAAACCAGGCATGGGTATCCGATTTGGTTTCAAACCAAGAGGTAAACTAGGGTATGCCTACCCAGCATGTGAAGACAGGATTCGGCAGACTGCGTGGAAGAAATCATTCCTGATTCAACGGGCAAGACGGCGTTTACCTGCAAAGCGTTGTGGAACATAATGAGCACGGCAAGGCGCGTAGAGCGCCCTATTCATCCACTGCAGCTGTATTCGTCTCCAGTCGTCTCGACTTGTCTTGCCACTGGACTCAGATGGACTCAGGCCAGAGAGTGAGGTCGACGAATTGCGCAACTCTTCCTCACTTTAATCCAAGTCATCGCGCAAGTCATTCTTCATCCAACGTCAACAACAACAGTAGTAGTAGTAGTAGTAGTAGTAGTAGTAGTAGTAGTAGTAGTAGTGGTAGTGGTAGTGGTAGTGGTAGTGGTAGTGGTAGTGGTAGTGGTAGTAGTAGTAGTAGTAGTAGTAGTAGTAGTAGTAGTAGTAGTAGTAGTAGTAGTAGTAGTAGTAGAAGTAGTAGTAGTAGTAGTAGTAGTAGTAGTAGTAGTAGTAGTAGTAGTAGTAAGTAGTAGTAGTAGTAGTAGTAGCAGTAGTAGTAGTAGTAGTAGTAGTAGTAGTAGTAGTAGTAGTAGTAGTAGTAGTAGTAGTAGTAGTCAAATAGTGTCAAAGATTGCTTGAGGTTCCAAAAGGAGGATCTCATGTAGTGGTTTTTCTATCCAGTCTTTTGTTTTAAACAGCGCTTGCAGTCCTGGTTGCTTCACAAGTGGCTGAACCCGTGGGTAACGATGTACGCCACGAATTTCGGTCTTTGGCAGCAATCTCCCAAGTGTCGTGATGAATTCTAAAAGCTTTTAGTGAGATTGATTGATTGATAGATAGATAGATTGATTGATTGTTTGATTGATTGATTGATTAATTGTTCTAGGAACCGACATCACAGCATTCGGGGCATTCCCATAGGCGCTCCGTCCCCATCCTCAGCAGCCAGCGAAGAGTTCCAACACAAATAGTACCAGTAGTAATCTTATATGTCCGTCTCGCCTTTCCTCTAAACGTCGAGCATTGGCCAAATCCCCTCGTCACTCTTCGCTGTCTCATTCTTGCCAGACCATGGTAATCCATTTGCTCCTCCGAGGTGTACACATGCTCCCACAAGGCCGCAACCACGTCTGCCTTGTCATGCATCAATATTCCACCAAGTTTTGCAGAGCCAGCCAATCAGTCCGCCTGTTCATTCCCGAGCACACCGGCATGCCCAGCAGAAAAGATCCAGGCGATGCTTGCCACCCGTGACCTCCGAAACGAAGCAAGCCACTCTGCACGAAGCTTGCCTGTCCTCACCTTCCTCAGCATGCTTTCTGAGCCAGTTACAATCCCGATGTGTGTGTGTGTATCGTATTCTCGATCCAGCGGAAAGCTGCAGTGACCGCCTCCACCTCCATTCTTAAGCTAGATGTTGTGGTATCATATGCCAGGCTCTCCTGCACCAAACGCCGACCATTAGCTTTTGCTATGAACCCCCAGGAACACTTCTCCTACCTCTCGACACCGAACCATCTGTGTAGATAATCACATCACTCGAGCTAGCATTATGCTGAATCAGTTGCTGGATTTCCACTTCCGTGGCTCCTGCTGGCCACTCCCTGCACTCCCGGCTCAATGTGACTATACCTCTGCACAAGTCTGACTGCTCCGCTGGCACTCTGACCCACTCCTCTCCTCGCCTAATGTTCTCCAAGATTCACACATGTCTGATCGTATCCTCCGTCTGAGCCAATCATGATCTCCCTCTTATCAGTCACTGACTCTTTACTGCGTTCAGCGCCTCATGCAAAGGGTGATCTGTGTCTGCAGCCACCCTGAGGTATGCCTTCGCCTACATCACATTGAGCCTACCCGCAACAGCCGGCAGACCAAGGATGTAACGCATACACACTACCGAGGTGTCTTTGGTGCATCCCAGAATGGCCCGCATAGCTTCGTTCTGTATGCGCTCAAACCTCACCAGCCGACTCTCTGAGACAGTGAGCAGTCCTAGTCCATAATCAGTGACTGAGAGGATCAAGTGCTGGTATAGTGTGAAAAGCATTCTCTGCTCTATGTCAATTGAAGCCATAGTTTTAAGTGCATTGAGTCCGTTTTGAGATCTTGTCACAACCGTCTCCACATGGTCCTTGAAGGACAGGCTCCTGTCCAATGTGATTCCCAGATACCTCAGTTTGTTCTCTCTGTTGACGTTTCTACCATCTATCGCGAGGCTTGGGACATCAGCTCTCACAATCCTATTGTCCAGAGAGCACCACAAAAACAGCCGCCTTTTCCGGGTGGATGACAGCACTCATTTCAGTGCACCAGTCAATCACTTTATCTACTGTCGCCTGTTGCTCCTGGGCTGTTTGCTCCCTATCTCTCCCCTGCCTATATGCAAGAATATCATCTGCAAATGTTAGTATCATTCCAACCCCTGATGCTTCTAGGTTTGCAATCTTGCTCATATACACGTTAAAGTGCACAGGTGGGATTGCAAATCCCTGTGGTAGTCCCTGGGTTAGTGGGATCTTCAGAGTGCCTTTAAAGCGGTTCCTCTGGCCGCATGAGGAGCGTTTACAACAACGCAGCTCGCCGTAAAATATTCGCTTAGGGAGCCTGTGATCTGGCATGCCAGTCAAGTGACCAGCTATGTGAAGCTGATGCTTTATTAGTAGAGAATGAATACTGGGCTTGGCCGCTCTTTCCAGGACTTCAGTGCCTGAGATCTTGTCTTGTCATTTAATCTTAAATAGTATCCTAAGGCAGACCGTGTGGAAGTGATTTAATTTCCTGGCGTGTCGCTGGTAAACAGTTCAGGTTTCACAAGCATATAGCAGTGTGGATAATACAACTGCTTTGAAGACTTTCAGCTTTGTTTGCAGGCTTATTCCAGTTCTGTCCCATACATTCTTGTACAGTCTGCAAAAGGCCACACTGGCCTTGGTGATTCTTGTATTCACTTCGTCATCAATTGTGGCAGCTTGTGACACAGTGCTGCCAAGATAGGCGAATTTGTCCACAACACTTAGACTATAACCATTCACTTTGATATTTGGTCTGTTGTGATTAATCCCTCCAGATGGCTGATACATAACTACACTCTTGTCCAAGTTGATATTAAGCCCAATGTTGACACAGGCTTTTGAGAAAGCGGAAAAGTGTTACATGTCTGCCTCTGAGTTGGCATATAGAGCGCAATCGATAGCAAACAGGAGCTCTCTAACGGTGTCGCTGGTAGTTTTGGTTTTAATTTTGAGCCTTCTGAGATTGAATAACTTTCAAACCATGCGGTAGTTAAAGTCTATTCTAATGTCGTTGTTTTGAAAGGCATTCGTCAGCAAAGCTGAAAACATGAGGCTGAACAATGTTGTTGCCAAAACATGAAGATTAAACTGACTGACAAACATTGTCGTGTCTCAGAAAACGAAATCGTTTGGACATGTTAAACACGACACTGACTGGGAAGGAAAAGTAATCAAATGTATGGTCCGCGTAAGATGAGGCTTAGGAAAACCAACAAGGACATGGACATGTGACATGGCTGGAGCGTTGGACATTCGTTGCTTGTACCATATTTGTAGTGACTAATCGGCACTCGTGTGTGGTGTGGTCACTAGCACACTTACCGTCTTTACGACCGATGATATTTCTTGGTACTAATTTGAGGCTCGATCGACCTGGCAGCTAGGTCAATATTACCAATTAGAAACCATGGGAATGCGTATGGAAGCTTTATCTCCCGGGCCGGCAGGCAATCGTTTAGCAGCTAGGCAGAAGATGACCACGGACGAACACGTACCTCGCCTATTTATCTTTACTGTCATATTCGGTACCGCCATGGACTGTAGTTATTATGCCATTTTCCAAGCACAATGTTACAAACTATCGTCTGTCAAGACGGCCAGTCAGAGAATTTTCTGTAAATGTAAAACAAGTTAGTGCCATACTCTTTAGTTTAGGTTAGTTTAGTTTAGTCGTTGGATCAATATCACGGCACACAGGCCACGAGTCATCGACATTTGGTGAATTAGTCGTGTTGATGTGTTTAAAATTGTGTTTAAAATATTGTAGTTACTCGCGGATTTAGGAATTGCGTGGGCCCTGGATTTTCGGTCTTATTTACATCAGATAAAAGTTGTAAACAATGTTAGATTGTAGTTATTCTTATTTAAAGGAATTTGTGAACGATTCCAAACTGATAGCACATGTTAAATGTTTTGTTCGGTTAAAATCTATTTATGAATCATGAATGTAAACAAAAACTAACCGGCTACCTTAGCCGTGAAAGTTTGTCATCATGTCAAATTAGCTAATGGGCCACACTTGTGCCCCTAAAGTTTGCTTTGCCTATCACAAAGTATTTATGGAGTATTTAAATAATTAAATTTAAAAGAATAATAATTATAACTAAATAAAAAATAGCGTACATTTTATGTTTATCGGCATAAAACGGTCAAAACCTGACTCGTGATTTTCCGACATTTTCCATTTTATGTGACAATGATTCGCTTAAACAGGAATGTGATCTCATAGAATACAGAATATCGAGAAGACATGTGAGTAGAATAGTAAAGAGGGAAAAACAGAAAGACTGGGAAGAGTATGGAGAAACCCTAAATAAAAACTACAAGGAGGCAACCAGAAACTTCTACAAAAAGATAAGTGCAATGCGAACCAGAGGAGTACCCTTTGACCCAACTGAAATAATTAACAGCGAAAATGGAGAACCAATAAGTGAACAAAAACACATCCTAATAAGATGGAAGCAGTATTTCGAACAACTTCTCAACATCCCATCAGATGTCACAGGAATTCAAGAGACCTACACAGATGTCACCGAGGAACTAGAACCAGACATACTAAAAGAAGAAATTATAGAAGCCATCAGATTAGCCCCATTGAACAAATCACCAGGACAGGATGAAATACCAAATGAACTAATTAAAGCAGCAAGGGAAGTAGGAACAGCTTGGCTACATAGACTATTCAACCATGTTTGGGTAGAACAACAGACACCACGAGACTGGGGAAACGCCATAATTATCCCAATTTGGAAAAACAAAGGCAGCAAAAGAGATTGCACACAATACAGAGGCATTTCACTGTTGAGTCATACTGGGAAAATATTTTGCAAAATTCTTGAAAAAAGATTACGAACTACTTTAGAACCCCAGCTAAGCGAAACGCAGCTTGGATTTAGGAAAAACAAAGGATGCACAGACGCCATTTTTGCTCTTAGACAACTTATAGAAAAATCAATTGAATTCAATGAAACACTCTACTTAGCCTTTGTTGACCAAGAAAAGGCATTTGATAGGGTAGATAGAAACAAGCTGTGGGAAATCCTTAAACAATATGGAGTGAGCACACATCTAACAAACCTATGTAGAAGTTTATACGACAACAGTGAATGCATAGTGAGAGCAACTGGAGGACACTCAGAACCCTTCACCATAAGATCTGGAGTACGACAAGGTTGTGTCCTGTCCCCTCTCTTGTTCATAACATATATAGACAACATATGTAAAGAAACCAGCCAAGCAGAGACAGCAAGAATACCGCATGACGAGAACACAGAAGAAGAACCATCTGCAAATCTAACCATTAGAGAACTCCTGTTTGCGGACGACCAAGCACTAATAGCAAAATCAGAAGCTGAATTACAAGACCACATGAATAGTCTAAACGAAATGTGTAGGGAACATAACATGAAAATTAGCACAAGCAAAACAGAGGTAATGACTATAACTAAAGAAGAACAAACAGCAACAATTCACCTAAACGAACATCCCTTGAAACAAGTAAAGAGCTTCAAGTACCTAGGAAGTATAATATCATCAAATGGCAGATCAGAAGACGAGATCGAAAATAGGTGCAATAAGGCAAATCAACTCATTGGACAAATGGCACCAATACTAAAGAACAAACATGTATCAATAACTACTAAGAAAGCACTTTACAACACAATCTTCCTACCAACTCTGTGCTACCAATGCCAAACCTGGACAATGACAGAAAAAGAGAAAAGAAAAATCACAACAACAGAAATGAGGTTCCTGAGAAGAATACTCAACGTATCAAGAAGAGATAAGATCAGAA
The DNA here is from genome assembly GCA_963921405.1 of Cepaea hortensis. Classification (NCBI taxonomy): domain Eukaryota; kingdom Metazoa; phylum Mollusca; class Gastropoda; order Stylommatophora; family Helicidae; genus Cepaea; species Cepaea hortensis. Next base: position 22,956,437 of record OY992884.1, on the reverse strand, counting down.
ATGAAGAAATCAGGACTAAAGTGGGGGTTAAAGCTGCTCTAGATTTTATTAGAAAGCAGCAAGTCAAATGGTTTGGCCATGCAAGTAGGCTACCAGTCAACAGCATGCCACAACAGGCAATGACGTACAGACCAGATGGAAACAGAGGAAGAGGCCGACCACGTAAACGCTGGACGGAGGGAATAACAGAATCCATGGGAATGTCGATATACGAAGCCCATAACCGGGCACTCTCACGAAGTTTATACTTCACCTCGACACCGCAAGGTACAAGAGGAACATGATGAGATGAGATGAGAGATTCGCTTCAAAATAAGATGTTTTTATTGTGATTTATTGGTATTATGGAGCCGTTCTAGTGATATTTGTGTGATGTAGTTATCATAATTCAGTTAGTTTCATTAGATTATAAACAGCGTTGGAGCAGTAGCGCCTTGGTAAGTGGAAATTTCACGTACTTGTCACCTCTGTCATCAATTTATTTTTTACAACATCTGCTAATATTATTATTATATTTCTAACTTTTAGCAACAGTAGCAATACCAATGTGTTCCTTGTGCAATGACCTTTAATTTGATATATAATACAATATATTTACTACATTTTAACAATTTTTAGATCAATATTATGAGACACCCCTATTTCCCATTTTCTGCCATCAATTTCTGCTTGGGCAAAACCCATGTTTTGTTTGGCACTCAATCAGTTAAGCCATAAATGCTCCGTTTTCCTCCTAACTCAAACCTGAATCTGGAGAAACTCAACTCAATGCACGAACTCCGTTGCATCGGCGAGGATCCTGAAATACTTTGTGTAGATTTTTAACTCGAAATTTTGCCCGGCAGCACCGTTAGGCTACTCTTTTTCGATTTCCAACTGCCAAGGGATTATTTACGGGCGCATCAATACACACGGGCGTCCGATCTAACTACCCAGAGACCAGGGGAAATTTTATTACTGGAAGTCCAAGTGGATTTTTTAAAATAAATCCTGGTCCTCACCGGGGCCTGAACCCGGGACCTCCAGCACTCGAGGCGGACACCATACCCCGAGACCACTCAGCCCCCCCCCCCCCATACTCTTTACAGGACGTCAAATGCAACCCCCATAATTGTTGGCTATTTGTGATTTCGTGGCAAGTTTATGTTCAACAGATTGCCATTGCTGTCTGAAGAAGTGGCACTCATACCATTGCTTGAAAAGCAAAGCTGGGCGGTCTGCTGCCAAATCGCCCACAACTGTGTTTCGAACGCGGTATGCGGGATTACGAATTGCTGGCTGAAAATATATACATGAACATAATGCCAGGGAGCGTATTATACGGCGACAGAGATATATGCGACTTATAGCTAGCGTACATAGGTTCTATAAGGCTGACGTCATAGAGCAAAATGCATCATAATGCGCTGGAGAGCCACTCTGTCGCTCTTATGAATTACCAATCATTATGGCATTTGAGAGTTCGTTGTTATGACTCGTTGGCAGTTCTTAAACATGGTATTTACGAGCCGCATACTCTGGCTCCCTGAAACTGGTTAACTCTGATTTCTCTACTACACACACTCTATAACGAGTTGAACGCAACTATAGAACAATACGACTCCTACAGCGTTTTCACCAATATATTCAACACGATACATTTCACTTGTTCAACACTTGCATCAACGCTACAACGATTTACACATAATAAAAGAGTGGCACAGTTTTGGCCGCAACTGTAGAACTTGACATGGTCCACACTCAACGAAGCCACATCCTAAACTCCTCTTTGTTCGGACGCCACTTCCTGCTGACTTGGGAAGCGAGTCCCAACGTTTTCACGTTGTGTGAAATGTCTCCGCTTTTCACGATCCAGGTGTCCACTTACTGACCACTGTCATAACCTCTAACATCTAACCTGGGTTATGACTTGACTACGCCGTGACGTCACCAAGGTCATGGCAATAATTAACAACTTTACGATAAAATCTAACAACGACTGACGCCACAGCAACCAATAACCCATACCTTATTTCTCTTAATTAAGGCCAGAAGAGTTCGATGTGTGCACTCTAAAAGATCTGACACCGGAGGACCTTCACACCGACGAGGACAGCGATGCCATATTTCATGTTGTGGAGAATGGTATCATGTCCGGCAGCTATCCCATCACTAGCTTCGGTGTCCACGGGGTCAGTAATTGTACAGCTGTCAATCCACAGGTGTAATTATGAGTTAGAGTTAATTTTAGTTTTGTTGTTATTTTCCCTGGATAGGAGCTGTTGACACGAAATACCAAAAGCTGTGGAGGAAACATCATGACCATAATCTTTACCCCAGGCATTTTGGTATGCACTGTGTCAAGACAAGCCTGCAACTGCAGATCAACTTATATCCGAAGATGTCACGACATGTCAACATACAGATAGCCAGACTTGACTAGTTGAAATGATCATCATCATCATGTGACACGCCGATAAGCGTAGACGGTCATGTTTCGCTATCTCACTTGATTACAAAAGACGTTGATCAGCTCAGTGTTCTTGTCTCGACAAAACCACGTGGCCGAGCCATCCATGCATTTACTTCTCGGCCTTCCCCTTGTTTTCTTACCCTCAATCTTGTCAGTTATCACCAAGTTGGCCAATTTATTTCTTCTCATAAATTGTCCAAAACACGGTGGCTGTCTACGTCTGATTTCTCTAAACTGTTTACGGTTTTCATTCGTTTCTTGTAGGACTTGGTCATTAGTTTTACACCGTCATGGTATTATTTGTATGGTCCTCAGAAATCACTCTTTCACAGTAATCGGCTGTTTCTCAGCTTGTCTGCTCATTGTCCACTCTTCACGTCCATACACAAGTATAGGATCTATGTAGCACTTCAACACTCTTTTTCTCGTTGCAAATGACATTTTGGTATTGGTCAGTGTGATTTCCATCTTGCAAAAGGCTGCCTTCACCATGGCAATGCATGTCCTAATCTCTTTAAGGCATCTCCAGTCAGATTCGATGACTGTTCCGATATACGTATACCATTTAATTATGAGAAGCTAAATGTTAACTAGTCAACATCTGGAAGGCATAACTCAAGTATAGAATGAAGAACCATTCGAAGATATACACCGAGAATTAATAGGAGAGAGATTAGGCACAAAACACGGATCAACAGCAGAGGAATGAAATATGAAGCACTAGTAGTTTTGATGGGCCGTTATCTAAACTAACTGATTAAGGAGAGGTCACCTAGCGAATAGTCAACAAGCATCTGTGGCGTGAGTAGGATAGTTATGGACAAATCATTTAAGTCTTAACTATAGGTGTGTGTGAAGTAAGACAACGACATGCTTGACAATAATTTCGAGTCTGGTTGAAAGGAACAGAACGAAAGGATACATTGAAAATGCGAATAAGGTTAAATCAATGGATTACCTGCATGTTGTATGATTCGTTGGGATACTGCCCCTATAGTAAACACGGACTCTAAATTAGGACGCACTTTTCCGGCGTTGTTTTATAACCACTTTTTGATATAGTTATTTAGATTGAAAGCCAATAACCTGGACGAAACGAGTCAATTTTGCCATTGATGGAAGAAGAATCAGAAGGAAATAAGCTAGTGATGAGCCAAGTACCAAATCTACAGAGAATATAGAAAGTCACCTCATGGCGCTTGCGAGGACCACAATCTGTGTCTTCTTACAATTTAATTGTATCCCTAGTTGTTTACTGTGTGCAACAACCGCTTCTACTGAAGATTGCAATCAATACTGCATCATACGCATATTTAATGTTATTGATGTTACATCCCCCAATGGTGATTCCTTTCATATCGTCTACATTTCTGAAAAGAGTTTTAGTGTACAGGGAAAATAGATCTTGTTGTAACGCTACAATGGAATACCAAACATAAATATTACGTTATCTGGACCAACATTCACTACTACTGCAGCCATTCAATGTAACTTAATAAAGGATCTGTGGAGTGGGGCAGATAAAACTATACAAATTAGAATTTTAAGAGCATGCATCTTTCCCATTGCAACATAAGTTTGTGAGACCTGAACACTTACCAAACACGATTAATAGTGTACAAATGTCTTTGAAAATTAATATTACAGACGAGTTCTAAGAATATCTTGGATAAAGAAAAGACCAAATGCATCCACACTTTAAGAGCTGAATATTGAATAGGGTTGGCTATTAAAGACAATAAAATTAAGAAAATTGGAATAATTTGGTCACTTAAAACGTCACGGAAGTTTGGAGACAACAATAATGGAGGGGTATATGCCTAGAAAGAGAAGAAGAGGAAGGCCAAAGAGAAGATGGATGCAGGATGTGGCGGATGATCTCCATATGGGTGTACTGGACGCGGAAAATCTTTTTTTATGATCGAGAGGTTTTTCGGAAGGTTGTTATGGGAGCGAGGTTCTGCAAAGGACACAGTACTAAATGAATGAATGAATGAATGAATGAATGAATGAATGAATGAATGAATGAGGCTAGACCCACATTTGTAATAGACCAATCCGGAATAGCTGCTTGATGTGGTCAGCGTCACGATGGCCGCCTTGACTACCGAAGATATGTCGAGGTACCCATTGTGGTTTGGGTCGAATTGGGTGTCAATGTGGGTGTGGTCAATATAGGTGTAGTGTGGTCAATGTGGGGGTGACTAATATAGGTGTAGTGTGGTTAATGTGGGTGTGGTCAATATAGGTGTAGTGTGGTTAATGTGGGTGTGGTCAATATAGGTGTAGTGTGGTCAATGTGGGTGTGGTCAATATAGGTGTAGTGTGGTCAATGTGGGTGTGGTCAATATAGGTGTAGTGTGGTCAATGTGGGTGTGGTCAATATAGGTGTAGTGTGGTCAATGTGGGTGTGGCCAATATAGGTGTAGTGTGGTCAATGTGGGTGTGGCCAATATAGGTGTAGTGTGGTCAATGTGGGTGTGGCCAATATAGGTGTAGTGTGGTCAATGTGGGTGTGGTCAATATAGGTGTAGTGTGGTCAATGTGGGTGTGGCCAATACAGGTGTAGTGTGGTCAATTTGGATGTGGCCAATACAGGTGTAGTGTAGTCAATGTGGTTGTATTGTTCAGCCACGTGAAACCGTTCATGTTATCTTATGTGTTATATGAAATTGTGTTGCAGAGACATCCACGATTTAGTGTGACCTTTACCTGTCACAAAGCGGTGGTGACCATTCCTTTGGATACGGCTCAGAAAGCGCCAGCAGGACCATACATGTTTCAACTCATAGGACCCAGGTAATTGTGATACAATCCATAGTTTGCGAGAGGTAATCGTGACACAACCCTTAGTGTGTGAGAGGTAATTATATCCCAACCCTGTAGTGTGAGAGAAGTAATCGTGACACAACCCATAGTGTGTGAGAGGTAATCATGACACAACTCCTAGTGTGCGAGAGGTAGTCGTGAGACAGCTGCTAGTGTGCTGGAGGTAATCATGACACAACCCCTCGTAAGCGAGAGGTAGTCCTGACACAACTGCTAGTGTGAAAGAGGTAATCATGATACAACCCCTTGTGTGCGAGAGGTAATCATGATACAACCCCTAGTGTACGAGAGGTAATCGTGGCACGGCTAGTGTGCGAGAGATAATCATGACACAACCTCTAGTGTGAAGAGGAGAGAGCGTTACTGTAGTTGAAACAGGTTACGCAGATAATGTTAAGAGCTCGATCTGACGAGAATTAAACGCCTTTATTCGTCATCCGCTAGCAGTGTATATGTCCGACCATCCTCCGGACCTTTGCTTATTGAAAGCTGCATAGACAATCGTTGACTCGTGATTCGCCTATCTCTGCCGTCAGCAGGTTCCAATATGATCCGTCAGGTGACCGTGGCAGGAGTCCAGAGCGCGGCTTATCAGCCAACTTTACATATCCACTTGCAGAAATAAAACTCCTCTGCGCCCAGAGACTAACTGCTTCTATCGACTGCAAATTTTCCATAAACAGCACACATGTTTGTGAATTTTAACAACAGTTTCTTTCTCTGCGATCAAAAATTCTATAAGACTCCTTTGTTTGCACAGTATGTCATTAATATCCGCCATTTCAACGGTTTTGTTTCGCAGTTAGAACTGGTTTACAGAGGTGCAATTTGGTAAACACCTTCATGATATTATAAACTTAACTTTTTTGCAAATGTAATGCTTCTACCTTTATTATTAGCTGAGATAATAATTATGGTGCATAACTTTCTGACCTACCCTCGTATTTACAAGTGGTTCTATTGTACACTATCTACACGCATAAGCCCTTTCCCATCAATCTGTAGATCTGCAAACATGTTTATCATATCCATGTGTCTCATAAAAGCGACTGTGTAGTCACACACGGGGCTTAGCTCAGTCAAGGCAAAACGGAGTCAGATCAAGAAACACCTTCCAAGAAAACGGAGAAGTGGCAGAAGGAATCCCTGATTCACCAGCATCACCAAGTTGCAAATGAGAGTGATCATCTTATACCGGTAGCGTTGTTACGATGATGCCTAGCGGTCGTGTCGTTCAGAAATAGTATTTCTCCTTATGAAAATGAAAGAACGGAGAGGCCAAGATATTCCTCCACTTATAGTTCTATATATAGTTCCTCACCCATAACATCTGATGGGAGATTCCTTGAAGAGATTAAAACAAGAATTACCATTGCGAGGGTAGCCTTTTGCAAGATGAAAAACATACTGACCAATAAAAAGATATCAACGAGAAAAAAGAGTGTTGAAGTGCTACATAGAACCTGTACTTTTGTATGGATGTGAAGCGTGGACAATGAGCAGACAAGCTGAAAAACATATGATGGCTGTGGAAATGTGGTTTCTTAGGAAAATGCAAAGAATACTATGGACAGTCAAAGGAAGACTAATGAACAAGTCCTTAAAGAAAAAATGAACAGCGTAAACTGATTAGAAACATTAGACGTAGGCAGTAAACTGTTTTGGGCATGTTATGAGAAGAAATGACTTGGAGAACTTGGTGACAACTGGTAAGATCGAAGGGAGGAGACCGAAGGGGAGACCAAGAATTAAATACCTGGATGGCTTGGCCACGTGGCATGGTCGAGACAGGAACAGGGAGCTGATCCACGACTCTGGTGATCGAGTGAGATGGCAAAACATGACCGCCAACGCGTATCGGCATGGCACATGATGGATGGATGGATAGTTTCTGGTTAATTAAAACAAAAGAAGTCACCAGGTTTTATCCCATATGGCTCAGTCTCTTTCCGCAGAGCGAGCTGCCGAAAGCGTCGCACAAAGCACGAACTCCGTATCTCCAGCGACGACCCACAGGAGTCTCCGATAAAATGCACTCGTGAAACCAAGGACGCGGTCCGGAATCGAATCCACAAACTTTGGAGCCCGAGTCAGATTACTTGACAACTTCGCCACGGAGACTCCCGTTTAATTAGAGATTCTCTGGTTAATTAAATCACAAACACGTGAAACTGTTATAATCTGTTAACATATCTTGTTTCATCCACAGGTACAGTATGATAAATCGACCAGAGGATTACAAAGGACCGTGTGACGACTAACACGTGACTACATAACCTGCCGGGAATGACCCTTTCCTGTACAACTTGTGTGGCTTATTTCCGCATTTCCCAGACTTCGATTGAGTTATCTCGACTTTGTTCTCTGTGTTATAATTAGACACTTTATTGGCGTCGCGTGCGTTATTTTTTCCACACTGTACTATTTCTTCGTTAAATGATCCGTGTGAAGATCACATATAATAAAATGGCATCTATTGTTGCAAATTAATCATGTGTTGTTGTCCCATGTTCACTGTTAATATTTCATGTAAATAATATTTCATCTGTTGCGACACGTGTCTTGAGCTCCGAAGATTTTGAGTTCGAATCCGGTCCACATCGTTCTGTTCACGAGCTCAATTTTCTCGAAGTCTACTTAGGGTGTCGGCTACGTGCTGAATGTTTTATGGACAAAGTTCATAATCCCACATACTTGCGTACACAACACATCAGACAGTTCTGAGGTTGTTTTTTTTTAAAAGGTAATAAAATGGGCGTCGGTCGTTCAGAAAGCAATGGCAAACTACTGACCGTAAACTTGCCAAGAAATCATAAGATCAAATAAAAATGATGGTGTTGTCTGCGACGTCCTGTACATGATATGCATCAAACTAACTATTTAGGGTGGTAGCTGAAGCCCACGGGGTACTCGCTTTATGCGACGATTTCGGCAAGATCCCTGCGGAAAGAGGTCAAGCCATATAGGATTTTTTAAAAACCTGTTCAATGAAGTCGACCATATTGCCCGCTATAAACCGTTTAAATACTGCAGGTATACTATAATATACGACTGGGCATAGGTCACAAACTGCAGGTACACTGTAATACCCGACTGGGGCATAGGTCACAAACTGCAGGTACACTGTAATGCCCGACTGGGGCATAGGTCACAAACCAACACAGCCCCAGCCGTCCTATTTCTATCTCCCACTGGGATATAGTCATCAACCAACATAGCCCCAGCCGTCCTATCTCTATCTCCCACTGGGGTATAGTCATCAACCAATTCCGGCCCAGTCGTCCTATTTCTATCTAACACAGGGATATAGCCATCAAGAAAATCCGGCCCAGCCGTCCTGTCTCTATCTCCCACTGGGATATAGTCATCAACCAACTCCGGCCCAGCCGTCCTATTTCTATCTCACATAGGGATATAGCCATCAACAAACTCCGGCCCAGCCGTCCTATCTCTATCTCCCACTGGGATATAGCCATCAACCAACTTCGGCCCAGCCGTCCTATCTCTATCTCCCACTGGGATATAGCCATCAACCAACTCCAGCCCAGCCGTCCTATCTCTATCTCCCACTGGGATATAGTCATCAACCAACTCCGGCCCAGCCGTCCTATCTCTATCTCCCACTGGGATATAGTCATCAACCAACACAGCCCCAGCCGTCCTATTTCTATCTCACACAGCGATATAGCCATCAAGAAACTCCGGCCCAGCCGTCCTATCTCTTTCTCCCACTGGGATGTAGTCATCAACCAACACCGCCCCAGCCGTCCTATTTCTATCTCACACTGGGTTATAGTCATCAAGCAACTCCGTCCCAGCCGTCCTATTTCTATCTCACACTGGGACATAGCCATCAACCAACACCGCCCCAGCGTCCTATTTCTATCTCACACTGGGATATAGCCATCAAGAAACTCCGGCCCAGCCGTCCTATTTCTATCTCCCACTGGGATATAGTCATCAACCAACACAGCCCCAGCCGTCCTATTTCTATCTCACACTGGGATATAGCCATCAAAAAACTCCGGTCCAGCAAGTCCTAAGTTGTCAAGTATTCAGCAATTTAGTCCATGTTTTCGCCAATATATTCATATCTGCCTTTGGTGCTCTTCTCCGTGGGTTTTTAGATCTGCCACTAATTTGTCGCTTACTCAGTGGCAATGGTGTTGCGGGTGCAGTTTGTAATCTCGCATACCCGCGTACGAAACACACTTGCGGGCGATGTGGCAGTAGATTGCCTTTATTTTTTTTTAACGAAACAGAATGGGTGCTAGTGGTTCAGATAGCAATGGCAATCTACTGAACATAAACTTGCCAAGAGATCACAACATCTAAAAATGCTGGAATTGACTGCGACGTCTTTTAAAGAATATATAACTAATTGTTTACACTAATTCTTCAGCCTTGTGGGTGCAACACAAAGATGTGTCTAATTATATTGTCCTCAGCCTGTCTCGACATCTGGTCAATCTGGAGCCAGTGCCCATTGTTGTTTGTCCATCAAGAATGATGATGACCATTCATTTCATCCAGTGGGGTTGAAAGTATGGAGCCGTGAATTCTAAGATGGCTGATAAGGCCTATTTTGGCTCGAAATGGTCTTTGACAATGGGGGAAAAGAAAGCGTGACGATGTTGGTGGAGGATTTCCTGCAGTGGTTTCTCTGTCCTGCCTTTTCTTCACAGCTCTTGCAGTCCTGGTTGCCTCACACGTGACTGCACCCTTGCGTAATGATGCACGCCACGAATTTCGATCTCTGGCTGCAGTCGTCCATGTGACATGATGAATTCCAAAAGCATTCAGTGATATTTTCAGATTGTCGTTAAAGCGTTTCCTCTGGCAGCATTGGGAGCGTTTATCACACCGCAGCTCGCCGTAAAAAATCGTTTAGGGAGTCTGTGATCTGGCATACGAGTTAGGTGACTAGTCTAGCGAATCTGATTCTTCATTAGTAGAGTGTGGATACTGGGCATGGACGCTCTTTCTAGGACTTCAGTGTTTGTGATCTTGTCTTGCCATTTAATCTTCTGTAGCTTCCTAAGGCAGACTGTGTGGAGTGGTTTAATTTCCTAGCCTGTCACTGATACACAATCCAGGTTTCACAAGCATATAGTAGGTGGATAATACAACTACTTTATAGAATTTCAGCTTTGTTTGCAGGCTTAACTATTTCTGTCCCATTCATTCTTTTACTGTCTGCCAAAGGCCGCGCTGGACTTGGAGATTCTTGCATTCACTTCGTCATCAATTGTGGCAGCTTGTGACACAGTGCTGCCAAGATAGGTGAATTTGTCCATAACACTTAGACTATGACCATTCACTTTGATATTCGGCACAGTGTGATCATTCCCTGGAGCTGGCTGGTGCATAACTACAGTCTTCTCCAAGTTGATATTGATCCCAAAGTTGGCACAGGCATGTGAGAAAGCTGAAACATTGTGTTGCATGTCTGCCTCTGAGTTGGCATATAGAGCGCAATCATCAGCAAACGGGAGCTCTCTGACGGTGTTGATGTTAATATTTATTTTAGCTTTCAGCCTTCTGAGATTGAATAACTTTCCATCCATGCGGTAGTTTATGTCTATTCCAATGTCATTGTTCTCGAAGGCATTCGTCAGCATAACAGAAAACATGAGGCTGAACAGTGTTGGTGCCAGGACACATCCTTGCTTCACTCCATTGGTGACAGGAAAGGGCTCAGACAGTTCACCATTTTCCTGCACTCTTGCCTGCATACCATCATGAAATAACCTCACTATTTGGACAAACTTTCGTGGACAACCATATTTTGTCATAATCTTCTACAGCCCTTCTCTGCTGACTGTATCAAAAGCCTTGGTAAGGTCAATGAAAGTGGAGAACATTTCGCAGTTCTATTCCTGACATTTCTCTTGCAGCTGCCTTGCAGCGAAAATCATGCCAACAGTTCCTCGTTCTTTTCTGAAGCTACATTGACTCTCATGAAGAAGACCTTGATCGAGATGGGCCGTGAGGCGATGGGAAGATTTCTGGAGAGTATCTTCCCTGCAATTGAAAGGAAGGAGATGCCTGCGTGGTTGTCACAGGATTGGCGGTTTCGGTTACGTTTGTAAAGGTGGATGGACTATTGACGCGTCCTTGAAATCTTGCGGCATGGTCTCGTTCACCCATATGTTTGTAAAGACTTTGTGAAGCTGCTCTGTTAGGACCGGCCCGCCTGCCTTGTATATCTCCGATGAGATGTAGTAAGGACCAGGCGCTTTTCCACTGGAAAGGAGCTGGATGGCTTTGTTTACTTCCACTATGGTTGGTAGGTCATCAAGTTTATCATTAGTGGGAACTTGAGGAAGGCAGTTGATGGTTTCATCATCGAAGAAGGAAGTTGCATGTAAGATGCTGCTGAAATGCTCTGCCCAGCGTTGAAGGATTTCTTTCTTATCGGTGACCAATGCTCCCCCAAATGCACTGAGGAGGGGAACTATGCCTGATGATGTAGGACCATAGACCGCTTTCAGTGAGTCGTAGAAGTTTTTCATATCATGTCTGTCAGCAAAGCCTTGCATTTCATCAGCTTTGCTGCTCAGCCAGGAGTCCCGCAAATGCCGACGTTTCTGCTGCACTACTCTCTGAATGTTCTTGAATGCATTTTTTTTTTAATGTTGACTTCGTGTCATTCAACTGTGCCTTGAGGAGAAGATTTCTCCGGAATTTTCATCAAACCAGTGTTTATGCTTTCAGGAGGCTGGTCCCAGGATTTCCATAGCAGTGTTGTAAATTATGTCCTTTAGGGCTCTCCACTCTGTTTCTGTATCCTGTTTAACTGCAGCATTGGGCTTGAGTCGGTCTTGCAGCATATTTTCAAACGACAGCTCCATTTTCTTTCTGTTTAGGCGCGTGACATTTAGCTTTTATATTTTTTTTGCATTTTTACCCCCTGAGGACGCCGTTCATTGAATATTGGCGAGGATTTCCTCTTTACTATTTTCGATAAGCCCACGGGGCTGAATATATCTTCAAGTTGTTTTCATTTTGGTGCTATACAGGTGTATAATGGTGTATATTGATACTGCATGTCTGCCTCTCGTCCTATCTAACTACTGGTATCCCGTATACACAGCTTTGTTAACTTCATGCTTGGCATCATTATTTGATGTAAATCCTTTGCTACTCTATTTATTTTCATTGCTTGAAAGAAATGGACCCCTGCGGGTTTCTAATTAGTTATGTTGATGAGACTTGATTGGTTTCCCCGTGTGAGTTAGTTTTCTGAAACATACCATATATCACCAACATTGAGTGGTTGGGCAGTATTATAAAACCACGGCGTGCCCTTGTCTTATATTTTTGTACAATAGGCTACATACCATTGAAAGGCATTTGTTTCAATGCAGAAATGGGATGAAAGAAAACAAGGCTTAGATGATGTAGGGCGCTCACGGGTAATTGGTCTTGGATGGCATCTTAAATACCAACAGGGAAGCAGGCCGAGTAAATGTCTCAAGGCATGTATGTGATTTTACAGCTTTGGTCAGACTGCGAGAACACCAAATCAAATGGTGTGTAGCTAGACGAGTATAAATTCAGTATCACAAATGTAGGTGAGTTGAAATTTCATTGAAACAGCACAAAATGCATATGTCATAATGAGGTCATGATTCAAATGGAGGACCCACGAACTTTTCTTCTTTTGATCGCTTTGATCTCGAGCGAAGTCCACATTTATTTATGATATATGTATCTGATGCAGCGAAACATAACTGGCAATACATCGCGCAACCTACTGTTCGTGTTTTCGTTATCTAAAGTAATTATGTGATTTGAAACGTGCTGGTCTTCTGTGCAGTTTTCATAGGTTAGTGTGTTGTAAGAGGTTTCGGAATGAGGGAGATCCAGGTTCGAGTCCTCGGTATGGTGTGGAGTCTTTTCTGTCGGGGGGGGGGGGGGGACTCTAGCCTGCACAGTTCGCAGCGACTGCACTAGCCAGGCGGCCATAATTCCATAGGCTCAAGACCCCCTGCCATACACCGCAATGCAATATATTGGCAGTAAATGACAGTAAATGACTATAAAAAAACTATTACAACTATAAATAACAAATATTAGCACAAAACATGGAAGACAATATAGGAAGAACCCCAGGACAACATCGAATAAATGTGACTGGAAAGCTCGAGGCAGGAAATAAATGAGACTGGAAAGCTCGAGGCAGGTCAGAGAACCTGCGAATGCAAGAAGATAGCAGGTCAGCAATGCTAAAGACTAATTTAGAAAAGCTAACGAGTACCCTATTGACTATCGACATTTGACTCCAGATTATATATTAAATAACAACATTAAATTGAGGTGATCATCCGAGTCCTGACGCCAAACCGATTCTAGCGAGATGACATCAAATAAAACAGAGGTCAAAACCCAACCCCTGGCACGCCATTAAATGGGTATACCAGCATATAAATATAATATTGGTGCTAGCCCTTATATCCCCGCCAGGCAGTCACAACGTTTGGCTCCGAAATGCAACAGAGTCCGACCTCAGAACCTGGGGGACCCTCCACATCGACCTCAAACTAATGAGGAGCTCTTAAATTCTGTTGAGTACATCATGAGAACTCGCCTGTCGGTGTGAACATGAAAGAACGAATGCAAGAATAAGAAGACGAATATATGAAAACAGATGCAATTTTAAAACAATGTATTCACATAATGAATGTAAGCACAGAAGCCACATACAATAAACTGCACGATTTATTGCCTGACATATTTCGCTGCTAGTTAATAGCGAACTGAGCTGATAATGTCATGAGAACTGTTGGGTGCGGTTTCGATGCTTGAGCTCGTTGCCAGCAAACTTGAGGCCACAAGATTCGCCACCTATTTCTCCTGCATTCAAGCCTACGCAATGTGATGGTGATATCACATCGTAGATCTATAACAGGGACAAAGTATTTATATTTCGCTGCATCTCGTCAGGTGCATACTGCAGAGTTATACGTCATATCGCTGGAATGTTTTCCTTTAGTGGTTATAAAACGCCCTCCTCGATAATTGCTCAACAACTCATACATTATTGTCATATAGTTAGCAAAGAAAAAGCATGTGGTATACTGTATTCGACGAACAATAAACGATTGCTCAAATATAGTGAGACGTTAGCACTGAAGCGGTTTCTGCCAGTTGTGTGCAAACGTAAAGAGTTCATTTTACATTTGAGAGCACCCTGGGGATAACACTAGCTCCACATTCTAACAATGCCTATTATTATATCCATTAAGTGTTTCAGCCAAAATATACTTAATGTATTCACTTCACATGCTATATAAATCTGCAGTATGCACCTGAGGAGATGATGTAATAACACATTTAATTATAAGACACAGAAAAATGCCACAGTGTAGAACAACAGGGTGTCAACAATTAATCAACGGAATGCAAGTTCTACGGGAAAGATGAAGTCCAGGCAGGCTATCTGTTCACTGGCTACTGGTCGCACGGGCTTTGGTAATCTTCGGGTGGATTTATTAGAGGGTATCTGTGGATACAGCATGAAGAGTGTTGTGGTGACTATGTGTTTAATATAATTTAATATGTAGTAAGCAAGCAACATTAGTCCGGAAGTCGGTGTGGCTATTAGGTTTAACACGTACAATTTTTTTTTTCTGACAGCGGGTTAGTGGGTTCATTCCAAATAGTTGTCATATCGAAATTAAATGTTCACTTCAAATTCCGAAAGCAATGGCAACCTACTGAACGTAACATTGAATATTAAATCACAAACACCAATAGGAGCTGGACATGATGGTAACGTCCTGAACAGGGCATGCCATGTTTGAAGATCGGCGGGGCTAAGAGGGTTAACAAGCTTAAACTTTCTGTTCTGATGGAGGCTGAGTAGGTTTGTCCCACATGCAGATCAGATGGACTTCAAGTTGACGTCTCGTGCACAAGACAATGGCAAACTGCTGAATGTAAATTAGCTTAGTTAAGCGCAAACAGTCAATAAGCGCTAGATGTGGCTTCAACGTCCTACAACGGACGTGCAATCTTTAATACGAGCTGTAGCATGATGGAACAGAATTCCCCATTCCCAGTCCGACACATTTCATAAAGATACTTTAAGTCTTAACGGGGACCATCCCAAATAGAAGGGCTATTATTAGATCGTATGTTCTAGAACGAGTTGGGGGAGGCGGAGGTATGCACTTGCCTTTTGATTGGCTAATAGGTAATGAGCCCACGCTATTCCTGGGCCATATTTTAAAATCTAATTAGTTTGAGCGGGGATCTCACCAGGAGCGGTCGCTAGTGTGATGTGATGACCCAACAATGCCCTTAAAGATTCAATAATATATTGTTCTCTGGACAGCAGGTACCACTTTAAAACATACTTTAATGTTGTAGTTGTGCCTGGTAAACGAATGAGAAGAATGTATGAGTATTTTATGAATAAAATGTGAAAGTGGAAAACCTAACTTCTGTGCGCCAGAATTCTGAACACTGCATCTTCAACCTTGACACGTCTTTCACGCTGTATACTCCAAATGCATATCAATCCCTTGATGTGACTGGTTGCGTATGCTTGATGAATGTATGGCACACTCATGCAGATTCGCAAAACCCAAACCCCTTGTGCATTCTTCATGCCTAGGATGACTCATTCTTAACTCAACTGTACCTTTGCTCTCGTGCGAGTTAACAAATGGCAGTCTGAATGGGAATGAGTGATGTAAACATGTACACGTTACTTGGTAAAAAGCTGAGAATGATGGAGTGAGTGAGTTGGTGATTTAATAAATAGCCTCTCACATCTAGTGGAAAGAAAGATGCTTCAAATATCCATATGTAAACAGGACGGTGATGGCACGCCAGAATTGCTAAGTCCATGTGATACCTGGTGGCAAAATTAAGCTCAAGAGAATATCATTTCTCTCTGTAGCATTACACTGTTACCTCTACTGTTGGATGGTTCATATAAACTAGTTCCTAAGAGAACCATAGGTGTGTGAACCTGTGTCTTAGTTGGCTGAATATAATGTATGGCTCATGCAAATTTACAAGGACTAAACATGTTTTTCCACATATGTGCTTGGTGCATATGTGAACAGTTGTTATGCAATTGAGCTTCTGTTACCTACTGTAGTAGACATGAAAATTACTCAGTGGGGAAAGAGCACATGATGATGATAAAGATGATGTACCTGTGAGTCAGGTCTGTCTGAGAAAAGGGGTGAGGTCTGGCATTGCTGTGTGAGTGAATATGGAATAGGACATTCATGCACCAACATCACAGCCATAGGAATCGATGTCTGGTCTGCTAATTGGGTAAATGCCATTAGTTAATACATAATGCATATTGCAGTTGTAAATGCATATTTTCCATTTTCCTTCACAATGCCTGTCTCATGTTGCTATGTCACAATGATTGCTGTACTGTGTCTGGTCCTCCTTGTGCCCAGGTCTACTGTGGTTCAAACGTGGTGGACCTTAGACCACGTGAATGCTTGTAATTGTGTTAAGCTACCCTGTCTCAGCATATGGTCTTGTGATTACCACAGATAAGGGTGAATGGAACACATATCACCCACAGTACATCAGAGTGAAATACACTGCATCATCAAACTAGGAGAGGTGTGTTTGGACCACACCCATCCTTTTCCTCCCCATCCCCAATCTGTGTCTGTTGATGTATAATAACATTATCTTTTAACATATGTAAAGAGATGTTGTGCCATTTTATATGTCAACAGAGAACAGTATGGTGGAGAGGCCTTCCATATATCATCTGGGACAACTAACCAGAAGTCCTAGATCCAGATGTGACTCCCTATCAAAATGTGGGAATATCAAGAAGAGTTTTCTCTCAGCTCAACAGCTGCATGCATAAATGGGAGCATGACACAATCTGAAGCACTACAAATGTGGTGAACTGGATAGTGATCTTGAGTCAGTCAGGGATCAACTGAGACTAATATCAAATCTTGTTCTATGAACTACATTCATGGAGAACTTTGGGGTAATTTGGAGTGTTTGTTTATCTAAGACAAAACTTAGAAAATATCCAGCCGGATGCTCACACAGTGATTCTTGAAGAATGTGATGAACAGTAGGGAAGTTGATCTGGCTAAGTGAGTAGCTGCAATGTATGGGACATTCTGTATGTCATTATTGAAGTACCCAGTGACAGCCTTCACTAACAGCCTGATCAACCGTGAGATGCAGTACCATATCATACTAAATCTTGTCTTCAAGAGGAATGAATCTGCCATGAAGCTTATTCTGGGTGTGGTGAAATGCCAATGGCTCATGTCCTCATGCCTTCTTTGATTTTGGGAAAACAGGGGAAAACGGCTTTCGGAAGCTCTCAGTTCTCTTGTTCGCTCAATCTCCAGGAAAGATAGTTCTTTGGGTTGCCTTCATAACACAATCTTTACATGGAGCGAGTAGATATATGTTTGGTTCTTTCGGGTAGACCCGATGGAGCACCTTGCGCCAAATGTGCACTGGTGCGGCTTCTGGAGGATTCATGTCCGTTTCTACTGATCGCTATCTACTGCCTAATGTCAAGAGTCCAAGTTAAAGATTGCGACATTCTAAAGGCAGAATACTGATGGCCTAAGAAAGGTAATCTTAGGTTGTAATTAGTTTTGCACTTATAAATCTCTATTGTCTTAAAGACTGAGATGATATGGCGAAACAGCAGTCTTGCCATATTGGGAAGTGGTGACCGTTAGCCAATCTGGCTATGCGTCTTAATCTTGGCATGGCAAGGGAACAAATCTGAAGAAGAAATATTTCCCAAATGATATCGCTTGTTCTTGGCAGCCGATAGACGAGTGCTATCTTTCTTCCTACGGCTTACCGTTACTTAGTAGCATGTCTCATTTAAATATAAGCACATTAGATAGCTACGATGTGTCGGAAGGAGGGAAGGGCTCCTTGGGGATGGGGTCCACCAATCTATGATCTATCTTCTTGAGCCGGAAGAGGCTATCCACGGTGCTATCTCTTTCGTCTTTTAGTCGATAGGATGATGTGGGGATTATAAATAAACTTCTTTATCTCATTGAGAGAACCTGCATTTCTCTGAATTTACGTGTTGGGTGAGGCACTGCCGGTCCATGGCGGCGGCAGCTCAGACAAGAGCAGCAGCCGGAAGAGGTAGTATCTTCTTGCATATTCTTGTGGGGAATGGGGAACTACACTGCGTGCCATACAACCCCACTACTATACTATTAGTTAACGGGGAGAAACACACAGATTACTAGGCGCACCACACCACAAGATCTTGGTTGTGAGAAAGGCATGGTTTGCGAGGGAGAAAGAAGCTGGGAAACGAATGTGCCCAATAATAATAAAGGCAGGGTATGAGTGTGGAGAGTGATTCGTGTATGCAACCGGGTGCATAGTGTAGCCGAGAGGACGTCTACAGATTGGAGGTCTATGCAACCCAGGACGTAGCCAATCCAGGGGCTACCTGACGTGTCCGACGCAATCAAGCAAGCCACTTATAAACTGGTGTTGGTAAGCCGAAATGCATAACTAATATGTGGTCCATGAGTCAGCTTGATCCCTCACTAAAATGTTATTATCTACAGGGTCCTTCTTTTGAAGTCTTCTCATCAACTTAAGGTTGAGTGTAAACCGGAAAGTGTGTTGAGGGAATTGACAAGGCTTCTATACCTAAAGTCCTAAGCACCTGATGAAGCCAGGGCAAGTCAGTGGACATATGAGGTAGAATGCTTTCTAATTTTAAGAAAGAAGCATTACACGTAATTAAATGAGTGGAAAGACCACAACTCAAGTCTCATCGACTGAAGGTCGAGTGTTTATCTGATGAGGCTGTTTGGACCTACGCCTATTCCCATCCTTGTCCGGGACAGCGAAAGACTCTGATTCATTCCCTATATCCAATCTGGTATCATGACTTTGGTTCCCAACCTCAATTGTGCCCAGTGAACCCATGGCACTTTCCCCAGACCAGATTACTAACTATATCGTGGTGACCTAGGAAACTTGGAAGCTGTTGTTCGAACAACCGACGCTGGATAGAGAGACTGGAACTTTGCCCGGTGAGGCAGTTGTTAAATGACTGGACAATTTCAAGATCTGTGCTAGATGATGTTCAGAGTTTTCTGAATTCATTTCTGGACTAGAGTTTTCTCATCAGTTTTGTTTTCTGGACTTGTATAGGTTTATTTGTCTTGGTGTTTTTCTGTGTTGTCTTTATTACGATATTAAATCATAATTATAGTGACTGAGACAATCGTCATGTTACGTTTGTGTCAGCCAGAAATACACTGCAGGAAATAACCCTGAGGTCGAAAGATAGAGTGACAGTAAGTCCGGGGAACGGATGAGGGTTGGCAGCAAAGAACTATCCCCAGCCAGAGCAAAAGAATAAGTTTGAAATATTGTGACGGGACATTATGGGACCCTCCCCATATCTTGTTACAATTTCTGGGGGCTCGTCCGGGATATTTGAAATCCTGGTGGAATTCTGGCTGATATAGTGATAGGGGACAGATATCCTTGTCTACTATCAATAGGTTCTGCCTACCGTGCCTGGCTATTGTCTGTACTCTGCCTGACACAGACTGACCGACATGTGACGTGTTGTGGTCGTATAAACTATCCAATTGTTATTTGATCGATACAGTTTTGATATAGAATTGTATACATTTACCCGCTGAGTTTAAGATGGCATCAGCAAAATTTAATGTTGCTGAAGTACAGGCTACAGGGCGTGAGATGGGTTATGATGGAGCGGAGTTACAGAAATATGTTCAGGAAGTGGAAAGAGACTTCAGACAGGCTGTGCGCGAAGCCAAGAAAATTGAGGCTGAGGCTAGGAAGATGGAGGCCGAGCAGGCAGTCAGAGACCATGAGTTCCGTATGAGGGAGTTGGAGCTGAAAGCTCAAACTGCCAAGGAAAGCGAGGGTGCAGTGGGAGGTGCAAGTCTCCCTGACTCAACAACTTCTAGTTGCGGTCCATACCAGGCAATGAAGTTCCCTTTGCTCCCGTTCGATGAACACAAAGAGAAGATCGATCAGTATCTTCAAAAATTCCAGTCGATGGCTTTGGCTATGGGACTGGAACGTGGGAAATGGAACTTGAAACTCTCGCAGGGCCTGAGGGGGACAGCGTACGAGGTCTATTCAAGGTTGCCACCTGGTATGGAGAATGATTATGAAGCCCTGGAAAAAGCATTATTGAAAAGGTTCCAGATGACAGCCTATACATACCGACAGCAGTTCAGAAAGTCGAAGAGAGAGCCAGGAGAGATGTTCGCAGCCTACAGTGTTAGACTGAAGTCTTACCTTTTGAAGTGGATGTCATTAGCTGGATTTGCTAACGACTATGAAAGTTTAGAAGAATTAGTGGTCGTGGACCAAATGAAGAGAATGATGCCTAGGCGATTGCAAACCTTCTTGCTTGAAAATGGGGCAGAAAGGTTAGACATAGTGAACACATTAGCGGAAAGGTATGTGCTAGCTCATGGGGATAATGGGGAACTGTCACAACCCAATCCCCGACCACCAGACACATGGTCTGGAAAGAAGAAGAACCCTAAAACAGCTCACACCAAGAAGGAGGATCCTTTCGATAAAGTTCCAATTAAGAAACCCTCTGGTAAGAGTCCACCTGGATCTCCTAAAAGAAAGTGGAGTGAAAAGTGGTGCGCCTATTGCAAATCTCCCACACACAATACGGCTGATTGCCGGCGTAAACAGAAAGACTCTCACTATGCAGCTTGTCTTGTAGAAACCGGGGAAGGGTCTCACAAGGAGGTAGAAGGGAGGGGTCTTGGGAACAAAGATTCAGAAAAACCACCAGTAGTAGAGACGATACTTGTGAACGGACAACCAGTTGAGTGTCTCTATGACACAGGTCTGCAGTTTGAGGCTGTAATTTCATCACACTTAGTGAGCCCAGAGCAGTTAACCGGGGAATCTATTGAGATTCAAACGGCGACAAAGAGTGCGGTAGCGATGTCTCTTCCAATTGCGAAGGTGGATATCAAATCCAAATATGTTACCGGCACTATACAGGCAGCCGTTCTGCTCGATCCTATCTTCCCAATGATCTTGGGTTGTCGCTACGTCTTTCTAGGGATTCCAACCGAACCCATGTATGTAGGGGCGATGCAAACCAGATCTCAATCGGAGGATGAGCAGACGCCGGCCTTGATCGTGAATCCCTTGCCTGGGGAGTTACGAGCTGCTCAAAGCCAGGATGCTACTTTGCAACCTTGCTTCAACCAGTTGCCAAAAAGTTCTGACCCACCAAGACGGGGTCAGTATTATATGAAGAATCGGCTACTGTACCGGAGAGCCGGAGTGGGGGATCGCCAGCATGGACAGCTGGTAGTTCCTACGGTTTATCGGGAACAGCTTCTTCATATGGGACACACCATTTCTTTCAGTGGACATATGGGTGTCGGGGCAACTCTCCAGCGCATTTCCTGCCATTACTACTGGCCAGGGATGACTGGAGACGTGCGTAGGTACGTCAAGTCGTGCCCAGAGTGCCAGCGTGTGGCACATAAACACTGGACGGCTCCGGTAGTCTTGGGTGACATGCCCATTATGAACTCTCCTTTCGAGAGAGTTGCCATCGATCTTGTTGGTCCTCTTCCTAGGACTAGGAAGAGGAATAAGTACATTCTCACGATGGTGGATTGCTGTTCCATGTGGGGTGAGGCGATACCTTTGGCCACAATCGACTCTAAGCGAGTGGCTGATGCACTGATGGAGACCTTTACTCGGTTGGGATTTCCCAACCAGATCCTAACGGACAATGGGTCTCAGTTCTGTGGTAAGCTGATGGAAGAAGTCTTTCGTATCTTCCAGACTAACCACATTCACACAAGCCCGTACCACCCTGAGTCTAATGGGCAAGTAGAGAGGTTTAATGGTACCTTGATGACCATGCTTCGGAAGCTGGCTCAAGAGAAACCAGACAGATGGGATGAGTATATCTCAGCCGCCTTGTTCGCCTATCGGGAGGTTCCCCATGGGTCGACCGGGTTGCCACCAGCCACTCTATTATTCGGGAGGCCTATCAAGGGTCCCTTAGAAGCCCTATTGAGATGTTGGACAGAGGAAGAAACTTCCGAAGAAGTTGTATCCTCATATAAATACGTCGAAGAGTTAAAGAAGAAACTCCAGACGGGTTGGGCTTTGGCAGCTCAGAATCTGAGGGCGGCCAGAAAGAGACACGCAGCCTACTACAATAGAAGGACGAAAGATAGGTCTCTTAAAGTGGGGGATCGGGTTCTGTTGTTACTTCCAGTGGGTTCCAATAAACTCGAAATTGGTTGGCAGGGACCTTTCCCGGTGGAAAGGGTTGTGTCCCGAACCAACTATTCCAGCCGGATCAGGGGGAAATCTAAAATCTTCCACATTAACCTCCTCAAAAAGTATGAAGAACGATCTGATGGTACCTCTCTCCCACTTATGACTATGGCGGTCGCGATGGAAACTGAATCGGGCGAAGACGCGGATAGGGAGTATCCTTTACACTCTGGGGAAACCTATAGGGATGTACATATTAATCCTGATTTGTCGGCTGAAGAAACAGACCGAGTCATCCGTTTGTTGGAGTCCAATCAGCAGATTCTTACCGATCGGCCAGGGCGAACAGGGTTAGTCGAGTTTGATATGACTCTGACTACCCAAGACCCCGTTCGCCAAAAAATATATCCAGTGCCCTTTTCGAAAGAGAAGGCCCTGGAAGCTGAAATCCAGAAGCTTCTGGACGATGACATCATCACTCCTTCGACTTCTCCTTATAATGCCGGGGTTGTCTTGTTGAGGAAGCCCAGTGGGGAGCACCGCCTATGTATTGATTACAGGCATTTAAACAGATGTACGACATTCCAAGTTGAACCGTTACCGAACACAAATCAACTGTTTGCCAGACTAAATAAGGCAAAGTACTTTTCGAAAATTGATCTAAGCAGGGGATATTATCAGATCCCTGTGAAACCCGAGGTTCGCCCCTTGCTCGCCTTCAGTACTACGAGCGGGCATTACGAATTCAAGGTGATGCCATTTGGGCTGAGCAATGCGCCCAGTGTGTTCACTCGCATGATGAGAATGTTATTAGAGCCTTTAAAGGATCCCTCTGTGGTCTCGTTTATGGATGATATTCTCATCGCGCCTGACAATCTGAGTGATCACCTGAGGTCTTTGGGACAGATCTTCAAAAGGTTAAAAGAGGAAGGGTTAACCGCCCGTCCAGCCAAATGCATGATTGGCTATCAATCCTTGGAATTTCTGGGACATACTATTACCCCAGGGGGACTGGTACCGGAAGAAAAGAATATTGAGAAGGTCCGTCTCGCACCCCGTCCTAAATCCAAAAAAAGATGTTAGGTCTTTCTTGTCTCTGTGTGGGTTTTACCAGAAATTTATTCCGAAGTTCAACGAAATTGCGGCGCCGTTAACCGAAACCCTGAAGAAAGGATTGCCAGATCTTATAATCTGGACCCCGAGCTGTGAAGAAGCTTATGGGAAGCTGAAACAAGCTTTGGTGGATAGGCCAGTCCTGCAACTCCCAAATTTGGAGAAAACGTTTGTTCTAAGAACCGACGCGAGTAACATAGGGATTGGGGCAACTTTGTTGCAGGAAGGGCGAGATGATGCTTCGGTGCTATGTCCGGTGGCGTATGCAAGTAGAAAACTGTTACCCGCCGAACGGAATTACTCCACAGTCGAACGGGAATGTCTGGCTCTAGTGTGGACGGTACAGAAATTTCAACCTTATCTGTATGGAGTACCGTTCAGAGTGCAGTCCGACCATCAACCTCTGACCTTTTTGGCAACTTCTAAGAAACTGAACGCGAGGTTAATGAGATGGTCATTACTCCTACAACCCTATCAGTTCACGGTCGAATACATCCCCGGAAGGGAGAATGTGGGAGCGGATTTCCTATCACGGCATCCTATGGTTGAATGTGAGGGTTGGGTCATTCGAACAGAACCTCTGGCAGTAGAAAGTTCGTAGGGTTCGACTTTCTTAAGATGGGGCCTATGTGGTGAAATGCCAATGGCTCATGTCCTCATGCCTTCTTTGATTTTGGGAAAACAGGGGAAAACGGCTTTCGGAAGCTCTCAGTTCTCTTGTTCGCTCAATCTCCAGGAAAGATAGTTCTTTGGGTTGCCTTCATAACACAATCTTTACATGGAGCGAGTGGATATATGTTTGGTTCTTTCGGGTAGACCCGATGGAGCACCTTGCGCCAAATGTGCACTGGTGCGGCTTCTGGAGGATTCATGTCCGTTTCTACTGATCGCTATCTACTGCCTAATGTCAAGAGTCCAAGTTAAAGATTGCGACATTCTAAAGGCAGAATACTGATGGCCTAAGAAAGGTAATCTTAGGTTGTAATTAGTTTTGCACTTATAAATCTCTATTGTCTTAAAGACTGAGATGATATGGCGAAACAGCAGTCTTGCCATATTGGGAAGTGGTGACCGTTAGCCAATCTGGCTATGCGTCTTAATCTTGGCATGGCAAGGGAACAAATCTGAAGAAGAAATATTTCCCAAATGATATCGCTTGTTCTTGGCAGCCGATAGACGAGTGCTATCTTTCTTCCTACGGCTTACCGTTACTTAGTAGCATCTCTCATTTAAATATAAGTACATTAGATAGCTACGATGTGCCGGAAGGAGGGAAGGGCTCCTTGGGGATGGGGTCCACCAATCTATGATCTATCTTCTTGAGCCGGAAGAGGCTATCCACGGTGCTATCTCTTTCGTCTTTTAGTCGATAGGATGATGTGGGGATTATAAATAAACTTCTTTATCTCATTGAGAGAACCTGCATTTCTCTGAATTTACGTGTTGGGTGAGGCACTGCCGGTCCATGGCGGCGGCAGCTCAGACAAGAGCAGCAGCCGGAAGAGGTAGTATCTTCTTGCATATTCTTGTGGGGAATGGGGAACTACACTGCTTGCCATACAACCCCACTACTATACTATTAGTTAACGGGGAGAAACACACAGATTACTAGGCGCACCACACCACAAGATCTTGGTTGTGAGAAAGGCATGGTTTGCGAGGGAGAAAGAAGCTGGGAAACGAATGTGCCCAATAATAATAAAGGCAGGGTATGAGTGTGGAGAGTGATTCGTGTATGCAACCGGGTGCATAGTGTAGCCGACCGGACGTCTACAGATTGGAGGTCTATGCAAGCCAGGACGTAGCCAATCCAGGGGCTACCTGACGTGTCCGACGCATTCAAGCAAGCCACTTATAAACTGGTGTTGGTAAGCCGAAATGCATAACTAATATGTGGTCCATGAGTCAGCTTGATCCCTCACTAAAATGTTATCATCTACAGGGTCCTTCTTTTGAAGTCTTCTCATCAACTTAAGGTTGAGTGTAAACCGGAAAGTATGTTGAGGGAATTGACAAGGCTTCTATACCTAAAGTCCTAAGCACCTGATGAAGCCAGGGCAAGTCAGTGGACATATGAGGTAGAATGTTTTCTAATTTTAAGAAAGAAGCATTACACGAAATTAAATGAGTGGAAAGACCACAACTCAAGTCTCATCGACTGAAGGTCGAGTGTTTTTCTGATGAGACTGTTTGGACCTACGCCAATTCCCATCCTTGTCCGGGACAGCGAAAGACTCTGATTCATTCCCTATATCCAATCTGGTATCATGACTTTGTTTCCCAACCTCAATTGTGCCCAGTGAACCCATGGCACTTTCCCAGACCAGATTACTAACTATATCGTGGTGACCTAGGAAACTTGGAAGCTGTTGTTCGAACAACCGACGCTGGATAGAGAGACTGGAACTTTGCCCGGTGAGGCAGTTGTGAAATGACTGGACAATTTCAAGATCTGTGCTAGATGATGTTCAGAGTTTTCTGGATTCATTTCTGGACTAGAGTTTTCTCATCAGTTTTGTTTTCTGGACTTGTATAGGTTTATTTGTCTTGGTGTTTTTCTGTGTTGTCTTTATTACGATATTAAATCATAATTATAGTGACTGAGACAATCGTCATGTTACGTTTGTGTCAGCCAGAAATACACTGCAGGAAATAACCCTGAGGTCGAAAGATAGAGTGACAGTAAGTCCGGGGAACGGATGAGGGTTGGCAGCAAAGAACTATCCCCAGCCAGAGCAAAAGAATAAGTTTGAAATATTGTGACGGGACATTATGGGACCCTCCCCATAGCTTGTTACACTGGGGAAGCTGCTAACTGGAGCTAGTCCAACATCCATGCTGATGATAAAAGGATTCAACAGACCCAGAACAGTAGTTTCTTCCTTGAGTTGCCCATGGATAGGATTTCCTAAATTCCCAAGAGACAGGAAATGATGATAGTTACCGATACTGTAACGGGATGGTGTAGTTAGATATTAGAGAGAGGAGGAGTAGAGTTAGTTATTGGGGGGTGGAGTAAATAAGAAGTGTTGTATCTTGTTTATCAACCTGCATGTGTGACATATTTTATGCATTTTCTATGCAATAATTGAAGTGTTGACATGACAGGAGATGAGGCAGTGGTCACCACTCTACTCACCAACTCAATAAATTGTGTATTTAATGAATCAGTTTTAAGTACATGTCCCCAGTGAATTTCTTGTACAGTTGCTGTCAAGTGTTGTCTCTGGTGACTGTCTTAAGTGCTGTGGTTGGTTATACATATTGTGAAAAGTCCTGTATAGATGTTGTCAAGTATCACATGATGTCTATCTTGTACAATTGTGGTGTAAACAATTCCTTGTGAATGTATGTCCCACTTTTGGCAGGAAACTGTCATGTAGATGTCTTTGTCCAACAGATGTAATGTACAGTTATTGTTGAAGTTTGTTTGTCTACAAATAAATGAGTCCTAAAGTCCTAAAGACTAATTGAACTGATATAGGTCACAAAATGACAATATATATATATGTGACGGACGAACAGCACACTGGCAACATTATGTTGAGTGAGAGGGATCCTCAGTTGTACAGGCGCTAATGGTTCAGATCTTCTCTGGCCTTGGGTGAACTAGTTACTTCTTATATAAATTTCTGTGTAGATACATAGTGGTCTCACAGTGGGGGTTTGAGACAAAGAAAATGTTCTCCAAAACAGGCTATTGCGGGAATGATTAGCTCATTTGAGTGACCTCTAGACAAAACGTGCTAAATCATATCCTTTATCTTGTTATTTATTATTCAAGATATATCTCCAGAGAACACTACAAACTAGGTCCTCTGTCAATCATCTAATAATTTGTCACACGAGCCCAGGTGTTGGTGTTTTAATTAGCAATCAATATAATGATACTAGTATTAAATAACTAAGTATAAACACGAAACCAAAAACATATCATCATCATCATCATCATCATCATCATCATCATCATCATCATCATCATCATCATCACATTCTTCATCATGTACCATGTCGATGTGCGTGGGCAGTCATGTTTCGCCATCTCACACGATCACCAGAGTCGAAGATCAGCTCAGTGGTCTCGTCTCGACCACACCATGTGACCAAGACATCCAAATATTTCTTTCTCTGTCTTATTATTTATCGTTTCCACTCAATATTGCCTGTTGTCATCAAGTTCTCTAGTTTAATTTTTCTCAAAACCTGCCCCAAAATTCCTGACTAAGTATAATTTCTCTAATCAGTTTACGGTTTTCATTTGCCTCTTGTAGAACATGCAACACTATATGTGTGATTATCACGGGAGTAACAAAGCTCCACATTCGAACAATACACGTGAAGAGACGTTGTCAGCTGACATTGTTCTGGAACTATTCCCTCTTTAAGTAATTGTCTTAATCTATTACTTAACTGAATCAGTGCCAAACAATATTTAGTTTTGTAGCCAACTTAATACACAATCAAATGAACAAACAGTGTAATGTAAATTTCCGTTCATTGAGCAAAGAAATTGCTGACGATGCACAAAACAAATAACACTGTGTCCCTAGTAAGGTAATAATATCGTCCTGTGTCCAAATAGGAGGTTACATTTTAAGATATATTAACCGTTGGCGCTTAATCAGCTAAAAGACACTAAGTGTTCAATAATGGCTACCTTTGTCCTGTGTGATGATACACGTATGGTCCGATTGGAGACTTTTCAATCTCGGCGACAGGAAAAGTCACCGCTGCAGAGTTACAGGTGATGGACACACTAATTCGCGGGTGCTTCTGAAAAGCAAATATGGAAATAAATCTTCATCTACCTTAAGCCGTTCCAGGTTTCTTAACAACTGACCCACTTTTATCACACTACACTTGGATCCACTAGTCCAGATTATGCAAATATATTCGTATTCAAACCGTCTGGTCAAGCCGTTTGACTCGGGCTCCGAAGGTTGTGGGTTCGGTTCCGGGCCGCATCCTTCGGTTCACGAGTGCATTTTTTCGGAGACTCATGGGGGTCGTCGCTGAAGCTACGGAGTTCGTGCTTTGTGCGACGCTTTCCGCGCTACGAAAAGAGACAGAGCCATATGGGATAAACACCGGGTGCAACGAAGTTGACCCTGTCGACTTTAAAGCGTCTTTTATTCGTATTCAATTCGAGTATTTCTATTAGTCGCGTCTTATAAGCTATGTGTTGACATAATATTTGTAGCCATGCGTTGATCTATAGCAATACGCTTTAAATTACTCATACAAATTCAGTGAGACATATGATCGTATAGACAACTGGCAGTGTGCGTGAAACACAATGCATAATAGTTATTTTACCGTTAGTAAACGTATCGCCCCAATTATCAATATTATGAGGTGATATTTGTGGTTTTGTTTCCCTTAACATCGTCCCTATAACATCTTCAGTGGATAACCTTCGCCGTGATAATTGGGGTTGAAGGCAACGCCCTGTAAGGGCATGAAACTAACTTGTGCCAGCTGGTGAATTTTGTTTTCTGATGCTATTATAATATGTCCCTATATATCACTTGATTTCCCTACACTGGCTTGACATGGATAAAGCGCACACTTGCAGATTCTCGCCTGATGGAGTGCACTCCAGTTAGACAAACCATCTTTGATCATAATGTTGAAATCAACTGTTGTCTTTTCCCTCATTGACACTTTTCCCTGCCACTTAAACTTGATAGTCACCAACAATTCATCACCCCTCCCAGGGAATGTCGTGGAGTAAACATGTTGGTTTGCTCTGTCGGGCAGGGACCTTATTTCGCTTCTAGTGAACACTCTCCATTTCACTTGGGCATATACACACACTCATTCGGAACTCATTTCAGGCCTCTCCTGGTAGTGTACCTGGATTCAGACGCCCCCAAATCTAGACTATTCTTACGGCTGTGGTTCGTCTACAGGACAGTGAGTGTGAACTCTTTAAGTCTGATACATTGCCTTCTGGTTGTCTGTGATCTGAGATACTTTTACGTCTTTCAGAGAGAGGTCAGTGTAAAAACATTGATGTCGATCTTGTCCCACACAATGAACTTGGCACGGGCTTTGTGGCAGAGGAAACCTTCCCCTCGACAAACCTAGATATTAGCGGAGTGTGCTAAATTGGTACTGATATTTCACAGAACAATTAGTATAATGAGTCACATCACAAAGATTTTGTTACGAATTATCATGCAAAGAGTGAGGAAGAAAATACAACCTGAAATAGGGGAAGAACAATGTGGTTTTGTAGAAGGAAAGGGTACAGTAAATGCTGTGTATATGCTGCGAACAGTTATTGAACGTGCTTTAGAAGTAAACAAGGATATACATCTTTGCTTTATTGACTACACAAAGGCTTTTGATAGAGGTAGACATGTCAACATTGTGGATATGCTTGCAGATCTACAAATTGATGGGAAAAACATTAGACTTATAAAAAACATATATTGGAAACAACAAGCTGCCATAAGAATTGATAATGAAGTAGGACAATACCAACCTATTAAGAGAGGTGTTAGGCAGGGATGTGTAATGTCTCCAGATCTTTTTTCCCTATACAGTGAAAATATTTTCAGAAATGTAGAAGACCTAAATGGAATCAGCATTGGAGGACGAAACATAAATAATATTAGATATGCAGATGATACAGTATTGATTGCAGACAATGCACAGGATCTGCAACAATTAGTAGACGCTGTGGTTGTACACAGTGAGCAGCTGGGGTTGGAATTAAATTGTAGGAAGACACAGGTTATGGTCGTCACTAGGAAGAACGAAGTACCACAATGTAATATACAAGTAAATGGGAATATTCTTCAACAAGTGAATCGGTTCAATTATCTCGGAACAGTCATAACATCTGATGGCAGATGCCTTGAAGAGATTAGAACAAGAATCGCCATTGCGAAAGTAGCCTTTAGCAAGATGAAAAACATTCTGACCAATAAAATGATGTCAATTGAAACGAGAAAAAGAGTGTTGAGGGGATACATAGAGCCTGTTCTTTTGTATGGATGTGAAACTTGGACAATGTGCAGTCAAGCTGAAAAACATCTGATGGCTGCAGAAATGTGGTTTCTGAGGAAAATGCAAAGAATACCATGGACAGATAGAAAAACCAATGACCAAGTACTACAAGAGACAAATGAAAATCGTAGATTGATTAGAGAAATTAGACGTAGACAGTCAAAATTTTTTGGACATGTTATGAGAAGAAATGGACTGGAGAACTTAGTGACAGCTGGCAAGATCGAAGGGAACAGACCAAGAGGAAGACCGAGAGGAAAATACCTGGATGGCTTGGCCACATGGCATGGACGAGACAGGAACACTGAGCTGATCCACGACTCTGGTGATCGAGTGAAATGGCGAATCATGACCGCCCACGCTTTCCGGCATGGCACATGATTGATTGATTGATTTCACATCTGTGGACCGACATATCAGGGTTGAAGATCTGACACCAGAGCAAGAGGGCACTCGAGATGAACATATATGAACATAGATGGTCATAGATGGACGTACATAAACATAAATAAACATAGATGGATATAGATTAACACACACACATATATATATATATATATATATATATATATATATATATATATATATATATATATATATATATATATATATATATATCCTCATTGGCACCTTGCCGTCTTGACAGACGATAGTTTGTGTTTTAAAAAGGCATAATAACTTTTATCTATTTCGGTAGCGAATGTGACTGATAAGGCCAATTTGCGCTGTAAATGTCCGTTCACAGTGGGTGCATGCGAATAAATTATTTTATTGCACCCATTGAAGCAGGCAGGCTGTGGCGGATCAGCACCTAATTGGCCCGGGGCTGCCGAGCTTGAGGCGGGCGGTAGCTGATCAGTGACACCTGTAGGTGTCTCCCACCGTCAGAGGCAACGCGTGGCGCCCCATGTCTACGCCAACTGACAAGGACTTATAACCCGTAACACTTGCCTCTCGCTTTGATTCCGAGACCAGTTAAGATCAGGGAGGGAGTTATTGCCTCTCCATAGCACAAAGCCTTGGCTAAAATATAGAGATCATGTGTTGCCCATGCAGCATGATCCCTCTCTCGACCTGCCTAGTTCACTCCAGAGGAAAGGTAACACCCCTACATCTGGAACAAGACAAGCTGCAGAAGCTGCCGGATCAGCAAAGCAATGCTCTAACTGTCCGCCTGTCGGAGCTTCGATCCTAGACCAGCCGCCAACCAAGGCTTAAGGCCTGATCTGCCCTGCCATGACATTTTGTCTTTAGCTTGCATTTCCTCGCACCAGGGTAAGGCTTGTACCCTCCAAATTGCGCTCTTCCGCCCGAAGCCGTTGGCACAATGTGGGGTGTCAGGTTTGGTAAGCGCCGCCCAACGTTCGGCACTAACAGAAAGCAGGTAGTACCGTCTACTGTTATACGATAGCTCAGTCATATCTGACAAAGACCTGACACACACACACACACACACACACACACACACATATATATATATATATATATATTGATGGACATAGATTAACATAGATGAACATAGATGGGCATAAATGGACAAACTGGACTTAAATGGACTTAGATGTACAAATATAAATATTGATGGAGATAAATTAACATAGATGGGCATAGTTGGACGTAGATTGAGATATATGGATTGAGACGGGCATAAATCGACATAGATGAGCATAGATGGGCATAGACAGGCATAGATGAATATAGATTGACAAAGGTGGACTTAGATAGAGCCATATAGCATAGATGAGCATATATAAACATAGATGGGCATAGGTGTTCATAGATGGTTATAGATTGACATAGATGGTGATAGACTGACATAGATGGATATA
This sequence comes from Cepaea hortensis, assembly GCA_963921405.1. Classification (NCBI taxonomy): domain Eukaryota; kingdom Metazoa; phylum Mollusca; class Gastropoda; order Stylommatophora; family Helicidae; genus Cepaea; species Cepaea hortensis. The sequence goes on along the minus strand of OY992884.1, from coordinate 22,923,926 downwards.
GATGAACATAGATAAACATTGATGAACATCGATGGATGGACATAGATGGATATAGATGGACATAGAAGAATATAGATGGACATATATGAACATCAAGGGCATCGTACGATCGTACTGAGTGATTCTATCCGATCCATCCATTGGACGCTAGAACGTCAACTTCTCCTCCCCGTGCCCCTTGATATGAAATATCTTTTTTTTCTTTATTTGCTTGCTGTGAACTCAAGCGTAGTCCATGCAAGTGCTATAACTTCCAGTGCACTTGACTAACTTTGTGTGTGGATTAGTTTTCCCTATAACCATCCACTCAGGCGAACCCACTCCGACTGCTGGGGTACTTGTAATTTGCGAGCCTCGAGTCAAGAACGAAAAGTCAATATGTTAGTTCAAATGAACTGTGTAGCGACTGAACCCGCTACCTCGGCATCAACACACCGGCAGTTTAAGTGCGAGTGCTCTTCTCTATTCGGCTATACTGGCCTTTCAAACCCAATGTAGATTCTGATGATGATGATGATGATGATGATGACGATGATGATAATGATGATGATGATTATGATGATGCTGCTGCTGCTGATGATGATGATTATGATGAATCTGCTGATGATGATGATGATGATGATGATGACGATGATGATGATGGTGGTGATGGTGATTATGATGATGATGATGATGATGATGATGATGATGAATCTGATGATGATGATGATGATGATGATGATGATGATGATGATGATGATGATGATGATGATGATGATTATGATGATGATGATGATGATGATTATGATGAATCTGCTGCTAATGATGATGATGATGAAGATGATGATGATGATGATGATGATGATGATGATGATGATGATGATGATGATGATGATGATGATTCAGAGCAGGCCGGAAGGACTGGCTAGGATTAGGCCCAGGTGTCAGATGTCCCCTAAGTGTGTTTTGTGTGTATCATTGTCTACGCACTCCAAAAAATTCACTATCACTATGACTATATATATAACTAACACTTTTATAATCAACCACCAGTTAAATTAATCAAGTTGCTATATGTTCATTACAAACCCCATTGACAGCGGAGCTACAGTACGGATAGTTGCCGCACACAAATCCTTTCTCCACAATATTAAACATGCCGAAGCAATCCTCGGAGCCGTGGAGGTCGTTCTGTGTTAGGTTATGGAGAATCCGGACATCAAACTTTCTTGGACTTTATAAACAGACAGAAAATAAATGCGTATTATCGTTCGTCTTGAAGGAAAGTCATTGTTCTGTTGTTTGAGTTATGTTCTGGCTATTTACATTTATGGAAGCAGTGAATATAATATTGGGTTCAATAGCTTGAGACTGCTGAGTTGAGTTGAGTTAAGAACCGACATCACTGCACTCAGGACATTCCCAATAGCTTGAGACTGTGAAATACAGTATTGATTCTCCTTCTCTTGATTCTTTTGCTACTCTTTTTCTTCTTCTTTTCTTTTATTCACATCCTTCTCATCCTTCACCATCTCCTTCTGCGTGATTCTCACCTTCTTCTTCTCACTCTCCTCCTCATCCTGTTTCTCCAACGCAGGCTTCTCCGTCCTCTACTTCTTGTTTTCCTTCTTGTCATACTCCTTCTCCTTCGTCTCCTCCACGAGTTTTCCTCTTCATCCTTCTCCCCAAGACTTATAATTATGTTCTTCCTCCTATTGATCATGTTTCTCCCAATTCTCCGTCTCCGGCTTTTCTGTCTGCACCTCTCCTCCTTGTTTTTCTCTCCTACGCCTTCTCCTCTTTCTTTCTGTCTTTCTGTCTTTCTGTCTGTCTGTCTTTCTTTCTTTCTTTCTTTCTTTCTTTCTTTCTTTCTTTCTTTCTTTCTTTCTTTCCTTCTTTCTTTCTTTCTTTCTGTAAGTCACAGCTACGTGTAAGACGCCACATCTCGTGATGAACCTTGTTTTTCAATCATGTCTCTTTGAGTGGCAGATTCGAGTATGGAACCAATAGCCATTGTCACAGACCAGTAGCTACACAGTGGGTGAAGAAAGACAACAGTGAATGCGTTCCCCACGAGACAATGAATGGCTGTCGGCACTAGAAAGAGACACAGCTCCGTGGTCCAGCATGCACTGTAGGGAACGTGGTTAGAATTATTCAAGAGTAAGGCAGCTGTGTATGTCCACTGGACATCGGGAAATGGGAGATACCTACACTAGTGTAGCGTGAAGACGTATTCAAAAGGTTGTTGCAGGTTCATTGTAGTCCACCGAGAATATTGAGATTGCACGTGCTTCTTATATTTGTAGTAATAGCTAGTGTAGGAGTGTTTAAAAAGTTAGTTGCAAATACTTTACAGGACGGCGCAGTCAACCCCCACATTTTTGGCTATTTGTGATCTATTGGCATGTTTACATTCAGTAGCCTTCTCTCCGCGTCGGTAACTTACGGGGTATGTGAGCCGGTCGATCAGAAAGAAATGGCAAACTACTGAGCGTAATCTTGCATAGAAACCAACAATCAGCTGAAATATTCTGATGTTGGCAGCGATGTCCTGTAAAGGATATGCAAACAAAAAACAAGCCTGCAATTGCTTTCATAACGACTGACTATTAATTTAAAAAAAACGCACGTCCGTCTGCTGTCAAATCGCCTGCAGCTGTGTTTCGAACGCGGTATGCGGAATTATGAACTGCGTCCGTAAACCTCTTCGCCACGGAGAATGGTAACGAGAGTAAATGGGTATATTATTGAACAAATGAATCAGTACAATTATGTCGGAACTGTTATAACATCTGATGGGAGATGCCTTGAAGAGATTAGAACAAGAATCGCCATGGCGAAAGTAGGCTTTTGCAAGATGGGAAACATATTGACCAATTAAAATTTTTCATTTTCAACGAGAAAAAGGGTGTTGAAGTGCTACATAGAAACTATACTTTTGTATGAATGTGAAGCGTAGCCAATCAGCAGACAAGCTAAAAAAAAAACATCAGATGGCTGTGGTAATGCTGTTTCTGAGGAAAATGCAAAGATTATCATGGACAGACAGAAAAACCAATGACCAAGTACTACACGAAACAAATGAAAACCGTAAACATATTAGAGAAATTAGACATAGGCAGTTACAGTGTTTTTTTTTTTTTTTTTGTGGACACGTTATGAGAACAAATAGATTGGAGAACTGTTCACAACTGGCAAGATTGAGGTATAAAAGAACAAGGGGAAGGCAGAGAAGTAAATACCTAGATGGCTTGCCCATATGCTATGGTCAAGACAAGAACACAGATTTGATCCACGACTCTGGTGATCGCGTGACCACTCATGCTTATAGGCACATCACATGATGATGATGACCTTTGTCATGGAGGTTTATATTCTAATCTCTTAAAAGCAATTCCCATCAGATGTTACGGCTTTTCCGAGACAGTTGTACCGATTCACTTGTTAAAGAACACTCCCATGTATCCTTATATTAAATTGTGGTAATAGTCGCTACATAGTTTCAGACAGGCTACTTACTTGACTTTAGCGATGTCACTGACGTTATAAAGCTTCATTATTACGGTGTTCCTCTCCTGGCCGTCACTGACCACGCCCAGGTGAAGGACACGCAGCATACCATTCATGACTTCCTTGATCACCACCACAGGCCTCTATAAACAAGATATATTGTGTTGAGTTATCAAAGTCACCAACTTGTGTTGAGTTGAGTTGAGTTGAGTTGAGTTGAGTATAGTTGACTTGACTCACGAAGCCACATCACAGCACTCGAGATATTATCATGCGTTCGCAGTCCTCTTATTCAACAACCAGCGAAAACTCCCAATACTTATGCTAGTGGTTACAGTGTGATCATGTCTGGGGGTCCTTTCCTCAAAGTATTGAGTGTCGGCTAGTCACCGGTTATAGACGGAGATAGACAGTGTATTTTCATGCACACCACGGACGAGAGTTCAAAGCCCACGTCCATCCTCTTGCTACGTGAGGGAATGACTGGCCAGCTATCCCTCTGTGCATTGAGATTATCAAAATGTGATGGCCATATTACATCGCATACGCATTGTATTAAACTGCTTGGGGACCAATTGTTTTATTATAATGAGCATGTAATTAACCAACACAGAACTGGTGTCGTGAGCCGCTACACGTTGCGGGATTTGCTGAGGAGGGGATCCGAGCACATATGGACTGAATGGTTCAATGTGCAATGAGGATGATCTGTCGACTAACTAACTAACTAACTAACTAATGAGCATGAGTTGTTAAGTCTTTGACTGTTTGTTTCCTTTATTCAATAGTTTGCCTTGCATTCAAGCTTAGTCCATACACAAGTTACTACTTCTAGTGCACTGGACTGATTTGTGTGTGTGGATTACCTATTCCTAAGTCTCCATTGTCTCTCGTCATCAGATGAACCCACTCCGACCCTCAGTACTCAGGGGTACATTTAATGTAAGTACCAAGTCAAGGATGATAAATCAACCAACATGTTTGACCAACTGACTGGAGTAGGGGTCGAACCCAAAACCTAGGCATCAGCACACCGGATGTTTAAGAACGAAGGATCTTATCTTAAAATGCCAATGGCTGTCTGGCTGTTAGTTAGTTAGTCAGGCTGTATAATTAGCCACGCTGGCCTAGTTTATTTTTTTTCCATGTTTATTATATAGTATATCGTATGTCGCTCAACATGACATAACATAACATAACATAACATAACATAATACAAAATGCTTCGTGGCTTAGAGGTTATGACTTTTCTCCGTAATCTCGTATACTCTCGTCAGTAACGTGATTATGGTGAGTATCAGCAGTGGTTCGAATCGTATCGGTAACTTACGGGGTATGTGAGCCGGCCGCTCAGAAAGCAATGGCAAACTTCTGAGTGTAATCTTGCCAAGAAATCAACATACAGCAGATAGATGCTGGCGTTGACAGCGATGTCCTGTAAAGGATATGCAAAAAAAAAAAAAACACACAACATAACATGTCATATTATGGTCTACTGCATGACATCGTCAAGCAGCCTTGTCTGTGCGAAGGGCAAGAGAATAAACAGCATTGAATACACACTTAAGTGAGACACCAGAAACAAACAGGTCAACTTGCCGGTCTTAATGCTGGCACATCCACGGGGACGATCCAAATTTGTATAAAATCATGTTCATGCCCGCTTTCTTCGACCTGTGCTTTGTTGTCCCAGTGACCGGTGTAATAGGATACAAAGTCCAGCACATTCTTGGATGGGCCTTAGAAAGTAAAGACATGGTTATATTTAAATATATAATAGCATTAAAAACGCACCGCTAGTATATATACTGATTCCGAGAAGCTGGGAAAAAAGTGCGGGAATGGATTTTCCCCGTGTTTATCATGAGGTAGAGAGCGAGTGGCTGCTGGAATGGAAAGTGCGTCATTAAAACCATGGGCTGGCTCTGCAAAACTTGGTGCAGTATTGATGCATGATAAGGCAGACGTGGTTGCGGCCTTGTGGGAGCACGCGTACCCTAGGAGGAGCAAATGGATCACCATGGTCTGGCAAGAATGCGACAGAATGCTGAGACGAGGGGATCTGGCCGATGCTCGATGCTCAGAGGAAAGGCGAGACGCACATACAATCAGATTGCTACTGGTACTATTGGAGTTGGAACTCTTCGCTGGCTTCTGAGAATGGGGACGGAGCGCTCACGGGAATGCCCCGAATGCTGTGATGTCGGTTCCTAAATCAATCAATCAATCAATCAATCAAACCATGGGTTTGTGTGCAGACTGCATGCAAACAATGAAAGTTACAACACGATTTCCAACAGCTGTGCCATGAAACATGTGTACACGTTGTGGCAGTATAGGTAGTTGTATATCCTTTACAGGACATTTGCACTCAACACCAGCATTTTTTGTTGTTGTTGATGTCTTTGCAAGTTTACGTTCAGTAGTTTGCCATTCGGTCTCCTTGACAACGGGATTAACGACTTTCTCTGTAATCCCGGATATCCACGTGAGAAAAACAGCTGCGCGAAATCCGGCATCATACTTGATGTCCAGTAACACTTATGTAGATGGATCTCACACTTGATGTCTAGTAACACTTCAGTATATGGATCTCACACTTGATGTCTAGTAACACTTCTATAGATGGATCTCACAGCTGCTGTCTAATAACACTTCTGTAGATGGATCTCACACTTGATTCTAGTAACAATTCTGTAGATGGATCTCAAACTTGATGTCAAGTAACACTTCCGTAGATGGATCTCACAGCTGATGTCTAGTAACACTTCTGTAGATGGATCTCGCACTTAATGTCTAGTAACACTTAGGTAGTTGTATCTCACACTTGCTGTCTAGTAACACTTCTGTTGATGGATCTCACAGTTGATGTTTAGTTATACTTCTGCAAATGGATCTCACAGTTGATGTCTAGTAACACTTCTGTAGATGGATCTCTCTTGCTGTCTAATAACACTTCTGTTGATGGATCTCACATTTGCTATCTAGCAACACTTCTGTAGATGGATCTGAAAGTTTATGTCTAGTAACACTTCTGTAGATGGGTCTCAAAGTTGATGTCTAGTAACACTTCTGTTGATGGATCTCACAATTTCTGTCTATTAACACTTCTGTAGATGGATCTCACAGTTGATGTCTAGTAACACTTCTGTAGATGGATCTCACACTTGCTCTCTAGTAACACTTCGGTAGATGTATCTCACAAGTAGATTGATCTAACAGTTGATATCTAGTAACACTTCTGTAAATGTATCTCATAGTTGATGACTAATAACACTTCTTTAGATGGATCTCACACTTGATATCTAGTAATTCTTCTGTAGACGGATCTCACAGGTAATATTTAGTAACACTTCAGTAGATGGATCTCATCCTTGCTGTCTAGTAACACTTCTGTAGATCGATATAGGTGCCGGTCGTTTAGAAAGCAATGACAAACTAATGAACGTAAAACTTGCCCAGGACTTACAAACAGACAAAATGCTGGGGTTGACAGCCGCGTCCTGTGAAGGACATGCAACTACATTTTAATATTTAAGATGGATCACACAGTTGATCCCTTTACCACTTATGCATATTGTATTTCCGCAAGGTTTTAGTCAGATATGCTTGAGCTACTGTATGATAGTAGACGGTGGTATCTGCTTTCTATTAGCGCCGAATGTTGGGAGGCGCTCACCAAAACCGACACCCCGCATTGTACCAACGGCTTTAGGCAGAGGAGTGCAACTGGGAGTGTACAAGCCTTACCCTATTGTGAGGAAATACACCCTAAAGACTAAATGTCATGGCAGGTCGAACCAGGCCGTAAGCCTTGGTCGGCAACTGGTCTGGGATTGAAGCTTCGACAGGCAGACAGTTAGAGTATTTCTTTGTTATTCCGGCAGCTTCTGCAGCTTCTCTTGTTCCAGACGTACTGGTGAAACATCTCCTCTTGAGTAAACTAAGCAAGCCGAAAGAGGGATCATGCTGCATGGGCAACACATGGTCTCTAAATTCAGCCCAGGCTTTGTGCTATGGAGAGGTATAACTCCATTTTACAAAATATCATCTGTCAAGGCGGCAAGTTGCCGTCAGTCATATCTGGGAGGTCGTCAGGGGCTGGTGCTTTAATAAATCCGTACACAAATTATTAAGCCCATTTTTATAATTTGATATTCGGTGTCAATGAGAACTGTTTCATTTCTAGTCCACTTGGGTTGGTTATATTTTACTACATTTAAATGAGGAAGCCACACACAATATGTTGCACAATTTATTGCCAGGCATATGTCGCTTTATCTCGTTAGCTGCATACTGCAATTAATTATCATATTAGATAAATAAATGAATGATTCTTTAGCTGAAACAATTAAAATGCACAGTCACAGGCATTGTTCGAATGTGACACATCTGTTATCACCACTGTATTTTCAAATATTACAAGAACTCTTTCTGGTTGCACAAATCCGCCTGAAACCCCTAATTCTAACGCCTCAGTATATTTGAGCTATCGTTTATTGTTCGTTGAATACATCATCTTTTTTCTTTGTTCAACCATGGCTGTAGTTCATTTGGTGTTATGAGTTACAAACAGAAAGAGTTCGTGTTAAATTTAAAATTACCGTGGAGATAACAAAAACCGAGATCTGTGGAGAGACATGAACATCAGTTGGCAGGGCACTTGATGATGATGATGATGACGACGTCGGTATGTCTCCCAGCCCTTAAGTCAGTCAGTCTGAGTATCTGTTGTCTGTTTGTAAGTCCATCAGTCATTTTGTTAGGCAGTCAGTCTGTCCCCCCGACTGAATATATTGTAACAAGTGAAATAAATTATTGCAGGAGAAATAGAGGTTAGCAGCGAGCAAGCACTCCCAAGAGGCGTTCTTAATATCGTAGACGAATGACAATATTTTGCAGAAGAAGTGTCTGCCACACAAGTCACAAGTAAGGATTTAGAGATGATGAAGGAAAATGCTCCTTGGTTTATTATTATTATTATTATTATTATTATTATTATTATTATTATTATTGTTGTTGTTATTTATTATGGTTAATGTCGTTATTTATAGCATTATGTGTGTGCTTTCATTATTATTATTATTATTATTAATGCTATTATTATTGTCGTTGTTTCAGTTATTCATAACACTATGTTAGGCTTTTATCACTATAGTTATTGTTATTATTATTATTATTATTATTATTATTATTATTATCGTTGTTGTTCTTGTTGTTGTTTGAAAGTTATCTTGTATCTATCGCAGTGTTGTTGGTGTGGAGACTTCTCACCCGACAAGGTAATAAATCAGCCTCAACGACTGTGTTTACAGAGTTTCTTCTCCCCATCCAAGCTTACAGGCGAACGGAATGTGCAAGTTTAGCAATGAAACTTTACACCAGCGATTCAGCTTGCTATAATACACCCAGACAATGAGTCAGCACATCACATAGAGGAAGCTTGGGATTAAGCTTATGTTGGTAACATTTGTATTTTCTTGTCAGCAGAGTGTAGTGCTTAATAAAACTTAAGAGAGCTTTCTATACTAAATTACAAAGATTACACCCAACATATAACAGAGAAAAACTGCAAGACATTACAGTCAAAGAGAAATTTACAGATGAAATAAAATGTAAACTTGAAACTCTGCAAAACCCTTTGGAGGAAAGCATTGACCAAACTTGGTTGAACATCAAGAATACAATTCAGTCTACCGCAGAAGAATGTCTCGGTGTGTTAACCACGCATAGAAAGAACAGATGGTTCAATCAAAAATGTGAAGAAGCAGTCATTAGGAAGAAGAATGCCAGACATGTATGGTTAAATGACATCAATAACATCCAAAAGGAAGAGCATTATAGAAATGAATGTAAAGAGGCTACAAAAATAGTCAGACAGCAGAAGCGAGAATATATGAGTAATATAATCAAAGATATGGAAACTAATCACCAGAAAAATGAATCCAGAAAATTTTTTAAAGAACTGAAGTCAATGAAACGAGGGCACCAACAAAACACATATGGTTTAAAAGACAAAAATGGGAATATGATAAATACCAATGAGGAAATGTGCAACACATGGAAAGAATATTTTATTGAATTACTAAATTGTGAAGCTCCAAGTAACATTTTCTCACAGGATGAGGTTCTAACATGCGAACCACAAATTGAAGAACCTACATTTGAAGAAATCCTATATGTAATCACACGACTTAAAAACAATAAGGCAACTGGGACTGATGGAATTGCTGCTGAATTTATAAAGGCAGGTGGCCATGCATTACATCTAAAGCTATACGAACTAATAATAAAAATCTGGAGGACAGAAGAATTACCCCATGACTGGAAAGAGTCATTATTGATACCTATCTTTAAGAAAGGAGACAAGTTCCAATGTGGAAATTATAGAGGAATATCACTACTGTCCACAAGCTATAAGATACTATCCGCAGTATTACTAAATAGACTAAAACCATATTCAGAAGACATATTAGGTGACTACCAGGCGGGTTTTAGACAAAACAGATCAACAATAGATCAGATATTTATCTTACGACAAATAGCCGAGAAACATTGGGAATATAAAAGAGATCTCCATAACATTTTTGTGGATTTTAAAAAGGCTTATGATAGTGTCCATAGGAATAGTCTATGGAATGCTATGCAGGAATTTGGAATACCAAGGAAGTTAATCAACATGACCAGACTATGCATGGAAGATACTTATAATATAGTAACATATAAATGCAGGAAATCAGACCCCTTCCAAATAACATCTGGCTTGAAACAGGGTGATGCACTATCGCCGCTACTCTTCAATCTGGCTCTAGAGAAAGTTGTAAGGAAGGTAAAGGAGGAATGTGATATTGGAGGAACATCCAAGCTGCTTGGTTATGCAGATGATATAGATATTATAGGGCAAAGTGAACAAAAGACATTGGAAATATTGACTCACTTAAAGGAAAAAGCCCAACAGATGGGGCTGTTTATCAACCAAGATAAGACAGAATATATGGTAATTTCAAGAGACGGAATGGCTAGAAACTCTGGCCACATACAAATAGATAATATGACCATTAAAAGAACGGAAACATACAAATACCTGGGTACGATCTTCAACTGCTCCAACATCATAAGGGAAGAAATACAAACTAGAATCAACTCTGGAAATAAGATATACTATGCACTACAACATCTACTAAAATCAAAGGCGCTATCTCGTAACACCAAAATCACAATATACAAAACACTGATCAGACCAGTTGTGCTGTATGGCTCTGAAACCTGGAGTACAACGAAAGGAGACGAAGCCTTGTTACAAACCTTTGAGAACAAAATTTTAAGACGCATCTTTGGACCCATTAGGGATACACAAAGTGGAGAGTGGAAAAGAAGAAGTAACAAAGACATTTATGATCTGTTTAAGTCCCCGCTAATCACTGGTATCATGAAGGCTAATAGACTACAATGGCTGGGGCATATAGAAAGAATGGAAGATGATAGGGAAACAAAACTCGCTTACACTCAGGAAATAAATGGCCGTAGACCCCGAGGTAGACCAAGAAGACGGTGGAGAGATAATACATGTACAGACCTACAAGCACTTGGAATCAACGACTGGCAAGAGAAGGTCCACCAGAGAGACGAATGGAGACGGATTGTATTTGCAGTAAAAAAACCTCAATGGCTCGGAACGCTGAAGAAGAAGAGTGTAGTGCAACGTCCAGGGTGGGATTCTACATACGATAAATAATGCTAATTTACGACCAGGTATGCAAACTCTACAAGAACATGTGGCTTCATATGTTCTAATCTGTGGAAGAAGATGACCAATGACCATGCCCACCTTGAGCTGTGGCTAGTTCACAAACTGCCCAAAACACAAACAGCAGGGCTTGGCGGGACGATGACATTGTTGTGCACACGTCAATAGTGTCTGTGGCTCTCGTGGGAATCTCTCTTGCTGCAAATAGATAATGTCCGTGCTGAAAATATGAAACCACAGATCTGTTCATTAACATGAGAACACAGACATCAAACACCATGCTGAAAATATGAAACAATATATTCATTTATTGACCATAAAAAGCACGGAAATCAAATAACATGTTGAAAATATAAAACCACATATCTATTCATTGACAAAGGCAAAAAGACATCAAACAACATACTGAAAATATGAAACCACATATATGTTAATTGACATGGGAATGAAAACATAAAACTACATGCTGGAAATATGAAACGACAGATCTATTATTTTATAAGGATATAAAGAAATATAATATGTTGTAAATTAAATGGCAGCTATTATGTTACGACAATTTAAAGAAGAAAGATAAATTGTGTGTAGTTTGTTACCAATATTTAAAGAAGAGACACATGTTTGGTATGGCATATCAAAAATATTTGAAGGACCGTGGACGATGAGCAGACAAGCTCACAAATATATAATGGCAGTGGGCATGTGTTTTCTGATGAAAATGCAAGGAATACCATGGACAGACATGGAACCTAATGAGCAAGTCCTACAAAAGAAAATGAAAACCTCAAACTGACTAGAGAAAGTAGACGTAAACAGTCAAATTTATTTTGGGCACGTCATTAAACGAAATTAACTAGGGCACTTGGTGACAACTGGCAAGATTGGGGGACAATAACAAAGGGAAGGCAGAGAAGTAAATATCTGGGTGGCTTGACCACATTTCATGGTCGGTACAAGAACACAGAGCTGATCCACGACTCTAGTGATCATATAATATGGCGAAACATGACGCCCACGCTTACCGGCATGGCACATGATGCTGATATTAGGAATATTTAAATAACGAGACATATGTTGTGAGACATGTATTGTGTTTAGTGTGTTACGATCATTTAAAGACGACATGCACATTACGAACATTGAAAGTGTCCTCACACGTATTCAACAATTGATAGGTTTAACCGCAAGGTAGAAGAGGAAAGAATACATACCGCTGCAGCATATCTTGATAATCCCGGAGTTGTAGAGAAAAGGCTGGACGTTATCAATAAGAATTTGTATCGACGTAAAGACTAAACTTCGAACATATACGAAAATACCATTATGTCAAGTGAAAAGACAGACAGTGTAGTTTTTCACAAGAAATTAAGTAAACTTAAGGGCCAAACAGGAATAGTTTTCCTGAAGACATTCTGTAAACTTAAGGGCCAAACAGGGGTAGCTTTCCTGAAGAAATTATGTCAACTGAAGGGCCAAACAAACCGTTTTTCTTAAGAAAGTATGTCAACTGAAGGGCCAAAAAGGGAGGGTTTTCCTAAAGAAATTATGTAAACTGAGGGGCCAAATGGGGATAGTTTTCCTGAAGAAATTATGTACACTGAAATACCAAACATGGACAGTTTTCATGAAGAAATTATGTCAACTGAAGGACCAAACCAGAGATATATCTTGACAAGAAATTATTTTGACAGAATAGCCAGGCCTGGAATCCAGAGTTCAAAAAGAAAGTGTACCGATTATAACGTCATTCTGGAAAGTTGACTAGAATAAACCTTTACGACTGACAAGTCAAACCAGGTAGATTTAGGATAGGACATTGTGTCGACGGAGGGACCAAACTAGAGATACTGACATGATTTAAATGAATAGATTTTTTTTGTCTCAATATTTTCGCCGGTGCCTCAGAGTTGGTGAATCTGTTCGATTTTATCCTTGAGTGTATTTTGTTGCGTGTGGGTTACTCAATGAGTTTGCTCAGGAAGATAGAGATGGCGTGGGTCCGAAGACAGCAGTTGTTGTTTCTAGAGTGGTCACGGATGGCAAAGATTAGTTTCATTTTAGTGGAGGCAATGAGGGTGTACAAGGAAATGAGCAGGCTGACAGGCTTGCAGGTAAGCTATTGTGGAGGGCGGACGAGCTTTGGACTAAGTTGAAATAATGAATGCTCTACTAGAAGTAAGACGTTTGTGTGAACCAAGTAATGACTGTGAATCTACAACCATGGTCAGACTGCCAGAACAGCTAGTTAAATGAGGTGGGGAAAAACAAGAACGCTATGCAGGAAGCCAAAGAATATTAATAAACCAACATATAACTTATGTCATTATCCGTTACACGCTGCGTGATTTATTGAGGAGGGGATCCGAACACGTATGGACTGAATGGTTCGATGTGCAATGAGGATTATCTGTCGACTAACTAACCCACCAGGGATTCTTCTAGACAAGAAATAGTCATCAGTTTTCAATTGAAAATTTGGTCGACTAAACGGCTGAGTTATGATAAGAGAACCATTTCCAAAGACGTATTTGAGAGAAGTTCTGCACAGGACATTCCGACTTGATGATGATGATTACATTGATAAAAGCTTACTTACTTTCGTTTATAATATAACCTGCTGTCCTGTTTGCCGAAACGACTGAAATGTGTCCTCAGTTTAGATGGAAACGTTTGAACACTCTGCTTCTAAGATGGCGTCGTTGTCTTACATCATCCATTCTTCTGTGTATACGAGGGATGCATTAGACGCTTTAGCCAATACTTCATATAACACCTCATTGATCGCTTAGGAAGTAATTAATTAGTAAGTAAAGTAAAGGGCGGGTCTACATGGTGTGAAACGTTTCGGGTTTGTCGTCATAGTCTGCCACAAAAGCACTCGAGTTGAACATAAGGGACACAAACACAATTGTTATAACAAAGAGAATTATAACGCCAAAATGGGCTGTAATAACAGAATGGAGAATGCTTACCCAAGTATACACAATCACATATATCACTATTATCTCCGGTACTGTTCAACGCCTACACAGTGAGAATCACCAGTTAGCAGATTACCGGACCTGGCAGGACATTGTCATATGCCGATGATGTTTTAGTGTATCGTCAGGGTAAGGATAGAGAGGAGGTTGCTGTGGAACTACAAACCGAACTCAATCGCATAAGTACTTGGTGTGATGAAGCTGGGGCAATGGTCAACCCAACAAAGGCAACAGTGACTTGGTTCTCGTTGAATAATCATATTGTCAACACTCCAACACCAACTGTAATGCTGTGTTCAGGGACGGTGGAAAGAACGCAGGCAATGAATTACCTGGGGATACGGTTTGATCGAAGCCTTGCTTATAATGTGCACATAGACCAGGTGATAACAAAGGCCAAGCGGGGTTTGGCAGCGATGCGGGTGATGGCGGCAGCAAACTGTGAGCAGCGCCATCTATGTCTTCTGTACGAGGGGCTGGTCATGTCTGTTTTGGAGTATGCAATGGCAATCCTGACTCTCAGCCATAAGCAGATAGAAAGGAGGGAAAGGATACAGAATGAAGCTATGCGCATTATTCTTGGATGTACAAGAGATACAGCATGCAGGGCGTTGCGCTACCTTCTTGATTTTCCAACCATTGAAGAGAGAATACAAGGTTGCAGGGCACGCGCCTACCTCAGAATTAACGCAAGCACACAACATCCACTGCATAGTGAAATTAGGAAGGTGAAGGGCAGCAGGTTAAAAAGAGGACGGTCATGGATGGGTCAAGCCGAAGACATTCTTCAACAGGTGTGTTCACTTGAGGACATAGAACCTGGCGAGGAGTGGGTGCAAGTGCCAACAGACTTTTGCACATCCTTTTCAGTTTGCATCCAACTAGATAGAAAATGCAGACAAGAAAATCCGGCTGCTGTTGAGGCTGAAGTACAAGCGTTGATTTTCGAGAATTCGCTAGACGGTGACGCGGTCATCTACACAGATGGGTCGGTCGTCCGACATGTGAGAAGCTCATGGGCCTTTACAGCTCGGGCGGGAGGGAGAATTGTGAAGGAGGACTCTGGTGCTTTCACTGAAACCACAAGTAGCCTGACCATGGAAGTCATGGCAGTAAGTAAAGCAATAACATGGCTCGAGACACAGACATTCACTAGGGCTTGTTTCCTTAGCGACTCAATGAACATGATCAAGAGGATAGAGGAGGGGTCGATCCGAAGAGAATGGTTGCTGCCTCTGGAGCGGTCTCGACTGGCAAAGATTAGTTTCATCTTCGTTACAGGGCATGCGGGAGTACAAGGAAATGAGCGGGCTGACAAGCTCGCAGGTGAGGCTACTGTGGAGGGCGGACGCGCCATGGACCAGGCCGACATTCTGAATGCTCTACGAGAAGTAAGACTTTTGCGAGAACCAAGTGATGACTGTGAATCTACAACAATGGCCAGACTGCGAGAGCAGCAAATTAAAAGAGGGGTGGCCAAACAAGAACACTACGCAGGAAGCCAAAGAAGATTGATAAACCAACACAGAACTGGCGTCGTTAGCCGCTACACGTTGCGGGATTTGCTGAGGAGGGGATCCGAGCACTTATGGACTGAATGGTTCGATGTGCAATGAGGATGATCTGTCGACAAACTAACTAACTAACATATATAGGGGAAGTCAGCATGGCCGAATGGATAACTGCACTCATTCTTAAATATCCGGTGTGCTAATGCCGAAGTAGCAAGTTAAACTCCTACACCGGTCAGTTGGACTAAAATGTTACCTTATCGTCCTTGACTTGAGTACATAATTACAAGTACCTCTGAAGTCGGAGTAGGTTCGCTTGATGGCGAGGGATACTGGTAATAAATGTCGTGTGTGTAAAGAATGAATGTAGTAGTAGTTACTTGTTCTTCTTTACCACTTTAGTGTCGTCCCTGGAGTGAAGGGAATCAACACCCACATTATTTTTTAATTCAATATCTCTATCCTGGAGATATCCAGCAGACTCCGTCCACACACTCCTTCAATCTGAAGACACCTTCCTCTCACTCTTACTCACCCCTGGATCATGCCCCCTCTCATTCTTCCCCAACATAACATACTTGACAACTCTAGCCTCAACAAATAAAAACAAGAAATTTATTAAAGCAAAGAGTATATGTAGGAGAAGTGTGTGTGTGTGTGTGTGTGTGTGTGTGTGTGTGTGTGTGTGTGTGTGTGTGTGTGTGTGTAAGGTGTAGAATGTGTGACGTGTATTCTAATGGTAGACCAGTGATTTAGAAGCAAAGTTTGTAACATCATAGTGCTTGGCACACAACAGCACCATTTATTCCGGACAGTGAACATCACCCAGAAGATGACAACTTTCTCCAATCCCTCGAACAAACAGGATGCTGGTAATCCGATAGACACTGTTGATCTTGGTCTTCACTCTACCACACGGTGAAGTTACTCTGTTTCATAATGTTTGTTGAACTGGTAATCTTCCAATTAACTGAAATGTCACTTGGGGAAAATCTAATGTTCATAAGTCTCTGATTATAACATTTTCCCCTCTTTTAGAACACAACCTATTAATGTTTGTTAGGTAGATGTGTATATCTATATATATATATATATATATATATATATATATATATATATATATATATATATATATATATATATATATATGTCCTTGGTATGTGAGTTATTAAGTTTCGGTGATGTAGCTTATCACTCATTAAACACAAAACTAATGTTTAATTAAGTCCTACTCAGCAGAAGTCAGGTTTCTGCGGAACAACTAGGTTCTGAGCCCCGTGTAATAACCTCTCAGCAACCTCTGTCTTCTTTCCATGCCATCATTGTATAAAACTTTGAACTGCTTCTTCGTAATAAATCATCTCACACTCACGTGAAACACTCAAGGGGAACTGTAAATGGAACCTGTAGAATAGAGAATACCATAGTGAGGGCAACTCCGTCCTGGCCAGAATTAGGTAAGTGTAGGCCAATAACAGCACTCAGATCTATAACAGAGATCCGATCTCTGTCATACGGCCAAATCGCGCATCACAATGGTCTTATACATGGCAACACCAGGAAAGAATAAAGGAACGGGTAGAAACCCAGCAGATGCCCTACTGGAAGATCCTACCATTTCACATTCCCCTCCTCCCTCTCAACCATCTTTAATCTCTCTAATTATTATTCCACTACATTGTCTTCAACGCCCCGAGTAAAATGATATATCACACAAGCTAGTTGAAGCCACACATCAGGATACCAGTGCCGACGCTCCTATGATACTTTCTAGCACCACACTAATAGAAAATTCTATCACTAATCATAATGCATTATATCACTGCACAGTACTGCACTCTATATCCTAATCATACTCTTAAGTTAGATATAATTAATTGCCTACCATATGTCTATTCCTGTTGCTAATCGAAACTAGGCGATCACAGACTGGATCTATGTCCGCCGATAACTATCAACAATTTGACACCCCTAGTTTCTCTCATGTAACACAACTCGGAATAATGACCCAATCCTAACACTTCAGAATGTTTTTCTCGACTCCCTCCACCTGTTTACCGCAACTGGGTTTTATCTGGGTGCTTGAGTGACGTCACCAAAAAGTACAGACGCCAATCAGTCCAGAGTCTGGCTTTGTCCTCCTGTTTCCAGACTAACCCGAGTCAATTAGCTGTCAAGTTTCCTTTTCATCTGGGGAGTTCTTTGTCTCATCCAACAAATATCCGGGCTGTCTGTGAGCCGGAGACCTCTCCCCCATATGACAGAATCCTTCCGACCTCTGGCAGACATTCTGTCTATCACTTGCAACGGCCAACTCCCGCTGTGTAAACAGATGACGCCAGTGCACATCTCTCGAACAACAACCTGTCAACAAACTGTCAACCAGGTGTAGACATCGTGACATGACTCACCCCGATCTCATACGAAAAAGCCGACCAGGCGCAGACAGTTCCAACGACGTATTTTCTCAGTCTGTTCAACAACACAGGGTCTATTGTGTTTGCAGACCAATATCGGGCTTAGTTGTAATCGATCGACACGAACAAGTTTATTTATCTCGTGACAATAGGAACAACTTCAGCCATTATTAAAAGCTACAGGCATATGGGTTATAGTCCTCCTCCTCCTCCTCTCCCTCCTCCTCCTCCTACCCTCTTCCTCTTCCCCTCCCTCTCCTCCCTCTCCCTCCTCTTCCTCCTCCATCCTCCTCCTCCTTCTTCCTCCTCCTCCCTCTTCCTCCTCCTCCCTCCTCCTCCCTCTTCCTCCTCCTCCTCCTACCTCCTCCCTCCTCCTAATCCCTCCTCTTCCTTCCTCCCTCTTCCTCCTCCCTCCTCCTCCCCCTCCTCCCTCTTCCTCTTCCCAATTTAATTTGGCGTACAAAGCTACAGGTTCTTTTACTGCTGGGACTGGGATCGGTGTGTTTCTGTACCTGATGACTAGAGCTGCAGCACAGAATGTTCGCTCGACTGCTGTGGTGAGCCGGTCCCGCAGACGTTGCATTACGTCATCTCCTCGGAAGGTTAGCTGGATGAATACTTTGAGTTTAGGGACTGTAGTTACTTCTGATTTCGGTTTGGGCTGTTGGCAGTGGCGCTTTATAAATCCTGTGGAGTACCCATTCAGGTTTAAGGCATTCTTCAGAGTTTTAAATTCCTCTGTCAGTGTGTCCTGGGTGCATATCTTCCTAGCACGGTCAAACAGGGTCCGTACTAAGCCCCGTTTGTACTGGACAGGTGCGAAGCTCTGAAAATTTAAGTATTGGCCAGTCCATGTTTCTTTGCGGTACACCGATCTTTGAATTGTGCCATCTGCTCTACGTCTCATTAGGATATCTAGAAACGGCAACGCTTCGTTGTGTTCGTGTTCCATAGATAAAGAGATGTTTATATGTGTCTCGTTCATTGTGGCCTGGAACGACGTTGCTTGTAGCTCGTCTGTGGTGATAATTAGTATATCGTCCACGTAACGACGGTAAAAGGCCAAGTTATTGATTTCTGAGGATCTCTTTTCTTCTAAGTGTGCCATGAAGATGTCCGCTAGAATAGGTCCAAGTGGGCTCCCCATGGCCACTCTGTCAATTTGGCGATATGACTTGTTTACAAAGTTGAATTGTATGTTGGCAGTACATAATTTTAATAGCCTCTCTAGAATAGCTGATGGTATGCCTAGTTTTAGTTGTTTGTCTCTAATGCGTTCGCTTATTATATTCACGGTCTCATCTAATGGAACGTTGGTGAATAAAGAGGAAATATCCATGCATGCCATGTGTTTGTTGTTTATGTCCATAGTATCCAATAATTCCACCAGTTCGAATGTATCCCTGAGTGTTCTTGGATCGAAGGACTGTCTTACTGGCTTTAAAATTTCAGCTAGCCATCTCGCCATTCGGTGTTGTTTGTGTCTTCGTTATTCAAATTATGAAATGGTATATAAAAACTGCTCTGCTGTATGCTAATGAATTATGACATGTTAACTAACAAATCAGAAAGATAAATATATGTGTGGTTTCTAAGTCGAATATTCTGAATACTGTAGACTGTCAGAGTAACCAACAACTACTGCATTTTTATTATTCCATTACAACTATCCCCTTCAACCTCAGAAGAGGAGATGTATTAGTATCCATCGTCTGACTCAGATTCATAAGCATGTCACCGATTCCACCACAGATAGGATGTTCATTTGAAAGTGATTATGTCCAAACAGGGTCATGGCGCTATCCTAATTGCTGGAAAAGCACAAAGGCGCACGCATATACGCAACGTTTTCTTATTAGCCTATCCATCCGTTGTTGTGAGAGAGAGAGAGAGAGAGAGAGAGAGAGAGAGAGAGAGAAAGAGAGAGAGAGAGAGAGAGAGAGAGAGACAAGAAACAAAAAGAGACAGGGGAAGAGAAGAAAACAAGGGGGAGGGATAAATAGAGGTTAAGAGAGATGGAGCACGAGAGAGGAGGAGAAGGGGGAAGACGAAATTGTAGACGGAGACAAGGATAGACAAACATATATAGACTGTAATAGGAAGAGGTGAGAGAAACCTACGCGAAATACGACAGAGAGAAAAATATATAATGGTTAAGAGATTGATTGATTGATTGTTTGATTGATTTATTGATTGATTAATCTTTATTTTCGAAGGGTTACCCATTGGGCACGCAGACCCGTCTTACATCATGGCCTTCCAATCACTCATCTTTCGTTTATAAATAGTGCATGACACATTCTTATAGGATAAAAAAGAATTGTCAAATGAATGTTATAAACATAAACAATGGATATTACCATGTTATGAGAGACATCCCCCACCCACTACACATTCACCACACATACATCCCCTACACACTTACACACACACTCCCCAACCACACTCACACGCCCAAACACAAATATATGTTTAAAACAGATAGGGGTGAATAGAGAGAGATAGGGAGCGAGAGAGAGAGAGAGAGAGAGAGAGAGAGAGAGAGAGAGAGAGAGAGAGAGAGAGAGATAGAGATGTGGCGGGGAGGGGGAGAAGAAAAGAAAGAATGACATAGGGGTGGAAAGAATGAAAGTGGGTATAAGTGAGTGGGTTAGAAAGATGGTAAAGACATGAGAAAGAAGGCGAAAGAAACCAAATTTAGGGACGAGCGAGAAAGCGGAGAAAGGAATGAGAATAATATACTAAAAGAAGGAACATGGACATAGAAATTGAGAGTATAGGGAGGGAGCGCACGACGCAGAAGTGAGATGACGATAGGAGTGGTACACACAAAAAAAGAGACAGAGAAAGAGAGAGGGAGAAAGAGAGAGAAAGAGAGAGAGAGACTCGGGGGATTGAGAGAAGATAAGAGAGTCTCACTCTCTTTTTTGTCGTGATTTCAAACACATCCTGACATACACCATTTAAAACACAACTGAAGACAAATAACAGTTCCCGCATGATGATTTTATCTTGGGTTTTCTCGACGTTTGTGAGATCATCCGTTGATAAGTACACAATGTGCTCTGCAAGATCAACCAGATGTCCACACCTCCACACTCATCAACACATGCCGTCGTTTATATGGCCGTAAAATATAATCATCTGGTTGAACGATTGACCTCCATATTTAACAACAATGAGGGATTTTCAAAAGATGTCTGTATTGGCCACTGCAGTGCACAAGGTCACCAGTATATAGAGCCAGCATCGCATCACCAACGAATAGGTACAAGTTCAAACATTCAGAAAGTGCGTGTTTCCTATAGCAACATACTTGTGTGTTTTTTCGGACCATTTCACGATAACTGTAGAAGAAAGGGATACATAAATTACTCATAAAAATGTGTTAATTGAAACGAGAAAATTAGTTTTAAAGTGTTAATAGAAAGTGTACTTTCATATGGATGTGAAACGTGGACAATGAGCAGGCAAGCTAAAATTTTGACATTGGGAATGCTTTTTCTGAGGAAAATTAAAAGAATACCATATGCAGACAGAACAATCAATGAACAAGTCCTGCAGGAAACAGATGGAAACCGTAAACTTATTAGAGAAATTAGACTTAGTCCAGATTTTGTGGGCATGTTATGAGAAGAACGAAAATGGAGAACTTCGTGACAACTGGCAAGATTGAGGCAAAGACAACAAGAGAAAGGCAGTGCGGTAAATGTGTAGATAGCTTCGCCACATGAAATAATGGAGACAAAAATACAAACTGATCCACGATTCTTGCGATCGTGTAAGATACGAGTATCTAAATATGACAGTCCATGATTATCCGCATGACACATAATGATGACGAGAGAAGAACATTAGGGACTGTGAACTTAATTGTTAAAGAATGGTTTTTATAATTCCCTGGCTTAAGAAAAAGACAATGATTGTACAACATCACAAGATCGAATAAAGCTGACTTATTATCAAAGCGTTGTCTCGTGTCTCATTCATTCATTCAGTAGTATGTCCTTTGCAGAACCTCGCTCCCATACCAACCATCCGGATAACCTCTCTGTCAAAAGCAAGATGTCCCACGTCCGATACACCCATCTGGAGATCATCTACCACATCCTGCACCCATCTTCTCTTTGGCATTCCTCTTCCTCTCTTCCGAGGCATATACCCTCCCCTCCCCCGCACCCCCCTGATTGTTCTCTCCAAACTTTCATGACGTTTGAAGTGACCAACATATTTAGATTGTCTTTGTTTTATCGTCTGTAGTAGTCAACCTTCTTCAATATTCAGATCTTGTTGTATGGGTGCATTAGTTCTTTTTCCGCACCCAAGATATTCTTAGAACTCGTCTAAAAATTTATGTTATAAGACATGTATGCACTCTTCAGCTAGTTTTGTAAGTATCCATGTCTCAAAGTCGTATGTTGCAATGGGAAAGATGTATACTTTTAACATCTAATTTGTGCACTTCTATCTGTCTCACGCCAATAATTTATTCTGTTGTATTAGTTTTTGAAGAGCAATAGATATTATCTTTTAATTTCTTCCATTGTTTCATCATTGTTTTTAATGTCTCGTGTCTAGAAAGCTGAAATACCGTGACTATATTCACTACTGCAATGACTTAGCAGTCTCCGTGGCCAAAGGCTTGCGAACGCGGTTACCAGGTGTTCGAAACGCAGCTGTCACCGATTGGGCAGCAGTATGTGTCGCGTTGTGTTATAACGTGTTGGTGTGGGAGACGGTCGTTCAGAAAACAATGGCAAACTACTGAACGTAAACTTGCCAAGACATCAACAATAGCATTGCTGGTGTTGATAGCGATGTTCTTTAATTGGATATGCAAAAAAAAAAACGACTTAGTCAGGCTGTAACCAAAGGCATCGAAACGGAAAGTCCAGTAACACAAATGTTAACAGATAATAGTTAAAACACCCTATGCATATAAACATCGTACGCTATGAGTAAAAGGCTGTACTGTTTGATTGATATCCTATAAAATGTGAATATTAAGCATCCAGATGCGTATCTAATGGTTAATATATTTTATATTAAGAGTTACGTGGAGAACATAATGCGGTAACATCTAATAAAATGTATCGATTACGAGGCAAGAGGCGAATGTAATGGTTAGTGACTTTTATATTAAGTGCTGCTTTTAGAATGCAATGACAGATATACTGTGTACTATTTACACTAAGAGCTAAGTGTAGCAGAAGACCTTAATTCTGGAGGAAGAATCGGAGCTCAAAACAACACGAATATAAAAAAAAAAACGTGTAAACATTAAGTGAAAAAAAATAATGGCTAAATTCCTGTAGACTAAGACGCTAGGAGTTAAGACTGCAACGTAACGGATGCTACCATGTAAAGAAGTAATTATTCATATATATATATATATATATACACACACACACATATATATATATATATATATATATATATATATATATATATATATATATATATATATATCCAGAGAAATGGTAACACAAATACATCTTGAACAAGACAAGCTGCAGAAGCTGCCAGATCAGCAAAACAATGCTGTAACTGTCCGCCTGTCGGAGCTTCGATCCTAGACCAGCTGCCAACCAAGGCTTAGGGCTTGGTCTGCCCTGCTATGACATTTTGTCTTTAGGTTGCATTTCCTCGCACCAGGATAAGGCTTGTACCCTCCCAATTGCGCTCTTCCGCCCGAAGCCGTTGGCACAATGTGGGGTGTTGGGTTTGGTAAGCGCCGCCCAACGTTCGGCGCTAACAGAAAGCAGGTAGTACCGTCTAATGTCATTATGGTAGCTCAGTCATATCTGACTAAGACCTAACACTAATATATATATATATATATATATATATATATATATATATATATATATATATATATATATATATATATATATATATATATATATATATATATATAGCTAGTGCTCGACTTACGACCACGATCGGTTCCGACAGACCGGTCGTAACACGATTTGGTCGTATGTTGAGTACGCTATGTGTACAGTAATGTGAAGTGATGTTATAAAGATATTTAAGTTAAATTATATCATAAATTTCTTTTATTATTGTTATAAATCATAATTTTCGATGTTCATTTTGTGCCATTTGTATCATCTCTACATCATTTTGTTTCTTATTTTTACAACGTCAGGTTTAAGAAAAACACTGCATTAACTGTACATGTACAAATAGTGTAATATTTGCAAAACATACAAAATACAGGTGTGCAAAATACTATAGGAAACATTTTCCCGATCGCAAACCACATCAAATTATCATTAACATCAAAATATATAAACATGCACGAAACATTTTATTGGCCACTGGTGCTTGGCTGCAGATCATTAATGTCGTCATCTAAGGCAGCAGTTGGGGGTACCGGAGTTGGTTTTTTCATAGACATGGTGAGCTTTGTCTGAACTGCATGTTTATTTTTCTCATTATAAATTTCACGATACGGACGAAACACATCGTGCGCCATCCGTTCAATCCTTGCAAATCGTTCGATGTTTTGTTCCATTGTTTCGAAATGTATAAGAAATTTATTCAGTAAAGATAAACCTTCTGATAATCCCTTAGCGATGAACTTTCTTTCTGGCTCATCCTCTTCTTTTTTGGCTTCTCATCTTTCTTCTTCCGCCACTCTTTCTTATTTCAGTTCGATTAACTCTTCATTTGTAAGTTCTCCAGATTCTTTGTCTACTTTTTGTGGTCGTAAAGTCGAATGGTCGTAAGTTTCGTAGGTCGTAAGTCGAGCACTAGCTGTATATATATATATATATATATATATATATATATATATATATATATATATATATATATATATATAATAAAGAGAGAGAGAGAGAGACAGAGACAGAGACAGAGAGAAAGAGAGGGAGATATACAGATCACCAGCTAAGAGAGTTCGCCTGGTTAGAAGGAATGGTCCCACATGATGTCAAAGATTCAAGAATCAAAACACTGTACAAGAACAATAGGGATCGGAGTGACTGTAACACCTATAGGGACGTCCCACGTCTATGTATCGATGGGAACACACGAGGGTAAGTTAATAAGTAAGCCACAAATGGCTGTAGAAAAATAACTAAATATGATAACAACTTGAAACAGTTTATTTTTATGCATATATTGTCCATTTACTTCTGAACATAATTTCCACCAACCTTGATGCACTTATCCCAACGTTTTATCAGTCCTCCCAAACCGGCTGCATGGAACTCCGTGCTTTGTTCTCATTTACTGACCATCCCACAAAACTGTTTGTCTTACTTATTGACTCGCTCTCGAAACTTTTCTACCCATCTATGCACCGCTTTACGGGACAAACATATGCAAGCATAAACATTGACAACCCACCTTGGCGAGAAACATTTCGCGAATGACGCCGAAGTTGAATGTGAAGTGAAAACGTGGTTTACAAAACAGAGTACGAATTTCCATATTGCACCATGGGAGTAAGTCGCAGCTGACAGCGTTGCATGGAAGGAAAAGAGAAATAATGAGACCTAGAACAAAAAGATAATTATATCAGACAGGTCACACATTGACTCTGTGAGACTTCAGATGATAAGTGATGGCAAAAATGACCGTGTGGTCAAAAGCAGGCATAGATGACGAACATTTACATCGCGAATTGGTCTGATTAGTCACTTTTGCTAGCGCCATGGGCTATAGTTAACTGACTCAGTGTCCAACAGAAGGTATGTTTGGACTAAACATGGTACACACTCAAATGAACAAGTATTATAATATACATTTCCATTGACTGAGCATTGGATGCAAATTGCGGAAAATACCAAGAAACAAAACATATAACACGATGACCCTATATGTCGATATATCGTTTATATCTTCAAGTGGGAGGTCACATGATTCGATATATTAACCTTCGGCACTGAATCAGATAATATCCTTCTTTCGAAGCATAATGTAACATACTAAGACGACAAAGTGCTGGAGCATATGACTTTGATGACATTTGGATTATCTCCGTGGATATACCAGCAGATTGTCCGGCAAGTTGACATATTTCTTCAGTTGTCTCCTTTCATTGAATAGAGTAGATAATTTTTTCGATGTGTCGTGTTAGTGCAGTGGTTCTCAACCTTTTTAGGCCCGTGCCCCCCTTCACCATATTTTTAGGACGTCATTCCCCCCCCCCCCACCATATTTTTAGAACGTCATTCCCCACTTTCGTATTTCCTCCCTAAAAATTTACCCCTGCCCCTACACAGTATACGTAATAATTGAAGCTAAATTTAATAGCACATACTATATATGTATATATGTATATACTAGTCTCGACATCTACATAAAACATGATGTGCGGATCTACTTACGCTGTAAAATGAATTTCAGAAGGGTGATACGTACAGAACTGTAAAGTATGAAGGGAAAAACAGTATCAAGTAATTGGTTCTTGTATTCACGCAATCTAGAAATAATCTTAATTTCCCCCCCCCCCCCCCGCCTGGAAACCCTAAAATTCCTCCTTTGGGGGGAATTCCCCACCGGTTGAGAACCACTGTGTTAGTGGATCTTTTTCTGTCGGGGGCAAAAAGAAAATCCTAAACTGTACAGTTAGCAGCGACTGAACTAGCCAGGTGGTCTTAATTCCTCAGGGGCCCACATTTCTCCGCCCTACACTAGAAGGTACTATAGGCAGTAGGTTAGAGTTTTTTGATGGTTTTGTTTTGGACAGTGAACATTCTCATCACACATATATATAAACAGCAAGAACATAATTCACTCGGATACATTCGAACTGGTGGAATTATTGGATACTATGGACATAAACAACAAACACATGGCATGCATGGATATTGCCTCTTTATTCACCAACGTTCCATTAGATGAGACCGTGAATATAATAAGCGAACGCATTAGAGACAAACAACTAAAACTAGGCATACCATCAGCTATTCTAGAGAGGCTATTAAAATTATGTACTGCCAACATACAATTCAACTTTCTAAACAAGTCATATCGCCAAATTGACGGAGTGGCCATGGGGAGCCCACTTGGACCTATTCCAGCGGACATCTTCATGGCACACTTAGAAGAAAA
The DNA here is from genome assembly GCA_963921405.1 of Cepaea hortensis. Taxonomy (NCBI): domain Eukaryota; kingdom Metazoa; phylum Mollusca; class Gastropoda; order Stylommatophora; family Helicidae; genus Cepaea; species Cepaea hortensis. Next base: position 22,896,709 of record OY992884.1, on the reverse strand, counting down.
GAGATCCTCAGAAATCAATAACTTGGCCTTTTACCGTCGTTACGTTGACGATATACTAATTATCACCACAGACGAGCTACAAGCAACGTCGTTCCAGGCCACAATGAACGAGACACATATAAACATCTCTTTATCTATGGAACACGAACACAACGAAGCGTTGCCGTTTCTAGATATCCTAATGAGACGTAGAGCAGATGACACAATTCAAAGATCGGTGTACCGCAAAGAAACATGGACTGGCCAATACTTAAATTTTCAGAGCTTCGCACCTGTCCAGTACAAACAGGGCTTAGTACGGACCCTGTTTGACCGTGCTAGGAAGATATGCACCCAGGACACACTGACAGAGGAATTTAAAACTCTGAAGAATGCCTTAAACCTGAATGGGTACTCCACAGGATTTATAAAGCGCCACTGCCAACAGCCCAAACCGAAATCAGAAGTAACTACAGTCCCTAAACTCAAAGTATTCATCCAGCTAACCTTCCGAGGAGATGACGTAATGCAACGTCTGCGGGACCGGCTCACCACAGCAGTCGAGCGAACATTCTGTGCTGCAGCTCTAGTCATCAGGTATAGAAACACACCGATCCCAGTCCCAGCAGTAAAAGAACCTGTAGCTTTGTACGCCAAATCAAATTGTATTTACCAATTTACATGCAGATGCGAGGTCATCTACATAGGCAGAACTGAGCGACAGTTACATTGCAGGGTTTCGGAACATATTCCGAATTGGTTGGACAAGATACTACACACAGAAGATGGTAGCCTAGGCAGGCCGACACACCGGAAAAGTCTGGCTTCATCGGTCGGGAGACATGTACTCGAGAGTGGTCACGTGGTTGAAAGAGACAGTGCCTTCCGTGTGTTGTTCAACACACAAAGTAGTCGATTGTTAAAGTTTGCTGAAGCTATACTAATCAACCTTCGTAAGCCGTCCTTGTGTAAGCAGAAAGACATGTTAGTCAGTTTAAAATTACCGTGGAAGACAATCGACATTACTGTGCGAACATGTGTATATTTCAGTTTAAAGGATTTATCTAATTAATTCACGTAAGTTGTGTGATTTCTGCAGTATGTACCTGACGAGATGCAGCGAAATATGCCAGGCAATAAATCGTGCAATCTATTGTTTGTGTCTTCGTTATTCAAAATAATTCACTCTAACTATTTCACAACATCATATCAATATCTAACCACAAATGATAACACACGTTGTGTTTCTGTTCATGAAGACCGACCCTGTTCGATGTCCAGTCTTTGAAGACAATAATACTGGAAGACCTTCACACCGACGAGGACAGCACAGCCATGTTTCATGTGCAGCAAGGAGTGGTGATCAGCAGCTATCCCTACACCAACTTCATTAACCACTGGGTTAGTAATGACACTTTCCTCGACCCGTTAATTTGAATTGCCTGGTAATTACAACAAATGTTAGTTTATAGTGAATTATATTTATTGTGAAAACACATGTGCGTCCTGGGATGCCAATTTTAACTATGTATGGACAAACGAAAGAAAAATTTTATTTTTAAAGGGTCACAAACTTGGCACACTGTCTTACATTAGGTTATTCAAACCACTCATTTGTTTAGTTAGTTAGTTAGTCTAGGTTCCAACTTCGCGGCAACGGGTCTTCCCCATTATGCTCCGTTCCTGTGTCAGTGAATATCACACAAAATGCTTCCCACTGTCCAATGTGAAAAGTGGAACAGACAGGAGTCTCGGCAAACCAACAGCCCGCGTACACTGTGCATAATGCCTCCGCCAGAATGCCAACACAAAATTTACCCACAAAAACCACAGTTCATCGTTGATGTAATCGGCAGTCACCAGAAAGACCTCATTGACCCGGGTTTTCTCACATGGCTCTTGTGCATGTTATATTCACAAATAAACCATTTTCAAATTAATGCTGCGAGCATAAACAATGCATATTACCAGGTTATGAAACAGGCAGGTGGGCGGTACACGCACACACAAAAACAACTCACATATGTATAAACGCATACCTACATAAATAGATACATTCATACATACACGTATCATTTACACAAACTCACACAGTTATATACCCACTCGATAACTCACAAATGCACACTCCCTCGCATGAGTGTATACCCACTCACAATCACAAACACACTAACGAACAGTTACGCACACATATGTACATGACAATGAAACTCATCAAGCCGGTAGAGGAAACACCACTACCCGATAATCATCCCTGTCATTCCACACGCGCTGTGTTGATTCACGACATGGTTGAATTCTAGCACACTTCCCCATAGATGTAACGTTCCAGTGCCAGTAATCCAAGAGAAAAGAAGATCAGTAACTCAACTGACAGCTACATTGTAGTTTAAACACGATCGGATAAAGAGTTTTCACTTCAACTTAAATCTGAATTAGGAAGTCCTGTCCAGAGATCGAAAGACATGATCGCCCAACAATTATGAGTTATAAAAACTGGCTTGTGGAGGAATCAAACAAAAGAATCAAACAACTAAAGATGGGTTGAGTGAAGCTAAGAATCGACATCACTGCACTCAGGACATTCCCATACGCGCTCCAACCCCTCGTTCAACAGCCAGCAAAGAGTCACACTGCTGATCGTTTCCACCGCTATCTGATTGAAAATTATCCTGGTCTTCCCTCTCAGTTTTGAGATTCTTCCAGAACCCCTACCGATCCCTCGCAACCTTATTCTTCCCACATACTGGTTCTCAATATCTTCCCCCACAGACGCGCGACGACCTCTTCTCTTTACATAGATAATCTACCACCAAGAAGTGCATTTCCTGCCAGTTCAGCATATCCAGGGCAAAAAGTCTGCACAATTCTCACAATTTGTGATTTCTGAAGCGAGGTGAGCCAAACAACTAAAAAACCAACGAACCAACAAACATAAAAACAAATCAACTCACCAAATAGCCAAACAACCAGTCAAACAACTAACCAACAAAACAACAAACCAAATGACAGTAGTATTAAATGAGGAACACAATTCGAAAATGTATAGTATTTTATAACATACTGTCTGAATTTGATTATTTCAGTCTTAATTACCTGTCCTTCTTGAATGTATGCCGGTCTTTCTGGCCAAGGCGTTAGCGACACTATTCGTAATCCCGTATGTCCACGTGGGAAAAATAGCAGCTGCGAGAATCGGCGGCGGTTTGCGAAGTTCTGGTAACTTACGGGGGTATGTGAGCCGGTCGTTCAGAAAGCAACGGCAAATTACTGAACGTAAAAACTTGCCTAGTACATAAACAGCAGCTGAAAATGCTGGTGTTGAATGCAACGTACTGTAAGGGAAATGCAATATTAAGAATTTTGAATGTATGCATCTTTACTTTAATATGAAAGGGCCAAGGATTAAAAAATACGCCGAGAAGCAGCCGTGAATTGGTTGGTAGCTTGCTTGCTTGGTGTATCCTCTTGAAGACTGAGTTTTAACTGCAAAGTTGAAAGCCTTGTCGTTCGGTTCGCACGATCCCCAAGAAGAGGTTTCAATTATTACAGTAAGTTCGACAATCTCAACATGAACTGTAGTGCATACCATTCCCGTCCTTCTACAATCTCCGAAAACGGGGAACATGCAAGTATGATACTGAAACTTCACGTCAGTGGAGAGCCATATTAAGATTTAATTATGACATAGTTCAGCCCTGTGAGCTCATGAAATTCGGTATTGTCTCCTGCATTTCATGCAGTATGTGCCATGCCGATAAGGGTGGGCTGTCACGAATCGCCATCTCAATCGATGACCAGAGTAATAGATCAGCTCAGTATTCTTGTCTCGACCATACCACGTGGTCAAGCGATCCATTGCATGGATGGGAAGCGTGGACAATGAGCAGACAAGCTGAAAAAAACATCTGATGGCTGTGAAAATGTGATTTCTGTGGAAGATGCAATGCATACCATGGAAGGATATTAAAAAAAAAAACAATGACCAAGTCCTACACGAAACAAATGATTAGAGAAATTAGACGTAGACAGTCAAAATGTTTTGGACACGTTATGAGAAGAAATGCATTTGAGAACTTAATGACAACTGGCAAGATTGAGGGGAAAGAACAAGGGGAAGGCTGAGAAGTAAATATATGGATGGCTTGACCACATGACATGGTCGGGACAAGAACACAGAGCTGATCCACGACTGTGGTGATCGTGTAAGATTGCGAAACATTACCTCCTACACTTACCGAAATAGCACATGATAATGATGATTACCACACCATTAATTTCATGGACATATGGATTCTGGAAATGTAAGAATAACTGCCATACGGCTATAGTTCTTAACTGTCAGTACTCATAAAAAATGAGAAAATGTGAAATGTATGAAATACGACTACTAATCATCATCAACATCATCATCATCATCATCATCATCATCATCATCATCATGAATTGGAAACAAATAGGTATATTAAGCTCCTGCGAGAAGAAACGTGCTAAACACAAACACGTTGCACATACCTTACAAGGAGATCCATCGTATACCGGAATATAGGTGAAAATCCAAAATCAGAAGTAATCAATCTATATCTATAAAACAGAGTGTATGTGGCTTTGTTTGTGTGTTTGTGGGTATTTATGTATTGGATGCGTTCGATAACGGTACATCCGATTGAGATGAAATTTTCTACACGTCTTCCTTTCATTCCTGTGCAACCGACTATAATAGTTTCTTAGTGTAAAATCTTCTACTTATTTAATAACATTTACTTTTTCATTTTCATTATATAATGTCTATATAGCAGGGAGACTTCACTCTAGAAACGTTATTTCAAGGGGCATAACTTTTAATAACATTTCTATATACTTTATAGTCATATTGGTGGACTTACTTGCACTATTGTTAAACTCTTTGTCTATAGTTATTTTCAGGCATATGAGTTATAATAAATAATGATATAATCTTTAAGGCATTTTCAAAGTTTGCATAAAAATAATGCATAATGCATAACATTGTAACCCATCTTTTTCTGCTTACAGAACTTATCAACTGTCATGTCGGTGATTAAAAACAGTTTTCATTAAAAATAATGAATGGTTTGTGGAAGGACATTCTTTTAAGTTACTGTTTACCGGCGAAACCACGCCGGGTCAGATAGATAGACAGACAGACAGATAGTCGGGAACGGAAGCTTATTTGACTACTTATATGAATGAATTAAATGACATGCTCCCCACCAGGGCCTGGGTGAAGCCGGGCCGGGTCAGACAGACAGACAGATAAACAGACAGTCGGGAACGGGAGATCTTATATGACTACGTATATGAATTAAATGAGATGCTCCCCACCAGGGACTGGGTGAAGCCGGGCCGGGTCAGACAGACAGACAGATAAACAGACAAAAGGGAACGGGAGATCTTATATGACTACGTATATGAATTAAATGAGATGCTCCCCACCAGGGACTGGGTGAAGCCGGGCCGGGACAGACAGACAGACAGATAAACAGACAAACAGATAGTCGGGAACGGGAGAGGTTATATGACTACGTATATGAATTAAATGAGATGCTCCCCACCAGGGACTTTGTGAAGCCGGGTCAGACAGACAGACAGACAGATAGACAGACAGACAGACAGATAGTCGGGAACGGGAGAGATTATATGACTTATATGAATTAAATGAGATGCTCCCCACCAGGGACTGGGTGAAGCCGGGCCGGGTCAGCCAGACAGACAGACAAACAAGCAGACAGACAGACTGATAGATAGATAGATCCCCTCCAGGGCCTGGGCGAAGCCGGGCCGGGTCAGCTAGTAAATATATAAAATGAATAATAAAATAAAATACACACAAAAGCGTACAATACGACTCACAGCACGGCCGACGTTTCGATTCTCAGAATCTTTGTCAAGATAGATAAACAACGAAATACAAAAAAAAAAAAAAAAAAAAAAAAAAAAAAAGCACCACTACACTGTTTCCATGTGGGAGCAGAAAAAGGCGGCTTTGCCAGTTACGAAGGCACCCTCCTGCTGCAGCCGCTGATTTTTCATCATCATCATCATCATCATCATATTCATCAACATCATCATCATCATCATCAAGTGCCCTGCCACATAACCTCAGGATTCCATGTCTTTCCTCAGATATCAGTCCTTGATTTAATTATATTTATTATATTAATTCAAATTTAGTTTAAGTGTATGTTGAACTGCCATCAACAAGTCCATGTCAACTGGTATGCGTTATCTTTTGCAGGATTATATTGTTGTTTATTTTTTAAAATTTTTACTTGATCTCCAACACGAAGTCCTGTATGTCGGATGAAGGCATCCTATTGTCCAACATCAGTGTGATGTCATACCGGGCCTGAGGTTTGCGTGAGTATCCGTCGTCCCATGTCTGGCTTATTGGTGTGCAGACTGGTGGTTCCTCGCCGTGCAGGCAGACACTCTCCGACCTCGGAGGAATCAGCGATCCTACTTCGTTAGCCAGGACCCCGAAGGGACCTGTTGCCCAGGACGCACGACTAGGACGTGTTAGTAGGTATTGGCCAGGATAAAACCTGGCCCTGGTGCCTTGGAAACACCTCTACGTCCATATTATTACTATTTAAGTTCATAATATTGTGTGTAATGTTTTATAAACGATGGACGGGAACATTATAGAGTCCATGCGAATATCGATACATTAGGCCCATGAGTGGGCACTCTCCTGCTGATTACACTTTACCTCGACACCGCAAGGTACAAGAGGAACCTGATCAGATGAGAATGGACGACACGACTGTTTTATATCTTCAAGTTATAATCACACATGAAAAGAATATATGAAATATATGGTACAGGTATACCATACCCTTTGAATTATTCACATCACCACATTCTATGGAGATGTAACAACCTCAAGTTGACTGCTTTTATTCTAAATGTAAACAACTTAATTTATGAACAAAGGAGAAAACGATTGTTTGAAAATGTAACTATTGTTCCCTGAGGTGCAATAGTATGTGCGAATGATAACTGTGTGATAATTTATCATGTCAAGATGCAAATATCATGGTTTTCTTAGAATGACAACAGTGTCAAACTTACTTATGCCAACATGCAAACAATGTCATGTGTTTTTCTTAGAGTGATAGCAGTGACATTATTGCTATTATTATTATTATTATTATTATTATTATTATTATTAATATTATTATTATTATTATTAAAACTACAACATATGTGATCTTTCTCATATGTTTACTCACATTCATGATCTTTCAGACGGTCAGACTGTTTGTGTGTGGAGGACACAATAAGTAAATTGTTGAATGTTGTATGTCAATTTGAAGTAAACCATATGCACAACGAAAATGTGACAATGGAAACAATTGTCATTAAGCGTTTTATGAAAAGAACACTACCAGAGATCATTAAACTCGGGCGTCTTTTTTTATACACTCATAACGTCAACTGGACATTGAACAAGCAACTAGAAAGTCGCATAGAAGCCCTGGAGATGTGGATATACAGACGAATAGGTCGTATTTCATGGAAACAAAAAACAGTCAAATGCAGAGGTCCTAGAAAAACTTGGAATGAAGAGAGAGTTGATGAAAGAAATAAAGAGGAGACAAGTGAAATATTTTGGCCACGTTAAAAGACATGATACTCTGATAAAAAACATACTTGAAGGCAAGGTTGAGGGCAAGCGAGCAAGAGATAGACAACGATACAAATGGGAGGATAACATCAAGAGACGAAAATCAGCCTGACAGAATGTAGTCAAGTCGAGAGACAGACAGTGTTGGAGATCCATTGCAGCCAATCTTCAATGCAGTGACGGCATCTGATTGATTGATTAAATCATCAAGAAATACCTCTGACACTGGTTGTTTGAAAGAATAAAAAAGTTGTGTAAATGTTATCAGTGTAATGGTTTTTATCGTTGTGATGTAAACTCTCTGTGCTTGAAACTATGGTACTGAATAGGATTATGTAAATAATGCTGCCAGCTATCTAGAGCACTAATATGTACTGTTATCAGCAAGACTGTATATCCAAGAATATATATGCAGATATGTAAGACATACTTAATGACAAATATCATTCACTGCATTGTCTATATAAGGACTGCTATCCTATAACTATCAAAAGCATGAAATTAGTCTGACAGTCTATCTAAAGGTTGCACTTTATTCTACTGTTTTGTTCAGTCCCAGATGAGGACAAACGTGAAAAATACTGTATCCCAGAAGTAAGTACGGCAAACGTGAAAGTCATGATATCCTAGAAGTAAGTACAGTAAACGTGAAAGTCATGATATCCTAGAAGTAAGTACAGTAAACGTGAAAGATATGCTATCTTAGAAGAAAGGACGACAAACGTGAAAGTCATGATATCCTAGAAGTAAGTACAGTAAACGTGAAAGATATGATATCCTAGACGTAAGTACAGTAAACGTGAAAGATATTATATCTTAGAAGAAAGGACGACAAACGTGAAAGATATGATATCCCAGAAGTAAGTACAGCAAACGTGAAAGATATGATATCCTAGAAGTAAGTACGACAAACGTGAAAGATATGATATCCTAGAAGTAAGTACGACAAACGTGAAAGACATGATATCCTAGAAGTAAGTACGACAAACGTGAAAGATATGATATCCTAGAAGTAAGTACGACAAACGTGAAAGACATGATATCGTAGAAGTAAGTACGACAAACGTGAAAGACATGATATCCTAGATTAGAAGTAAGTACGACAAACGTGAAAGACATGATATCCTAGAAGTAAGTACAGTAAACGTGAAAGATATGATATCATAGAAGTAAGTACAGTAAACGTGAAAGATATGATATCCCAGAAGTAAGTACAGTAAACGTGAAATATATTATATCCTAGAAGAAAGGACGACAAACGTGAAATATATTATATCCTAGAAGAAAGGACGACAAACGTGAAATGTATTATATTCTAGAAGATTGATTGATTGATTGATTGATTGATTTAGGAACCGACATCACAGCATTCGTGACATTCCCATAAGCGCTCCGTCCCCATCCTCAGCAACCAGCGAAGAGTTCCAACACTAATAGTTCCAGTAGCAAGAAAGCTAGAAGAAAGGACGACAAACGTGAAATATATTATATCCTAGAAGAAAGGACGACAAACGTGAAATATATTATATTGTAGAAGAAAGGACGACAAACGTGAAATATAATATATCCTAGAAGAAAGGACGACAAACGTGAAATATATTATATCTTAGAAGAAAGGACGACAAACGCCGTAGACATTAAATGCAAAACGCGCAATCCAAACGTACAATCGTGAATATTCTTGCAAGAAATGCAAATAACCATGACATACGTGCACATTTGTCGATAACGTTTGATTTATTCTTCATGTTTTGAGATGAATGTCAGACAATCTGTAATAATTCAACATTGTTGATTTCATGTGTTTAGGTGTGCTTGTCTTTGGTGGATGCTCTGTTCCTCTGGTCACAAGGACTAACGTAGTCTTTGGGAGCGTTTATCAGCGGATACCTAAAAGACAAAGGTTCATTTGATAATGGTGTTGATTGACAGCGGTGTCGTAACGTAGTTAGTCGTCGATTGGGGTAGGTAATATGAATGTGTGAAATGATGTCATGTCGGGCAAGTATTGGTTTAAATACAAATTCCTAGAAACGGGTTACTTTAACGTCATGGTTGTCTCAAACAGAGGTTACTTTAAGTGACACTAACATGAACAGCTGTTAATTTAAAGTCATTAATCTCTCAATCAGCTGAAGTCATGCTAATTTAAGTAATTGTTACGATAAAGTCATTATTGTCTCAGGATTTAGTCGTACTAATCTCAGTAATTGTAACGTTAAAGATATGATTATCTCAGGCAGATTTAATCATGCTAAGCTCAGTAATTGTATCACTAAAGTCATGGATGTAACAGGTAGTTTTAGTTGATTTAATCTCAGTAATTGTAACATTTAAGCCATGGTTCTCTTAGGTAGATTTAGTCGTGTTAATCTCAGTAATTGTAACGTTAACGTCATGATTGTGTAGGGTAGATTCAGTCGTGTAAGTCGCAGTAGTTGTAACATTAACGTCATGATTGTCTCACGTAGATTCAGTCGTGTTAATCTCAGTAATTTTTACGCTAAAGTCATGATTGTCTCAGATGGGTGTTAGTGTAAGCACCCAGCCATGGAGAAATGCATTCTCTAGTTTCTTTATTTAGTCAGAAAATGCTAAAGATAGCTGGCTTCACAGTGGTCGCTTTCAATGTTTTAGTTTAGTTTAGTTTAGTCGAGGGATCAACATCACGGCAAGCCATTAGTACTCCGTTCTACTCCTACCTAATTCAAGCCTGAGTCTGGAGAATCTTAGCTCAGTGATGACCTCCGTAGCACAGGCAGGGATCCTGAAATACATTGCGTAGATTTTTAACTCGGAAGTTTGTCCGGGCAGCCCCGTTAGGATATTCTTTTTCGATTTCCAACTGCTAAGGATTTTTTTACCTGCGCAACAATATACACGGGCATCCGATCTCACTACCCAGAAACCAGGGGAAATGTTACTAGAAGTCCACGTGAAAAAATACCGGCCCTCACCGGGGCTTGAAAACGGAACCTCCAGCACTCGAGGCTGACACCATACTTCGATACCAATCAGCCCCCCTCTTCCCTTCCTGGCCCCTCTCCGTCACTTTCAATGTGTACATAGCCTTTGCGAAAGTCTTTCACACATGTTTGTTAGCAATGGCTACTATCGAGTTTGGTCATCTGCTGTAAACGCATTCTAGAAATGGAAGAGTTGCGAAATCTAGGCTATAGATGAAGTTACCAAGAGACGTACTGTGCTTGCACGCATTGGTATGAAATGAGAATTAGTCCATGAAACCTAGTACCGAAAAATATATTATGTTCCCAAACAGAACAATAAAATGGGCTAGTGACAGCCAGATTAAATGGAACAGTGAGATGGGAGGTGAGCGCACAGCAGAAAGACACATAATTCAACTGGAGACTAGCATGTGGTAAAGGGCCGGTAGGATGTTCTTATACTTCGGCTTCACGGAGACAGACGTAGAGTGCTAAAGATTAATTGCTAAGACGGCATTCTGTTTTAGTTGCTGTTGAGTTGAGTCAAGAACAGACATCACAGCACACGGGGCATTTCCCAAAACGTGGTCCGTCCTCAATAGTACCAATAGCAGTCTGATATTGTGTCCATGATATATGTTCCCGTAGTCCTAAGTGTTCATCATATCATCTGGTCACTGCCTGCGGTAACGGTCTCTCCTGGTCGCGATGATCTAACTGTCTTTTGTCTGTTACGTTCTAAGTTAACTAATTTTATTTCTCCAATTTGCACAATTTCTACCACCATAAAACTGTCATTACTGCCAATATAGTACCTTGCGGTGTATGGCAGAGGGGTCTTTGAGCCTGACGAATTAAAGCCGCCTGGCTAGTGCAGACTCCGCGAACTGTGCAGGTTAGGATTTTCTTTTTGCCTCCGACAGAAAAAAATCCCACACTTTACCGAGGCATCGAACCCGGGTCTCCCGAATGAGAGTCCGGCGTACTAGCCACACGGCCATAGTACTATTACTAAAACCATTACTATTGCTATTTCTTCTTCTTCTTCTTCTTCTTCTTCTTCTTCTTCTTCTTCTTCTTCTTCTTCTTCTTCTTCTTCTTCTTCTTCTTCTTCTTCTTCTTCTTCTTCTTTTTCTCCTCCTCCTCCTCCTCCTTCTTCTTCTTCTTCTTCTTCTTCTTCTTCTTCTTCTTCTTCTTCTTCTTCTTCTTCTTCTTCTTCTTCTTCTTCTTCTTCTTCTTCTTCTTCTTCTTCTTCTTCTTCTTCTTCTTTTTCTACTACTACTACTACTACTACTACTACTACTACTACTACTACTACTACTACTACTACTACTACTACTACTACTACTACTACTACTACTACTACTACTACTGCTGCTGCTGCTGCTGCTGCTACTACTACTACTACTACTACTACTACTACTACTACTACTACTATTAATGCTACTACTACTTTCTTTACTTATTCAGTCGTTGAGATTTGTTCGCAATAGACGAGCAATATCTCCGGTGGGCCTATTCTCCCTGGTTGCGAGATCCACACTGTGGCAGGCAGGGAGATTTGTTCGCAGCAGACAAGCAATATATTCGGCGGGCCTGTTCCCGTTGGTCGCGGGACTCGCACGAGTCAGGCGGGGAGTCTTACGGTAGTACACGCTTACACAGGTCCAGACACTTGCGATTGACAGGTGTATGTGCCCAGTGGTCCGGGCGCGTATACGACCCTTACCTGCGAGATTTGGCCGAACGCCTCTAAGTCAAGTCCCAAAAGTTTAGGGCTTGGCCATCGCTCGCCTCCTGCTCGTGGGGGGCGAGGTCTCAGAGGTTTGACGCTGAGCCGCCAGAGTCTGCAGCCTACCTTGTTCCAGGCGTACTGGTTACCCTTTCCTCTGGATCAAATAAGGCAAGGCCGAGAGAGGGAACATGTGGTTTGGGCACCACATGTTCTCTGAAGCTCTGCCCAGGCATTGTGAGATGGAATTTTGGCCAAATTTCAATCCACATACTTGAGCGTGTCAAGACTGTAAGGTGCCACTCACTACTACCCCTACTACAACAACAGCTACTACTACTACTACTACTACTACTACTACTACTACTACTACTACTACTACTACTACTACTACTACTACTACTACTACTACTACTACTACTACTGCTGCTGCTACTACTACTACTACTACTACTACTACTACTACTACTTTTACTACTACTACTACTACTACTACTACTACTAAAACTGCTACTGCTGCTACTACTACTACTACTACTACTACTACTACTACTAATACTACTACTACTACTACTACTATTACTACTACTACTACTTCTACTACTACTTTTTTAAGCTAATACTACTACTACTACTACTACTACTACTACTACTACTACTACTACTACTACTACTACTACTACTACTACTAATACTACTACTACTACTACTACTACTACTACTACTACTACTACTACTACTACTACTACTACTACTACCAGAATAACAACAACAGCAACAACTTCTATTACTACTACTACTGTAGCTAATTCATAAACTTCTGTTTCTAGATGCCGATACTATCCATACTAATAATACAACCACTTATTATTACTATAATATTACAACTATTACTGCATTCGCTATTGGTTCGTTCCCTGTAAGTATTCTTGCTACTGTAATAAACCTTCTAACAACATGTTCTCGCATTATTATTATTATTATTATTATTATTATTATTATTGGTGCATTGTTCAGTATATTGTTGCTTTTCTTAATCAAATAGCGGTTACTAACTAGCAATACGATTTGGTAATCGATTTATGTTATACAAACATCGGATCGTGGTGTTCTATTGTATTCAAATATGATGATAACGATAATGATGATGATGTTGATGGTGATAAAGCTGATGTTGATGATGCTGATGATGCTGATGATGATGATGCTGATGATGATGATGCTGATAATGATAATGCTGATGATGGTGAGTTCAGAATGCTCTTAGAACATCTTGAATGGTGATGCTGATGTTGGATGCTCATTCAGAACATCTTGAATGGTGATGCTGATGATGGTGATGAATATAATACTGATGATGTTGCTGCTGCTGATTATGATGATAATGAGGAAGACGATGTTTATGGTTTTGTTAATGATGAAGCTGAGGATGATGATAATGATACTGATGATAACAATCCCTTGATGATCATGATAACAATAATGATACTGTTGCTGCTGTTGATTATAGTGATGATGATTATCATAATGATGTTGATAATGATGCTGCTCGTAATGATAACGATACTGTTGCTGTTGCTGATTATTATGATGATGATGCTGATGACGATGAAAATGACACTGCTATTGCTGCTAATTATGATATTGATAATGATGATGATGATGATGATGATGATGATGATGATGATGATGATGATGATGATGATGATGATGATGATAATGCTGATGATGATAATGCTGAAAATTATGCTGCTGATGATGATAATGATGATGTTGATGATGACAATATTAACACTGTTACCTGGGGCCGTTTAGCTGGAACATATCGCGCAAAGGTTTGGCAGGTTCCTTGGTGGATGGCGGTCTGTTGATTTCATAGAAATCACACCCAAATGTCAATGAGCACGCGGGATGAACCTGGAATAGATCAGAATCATCACATCAATAGTTAGAAATGCAAGTCGACCTCTTCGAAGGAATAACATCGATCGCTCTCAAACCTTCAGTACGCTGATGGCGAGCAAGAAATTTAACCGTTATACCTGCATTATGTATATCAAGTATAATTATATATATATATACGTATTCACACGCCAGTGATGCGGGGTTTGTTTCCAGGCCCGGTCAAGGATATGCACTACTGACGAGCTCAAACGAAAGCGACACTCGAGTCTAGTGCTTCCACATTGACGAGGATAGGCCTTACGTTCATACCAGAATACGATCAGCGTTGTCAGTAGTTGGTTGTGCTGAATATGTATTTTATATATGCAGCCGAGGGAGAAAGACACAAAATGAAAAGACTGATGTTTCCTTTGCTACGGTGCTAAGAGGTAAACTGTAACTCTGAATTCGTTATGGCCAAAGAAGAAAAGGAGTAAAAAGAGAGAGAACCTCACACCGCCCTCAACTGACAAATAAGATTATAGTAATTAGGTAAGGATATATACGAGATCTTGGGCAGGGACCTCAACTCTGGACAATAACTGTATATTTGAGTTCCAGACAATGAATCAAGGTGTGAGACTGTGGTAGAAATAGTCGTTGTAAAAACTAAAAGGGACTAAACAAGCAAATCAAGCACAGTACAAAATTAGCTCTTTTGTATCAATTACTACAACCTTGGTAACAATTTGTGTTCAAACACATTGAATACTATATTCAATAACAGATACAACAGACAACTGCATATATCAAACATCAACCAAGGGTGGCCCCTATTCAGCCATCAGAACTTAAGACAACAGGGTACACCCAGTACCACAACACAGGTGTTTAAAACGGTAGCTGAGTAGAATGATACAATAAAGGACTTTGGCACAGACAACAATAAGACACTACAAAAACATAAGTTAGACAACATATATCATAAGACGCGACGTAGACAAAAGAGTTGTGACACAATTTACTATCCCACTATGAACTCAGGCCTGCTGACACTAACTAGTCAGCCGCTCCTGTAACAATGGAAAACTCAGTTTATGATTATCATTGTAAAGGAATCATGTTAAACATATGAAGCACTGAGCACATAATATAGCATATGAATTAACCCATAGATCATAAATATCTCACATAATTATCTATTTTGCTATTTCCTCCACTTGTACTACTGCTATTCTGAGGTAACCCTTAATGCCTGGTTTGATCATTCTGTGCTGTCTCATTCTTCTTCAAGGTGACTACATCTCTAATTGTTAAATGCAACAATCAATGGTGCATCATTAGATCACCCACTTTATTAGTCTCCTCCAGTTGTGCCGCTGCTGTCATGAGATTACACTTGATAATGCTAGGATAGAACACCTTCTAATGCAACAATCTCTGTCTGCTCCACCTCCCCAGCTCAGCATTCACTTACAGAATGTCTTCAGTTCAATGTAACTACCTCACACAGATCCTACACACAGATTCAGTTAACATGTATTATACATTGCAAGCAAACAACATCTCAACACGGATTTGGTTAACATACAATCAGACATTGCAAACAAACACAACATCTCATCACTGATTTGGTTAACATACATCAGACAATCGAGGCAAACACAACATCTCAGCATTGATTCAATTAACATGTATCAGACATTGCAAGCAAACAGTATCTAACACTGATTTAGGTAAAATACAACAGACATTGCAAGCAAACAACATCTCAACCCTGCTTTAGTTAACACACATCAGAATGGCATCTTTGTTCTGGTAAATTAGGCTGTCATTCCTACCTACCAAAGTGGCTACATTTACCAAGGAACCTATAAAACGTTCCCTGTCTACACCTTACAGAATATTTTATGCATTAATTTGTACGAAGTCACAGGTAACACATGACAACACAGTATTCCATATAGACCACATGTTCATAGAACACTATAAATGTTCAGTCCATCATATAGCCACAACCAAACACCACCTACCATATCCTCAGTCTAATGCTCTACAATGCTCTGCCTACTGTTACGCTTTACTCATATACAACAATACACAACATTAAAGACTCCGCCACCCTCAGACATTCAGTTGTCTCAACCCAGGGACTTCACCGGACAACAACTCCAACAATCCTGTACGTAAGCAATGCCCTCGTGGCACGAACAGACATGGACTATGTAAATCCGCACTAACTATATGACGCTTAAGCTGGACACCACTGACACCCACATAAAATATAAATGACAGGGAGCATATATTCTACAACATCCAATGTTTTCTACATTCATCACACATCCTCAACTCCACGCCATAACCCTGATTGATTGTGGTTAACATCCCACTATAGTCTACATATATCCACCGATTACTACAGGCCACTTCAGCCCCTGGCATATATAATCATTATCATCATCATGGCCATCATCATGGCCATCATCATCATCATCATCATCATCATCATCATCATCATCATCATCATCATCATCATCATCAGCAGCAGCAGCAGCAGCAGCAGCATCAGCATCATCATCATCATCATCATCATCATCATCATCATCATCATCACATGACCACCATCATCATAGCCACCATCATAATCATAGTCAGCATCATGTGGTACTTAGACAATGCCCAACCATGTAGTGCGAAATATGGTACCTTCATCACTGCACCCAGTCATGGATAATAATAAACATAGCTTCCTTTATAACAGTAATTGTTCTTTTTATGTTTGTCATACTTGATGGGTTTTACTTTCTTGGGGACTTTTGCTTTCTCATTAACACCGGTTTTAAAAACTCTAAGCACTATATTCCTTGATGTTCCCTCAATGAAATCAGAATTGAAATACACCAGTATAGCATCATGTCATGTCAGTTGCACTCTGATGCACCATATGTCAAGAATTAACCATAACTCACCATCATGATACTCAATACACCACATTTTCCCATATTCTGTCATTTAAATACCTAAACTTATGAGGGATGCCATATGATATAGGACACACTACTCCTGCAATGTCCATGCTTTGATAAAGGATATCAACACCAATCTGACACCACACACATTACAGCATGATAATACAAATTAATAACCATCAAGCAAAACATGTATAACTATGAAAAGCAATAGACACATATACAATGGGGAATCACCATATTTGTAGAATGTGAACATGTAACACTTGCACATAGGAGAATCATAACACTCACATGGAGTTAAATATAAACATGTTTTACACAGGAACTCAAATGAGGAACTCTCTGATGCCACTAAGACAGTTCATAAAATAAACACACCATAGCATCAAGTGAAAGTACAAAATAATGGTAGGAGTGCACCATTCATATGAGACAGAACATAGGCATAACAATGTTCATTGGTAGATACAGAATATCAGTACTAATGCAACAACAAGTGTACTATATATTATGCCACTATTACACACTAATGACCAACAAGTGTTGTTTAAGGCCAAACACAATCAGTGTAATATACTTTGTTACTATGTAACAGATGTACAGTTATCTCCTGTCCCCTCCTTTCTTCCTACGACACACCGGTTATAAATTATGTTGTCTTACGCTTCATGTCACATGACAATTACATATTAATATCTTTGCAAAGGGTGGTCCGCAGCACTAAATCACATTCCTTCCATGGTCCAACAAGCACCATGTGACATTTCAGTCCTTACTTTAAATTATAACTTATGACCCCATACATTGTACCCCACATTTTGCTAGCTTGGGATATTTACCGAGGGACAGCACAAAATCAATCACTGCCTATTTTATTTTAGTTATTGGAAAGGAACATCTAAATTTACCATACACCATTTCACCTCACTATGCCTGATTGCTTACATCTCTATGTATTAGCCTGTTAAATGTTATTTTCATAACGCGTTAGGGACACTAAATTATTCTGTAGAACATCCAAGTTCAATAGCATCTATTCATATTATCTATTTATACTTCTTTGTTCCTACCATCTCGACTAACAATTTCACCCATGCCTGTTTCACCATGCAAATACTTTTCAAGCTGGTAACACGGCGTGCGCTGCGATTTAATAAATCATTATTAAATAAAACATTTTAAACTTACGGATCTCTCCTATGACATAGGTTGTTCACTGATGAACAGATGGGAAATCCCACATATCTTGTCTCAAGGCGGGCTGGCCACAAAACTACATACACAAGTCCAAAGTGTCTGCCTTCAGAAACCGAGCTGGCTGCTACACTACACATGGCATCAGATCTCTTTGTTACAGCTAGAGTCCCGGCAGTTGCCAGGGTCAAATTGATTTAACAGGCCTAACCAAGGTGCATCGGTTTGGCACTGATATATATATATATATATATATATATATATATATATATATATATATATATATGTGTGTGTGTGTGTGTGTGTGTGTGTGTGTGTGTGTTTGTGTGTGTTTGTGTGTATGTGTGTGTGTGTCCAGTAGCCTCATTTCCTCCCTTAGTCTACAGGTCAACCGTGTGAACGTTGGAGACCCGTTTAGCCCCCCATCAGGGTTACGTGAAGGTATGGAAGCAGATGGTGGATGGAGTGTAAGAGCAGCCAACAGATTGTTGTTGGCTATAGTCTGCACTCTGCGGCGATACGTTGATGAACGCATCAGCTGAAACAATGGCTATGGCCACAGGCTAATACAGTTACTGCCTAGAAGTAAAGCAATGGCAAACTACCTTCTGCAAAACTTGACAAGAAACCTAAACAACCATTATAGAAAACCTAAAAAGAAAGAGATCTAGTGGTGAGACCACCAAACCAGTCAGATCAGATAACACTGGGGAAGAGTGTAACACAGAGGCCAGTACTAGTAATCATGATGACGGAGTTATTCCTGACGGTGTTACCAAGGAAATTCCATGTGTTAGACTAAGTTAGTTAGTTAGATAGTTAGTTAGTTAGCGTCAGTGATAGCTTGAACTAGCCAATCACAACACTGGAATTTAAACCGAGTGCGAGCGCTGCTAAAATGTGTGCGTGCGTGCGAAAATACACTATGTAGCCATGCTTGACAAGGGGGAAGCTTCTGTGCTGGAGGTAGCAGCAGAACTTGGGCGATGTTGGTTAAGATTAAGATCTACGAGAACTAAGAACTACACACTAAACAAAGAGAAAGCACTGAAAAGCAAGTTAAAGAATTGCTTTGGCTCTCCATCACTGTCTGTCAAGCGTATGAACGACGGGAAATGCATTTCCATTACTTTCAATAATACTCTGCATTATGAGGCATTTCGAACATGCCTGATCAAACATTATCAGGGCGACCAAGTTGAGTACACGGTGGACCGACACGGTGCTCAAGTCGAAATCAAAGTATCAGCTTCGTTACATACACATTGCACCTCTACAACTCGAAAAACAGTTTGCTTGCCCAGGGGGCAATTGACGTCATGTCTGAGTGGCTCTCGACTCATTTCGTCGAAATTCAACAGACAGCACAAAAACTTATAGATGACTCACTAAACACACCTGGCGATCTCAGCATGCTAGTGGCTGGCGAACCTACACAATCTGAAGCTGTAGCCATCACAGCATCAGGCCATAATGACACCATAGTCCAAGAAACCATGACTCAGCACAGCAACAACACGAACGAATCTTCTAACCGATAAGTTTTGCTAGCCATTGAGTACCCGATGATTATGTGTGTAGAAGACAGTATACAACCGAATGAAATAAATTCGAATCAAATAGAGCTTGTACCATCGGTACTAGATGATAGCCCAGCTACTAACAAACACTTGTGATTCTGTCAGCAGCATATTAAAAAGTTAGAGTCAGACCTGAAAGTACTTTTAGATGCCGCTTCTGACAACACAAACAAGATCGCCACGATCATTAGTGACTATAACAACCTCAAGTCAGAGGTGACTCTCCTGAGAGAAGAAAATGTTAAACTAAAACACACCGTTGAGACGTTACAACGCTCGCCCACTACAGACCTGGCAGCACACGCAGATAGTCTAGAAGTAACAGAACCAGTCGTAGGCGCGTCAATTACTCAGCCAACCAAAACACATCAGCAAATAGAAAATATTGCTCAACAGCACTCAATATATCCTATCGAAGTAAAGGTCAGTAATAGATTTGAAGCATTACAAGAGCAACTATCAAACAACAGCCTAGACGACAGAACATTGCCTAGAGAATACGCCCACATTCAAGAAACAGTTGATAATCTGCAAGAAGACAGACTACAGCTGGATTGTCACCAATGGCAGAAACAGTGTGCAAGACGTGCCAGAACCCAACATACACAGAAAACACCGGCTGACTGCACCCACGTGATAATTGGCGACTCTTTGATTGTGGGAATTTACAGCGATTGTATGTCCTTATCAGACACCGACAAAGCCGCAACAATTCAGCGTCCAGGTGCAGGAGTAGAAAGACTAACAAACAGTATGCTGGAGGTTAATACAGCCATTAAAAAGACATCGATTCATATAGGAATACACAACACTATGAAAAACCAAAGTATAAAAATTTCTCAGTTAAGAACACTACTTGACTTACTACGTTACACTTTCCCAAATTCTACAGTTTTGTTCTCCCCCATCATACCACCAAGGTATGGCTCTCAATGTAGATTGGCCGACATAAACAGTAACACCCTAGAGACTTTTTGAAATAGGTATCATGTACACTTAATCAACAACACACCCTTCTTCCCATCACAGACAGGAGCACCAAAGAAACGATTGTACAGAGACCAAATACACACATCCACATTAGGAACTAGTCTGCTTGCAAAGAACATTAAATATCCTGAAAGGGCACAATACCTGACCAATACACAAATGCGAAAAACATTGATTTCTGAAAAACCAAAGCCAACCCAGGCCAACCGAAGCTCCCCCATTTCACCAGGTAAACGTCTGCTGACATCTTACCCCCGACCTCCGGCCACTCAAGAATCACACATGCTACCAAGAATAAACCAACCATCCTTCCTACCCCCATCTCAACACGTGAAGGAGATAACTACCACAATAGTTTTCCTGCCCTCCCCTGCAAGGAACCTGCGTTGCAAACATCGGCACACACACACGGCAGTAATACCACTTTGACAAATCCCCCTCACGCCACAAATGGGCCAACTAACAGACAGCAGGACGTTCCGCATCATTGGGGTCTAGAAATTTACGCCAAAAATGGGCCACCTATCATACAACAACAGGTTCCGCATCATTGGAATCCAGAACTGCTACACTTGATGCAATTTAGTCCGGCCGTACTGAATCAAGCTTTTATGATGTCTCTACAATACAGACCTGTAAGATAGGATATGTATTAAACACTGAGCCCTATACGCAGTATACCAGGAAAAGAGCTTCCTCCTTGAACTTTAATTGCTTACTGTTTAGCGTTTTATCTCCCGTTTGTGATACCCAACTTTAAACAGGAACATTGACTTGTATAGTCATTTATTCATTCTTTCGGATAGCAGCTGGTTACATAGCTTGCGAAGTAGTTCGAGCTAATTAATTGTTGTATGTTCTTACGCTTTAATTCTTTTTGTTCTGTATTTGCACTATATTTGTTGGTCTCATTAGTTATATCGTTATAATATTGTCATTTACATATCGATTTCTATTACTGGTATTTTGTAAGTTGATGTAATTGTGTATTTTTATGATCTTGTATTTTTACCTAATTTTGACTAATTTACACTTACTTCTTGGGTGAAATGTAATTGGCTCAATAAATCAGGAATACGTTTTGGACACTTAAACATATGCAACTATTCAACAAGCTGCCAGAGTTATCTTCTATTCTTAATTAAAATGTTCATGTATTCGGCCTTAGTGAAAGTAGACTAAATGAAAACATTTCAGATGAGGACATCTCTATTAAAGGGTACAAAGTTTTTAGAAGAGATCCCTGTAGGAAACAAGAGACAGGCATAGTAGCCTATGTTTCTAATCTACTAAATGTTCACCGTAGGCTAGACTTTGAAACTTGCGAAATAGAATGTATTTGGTTGGAGTTAAAACTTCGAAACCGCACACTCCTGATAATTGGCTACCTCTATCGAAATCCCAGGGCTTGACACGTTTGGTACGAAAACTTCACTACCATGATGGATATGGTTTTCGCTTCCGGGGAGGAAATTATACTACTCGGAGACTTTAACATGGACACCAACAAATCCCATATAATTTGGGGAAATATAATTACATCATACAACTTCCAACAAATAGTAAAACAAGATACTAGAGTAACAAACTCATCTTCAACACTTATAGATCACATGTATGTAACTTGCTTGCACAACATCATAGAAAGCACCGTGCCCAATTGTGCAGTGAGCGATCACTACCTAATATGCTGCACATGGTCTAAAAAAGTAATTAAAACTCCTAAACATAAACACATAACTGTAAAATATAGAAGCTACAAAAATTTCAACCAAAATGCATTTTTACAGGACTTGCTCAGTTCACCTCTAAACAATGTTTATCAACTTCCAGACCCGGATGATGATCTGGAATCCTGGATGAAGATCTTTATTGAGGTGTTTGATAGACATGTGCCAATCAAGGAAGTTCGAGTAAAACATCACGTCAAACCACCTTGGATCACCCAGGAAATTCTTGAAATTATGAGAGACAGAGATAAGGCACATACAAAGCGGGATCTCAGCACAAAGTTCAATATACCATACGAAAAGAAAAGAAAAATTACATTAACAACTTAGTAATGGATAAAACAAATAGTAAGGATATATGGAAGGCAATTAACACCTTGACAAACAAGCATAACTACTCAAATTCATTACCATCAAATCCTATTTCATGCGACCAATTCAGTAACTTTTTTTTTCAGAATGACATAGATCAGTTGAAGGCTACAATACCAAATTCTCCTTGCAACTTATCTTTACTGTCATCGTTTTGCCAGACCAGATGCCCCCAAGATATCCTTTCTGACATACCGCTAATGACAGTCACTGAAGTATTCACTTACCTCAGTAAACTAAAAAACACAAACTCATCTGGGTTAGATGGAATCAGCAGTAAGATTCTCCGCTGTGCTGCGCCAATGATCTGTGTATCACTAACCTATGTATATAATCAGTGTATCACCAAAGGTCACTTTCCATCAGCTCTCAAAATCGCTAAAGTGTATCCTCTCCTTAAATCTGGTTCATTGGACACTGGTCTCCCGAACAATTATAGACCCATTTCTTAACTATCATCACTATCTAAACCACTAGAAAAGCACATCCATAAGGTAACATTACATTATTTAGATCGCAACAAGCTTATAGTTGACAGTCAATCAGGATTTCGACCAAAATATTCTTGCCATACGACCCTAACAAACATGATGGAAAATTGGCACCAGAATATAAAAAACAACAATCTATGTGGAGCTGTGTTTATCGATTTCAGAAAAGCATTTGATATGATAGACCATGCCATTTTAATTAAAAAACTAGAGACAATGAAACTTGGCCCTAATGTTGGGACGCTATAACATCTTTTCTGTCAAACAGAAAGCAAGTAGTATCATACAATAAATCTCTGTCCCAAACCACTACCTTCAATACTGGAGTACCGCAAGACTCTATTCTTGGCCCTCTATTATTCGCCATATATATTAATGATCTACCTGTGCATCTTTCGTCGTCCTGCAATCTATTTGCAGACGACTGCACAGTGTATACAAACGCTGAAAGCAGTAATTTGCTGGAGTCGTCTTTGCAACAAGAATTAAATAATGTAGTTAGGTGGAGCTATGCGAACCGTATGCAAATTAACATCACTAAAACAAAATCTATGTTATTAACAACCAGACAAAGACTTCAGACTCTAAATTCACACAGATCACTTCAACTTCACATCGATAACATGCCAGTAGAAAGTGTAATTGAGCACAAACCACTAGGCCTCATCATTGATAGAAACCTTACCTTTAATCCTCACGTTCAAGCGCTCACTAAACAAACAGCGAAAAAAGTCTACTAACTCGCCAAAATTAAATATTTCCTTGATGAGAACACAAGGAAAATATTCTATACGTCTCACATACAGACTACTGCTCTACAATCTGGGACGGTTGTTCCAATTCAAGCACCAAGCGGCTTTACTCACTCCAGAAACGGGCCTTGAGTTTAATTTATAGCAAACATTTAACTGACAATCCTAGCCTGCATAAACGCCTTCAGTTACTACCACTCCGCAAACGTCTACTTTTCAATAAGGCCAAACTAATTCACAAAATCCTACACCGGAATGCCCCAAATTACCTTTGGCCATTGTTTGAATATAATGCTAGACACAGTAAACGATTAAATATATTACACATTCCGAAGCCTAGGATAGACTTATACAAAACAAGCTTAATGTACTCTGCAGCTCAGCTGTGGAACAATCTTCCATATGAAATAAAAGACATCGCCAGTCCCTATACATATAATCGCAAATTATTTGAACACAATCTCAGTACGGATTACCTTCCCCCTTAATAATAGAAGTAATAATAATAATAAAACCCTAGTATGACAGCCAGTCCCCTTTTGGTAGGCCAGAATATGCCACATAGCTAATAACAAGTGCCACACCAGTTATTACTATTACTGAGTCGTGTAGTATTGATTTTTAATTTTTCCACATGCCTTTATAATGCATATCTTTTATCTTGTTGCTATTTTCAGTTAGCCTTGAATGATGTGTGAATGGTATAATGTATGAAAGAGAGTGATAAAAGGGCAGAATGTTAGAGGGGCCTGCGTGCCCAATTCTTAACCCTTTCAAAATAAAGTTTTGTTGTTGTTGTTGTTGTTAGTCGACAGATCATCCCCATTGCACATCGAACCATTCAATCCATAAGTGCTCGGATCCGCTCCTCAGCAAATCCCGCAGCGTGTAGCGGCTCACGACACCAGTTCTATGTTGGTTTGTTACTCTTCTTTAGTTTCCTGCGTAGTGGTCTTGTTTGGCCACACCTCTTTTAACCTGTTGTTCTCGCAGCCTGACCATGGTTGTAGATTCACAGTCATCGCTTGGTTCTCGTAAACGACTTACTTCTCGTAGAGCATTCAGAATTTCTGCCTGGTCCATGGCTAGTCCCCTTCCACGGTAGCCCTACCTGCAAGCCTGTCATCCTGCTCATTCCCTTGGACGCCCGCATGCCCTGGCACGAAGATGAAACTAATCTGTGCCAGCCAAGACTGCTAGAGAGATAGCAGCCACTCTCTTCGAACCCACCCCATCTCTATCCTCCTGTCAGACTAAGAAGGAGAGTGGGACTAGGAACGTGGAATGTCAGAAGTCTCTTTTCAGGGCGAGCTAGTATGTGAAGAGACTGAGAGGTGAAATATTAACATTTCAGAAATTTGTGAACATCGCTGGAGAGGCAAGTGACATTTTACAACTGAAAATGAAAGTCTGTTCATATATTCTGGTAGAGATTTTGGAGACCAGAGCGGAGTGGCATTTTGTTTTTATAAAATAACTGCGAAAGCATTAATTGTGTATAACACAACTCTCTATAAAGATGTATGCACATACTCCAAAAGCAGAGGAAGACAACATTGAAGATGTTTACAGCGCACTGCAAGACACCATACATAAGATTGGTCATAATGACATAACAATAGTAATGGGAGATTTTAATGCAAAAGTGGATATAGGAAGAGCTGAACATGAGAGATACGTTTTAGGAAAATTTGGATTAGGAAATAGAAATTATGCAGGTGACAAATTAATTGAATTTTGCACAGAAAACGAGAAAACGATAGCCAACACACCTTTTAAACAACACCCAAGAAGACTCTTCACGTGGAAGTCCACACCAGTACTACCAAATATCATATAGATTATATTTTAATACAAAGAAGATGGAGATCGAGCATAACATGGGCAGAAACCTTACGAAGCTCAGACTGTGATACAGATCATCAGTTATTAGAAGCAGATCTGAAAGTAAAACTCAAAATGCTTACCCGAAGACCAAGGCCACTTCGTTTTGATCTCACACAAATACCAGATGCATACAACGTAGAAGTGAAGAATCGTGTTGGTATCTTGATTATACAGGAGGAATTGACACCTGATGATCTGGCAGTACAAGCTAGAGATATTTTGATAACTGCAGAAAAAGATTTAATTCCGACCAAAGAAAAGCAACATAAGCCATATATTACATCAGACACGTTAGAATTAATAAAACAACGAAGGGAACTGAAACAGAAAGGACGTTAATCCGATAACAGCAGGATGGAGTATAACTCTTTACCTCGTAAGAACTAAATGAGAAAGAACACAAGAAAGGACCAATACCAATATATACATGATTGTTGTACCAGAATAGAGCAATATCATAAGACAGGAAGAGATTACGAATGTTCAAAGAAATGAGGTTATTGAACAGAAATGTTCAACCTCAGTTGAATGTTATATGTGATAAGATGAAAAATACCTTAACAGAATCTAGACAAATTCTAGAAAGATGACAGGAATACTGCAGTGGAATGTATTACATGAATGACAGTGAGGATTTGAATGATATGCATGAACCAATAACAGCAGAGACAGAACCTGAACCCTCATTAGATAAAATTGCATGGGCAAAAAAGAACCAGAGGAAAGGTAAATAAACTGGATGTGATGAGATACCAGCTGAACTAATAAAAGCGGGAGGAGAAGAAATCATACAAATCTATCACGCTTTATGTAAAAAGATATGGAAATATGGTATATTGCCAAACGATTGGAAGAGACCTATCTTCATTCTAATACCAAAATAGGGCAACCTGAAATTATGCACCAACTATAGAACTGTTGCCCTGATCAGTCATGCAAGTAAAATTCTACTAACAATCATAATGGGAAGGACCGTCAGGGTTGTGTGCTGTCCCCCTATATGTTTAACCTGTACGCCGAAAATATAATGATACACGTCAGAGATGTTATAAACAGCCAGCTATATGACACAATAAATATCAATGGTCATGACATATCAGAAATTCCAGAACTGATGATACAGTATTACTATCCACAACACAGAATGGCATAGAAAACCTAATAACCTCAAACTTATTGAACAGTGAAAATACCTACTTATATCTTGACATAGCAAACACAAAGATAATGCATACAGATAAAACTACTATGGAGAAAGAAATATATGTTAATGAGGAAAAATTGGAGATGGTGGAGAATTTGTAATATCTTTGGTCATTGATTACCGCCAATGGGGACACAATTAAAGAAGTTAAAAGACGAATAGCTATTGCTCTTCAAAGACTAAAACAACTGAATAAATGGTGGAGAGTGACAGATAGAACTACAACAATCACATTTTTAAGAGCATGCATCTTTCCCTTTGCAACATACGCCTGTGAGACCTGGACACGTACTAAGAAAGCTGAACAGCCCATAAATGCCTTTGAATATAAGTGTTATAGACTAGGTCTAAGAATATATGGGATAAAGAAAAGAACAAATGCATCCATATTTCAAGGGCTGAATACTGAAGAAGGTAGTCTATTAAAGACGATAAAGGAAAGACAACTGAGATGTTTTGGTCACTTGACACGTCACCAGAGGTTTGGAGAAAATAATAATTTAGGGGTATATACCTGGGAAGAGAGGAAGTGGAAGGTCAAAGAGAAGATGGGTGTAGGATGTGGGGGAATGATCTCCAGATGGCTGCATCGGACGCGGGACATCCTGCTTATGATCTAGAGGTTTTCCGGAAGGTTGGTATGGTACCGAGGTTCTGCAAAGGACATGCTACTGAATGAACGAATGTATGATATGTGTATAAATATACATGTAAATGTTTGTAAAGTATATGCTGGATAGGACACACATAAAGAATACTTGAGTACAATATAATAGACAGACGACAAATGAAATTGCAGGATACCTAAATAACACTTGGTGAATAGAATTACAAACACAGATAAACAATATGGGTGGGACATAAAGGGAGTTGCAAGAAATAGAAAAATATATAGCGGCTTGGTATATGTTGGTTTTAGGGCTTATATCCCAATACATATAATCCATGTAAACTGGATAATAATCAAACAGGTGAGATGGTAAAACTGCATTGGTTAGGGTCTGACAAAATAGAACACGAATCCCCATGGTAAAAGCAGCTTTTTGCACCAATTAAAACTTGTTCACTAATAACAACCGTTGAGTGCCTGTGTGTGTTAAGTGCTATAGTAAACCTATACTCTTGCATGCATGGGGAGTTGAGTTGAGATGAGGAAAGAGCCGACATCACTGCACGCAGGACATGCCCACCCGCACTCCGGCCCCTTGATCAACAGCCAGTGAAGAGTTATAGTACAAAACGTCCCAACTGCCATTTGATTGAAAGTTGTCCTGGTCTTCCCTCTCAGTTTTGAGATTCGTCCAGAGCCCATGCCGATCCCCGGTCATATCATATTTTCCACATACGGATTCTCAATCTGTTTCACCGCTTCCTCCACCTGGTCACACAGTCGCCCGACCACTCTTCCTTGTCCGTAGGTAATCTACCACCATGAGGTGCAGTCCCAGCCAGCCAATCAGCATGTTCATTCTCCCGCACAGCCACCTGAACAGTTTAGAACACCCATAAAATGTCAGTTTTGAGATTCGTCCAGAGCCCATGCCGATCCCCGGTCATATCATATTTTCCACATACGGGTTCTCAGTCAGTTTCACCGCTTTCTCCACCTGGTCACACAGGCGTCCGACCACTCTTCCTTGTCCGTAGGTAATCTACCACCATGAGGTGCAGTCCCAGCCAGCCAATCAGCCTGTTCATTGTCCTGCACAGCCACATGAACAGTTTAGAAAACCCATAAAATGCTCACAAATGGTGAACTCGGACAAAGAGCAGACAAGATGAGAAACATCTAATGGCAGTGGAAATGTTGATGTCTCAGTATATTGCAAATACAAATACCATGGGCGGAGAGAAAAATCAATGAGCATGTCCTGCAAAAGACAAATCAAAACTGCAAACTGACTGAAGAAATTAGACTTAGAAAGTCAAGATATCTTGGGGCAAGTTATGAGGAGAGGGGGTGGGGGAGGAGGGAGGGGGACGCAGGAGAACCTGATGACAACTTTCAAGATTGAAGGGAAATGAATAAGAAGAAGGCAGAGAGGAAAATATCTGGATTTCTTTATTACATGACATGGTTGAGACAAGAACACAGGGCTGATCCACTATTCTGATGATCGAATAAGATGGTAAAACATAACAGTCCACGCTTATTGGTATGACACATGATGAAGATGATGCAATCTCTACATTTATCACAACAAACTTAAGAACTTAGTGATTATTGGCAAACTTGGTAAAAAAAAGAGTAGGGGGCAGCAAAGAAATAAATATCCTAATAGCTTGATCAGACGGCATAACACGGGCAAGAATACAAATCTTCTCCGACACACTGTGGTTGTGCGATATGGCAGAACAATGATCAACTACAATTATTACCATGACACATAACGATGATGAATGACTTGATCAGATGACATTACACGGACAAGAACGCAATCTTATCCGAAACACTGTGATCGTGTGAAATGGCAGAATAATTGTAGCCTACAATTATTACCATGATACTTGCTAACGATGCCACAGTCTCACGAAATAACTACACGATGAACATGAGATGCCAGCATCACGGCACAGTGAGTTACCTCATTCATGGTGTGGTTACACTGTGGACAGAGGCCAGAAAACTCTCCGTTACCCGACGTCTGTAATTTCACGGTGCACCTGGTATACTCTGTAATATCATTCGGTGTGACGTCAGACAGATCATTTAAGTCGTACTCGCCGGTCCTGTATGTGAAATTGTTTAGTAGTTTTAATTACGTGTTTTCTGAGGAAATTACAAAGAATACCATTACATACAGAAAAACCAATGTCAAAGTCCTACAAGAAACAAGTGAAGATCGTAAACTAATTAGAGAAATCAGACATAGACAGTCAAAATTATGTGGTCACGTTATGGGAATAAATAAATTATCTAACTTGGTGACAACTGGCAAGATCGAGGGGAAGAGAACAACGGGGAAGACATAGAAGTAAATACCTGGATGCTTGGCCACGTGGCATAGTCGAGACAAGAACACTGAGCTGATCCATGATTCTTTAATGAATGAATCGAGTTCACTGGGAAAACATATAATCACATCGCAACTATGACATTAAAATAAGTTTAATATTGACTCCTAGATAACCACGGCTTATTAAATCATAACCGCTCATTGATCCCCCCCCCCCCCCCCCAGGGCTGTATAACTGCACTAATTCTAAACTACGGATTCCTTAAGTCAAGAGTGACTCATATATAAAAAATATTCTTTAAACAGTTTATACAGAGCATTCTATTTCTACAGTTACATAGATCACATCCCTCAAACATTCGTTATTATTTTTAATGAATATGTTAATATATTTGAAGATGTGCATTTGTCAAACAAGACATATGTGTGAATGTGTGCTTGTGGGTGGGTAAGTGTGTTAGTGTGAAGATCTATATGTGCGTACGTGTTCATGTCTGTTGGTTGTTCGTGAGATTTCTCCCTTTACTAGTGCCTATGTCGTCAAAACATATTTTCAAAATCTCGGATATTCATACATTAGTTTTGGTATTACATAACATACACACACACGTGCACAAACACACATCACTAAAGGAATACACATTCAGAGAGACAGAGAGACTGAGACAGATAGACTGGCCGACGCACACATAGTCAGAAAGACAGATAGACGGTCGAATAGGTAGATAGGCTGGTAGATACGTAAGTAAGTAGACACCTTGCAGTCTTGACAGACCAAAGTATGTGAGTGGAATGTGGCCAATATTCCATCACAACGCCTGGGCAGAGCTTCAGAGAATCATGTGGCGCCCAAACGACATGACCCCTCCCTCGGCCTAGTCTTGTGTATTCCAGAGGAATGGTTAACCAATACGTCTGGCACAAGGTAGGCTGCAGACGCTGGCGGCTCAGCGTCAATCCTCCGAGACCTCACCACCACGAGCCGGTGGCGAGTTATGGCCAGACCCTGACACCCAAGGGACCCGGCTTAGAGGCGTTC
Organism: Cepaea hortensis; assembly: GCA_963921405.1. Taxonomy (NCBI): domain Eukaryota; kingdom Metazoa; phylum Mollusca; class Gastropoda; order Stylommatophora; family Helicidae; genus Cepaea; species Cepaea hortensis. The sequence goes on along the minus strand of OY992884.1, from coordinate 22,865,350 downwards.
AGCCATGTCCCACAGGCGAGGGCCTTGTATGAGCCCGGACCATGAGGGCCAATCACAAGTGTCCGGACCTGTGTAAAGCGTGCACTATCGTCAGACTCCCCACCTGACTTATAGCGGTCCCCGCGACCAGCGGGAATAGGCCCGCCATAGCTACCGCAGGAGATATTGCCTGTCTATTTGCAAGCAAATCTCCCATACTTCCACTGTGCGGATCTCGCGACCAGCGAGAATAGGCCCGCCGGAGATTATGCTCGTCTGCTGCGAACAAATCTCTACCGAGAGACTGAATAAGTAAAGAAACGCTACACCCTTCATAGATAGGTAGTTTATAGGTATGCAGACATACAGACAGGCTTGCAGGCAACCAGACAGGCATATAGGCATATAGGCATACAGACAAACTGGCGGGCAGATCGAACGAACGAACAATCTGTATTTTCAAAGGGTCAAGAATTGGGCACGCAGGCCCGTCTGATATTCTGCCCTTCTGAGAGTCAAGAGTCACTCATATATATATTATATTCTGCAGACAGACAGACAGACAGACAGACAGACAGACAGACAGACAGACAGACAGACAGACAGACAGACAGACAGACAGACAGCCATCCATCCATCCATCCAGACAGACAGACAGACAGACAGACAGACAGACAGACAGCCATCCATCCATCCAGACAGACAGACAGACAGACAGACAGACAGACAGACAGACAGACAGATGTACACACGTGTAGTTGCTATCATCAGTGAAGTTATAAGGTCTGAGTAGCACGGCGTTGCTGTTATTCTTGTCCTGGGTGACCTCACACAGGTAGAGACTGAACACTTTGCCGTTTAGAGCATTCTCAAAATATAGCATTGTTTTCTGTAAAATAAAAGGTTATACGTGGGCAATAAATGGTGATGGTACAAGTGTACATCAAAAATAATTCTTTACAAGCGAAACGTATAGTAGTCACCAAACACAAAAATTAGGTGTATAGTTAACATCACCATCAGAACAAAAGTATGGTTAGCACAGCATCAAGAACAAGCGAATATTCACCACTAGCGGACGAACGTACGTATAGCTTGCACCAGCATTAAAAGACCCGATAGAGTCAGCATAGCATCAGTATAGTTAGCAATGACATCAGAACAAACGTATAGTTACCATTAGAAGAAGAACAAATGTTTAGCTAGCACCAGCATCAAAACAATTATTTGTTAAGCATCAGCACCAGTATAGTTAGCAATGACCACAAAACAAATGTATAATTGACATTAACATAAGAAAAACGTATAGTAAACACTGCTAAATGTGTTATCGAAACAAACGTATATTCAGCACGAGAATAAATTTATAGTTAACATCGGAATAAACGTATAATCAGAATCAGAACAAACCTACAGCTAACACTGTTAATATAACAGACGTACAGTCAGAATCAAAACAAACGTATAGTCAGTACCAGAATAAACGTACACTTAACACTGTTATCAAAACAAACGTATAGTCAGCGTCAAAACAAACGTATAGTCAGCATCATAGCAAACTGCACTAGTATTAGAAAAATATTTTTAACACGGACATTAAAGTAAAAGTACGACTTAAAAACAATAAGGCAACTGGGACTGATGGAATTGCTGCTGAATTTATAAAGGCAGGTGGCCATGCATTACATCTAAAGCTATACGAACTAATAATAAAAATCTGGAGGACAGAAGAATTACCCCATGACTGGAAAGAGTCATTATTGATACCTATCTTTAAGAAAGGAGACAAGTTCCAATGTGGAAATTATAGAGGAATATCACTACTGTCCACAAGCTATAAGATACTATCCGCAGTATTACTAAATAGACTAAAACCATATTCAGAAGACATATTAGGTGACTACCAGACGGGTTTTAGACAAAACAGATCAACAATAGATCAGATATTTATTTTACGACAAATAGCCGAGAAACATTGGGAATATAAAAGAGATCTCCATAACATTTTTGTGGATTTTAAAAAGGCTTATGATAGTGTCCATAGGAATAGTCTATGGAATGCTATGCAGGAATTTGGAATACCAAGGAAGTTAATCAACATGACCAGACTATGCATGGAAGATACTTATAATATAGTAACATATAAAGGCAGGAAATCAGACCCCTTCCAAATAACATCTGGCTTGAAACAGGGTGATGCACTATCGCCGCTACTCTTCAATCTGGCTCTAGAGAAAGTTGTAAGGAAGGTAAAGGGGGAATGTGATATTGGAGGAACATCCAAGCTGCTTGGTTATGCAGATGATATAGATATTATAGGGCAAAGTGAACAAAAGACATTGGAAATATTGACTCACTTAAAGGAAAAAGCCCAACAGATGGGGCTGGTTATCAACCAAGATAAGACAGAATATATGGTAATTTCAAGAGACGGAATGGCTAGAAACTCTGGCCACATACAAATAGATAATATGACCATTAAAAGAACGGAAACATACAAATACCTGGGTACGATCTTCAACTGCTCCAACATCATAAGGGAAGAAATACAAACTAGAATCAACTCTGGAAATAAGATATACTATGCACTACAACATCTACTAAAATCAAAGGCGCTATCTCGTAACACCAAAATCACAATATACAAAACACTGATCAGACCAGTTGTGCTGTATGGCTCTGAAACCTGGAGTACAACGAAAGGAGACGAAGCCTTGTTACAAACCTTTGAGAACAAAATTTTAAGACGCATCTTTGGACCCATTAGGGATACACAAAGTGGAGAGTGGAAAAGAAGAAGTAACAAAGACATTTATGATCTGTTTAAGTCTCCGCTAATCACTGGTATCATGAAGGCTAATAGACTACAATGGCTGGGGCATATAGAAAGAATGGAAGATAATAGGGAAACAAAACTCGCTTACACTCAGGAAATAAATGACCGTAGACCCCGAGGTAGACCAAGAAGGCGGTGGAGAGATAATACATGTACAGACCTACAAGCACTTGGAATCAACGACTGGCAAGAGAAGGTCCACCAGAGAGACGAATGGAGACGGATTGTATTTGCAGCAAAGAACCTCTATGGCTAGGAACGCTGAAGAAGAAGAAGACAAGATCACATGTATGGTTAGTACAGAGATAAGAACAAACGTATATTTCAAGGAAATATTTGCAGAAGGATGAACTTACTGGTCGAAGCGCAGGGATGTCTATTGGCACAAACCTGGCTTCGATAAGGTTCGTTGTTAGTCCAGCCTGGACACGTGCTCTGTTGTCCCACTTTCCGTTAAATACGGACAGGAAATCCAAGACCAGGTTTGAACTATCTGGAAATAAAGGCGGTTATGCTGTTAATATAACATTTACTTTACTGTCACCTTGCCTTCTTGATAGACGATAGTTGTTGTTTTATTTTGGTTGTTTCGGGATTAGAAGTCTTAAAGATTGAGCACAAACCACAACTGGCAACGCTGATCGTATTCCGGTACGAATCTTGGGCCTTGTCCACGTCAGATTGGAAGCACTAAACTCGAGTTTCGGTCTTGTTTGAGCTCGCTGTAGTGCATATCCGTGACTGGACCCGGGATCGAACTCCTGATCACTGGCGTGTGAGGCGGGTGTGTAACCACTTGGCCACGCGGCTCACGCTAGACGCGACCGAATTATCACACTTTCTTTTTTTTTTTTTGGTTCGCATATGCTTTACAGGACATCACTATCAACATGAGCATCTTTCAGCTGATTGTTGATATCTTGGCAAGATAATAGTAGTAGTACACAGTAGTTTGTCATTGCTTTCTGAGCGACTGGCTCACATACCCCGTAAATTACCGACGCGGAGAGAACCGCTACCGATTCTCGCGCAACGTCACGTTACTTACGAGTGTATACGAGATAAAGGAGAAAGTCGTGTAACCGCTAGACCAGGGAGACCGGTAATTATCACACTAGAATAGGATATTTATTGTGCTTTACAAAAATGCACACTAACCTTACCATAGCACAAAGCCTGGGCAGCAAATCCTAGCCCCAAGATTAGTCTTGTACCTTCCAAATTGCGCTCCTCTGCCCAAAGCCGTTGGCACAATGTGTGGTATTGGGTTTGGTGAGCGCCGCCCACAATTCGCCGCTTACATAAAACAGATAGTACCGTCTACTGTCATACTGTAGCTCAGTCATATCTGATTAAGACCTGAGTAAACATTGACGGACTGACAATATTAGTAGCATGAACTCCATCACGATGCAAGCACCACAAGGGACTTCTCATCATCGCAATCTGCCCTCATCCCCTCGCTCACTGATTGTTTCGGTCCCTTTACTTTCTTTACAAATTAATGCGATTTCAAGACAAAGAAACCGAAAAGAAGAAATGATAGACTGAAATTATTGCTAATGGAGATTTGTGTTGTAAATAAACACATTGAAGACATGGTTAGATGTCTATCAGTTGCTCTGAGATGCGAGAAAGACACTCAATGATTGTGACTTATTGCATAAGATACGTTTCATTTTCGAATCCGCACCTTTTGACTGGGCTGTTCTGCTCGAAATCTCTCCTATGAATCTTCAATCTGATGTTATAATTGCTCATTGTATTGGTGTATTCTCACATTTCATGTTCCTATTTTAAATGTGTTCCTTTTGTTTTTGCCATCAATAGCTTGTTACCGATCTAGTGTCCCTTGTGCCTTGTTAGAGTCCCAAGATAGTAAGTAATTATCGTTGTTCACTGACTCTGATCTGTTGAGTTTTATGAATTATTGGAAAGATAATACGGTGGTTTCCTCTATACTTCCACATTGATCTTTTACCCTTGCATTTGACAGCAGTTTCCGTTTGTCAGATCCTCAATAACAGTATTGCCTACTTATCCAGGTGGATATTCAGGTATGTATGGGTCTTACACTATTTAACTAATACGCTTTAAGCGTATGCAAGCGTTATTTAATGTGTTTACTCATCGACATATCGGAGCGGCTGGCCGAGTGGCTAGAACGCCGGATTCTCCTTCAGGCGACCCCGGTTCGAATCCTCGGTAAGATGTGGAATATTTATTTTTCTGCCGAAGGCAAAATGAAAACCTTAACCTGCACAGTTGATAGCGACTGCACTAGCCAGGCGGCCTTAATTCCTCAGGCTCAAAGACTCCCCTGCCATACACTGCAAGGTACTATATTGGCAGTAAATGAGTTACAGTTGACGCATCAACATCAGGTGCATTAGGCGAGCATGCTTCACCACATCTTCACTTACCTCCTGCTTACTTGCTGATGTTAGTGATACGTTGTCTATGTGTCTTATTCTCTTTAAACACCTTTCCATTACTAATTTTAGCTGCCCATGAAATGTCCAGTATTATTCTATAAAATTACATCTCTGAAGCATAGAGGTATGTAAAACACGTTTTAATATGTGGCTGTCAATCATGGACAAGTAGAACACAAGCAAACATGGTGATGATGATGATGGTGTGTGTGTGTGTGTGAAAACAATTCAACTTTCATGATCATCATGTAGAGGTTTAGCGTCGCTCTAATAACGACCTGCCGTTGTCTCAATCCGCTGCCAGTTCCCTTTCCCTAAAGCATGTTTAATGTCCAAGGTGTCTTCAATGCACCATGTCTGTCTTCGCAATGGTTTAATAGCAAACCAAGGAATTAACAGTTAATTTAATTCATAAGCAATCAACAAACCAAGCATTGCTACAACACACAACAAACCAAACACTGACACAGCTCACAACAAACCAACCATTACCATAGCTCAAACCAACCAAGTATTTCTGCAGCTCACAACGAAACAGCCATTGCTATAGCTCACAATTAACCAAGCATTACCACAGCTCGAAACAAACCAAACATTGCTGCAACTCATAACAAATCGAATGTCTATACAGCTCACAACAAACCATATAATGCTACAGCTCACAACAAACCAACCATTGCTGCAATTCACGACGCAAAAACCAACCAACCATTGCGGCAATGCAATTTTAAAGTAGCAATTCAACCAAGCAGAACATTGTGAGAACATGTTCCCATCACTACCATACCATGCAACCGATACGTAGACACACACAACATTACGGCCTGTAAGTAATGTTACCCAAAAATAAAAAAATAAAAATAAAAAAACAAGGCACTGATTGCAATAGTATCACTTACTATGTGCAGCAGTCTGTTCCATGAATGGCCAGAAGATCACAAGAACCCACCATCTTGTTGATATCATGTCATAACAAAAACAGGTGTCACTGCAGCTGTTAGTTAAAAGTTCACTGTTGCTGACTCTGTCGCATGGGTTGTGCATTAACAAGTACGTTATTGATCCTACAACATAAGCTAGTACCACACTTTTCGGTGCTCTACTACCTTCTTCAGTAAGATACAAACAACAAAACACATGTGGTTTCCTCTTCTTCCTTGCCCGCTGGCAGACATCCACGTTCAGGTCTTAACATAGGATGTAAGTGGATGGCGTTGCGAACTCAATTCGTACATCCGCTTACCCGCGTTCGAAACACAGCTGCGACCGATTTGGTAGCAGACCGTGTCACGCTGGTTTTAAGGCGTTGGAATGGGAGCCGGTCGTTCGGAAAGCAATGACAAATTACTGTACGTTAACTTGCCAAGACATCAACGGCTTAAAATGCTTGTGTTAACTGCAAGGTCCTGTAAGGGATATGTAACTTTAAAAAAAAAGTATTTTCAGCGTAATAATATTCTCTTTGAATTTTGGTTTACTGAGGTTCATTGTTGTAATTTGAGCAGGATTGTAGAATGCGAATGGCCGTCATAGGACTAATGTCATATATGATTGACGAACTCAAACTGACTACTGAGTTATTATATAGACATATTGCTAGAACATGACAGGGAGGTTTCTTTTTCTATACCCACATGATCATCATTATCATGCACATTAAAACGTTCAGATAGGCGTTCAAAATGTCTCTAATGTTGTCGGACCTTGGTGTTCTGGATCAATTCAACTTACCACATGGCTGGTAGGAGAGCAATCCGTTTAAGGCATTGGTGTGTTTGTGCTTCTGGCTGCTGTTTTTTTTAGGCATTTCCTCATTTGGTGCGTGTTATACATTGTTCCATCGCCCAGCTTCTGAGCTGAGTGCTTGGTTCGACACTGTGAGCTGTGAATTTAATGTGGAATGCTGTTTCATCTGTTCGCGGTTTGTTGTATTGCGAACTGCTTGTCCAGAAAAATTGCGGCTGGCCGGTTGCTAAACTAACTGTTTTGCATGATACAGTAATATATGTATAACTTCTGGATTCTCAAGTAACTGCTTCTTCTATCGAAGATAAAACGTAATTCTAATTGTGGACTGTTGTGTTGGCATTCTGGCAGCGGCCTTGTGCATGCATTTATAGGCATGACGTGCTGTTAGTTTTGTCGGGACGGCTAATAGTAACATTTTTTACACTAGACAGTCACAGGCCGTGTGTGTGTGTGCTATTCGCTATAATGAGCGCATGTGGAAATACCCCGAGTGATGTGACGTCGGTTCCTGACTTAACTCATCTCCAGTGCTGAAATATAGCTTTTGCCAGACCAATTTTGTCTTAAACTTCACCAAGTATCGTGCACTTGTATATCGTGTATTTAACATAGAAAGACTACATCCGTGTGTGGGTTGCTTCCAGTAGACATAATACATCCATATCCGCCATAAACCTTTTGCAGTTTCAACAGGTGTGCGATTTCTAGCGTGCCCGACTTGCGCTAATTTTCCCGCTTTTAATACTTATCCAAAGGCTTGGTACCCCGACCTCACTGCCCAAGAGATCAGAGACATCACCACAGAAAAATTGTTCGTGTACAACGCTTCATCTAATGCTGGGATTCAAACCAGAAAACTTATAAACTTGATGTGAGCACCATAATTCCCCAGCCACGCAGTTCCTGTGTTATGTTAAAAAAATAATAAACTCTAGTCAAATGATTATAATACCTTGTTGAGTTGGACAGTAATGGGAATGGGTGGTGGTGATAGTCTTGTGTTTGAGGAATTAATGCCGCCTGGTTAGTGCAGTCGCCGTTAAATGTGCAAGTGATGTGAAGCAAACGACCAACGCATAGTGGGTCGCTCGGTATAAGGAGAATCGTAACCGTGTGCTAATTTTAGTCATTGATTTTTGTCCACGGACAAGACAGTAATCTGAAGTGTTCATTGATCTTCCAAACATGTCACCGAGTCAAGAAACATGTCTTAAGATCGTTAATTAGATTGTATACCGTTTGATTAATGCCACCCTTGTAATGGGACGCATTACTTCCACGTTAAAATGTGAACAGTGAAAACATGTATGCTACTGTCACAGCCTCAAGAAGTGCGCTTGCAGTGTCTATACTCGGACTCAATAAGTAATTCCTCGTAATTTTTTTTAGTTCTTTCAATAGGGAAAAAAGCACGGATAAAATACACGTTGAAATGAAGACCTCAGTCTGTACTATTTTTAAAAAAAATGTATTTCAATGTAGTCTCCGTTACTCATTATAGTTTTTGTCTAACTTCTCACAGGGGCATGTATCCCACCCCCCCCCCCCCCACCCCCCGCACGGTAAAAATGTCGTGTCCTTTATCCTAAACCACTGGCGTACGGCGCGTTTAAGTGTCCTCGAAGATCTTCTTTCAAAGTTCCAGACAGATGGAAGTCTGAATGTGCTAAATCAGCACTGTAAGGGGAGTGCGGAAATAGTGTTTAGCCAAATTCTGCAATTGTATCAATGCTGCGTTTAGCGGTGTACGGCGTAACATGATCGTGCAACAGTAGTGCAGTTCTCGGATCTTTGAATGCGTAAAGTCGTCGAAGACGCCCTCTAATCTATTTCATAGTTTCAACGTAACGATCAACATTCTTGTTTCCCTGCTCCAAGTAGTTGAGAAGAATTACACCTTTCTCATCCCAAAACATGGAGGCCATAACTTTCCTTACAAATGGTGAATTGTTGAATTGCACTCTTGTCGGCGATGTTGTGTAATGCCATTCCATTGACTGCCTCTTGGAGTCAAGTTTATAGAAATAAACCCAATTCTCATCACCTGTCACAATATTCGATAAAAACCCTTCTCCTTCAGATTCGCAACGGTGCAGGAGGTTGATGTTTATGGCTTTCCTTGCTTCCTTGTATGTCAACATTCTGGGTACCCGTCATGAACAAAATTTCGAATAACCGAGGACTTTATTGATGGTCTGGACGCTGCCTTTACTAATGGACAACGTGGAACACAGTTCATCCAGTGTAGTGGTGACTACATTGCAAAATGATACATTTGTTGTTTACTGTTTCAGAATATATTCACCAATACGAAAACAAAAACATATGTATATGAAGCTGCTTCGTGTATATATATATATATATATATATATATATATATATATATATATATATATATATATATATATATATATATATATATATATATATATATATATGTGTGTGTGTGTGTGTGTGTGTGTGTGCGTGCGTGTGTGTGTGTGTGTGTGTGTGACAGAAGAAAGTATGTGGATTGGAACTTGGCCAAATTTCCATCGCACAATGCCTGGGCATAGCTTGAGAGAACATGTGTTGCCCACGCAGCATGTTCCCTCTCTCGACCTTGCCTTGTTTACTCCAGAGAATTGAACCAGCACGTCTGGAATACGGTAGGCTGCTCAGAGGAGGAGGCGAGCGGTCGCCAGACCCTAACATCCATGGGATTTCACTTAGAGACGTTCAGCCATATCCCGCAGATATATATATATATATATATATATATATATATATATATATATATATATATATATACATATATATATATATATATATATATATATATATATATGTGTGTGTGTGTGTGTGTGTGTGTGTGTGTGTGTGTGTGTGTAATTATGCACCAACTAAAGAACTGTTGCCTTGATCAGTCATGCAAGTAACATTCGACTAACAAATCATAATGGGAAGACTTCGTAAGAAAATGGAAGAAGAAATTAACGTGGTTCACGCTGGATTTAGACAAGGAAGAGGCACTATACATCACATACTCAACATGCATTTAATAATAGAGAAGTGCAGAGAATTTAATGTAAACCTATTCTCGTGTTTTGTGGATTATTCAAAGGCATTTTATTGTGTACAACATCAGAAACTTTGGGAAATTATGAGGAATATGGGCTTTCCATCACATGTAATACAACTCATAAGAATGCTCTATCTAGACCAACAAGCAGCGGTTAGAATAGATGGTGAGACATCAGATTGGCTTGACATCAAGCAAGGAGTCCGTCAGGGATGTGTGCTGTCCCCCTATTTGTTTAAACTGTACGCCGAAAATATAATGAGAAATGTAAGAGATGATATGGACAGGGAGCTGGATAATGCCCTACATATCGGTGGTCATGACATACCAGAAATTCAATATGCTGATGATACATTATTATTATCCACATCACAGAATGGTATAGATAACATATTAACCTCATCCCAAAGAAATAGTGAAAATGACAATGTATATCTTAAAATAGCAAAAACAATGATAATGCATACAGATAAAACTACTATGGAGAAATAAAGTATATGTTATTGGGGAAAAGTTGGAGGTGGTGGAAAATTTCGAATATCTTGGGTCATTGATTACCAACAACGGTAACACAATGAAAGAAATTAAACGACGACTATCAATTGCTGTTCAAATACTAAAACAACTGAATAAATTATGCAGTGGGACAGACAGAACTACAGAACTTAGATTTTTAAGAGCATGCATCTTTCCCATTGCAACATACGCCTGTGAGATCAGGACACTTACTAAATAATCTGAACAACGCATAAATGCCTTTGAATATAAATGTTATAGACGAGTTCTAAGATTATCTTGAGTAAAGAAAAGAACAAATGTATACATACTTCAAGAGCTGAATATTGAAGAGGGTTGGCTATTAAAGACGATAAAACAAAGAAAATTGATATATTTTGGTCACTTGAAGCGCATGAGAGTTTGGAGAGAACAATAATGGAGGGGTATATACCTGGGAAGAGAGGAAGAGGAAGGCCAAAGAGGAGATAGGTGCAGGATGCAGCGGATGATCTCCAGATGGGTGTATCGGACGGGCGACATATTGCTTATGATCGAGAACTTTCCTGGAAGGTTGTTATGGAAGCGAAGTTCTACAAGGGACATTCTACTGAAATAATGCATGTGTGTATATATATATATATATATATATATATATATATATATATATATATATATATATATATATATATATATATATATATATATATATATACATGCGGTAGCGTAGTGGCTAGAAGATTGACTGTCTGCCCAGTGGTCATGGCTGTGATTCTCTGGCACGTATAAAGGATAACAGTTATTCGGGTTCTATATAGCATTTAACCGCTCTCTTTCTTACATATCAATGATAGTGACGATGGTTTCTAATTGCCATGATAGCCAGATAAGTGATCGGCTTCTTATTGGCATAAAAGTGTGATAGCGCAAAACTATCATTGACATGCGAATGATATTACAAAATGTTCACGGCTTCTCATTGGCATGACAGTGTGATATAATGATATGTGCACGGCTTCTCTAAGGCTTGATAGTTGGATAGTATGTCATGTGCATGGCTTCTCATTGGTATGGCATTTTCACACAAAAGTGTGAAAGTGGACTGTTTCTCTGTGGCGTGATATTGTGATAATTACACGGTTTCAAATTGATATGACATTGTGTTATTTGCGCGGTTTCTCATTGATATTCTGGTGATATACGTGTACGAAACCCTAGCCTGCAACTGCGCATGTTTTTTCGTGTCCTCGAGCTTTCTGTTTATATTTTCTGTTTTATTTGAAAATCCATTTTGTTTCAGTGTACATTTGGAACCAACTTTACCTCGATGAAAAAGATTGTTTTACTCGGACTAAGCGTTTGCCTTATTTTATGTTGCTTCACGAAATGTTACTAACTCCCTAAGCATAAATTTTCATATAGCGTTTTGTACACGTCCATATCATGCACTTTAGTAAACTAGTCCAGTTTGCACAATAAATTAACAGTCAATTGTCAGCTAAACAGTGTTACAAATACGCCATTAAGTATTGTAAACGTGTTCGTGCGATCAAGTGACAGACAATTTGCTGGTAAAGTTCACCAGGGTTTCGATCAACATATACAAGTACAACTCATTTTGTAGCAGCTCAAGAGCAGAACGTCGCACTCATCATTAAAGTGTCTTGATCTCTTGCCTTGCCTCTTGCCTCGTGCACCCTGATGCCCAATGCATCTGCATTTCCTGTGTTTAAATTGGTTGTAGTCGACACATAAATCTTCATTTAGGTATTTTGTCTTCCATTACTTTCCTTTCTTTCTGTTCTTTCATTGTCTATGATTTCATGGGCATCTTGATTAAGAAGCCCATCTACAGGCACTCTCCGTTATCTAAGCCTAACCTGAACACCGCGAGATGCAAGATGAACATGTTGAGATGATGGAGGGGCACACCCCCGCTGTCTAAGCTTCACATCAACACTCCAAGGCACAAGAGGAACAAGATGAGATGATATCAGATGAGATGAGATTACTGTTATGTCCAATCCTATGTGACGTTTGATATGACCAACATAGAAGGATACTATGTAATGGTGGGGGTGGGTGTGTCGCCACGTCTATCACGTTTGCTGCCGGCCTGTCGGTATGTGTTCCAGTCTTTGAGACGGAGTCTCAAAATTTACTTGGGCTATGTAGGCAACCATCCGTGGGAACCAGGAAATGTTCTGGATTCTAAAGGCGACCGCTGTTATATTGACCATACCAAACATCGAGAGCGATTTGTCAATAACAAACATGGAACTATCACCATATATACAAGACGCTAACTTGCCACTCCTATTAGCTGCTAGCTTTAATAAAGTCACTTAAAAATCGACAGGGTCGACTTCATTGCACCGGGTGTCATCCCATATTGCTTGGTCTCTTTCTGCAGCGCGGAAAGCGTCGCACAAAGCACGAACTCCGTAGCTCTAGCGACGGCCGACAGGCGTCTCCGAAAATTTTAACTCGTGAACCGAAGGTCGCGGCCCGGAATCAAACCCACAACCTTTGGAGCCCGAGTTAAACGGCTTGACCACTTCGCCACGAAGACTCAGAGGCTGCTAGCTGGTAGCTTTAAATTTGGTTAGTTTAATCGACGGGTCAACATCACGGCACAATGGGGTAACCCATAAGTGCTCCGTTCTATTCCAAACTCAAGCCTGAGAGCTGCTAGCATTCGAACTACCCTGGGAACTATGGCCACAAGACTGGAAAAACCAAATGATGAAGGTCGCCGACGCAGCTATAGTATGTCCAGAAATGAATGCCGTTATTTACGATCAATTATTTTGAAAACTGTCTGTTGCATCGTTGTGAAACTGTTCCTGCCATCTTATATTCACCCCTACCCAAGGAAATTGTCTTTGACAGATCCAAAAGTAACTTAAATCATCGAAAGCGGTGACATTTCGTTGATGTTTTGGGGAAAATGTAGTGAATTCACGCTAACAAACTAGTCTTACAGTAAACCACGTTATTTCTGGTAAAGACACAAGTACAAGGCGTAGCCAGATTCGTATGGGAGTGGGTGCAATAAAAACAAAATAGCTTAAAAGTCGACAGGGTGGACTGCATTGCACCGGGTTTTTATCCCATATGGCTTGGTCTCTTTCCGCAGGACGGAAAGCGTCGCACAAATCACGAACTCTGTAGCTCCGTCGACGACCCTGAGGATTCTACGAAAAAAATGCACTCGTGAATTGAAGGAATCGAACATACAACTTTCGGAGCCCGAGTCAGACGGCTTGACCACTTCACCACGGAGACCCCCGAGAGGGGTGCAATGTGTAATATTAGTAAAGACAGAGAATTTACAGAGGCGTGGGGTAAATAATGTGTAAATTGACAGGAAAGTAGAAGGAATATATTTCTTACCTTATTTTTCATTTCCTTCTTGTTTCTTCAGCTGCTGGTTAATAATTGTACACAAGTATTCATGTTACTAGGATGCATTGAGCTTTTTATGTTGAGTTCGTGAAAGCTTCCAAATATATGTGCGTTAATGTGCGTATGGAGTAACCAGAAATGATACCGCAATTTAGTCATCATGTTTCCATTTTTAAGGATCTATTCAGCTGCGTGTGTAGTTTGTTCACACGTACACATGGGTGATAGACCTGCTTTGAGTCTTCGTGAAAGATTGTCTACTCTGCTGTTTAATGTTCAGAGACGGAAAATGATTACCTGTTTTGCACTATGAAAATAGTTGTCAGTGTCTCTGTAGTAGGCTTTCTTCTTAACGACCAAGATGTTGATCCTCTTTTCATTGTAGTTTATAGATTGATTCGTATGCACGTGTGTTGTCCACTAATTTGACAACGTGTTTGCTCTCACGTTTCTTGTTATGCCACAATATGTCAGTTTCCACCGCAATATTACTCTTCTGTTGGTATTCAATGCACTTAGTGTTTTTTTTTCTTTTTCAATACCAGTTGTTTGTCACCGCTGAGGGCTTGCGGAATTGAAAATTCATCCCTGTGGAATACAAACTGTTGCCATTGACATTATGCTGATGCTGTAATGTTTAGGGCCTGCAATTCGTCTGAATAGTTGGAGCAAAATATCCCAGTAAGCGTGCACGCGGATTAAGGTCTGCGATCAGCTCAGACCTTAATCTGTGTCGGACGATTCCAATAGGTTGATGACTGCTCTCGGATGCATACAATTCAATCCATCCTTCCTCCAATAGTCTTCTTCCTCTTTCAACACATGGTCCTCACATTTTCCCAGTAACTGTTATCAATATTTAATAGTGCGGACTGGATTAGTATCTTGACGTCAGACAATTTGAATATAGTATTGTCAACTGCCACCTGTCCTTTAATTTTAGCCCACACAAGTTCTACAGGGTTAAAATGAGTGTGGTACGGCGGAAGTCTCAAGCACCCATGACGATGCTCTTCTATCAACTTGTCGATTTGATATTCCTTGCTTTTTTGGCGTCTGTTTTACAAGGGACAACAATTCTAGCTAGATGTTCCTTTCTGGAAATGGTATGTTTTCCATTCGTAGCCGTATCTTTATTGCTCCCTTTGTGCTCGATGCTGTAGGTATTTTGTCTTCTTGGGCTACAACATTGATATCATGCATTGTCCATAATTGCACACGACGGTCTATCTAGGGATGGAAGCACAGTATTCTCGAGCCAATCTCTAAATACATTACCATTCATATTATTATGATAATCCCTATTGTCTGTATGCTTTGATACGAACACGAGCCCAGCATTCATTATGCGTATTAACAGCATGGGCCATAACCAAAAGCTGTCCTATACTACTGGGCATATATCGCTTTATCTGTCCTTCCACTGATTGCCATTCCTTATCACTTGTGTGGTGCGCATTGATCCACATTTCATCCAAATACACTATGCCATAATTTTCTTTGCGCATTTCCCTTATTTCACGTAGGTATCTGCTTCTCATGGCTCCTAAATGCGGTTGCTCGCAAAGAATATTTCTACCTCCCTTGTACTTTCTAAAAGTGAAGATAATGTCCTTATAATTTTCCACAAAGTTGTTTTGGATAGCTCTATGTTATTGTTCTTTCTCAACCAAACCCTAAGTTTTCTATACAGTCACTGTTTCTTTGGCATCTAGCATTTTTATAATGCTGGATAATCCTGGATATAAAATCCTAAATTTTTATAATTTTAGGGTGCTCCGTGGCGAAGTGGTCAAGCCTTTTGCCTCGGGCTCCAAAGGTTGTGGGTTCGATTCCGGCTTCATCCTTCGGTTCACAAGTTAAATTTTTCGGAGACTTCTGTAGGTCGTCGCTAGAGCTGCGGAGTTCGTGCTTTGTGCGATGCTTTCCGCGCTTCGGAAAGAGACCGAGCCATATGGGATATAACCCGGTGCAATGAACTCGACCTTGTCGACTTTTAAGCGACCTTTTAAAGCATTTTTATAATAGCTCGCCTTATGACATCTTTGTCAAAGCTGTCTACAATAATCTTTCTACCTACCGTTTGGTTATTGCATGGTGGTTTAATTCCAGATTCTTACACCCATCGACGAAATGACCGTTTACTCAAACCCAATGCATGCACTGTTCTTTTTTTCGGAATTTGTAATAGTATAAAACAGTTTCCTGCGATCAGCTTCTATACAAAAATATGTGTATAACTTCATAGCGATGCTTTGAAGTGTATACACACTTTCGCATTCAATCCCATTGAAAGATCTTCACACATTTCAATGTTAGCGATAAGTGCGTAATATTTTTAAAATTAATAATAATAATAATCAGGTTTCATAAAATAATCCACAGCTTGACGACACCTCTGAACAGTCCCAGTTTAAACAGCGCGGGGTTCTTGGCATAAGACCAATCCGGTGAAACACGTAAAATATTCAACATTAAACGCTGATTGTCTGACTACGCTGTAAAACATTTAAATATATGAACTTCATCTTTGTCCCGTAAATTATATACCGCATATAAACAAACTTTGAAATCTGCTGTAAAATTTCCAGAACAATTTTTTTTTTTTTTGGTTGTTGTTGGGTGGTCATAATGATAAGATTATATGCTAAATCGCATCATTTTCCTTCAGTTGGTTACTGAGATATGGAATTTTATATTGGGGCAGACAAAAGTAAACACACTATAATAGTATCCCTCTGATAGAAAAATTGGCACTCGATGTTTGATCTGACCTCTTTCAGCCTTACATGAGAAGTATGCGGATGGCACCCTAGGTGGAGGATGCGTTCGATTGTCAAGTGACAGGGCGACAACTACTAGCGATGTGCTGTGAAGCGTACAGTCAAAGGTAAAACATACAAGATCAACTTGGTCTTCCACAGTATGGTTTCTTAGTTGACGTCAGCCGTCATAATTATATTTTAACAATGATTGAAATCTTCCATTCTCTCTCTCTCTCTCTCTCTCTCTCTCTCTCTCTCTCTCTCTCTCTCTCTATCTATCTCTCTCTCTCTCTCTCTATCTCTCTCACTCTCTCTCTCTCTCTATCTATCTCTCTCTCTCTCTCTCTCTCTCTCTCTCCCTCCCTCCCTTTCTCGTTATCTATTAAACATTTTCTGAAAAAGTAAAGAACAAGTGTATCATTGTTCAATGTAAACACCACTGCGTTCAATGCTAGACCCCCAATGCCAATAAAGTCCTTGGATATCTTTTGAAAAATCGACTCTGGGGTCACCTCTCTGTATGTCTGACCCGGCAGTGAACAGTCTGTCACCGATGTCAAGCCGTTTTGAAACTTCCTACTCCTCTCATACACTTGCTGGACTGCCATGCATGCACCGCCACACTGGATCTTAATTCGCTGATGGATGTATATAGGTTTCACCCATCCACTGATCAACAAACAGATAACAGAACGGTGCTTCTCCTTGGTGCATGTCAAAAGTGGGGCGGCTATGTTTAAACTGTCCATATGACGTCACCGTTTTTGTCTCAACAGTGATGTCCACGTGCTTACCACTCGTGCCATTCTTAACAACAATGCCCATATGTTAAAAGACAATATTATAGTGTTTATCACACGATTAAGGTTTTCATGTGAAACCCCCTAGTATCAACACCATGTTCAGTGGTGGACTCCCCGCCAGCAGGAACACAGACCATTTTTCTGGACAATACTGTGTTGAGGGGAAAGGATTTTTAACGCACTGGTTACTGAGCATTTAACTGATACCCTTCTGAATGTAGCGTTGCGTTTAACGCACTGGTTACTGGGCATTTAACTGATACCCTTGTGTGGATAGCGTTGTGTTTAGCGCACTGGTTACTAAGCATTTAACTGATACCTTTGTGTGGGCTGCCTTGTATTTAACGCACTGGTTACTGAGCATTTAACTGGTACCCTTATGTGGGTAGCTTTGTGTTTAGCGCATTGGTTACTGAGTCTTGTTACTGATACTTTTTTGTGGTTACTCTTGTGTTTATTGCGCTGGTTACTGAGGCATTTAACTTATACCGTTGTATGGGGAGCCGATGTAGCCCAGTGACTAACCCACTTTACTTCTGGCCCGGTATTTAAGTAATAACACCCCCCTTCATGGTGGATATTGTTATCATTGACCGAGGCTGCCAGGTCGAACCAGTTTAAATGTGTACCATGAAATTAACGTTGAAATCCAGTAAGCTTCCAAGATGATTGCATGGTTCACATGTTAATATTCTCCGCTTTAAAAGGGATTCTATCACATGAATACCGGGCCAGAAGACAAGTGGGATAGTCACATCGGCTCCCCACACAACGGTATTGGGATTCTAAGGAAAGGCTTAAACGTGTGATAGAAATTACAATAACCATTTCATTATCTTGTAAATGTCAATATTGTTGTTAAGGATAGCAAGAGTGTTTAGCTCATGTCATCACGGTGCAGACGAACACAGTGATGACATAAGGGCGGTTTAAACATGGCCGCCCCACTTTTTAAAATGTATCTTAGAGGTAGCTTTCTGTTATCAGTATATTTTTTTTTTTGGGGGGGGGGGGGGGGTTAAATCAGTGAGGGGGTGAAATCTATAAAGATTAATCGGCGAAAGAAGGTCCAGTATGTTGTTGCATGCCTGTCAGTCCAGCATGTGTATGAGTGGAGTAGGAAGTTTCAAATCTGTTAAGGCTGAAGAAGATCAACAGCAGGTGCTGCATGAGTGGTTACACACGCGACAAGACAATTTTTGTTCTACAGGAATCCAAAAACTGTATCGGCTCTGGAGGACGTACCTTAAACGCAGTGGTGACTACATCGAAATATGATACTTTATTTCTTTACTTTTTCCGAATGTATTCACACACACACACACACACAATAACACACACACACACACAAACACACACACACACACACACACACACACACACACACACATAAAACATTGAAGGTTTTTACTTGAAACTCCACTCAGAACAATTCACATAGAACTATAACACATATTGTTTCTTTTTCTTCGTGATAGTTGAATGACTATACACTAAGAAAGTTTGGGATTTCTTCACAAATGTCAGCTTAAATATTCTAAGGTTATTGACACTTAGAGATCAGTAATAAGACATTCGTATCAAAGTTCCAGGGTTTAACTTTGGGTGTAGTTGGCCGATGTTCCGTGTCGCTTGTTACAAGGACTAGTGTAGTCGTTGTGAGCGTTCAAAATCGGATACCTGTTATTAAAAAAAAATATGATTAATGTTTATCTGTTATTTCAATTGGCCTATGTTGATTGTATTTCTTCAAAATATTTTGCTGACATTGTCATTGAAATATGCATAATAACATTAATGTGTAAAATGTTGTTCTATGTGCTATTAGTAAACATTACCATCATGATAAACATCATCGTCATTACTATCATCTTAGCCATCTTAGTTGGCATCATCAAGTATCACTTCGGCTTTAAACGGAGACTGTAATACCTCTCTAGCAAACCTTTGACCCGTGTCTTCGTGAATTATTCTCGCTTGATTCTACCTGTTCAATCGTGTGATATTTTCCTTGTAATGAAAGGTTTGTTCTTAATTAACTCTTAATTTATCAATACATACTGTGGATGGAAAAAGACTGCTTGCATGTGGGAAAAGACTGCTTGCATGTTACATACAACCAGTTTTAACATATGGCTGCGAATCTTGAACAATTAAATGTAGACTTTTTAATTCGTGCTCAAACAGATATAACAATAATTGCAAGAGAAAATATATATGATGTAAAATAGCAGTTTTTGTACGCTCACACCAATAGCAAATCCAGTAACACGAACATGTTTAAAAACATGGACAACTAAAATCAAGAATAACAATATTGAATACAGCTGCAGTTATTTTCCAACTACTACAGTGCTACTACTACTACTATTACTACTACTACCACTACTACTACTACTACTACTACTACTACTACTACTACTACTACTACTACTACTACTACTACTACCACTACTACTACTACTACTACTACTACTACTACTACTACTACTACTACTACTACTACTATTACTTCTACTGCGAATATTGCAACTACTACTACTACTACTACTACTACTACTACTACTACTACTACTACTACTACTACTACTACTACTACTACTACTACTACTATACTACTACTACTACTACTACTACTACTACTACTACTACTACTACTACTACTACTATAACTACTACTACCGCTACTAATGCTACTGCTACTACTACTATCAGTATCACAACAACCGCTTCTTATATCTACTATCACTATTACCATAACAATAACAGCAGCTGTGACTACTAATACTACTACTACTACTACTACTACTACTACTACTACTACTACTACTACTACTACTACTACTACTACTACTACTTCTACTACTACTACTACTACTACTACTACTACTACTACTACTACTACTACTAATACTACTACTACTACTACTACTACTACTACTACTACTACTACTACTACTACTACTACTTCTACTACTACTACTACTACTACTACTACTTCTACTACTACTACTACTACTACTACTACTACTACTACTACTACTACTTCTACTACTACTACTACTACTACTACTACTAGAACTACTACTACTACTACTACTACTATACTACTACTACTACTACTACTACTACTACTACTACTACTACTACTACTACTACTACTACTACTACTACTACTGCTGCTGCTACTACTACTACTACTACTACTACTACTATTTCTACTACTACTACTACTGCTGCTGCTGCTGCTGCTGCTGCTGCTGCTGCTACTACTACTACTACTACTACTACTACTACTATTACCGTTAACTTTGCTGCTCCAACGTCTACTGCAGACCATAATATTAATAAAACAATACATACATTCAAGTAAAACAATTATAATTAAAATACCTAGGCTCAGTTAATTTGAAGAGGTCTGGTCCAGTATGTCTGGTGAGAGATCGCTGACTGAAAAGAGTGTAACTGTCACAGGTAAATACCAGGTAGCACTCCGGATGTTGCTGAAATACGAGTCCACAATAAATTATAGCACAGCAGATACGCTTTCAAATGTTGAGTCGTCTCACGAATGTCCATACATTGGCACCTTGCCGTCGTGACAGACGATAGTTTGTGCTTTAAAAAGGCATAATAACTTTTACCAATGGAGGTAGCGAATGTGACTGATAAGGCCAATTCGCGCTGTAAATGTCCGTTCACAGTGAGTGTATGTGAACACGTGGTCATTTCCACCATCATGCACCATCTTACGTCTCACACGCTCGGTGTGTGACTTATCTGCAATAATTTTCTCCTTTGTCTTTATTCCATTTCTGATGTTTGCCCTCCATGCAACACTTTCAGCAGCGACTTGCTCCCAATGTGCATTATCAATGCCTGTATCAATCATGTCCCGCTTACACACATCTTTGTATCGTAGTAGAGGTCGACCCTGAGATCTCTTACCCATCTGTAATTCAAGAAAAAATATGTCCTTCCTCCATACATTCTTCTAAGATGTCCTATCCATCTAAGTCTACGAAGACTGAGCATGGAGTAAACCGTCACACAACCTGATCTTTCCAATACTTCAGTATTTGTGATTTTGTCTTGCCACTTAATACCAAGAATTCTTCGCGGACACCGCATATGAAAGCTGTCTAAACGTTTCTCTTGGTGTGAGTAAGTTGTCCAGGTTTCACTGCCATAAAGAAGAGTACTAAGGACACAGGCTTGATAGACAAGGATTTTTGTTTTTGCAGTAAGCTTCCTGTTCTATCAGACTCTTTTTCTTAACCTGTTCATTGTTGTTGCTGCCTTACCAATCCGGATGTTGATTTCCTGATCTAGGGATAATTTGCTATTTAACACTGATCCTAGATATGTAAAATGGTCTACCATCTCTAGTTCGGCGTCCTCATTAAAGATTGATGGTACCCCATGTGCACCTTGTGACATAATCTGTGTCTTCTTTTTGCTAATTGTTAAACGAATTGTTCTCACGAATGTAGTACCGAGGAAACACCTAAATATGGACTAGAGAGGACAGAGATGAAGAGATTATGATGGGTGTTCCATAGGCACAGCCTCGCTCGGTAGGAGTGACCATTTGCGACTGAGTGCAAAAGAGTACCAACATTTAAAATGGACACGTGGGGTGTTAGAACTATGAGTGGCGATGACAAGCTGAATTTTAACAGTTTAGGTATAAGTAAGCGAGATGGAACTGGGTAAAGTTGGGAAGACCATCCCCAACCCAGCACGTCCACAGGTGGCGGATCGTGGAACGGCATCTAGATATAGAGGTTAGCTGCGAATATCCAATAAGCAGCAGCGGACCAACTGGCTGTGGGCACAGAGGGCGAGGCAGGATCTCACGGTGGGTTCTGAGTTCCTTAGAAAATGCCTCATATGCTTGGAGACGTGCCTGCCAAGCGAGTCAGGGGCGCTCTAACCCCTCTCCCGGGTAGGTGGAACCCGTTAGCTTTGGACAGCAGTCCATCTAGGAGACGGAAAACTCCAAAAATAAACCCCCAAGTTCAAGGTTGACCAGCGTGCTGAGGAACTGGATGGCCATGGGTAAACTGGTCGTGAACGTTGGACGTCTGGCAGGCGTGCAGGGGCGGCACCAGGCGTATGAACTCCTGCGGGACATCCCCTGCCTCTTCTCTGGCAAGCAGGCAATGCTAGGGTGACCGGTTTTTTCCTGCAATATCCAAACTTTGCTTATGGAATTAATTCAAGACGGGAATCGTCGCCGGAGCTACGGAGCACGTCCTCTGGGCTTGACACATCTTTCAAAGGCTAGCGAAGAGAGAGTGAGGACGAGAAGACGAGGAAATGGT
Source organism: Cepaea hortensis (assembly GCA_963921405.1). Classification (NCBI taxonomy): domain Eukaryota; kingdom Metazoa; phylum Mollusca; class Gastropoda; order Stylommatophora; family Helicidae; genus Cepaea; species Cepaea hortensis. The sequence goes on along the minus strand of OY992884.1, from coordinate 22,842,492 downwards.
GTGAGAAGAAGGCATATAAATAGGAGGGCAGGCGCCAGGAGAACAAGACGAAAAGTGGTGAGATTAGGTTTCAACCATGTATGAGTGGGATACTGGAATTATCGTAGTGCCAGACAGAGAGATCCTGTATTGGAGAGGCTAATATATGATTTTGATGTCCTCATGCTCCAGGAGCTAAATACAGACAAATTCCATTGCCCTGGGTACGCCAGTTATATAAACCCTACTGGACAGAAGAGACATGGGCAAGGTCTGCTGGTGAAGGAAGGAGTGAAGCATCTGGTAATTGACTTGAGCCAGTGGAATCACAGTGCACGAGAGGTCCAGATTATACAAATGGAGATTGGTGGCTTAAGTTGGAACATCATAAATGTATATGCCACAGTGGACTGTTTTGTCAGAAAGGAACACTGGGACTGGCTTAAGGTATTGGAGGAATTACCAGGTGATAGGCTACTCATATGTGGAGACTTCAATGCAAGGAACAGAGATTGGGACAGTAGTGGAGAAAACCGACAGGGAATTGCCCTTGCGGATGCCATGGTGGACTCCGATGTGGTCTGCATAAATGATGGTAGGCCGACTAGAATGTCAATGAGGCCTGGCGTTGCAGGCACAGCTATTGACTTGGCACTTGTCCTTGATGTAAAGTGGACTGTTTTGAATGACCATGGGAGTGATCACATGCCATGCTCAGTCCTCATCTCTAAATCCAGGAAAGTTAAGGCTGGGAGAGGGGGCAAGACCTTCCGGTATGAGTGGACCGACAGCCTTCTTGGACGCCTCAGACAGGGGGCATGCAACAGGACTGATAAAACTCCTTTTTTGCAACACCCATGGTGGACCCCAGAAGTAGACAATGCTTGGAAATCAAAGGGAGCTGCAGTGAAGCAGCTAAGGAAAGTGCGACAGACACCCCGAAGCTCACGAGAGGAAGTTGACACAGTGGAAAATGTCAAGAAAGACAAGGTGGAGGTCTTCAAGCGCTGTGCTGCAGAGGCCAAAAAAGGCAAAATGGGAATTTTTCATGAAGGAGATTGGAGGTAATAAAACACTGTGAAAATTCTGGAAACTGCACAGACAAATGCAAAGAAAAGATCGGCCTATGACAGTGGGAACAATTTATAGAGATGATGGTGTGCGCGTGACAACAGACAAAGAGAAAGGAGAGTCGTTTCTCCAGAGATTTTTTAGAGCAGACCAATCATAATGATGCGGACACCAGGGATGCGGTTAGAGAGGAATTTTCGGCACCAGGGCCCGATGGGGTTAGGTATGGCCACATGAAGGCTTTGAGCGATGCAGACCTGAAGGAGATGACCGACTGCTTTAACCAGAGCATTAGGACAGCATCAGTACCACAGGATTGGTTGCATAGCTATCTCATCCCTCTCCCAAAACCATTCAAGGATCATTCAAAGCTTAGCGGCTTTTGGATAATGACCTTTCAAAATACATTTGAGAAGGTTCTAGAGAAGATAGTCACTGTCAAGCTGCAAGAGTTTTTGGAAAGGGGGAAGCTTCTTCCAAGAGTCTTGGGGAGCTACAGGCCAGGAAAAGATACCTGGTCAAATGCAGCCACTTTTGCCTTTGATGTTTATGAGGGGTTCCAGAGTAGACAGGAAACGATGGCGGTAGCGCTTGATCTCGAGGATGCGTACAATAGAGTTCGCTATGATATTTTGATGACCGCACTGATGGAGAAGGAGGCCAATCCCTGGTTGATGAACCGGATAGCAGCCGTCCTGCATTCTCGTTGGGTTGCTCTCCGTCTGGGTGCATGGACCTCAGAGCCACATATTTTAACCCCGGGACTGTCACAGGGATCTGCAATCTCACCGATGCTCTTTAACGTATATACGAGCAAGATTGCAAACCTAGAAGCACCAGAGGTTGGAAGGATACTAACATTTTCAGATGGTATTCTTGCATATAGGCAGGGGAGAGATAGGAAGCAAACAGCCCTGGAGCTACAGGCGACAGTAGACAAAGTGATTGACTGGTGCACTGAAATGAGTACTGTCATCCACCCGGAATAGGCGGTTGTTTTGTGGTGCTCTCTGGACAACAGGATTGTGAGAGCTGATGTCCCAAACCTCGCGATAGATGGTAGAAGCGTCAACAGAGAGAACAAACTGAAGTATCTGGGAATCACATTTGACAGGAGTCTGTCCTTCAATGATCATGTGGAGACGGTTGTGACAAGGTCTCAAAAGGGACGCAATGCACTTAAAACCATGGCTACAATGGACACAGAGCAGAGAATGCTTTTCACACTATACCAGCACTTGATCCTCTCAGTGATTGATTGTGGACTAGGACTGCTCACTGTCGCAAAGAGTCAGCTGGTGAAATTAGAGCGCATACAGAACGAAGCTATGCGAGTCATTCTGGGATGCACCAGAGACACCCTAGTAGTGTGTATGCGTTACATCTTTGGTCTGCCGACTGTTGCTGGTAGGCCCAAGGTGATGCAGACGAAAGCATATCTCAGAGTAGCCGTAGACACATATCACCCGTTGCATGAGGCACTGGACGTCGTTAAGGTTCAGAGACTGATAAGAGGGAAATCATGAATGGCTCAGGCGGAGGATACGATCAGACAGGTGTGCCCCTTGGAGAACATAAGGCGAGGCGAGGAGTGGGTCAGAGTGCCAGCGGATCAGTCAGACTTGAGCAGAGTTATAATCACATTGCACCGTTAGTGCAAGGAGAGGAGTGGGTCAGAGTGCCAGCGGAGCAGTCAGACTTGTGCAGAGTTATAATCACATTGAGCCGGGAGTGTAGGGAGTGGCCAGCAGGGGCCAAAGAAGTGGAAATCCAGCAACTAATTCAGGATAATGCTCGCTCGGGTGTTGTGATTATCTACACAGATGGGCCGGTTTTGAGAGGTAGGAGAAGTGCCTGGGGGTTCTTAGAAAAATCTAACGGTCGACGTTTGGTGCAAGAGAGCCTGGCATATGATACCACAACATCTAGCTTAAGAATGGAGGTCTAGACGGTCAGTGCAGCTTTCCGCTGGATCGAGAATACGTTACACACACACATCGTGATTGTAACTGACTCAGAAAGTATGCAGAGGAAGGTGAGGACAGGCACGCTTCTGGCAGAGTAGCTTGCTTCGCTTCGGAGGTCACGGGTGGCAAGCACCCTGGATCTTTTCTCCGGGGCATGTCAGTGTGCTGGGGAATGAACAGGCGGACAGATTGGCTGGCTCTGCAAAGCTTGGTGGAGTATTGATGCATGACAAGGCAGGCGTGGTTGCGGCCTTGTGGGAGCACGTGTACACCTCGGAGGAGCAAACGGATCACCATGGTTTGGCAAGAATGAGACAGCGAGGATTGACTAGGGGATCAGGCCGACGCTCGACGCTCAGAAGAAAGGCGAGACGGACATATAATCGGATTGCTACTGGTACTATTGGTGTTGGAACTCTTCGCTGGCTGCTGAGGATTGGGACGGAGCACTTATGGGAATTCCCCGAATGCCGTGATGTCGGTTCCTAAATCAATCAATCAATCAGTCAAGCGAGATGGAAAGGCACTGGCATGATAACATCCCAGGGATATAACATAATCCATTCTGGCGGAGAGAACAAAATAACGAGGGATAGTACTTATAATGGACTAGCTGACCCGGCCCGGCTTCGCCCAGTCCTGGTGGGGAGCATCTCATTTAATTCATATAAGTAGTCATATAAGTTCCCGTTCCCGTTCCCGACTATCTATCTGTCTGTCTGTCTGTCTATCTGTCTGTCTTTCTGTCTGTCAAAATCTATCAAATGATATTTGACTGTGTCAGACATAATATTACTATTAAAGTTTAGTGGCATATCTTTTGATATCAACATCATACAAGTTTATGCACCAACAACAGGCAGCAATGATGACAGCATCGATGCATTTTATAATGATTTGAAGAATACCTTCAATAAATGCAAGTATTAAGAGATCAAATATGTTAATGGATGGCTTTAATGCAAAGTAGGACATCGACAATACGGATGTACAGTAGATAAGTGGAACATAATGAAAGAGGATGCAGACTTATCAAGTGGACAACAAAGCATGATATGATTATTGGAAACACCTGGTATCAATAACACCCAAGGAGATGGAGGAGTCCTGATCATAAGATCAGAAATCAGATTGGATACATTTTCATAAGCAGAAGATTCCGAATTGTCTTAAATTTCGCAAAACTTATACCAAGCACATACTCCAATGGCGGCCACAGATTAGCTATAAGCAATATACATTTAAAATTAAAGAGGTTCAAATATACACGAAAAAACACAAAATGTGATCTTCGTGCACAGAAAAGTGGGGCATTTAAATGTGTATTTAACGTAGTGGTAAACAACAGATTTTAAATGTCTGGTCATATTATGTGATAGATCTGCATAACGATACACGAGAGGGACAGTATGATGTTCTGAAGAATTATTAAGGACCATCAATTTTTAAGATGGAAGCTCAGAATGCTCTCAACAAATGAAAACTGACAAGACCACGTGTCCAGACTACATCACAACATAAATTATCAGACTGAAGTCACCAGCCTGCTAACACAATGTATGGTACTGGAAATATACCTCCTAAATTATGTAATTCGATATGCATTGCAATCCCGAAGAAATCAGGAACCATTGAATGTGATCAACATTGAACAATCAGCATAATGATCCACATCACGAAAAATCTTCTAAGAATCTTCTTACAAAGAATTGAGAAGGAAATACCACTGGAAACAGCGTAAGAACAATGTGGATTAGTAGAAAGCACGGGTACAGTAAATGCGTGTATTTGCTGAGAAAATACATTGGCCGTTCTATAGAAGTAAATAAAACCCCACATCTTTGCTTCGTTGTCTAAACAAAGGCTCAGATAAAGAAAGACATGTCAACATGATGAAGATGCCTACAGATTTACAAATTAATGGGAAAGACCTTAAACTTGTAATATATATATATATATATATATATATATATATATATATATATATATATATATATATATATATATATATATATATATATATATATATATTGGCAACAACAAGCTGCCATAAAGATTGATAATGAAATAGGTCAATATCAGCCTTTTAAGAAAGGTGCGCGACAGGGATATGTAATTAAATGCCTCCAGATCTTTGACCTTATACAGAGAAAGTAAATTTTAAAAATTTAGAAGATATGAGATAAATAACCTTTGGTGGATATAACGTCTATAACATTAGATATGAGGATTGGATCTGCAACATTTAGCAGATCCGGTTGTTGCAAACAGTGAACAAATAGGGTTAGAATTATTGTGTAAGACACAGATTATGGTCGTCACTAGAAAGAAGGAAATACCACAATTTAATATACGGCTGCAGAAATGTGGTTTCTGAGGAAAATGCAAAGAATACCATGGACAGACAGAAAAACCAATGACCAAGTTCTACAGGAGACAAATGAACATCGTAAACTGATTAGAGAAATTAGACGTAGACAGTCAACATTTTTTGGACATGTTATGAGAAGAAATGGATTGGAGAACTTAGTGACAACTGGCAAGATCGAAGGGAACAGACCAAGAGGAAGACAGAGAGGAAAATACCTGGATGGCTTGGCCACATGGCATGGACGAGACAGGAACACTGAGCTGATCCACGACACTGGTGATCGAGTGAAATGGCGAGTCATGACCGCCCACGCTTTCCGGCATGGCACATGATTGATTGATTGAATATACGGGTAAATAAGATTATACTTAAACAAGTCAATTGGTAAAAATATTTCGGAACAGTCATAACAGCTGATAGAAGGTGCCTTGTAGAGATTAGAACAAGAAACGCTAATGCTAATGTATTCCTTTTCAAGATGGAAAACATGCTGACCAATAACAAAATAAAAAGATGTAGGATGTTGTGGTAGTGGTGGTGGTCGCAATTGTGGGTATGGTAGTGATAGTGATGGTAATATGCATGATGATGATGAAGATCACGGTTTTTTTTAAATGCAGATAAAGATATTTAACGAGAAGATGGTGCAAAATTGGTTTAAGGACACATCCGAAAATGTTTTCCTTGAAGGCATCAACAAGCTGTAGACAAGTTGGTCGTGTGTGTTGCCAGCCAGGGAGATTATATTTTATAATAATGACAAAGAAGATGTTAGCACAAGTATAAAAATGATATCAGTGATGATGTTTATGTTAACGGTGATAATAATGTTTTGACCAATACTTGTTGCTGTTTAAAACCGTGAATATTATTGTCAAAGAGACCAGGTAAGAGTGATGGGCACCTTACCCCGTGTACAGCATGGTCGCAGCGTGGACACACACCTGAATAGACTCCCCCACCTAAAGACACGAAATCAGCCGTGCAGATTTTATCAAGTTCAAGATCCTCACGAGTCAGGTTGCGGAGATTATCAAGATCGTATGAACCTGGCCTGAGTGAAGATTTTAGGTAAAAATAAAAGACTCATAGTATAGTTACATTGGTAAGTAAACATTGCGACGTCTATTACTAAACTTCCAAATTAATTATGTCTTCGCAGATTACGACAGAAAAGTAATGACAGAATCAGCAATGTGAAATTCGAATTGTCTACCACGGTAATATTTAACTGACTAACATGGCTTTTTGCTTTTTGTTTTGTTTTGCACAAAGCTGATTTTTGTAAATGAATGGTTAGTGCATCTATCAGCTTTAACATGTGACCAGTTTGTGTGTTAAACAACACACAAACCGCATTGTCTCTATCAACCATGTGATCGGCTTCCAAAATATGCCGTCCAAGGCACTATGTACCTGGATAGCTGCAGCGAAATATGACTGTTAATACATCGGGCCATTCACTTCACTGCCTTCGCTATTCAAAAATTCAAATGTGAATTTCATGAAGAAGAACTAGACACATTTCACAAAATCATAAGTAAAGAAATGACGCTAACACTTGATAGATTACATTTTAAGAAAATCGGTTAATAATAAACATAACAAGACATTCTTCTGCAATCTGCAATCATGGGAAATATACATCGTCTTCTACTTTTGGTCGTTAACCCTTACTGGGATATATAGGTCTTCACCCAACGCCTTTCTGAACTTAGATATCGCCAGCTGCTGTATCGATATTATTCATTTCTGCCTCAATTTATCGTCTTAACAGATTCTGCGCCAAACAAAGACAATAAAAAAGAAAAAAGAAAAAGCCAAGCAAAAACAATCACGGACGAGGTCGGACGTTGCCATGGTCCGCCTGCTCTTTTGATAATGATTTGTTGAGTGCGACATTTAAGGTCATTGCCCACATGCGGCATCTATGATAATAGCTTTGTCTAGTGCGCCCACCTTCATAGGGATAATACCTGTAGGTCACTTCTTGTGCAATCGGAACCATGGTCATCTCTCAGCATATGACTTGCTGATAGTTATTCTACAATTCTCCACGCATTACCCTGCTCACTCCAAACGCCACTTGACATAACAGTAGTGGACTCATACAGGATTGAACTCACACAGTAGTCGACTCTAACACCAATTGTAGTTTCAGGAGTATGATCTTCAACACAAACTAAAGTAGACATCACCAGTGCACAAATCAGGTATTCGACATCAATTCTACATCACAAGTATCTAAACGTGCACTATATAAAAGAGTGGCTCAGTGTTGGCCATAACTCTGTATACATCTAACCATGTCCATCCTGGACGATGGCTGAACGCAGACTGCCCTGTCCCAACGTGTTTTATGCGGATGGAAAAGCGCCTGCTTTTCACGTTCGGATGTTCACTTGCTAAACACAGCCATAACCTTTGCTCTACTCTAAATTAGGTTATGGCAGTTTGGATCAAACAAAAAGTAGTTTTGGATCAAAGAAAAAGTAGTTTTGGACTACACACAAAGTAGGTTAGGACCAAACAAAAATAGTTGGCTTAAAATTGGAAGTAGAAGTGTGTCACACCTATGACTTAAAAGTTGTTAATATGGTATCAGATATGTTGCGTTATAACGGATTTACAACATTCGTCGATATATAAGCCCATGTGAGATATGAGAACTGGCTTAAGACGATTAATCATCTCATGGCACTAAATTAATTAATGTAGCGTAAGCGTTCCTCTATTTCTTTGCTCTCTGAATCCCACACACTTAACTCGTATGCCAGATCACAGGCTCCCTAAACGAATTTTTTACGGCGAGTTGTGTTGTGGAAAACGCTCACAAGGCCGCCAGAGGAAACGATTTAAAGACACGCTGAAAATTTCACTGAATGCTTTTGGAATTCATCATGACACCTGGGAGACTGCAGCCAGAGACCGAAATTCGTGGCGTGCATCATTAAGCAAGAGCTGTGAAGAAAAGGGAGGACAGAAAAACCACTGCAGAAAATCCTCCTCCAGAAACGTCAAGCATTCTTTGTCCACATTTTCAAAGAACATTTCGAGCCAAAATAGGCCTTATCAGCCATCTTAGAACTCACGGCTCCATACTTTCAACCCCACTGGATGAAATGGATGGTCATCATCATTCTTGATGGAAAAACAACACGAATCCCAGACAAAGACCTTTCTAGTTATACAGGTCTAAAGTTTTCCCATTGTACGTCATATCCAAGACCGCTATTTTTCTTCAACTCTTGATTTTCTGGTATTTCTTTAGTTCTGTCTATGACCTTCTCATTGACTTGTCTGTCATACTGTGTTAGTCTTTCTATTTTGTTCACATATCAATTAATGTATTAGGCATTCGGTGTGAAAAACGGATTAAGTAGACAAGGAAGCTATACAAGTTCTAGCAAACATGTAAGGAATTATCTGAATCCCTATAAATACTCTGTTCATGGTGTGAATTAATGTGAATTATAGACACACTTGTTACATGGTGGTAGCAGCAAATGTACAATGGTTAAGTAGGTAAGGACCTATGACAGGTCTAGCAAACGGGTAGAGAATATACTTGATCCTAGAAACATGCTCATGTACCATGGAGGAAGTTTAGTTTAGTTTAGTCGATGGATCAACATCACGGCACATGGGTGTAACCCATAAGTGCTCCATTATCCTCCTAACTCAAGCCTGAGTCTGGTCAGTAGTCAGACTCAGCTCAGTGCACGAACTCCGGCGAGGTTCCTCAAATACTTTGGGTAGATTTTTAACTCCAAATTGTTCCCGGGCAGCGCCGTAAACCTACTCTTTTTCGATTTCCAACTGTCAAGTGATTTTATTTACGTGCGCAACAATACACACGGGCGTCCGGGCGTCCGATCTCACTACCCAGAGACCAGGGGAAATGTTATTACTAGAAGTCCACGACAAAAAATTCCGGTCATCACCGAGGCTTATACCCGGGACCTCCAGCACTCGAGGCGGACACCATACCCCGAGACCACACAGCCCCCCCCCCCCCCCCGTCCATGGAGGAAATTGGAGGAAAAGTGTTAGACACAGGCGCTAGAACTTCAACCCCTCCTCACGACGCTTAATGACATAGTGGAATACATCAACAACAACAACAAAAACAAAAACAACAACAACACCAACAACAACAACACCAATAACAACGACAACAACAACAACAACAACCTCTAATTAATTAATGTTTGTAGTTTAACAGTAATCGCCTTTCTCAATAATCACACTGTAGGCTGCTATTGGGATGGAACTCTTTAAATGCTATACAGTATATAATGTTAGGGAGTCTCTGTGGCGAAGTGTACACGCTGTTTGCCTCGCGCTACGAAGGTTGTCGGTGCGAGCTACGTCATTCTGTTCACGAGTGCATTTTTCTCGGAGACTCCTCGGGGTCGTCGCTGGAGCTACGGAGTCCATGCTTTCTGCGACGCTTTTGGCAGGGCGCCCTGCGGAAAGAGACCAAGCCATATGGGATAAAACCCGATGCAATGAAATCGATATTATCGACTTTTAAGACTTTTAAGATGTTATATATAATGTTAAATGAGATGTAACGTATATACCAACTTTAAACCACTAGCGTTAGCAAAGGTGTACGGAGTCAGGCGGATAATATTAGGGTTGTCCTCATCCTGGGTCACCACACACAGGTACAAGCTGAACACATGCCCCCTGACCCCAATCTCGAAGTACAGAACCGGTTTCTGAAAGTAAACATTCCCGAAATAATCATGGGCTTTTGAAAGTAATCATTCTCGAAATAACAATTGCCATCTGAAAATGTGTATTTCCCAAAATTACCTTGAGTTATGAAAGTAAACATTCTAAAAATAGCCAATGACTTCTGAAAGTAACATTCTCGAAATAGTCATGGGCTTCTGAAAGTAAACATTGTCGAAATAACTATAGGTTTCCGAAAGTAAACATTCTAGATATAACATGGCTTTCTGAAAGTAAACATTCTCGATATAACATGGGTTTCTAAAAGTAAACATTCTCGAAATACATTATTTGCTTCTGAAAGTAAATTTTATCAAAATGCTTTACTCGCATCTAAAAGTAAACGTAACAGTATGAATGATACAAGGCGATATGCCTGTTGTCAGAAGGATGAGACTCATTAAAGGGAGCATATTAATAGTAATAGATGTTCCCGTAAAATGAACGCCAGCCAAAAGCGCCACAAATGGTCACCACCCTGACGTAAAGAAAACTAAAGAATACGGAGGGTGGTAACCACCACAAGCGAGGCAGTTACGTCCTGGATGCCATCAAATAAGGAGGTGATAGTATTTGTAGCTGGATTACATCTGAGAAGTTAGTAATGGACCATCACAACGAAAGAGGTATCTTTATCATTTTTTGAGAATGTTATCTGAGAAGAAATAGAAATCAATATTCAGGAACTCGATGTAAGTTTAGGAATAAAGAAGGATCGAATTAAAAAATGATTTTCGGACAACCTTGTCAAGAATGTATTTTATAACTGACCATTTTTGTTATAACTGAGATGTGATCATTTTCTGTTATGTTGTGTATATCGCCAATTGAACTGAAACATCTCCCAGAGGAAAGAAATGCTTTAAGAAAGCAAAACTCGACGACGGATCTTAATGTCTTAATGCAAAGTTATTTGAGTTGCCTGTTTTTGAATTGGTTTCAAGTTGAACGATATGTTCCGGAACTTTTGAAGACTATTTTATCATGGTAGTAAAACCTCCTTCACCTACGATCAAAACCAATCTCCTACAGATTCCTTGCGTACTCTCGTCGCAACGGCTGGACCGCATTGGGGCGGTGAGGCTATGCACTGTGACATAACCGATCTCGGAATTATCACTGATTTCTGAAAGTAAACATTCTCGAAATACACTACAGGCTTCCGAAAGTAAATTGTGTTGCATGCCAGTAAACATGTGTCCGGGTGCAATGATATTGTTTCTTTATTTCATAGTGCATGCCAGTAAATATTTGTCCCGAGTGTAATGATATATTATTTCTTTATTTCGTAGTGCATGAACGTAAACATTTGTCCCCTCCCCCTGCACCGTCTCTCTTCCGACCTGACTCATGACATTTCTAGCTTAGATCCCTATCAACTTCACTAACGCGCCCACCATTTGATACCTGTATTGGGTGGACAAATGACAAGTACGGTGAAGACTACTGACATTTATGGCGAATCGACTGATATATATGGGGAAGACAAACGCTAATTATGGTATAGACAGCTGACATATGGTGGGAAGACAACTGACAAGTATGTGAAAGCAACTAACAGATAAGTGGAAGACAACTAACATATATGGGAAAGACAACTGTCTAGTTTGGTGAAGACAACTAACATATATTGTGCAGACAACGGAAAAAATATGGGGAAAGCAGCTGACATAAATGGGGATGACTAATGACATATGCGGGGAAGACAAATGGGATATATCGGGAAGGCAAATGACATATATGAGAAAGACAACTGACAAGTATGGTGAAGACAGCTGCCATATATGGTGAAGACAATTGACATATATTGTGAAGACAAGTAACAAGTGTGGGGTTACAAGTAACAAGTAACAAGTGTGGGGAAGAAAAACGGCATGGATGGGGAAGACAAACGTCCTGTATGGGGAAGACAACTGATATGTATCTGGCACAACAAACGAAGAGGTTCAACAGAGAAATTAGCCCATCTGGAAATACACTGGCAAAGAGAGGGAGGGGATGACAAAGAAAAGTGCACGTGGGAAAGAGTTAACAGCTGGCTATTAAGTAATAATATATGAACTAACATGGAGTCAGCTTGGCCGAATAGATAAGGGCGTTCGCTCTTAAATTTCCGGTGTGCTTAATTCCTACATCGATCAGTTGGACTACAATGTTGCCATGTTGTTCTTGACGTGGGGACGTAAATTAGAAGTTTAGTTTAGTTTAGTTTAGTCGACGGTTCGACATGACGCCACACGAGTGTAACCCATAAGTGCTCCGTTCTACTCTTACCTCAAGCCTGAGTCCGGAGAATCTCAGCTCAGTGAACGAACTCCGTAGCACCGGCGAGGATCCTGAAATTCTTTGGGTAGATGTTTATCTCGAAATTTTGCCCGGGCAGCGCCGTTAGGCTACTCTTTATCGATTTCAAGTGCCAAGGGATCGTTTACGTGCGCAACAATACACACGGGTGTCCGATATCACTACCCAGAGATCAAGGGAAATTTTGTTACTAGAAGTCCACGTGTAAAAATTCCCGGCCCTCACTTTTTGTTTCTTTTTTGTGTGACATATACGGGTAAGTTAATTTGTTATTTTGACTTTTATGGGGGATACAATATACAGGAAATTTTGTTACTAGAAGTCCACGTGTAAAAAATCCCGGACCTCCCGAAATACTTTAGGTAGATTTTTAACTCAACATTTTGCCCGGGCAACGCCGTTAGGCTACTCGTTTTCGATTTCCAACTGCCAAGGGATTTTTTACGTGCGCAACAATACACACGGGCGTCCGATCCCACTACCCAGAGACCAGGGGAAATTTTGTTACTAGAAGTCCACGTGAAAAAAACTCCCGGTCCTCACCGGGGCTAGAACCCGGGACCTCTAGCACACTCAAGGCGGACACCATACCTCGAGACCACTCATCCCCCCACGTAAATTAGAAGTACTTCAGAAGCCGATGTGTGTTCGCTTGACGACAAGGGACACTGGTAATAGGGCAAGATAATCCACACGGAAAAATCAGTCCATTGCTCTAGAAGTAGTAGCACGTGTGTGGACTATGCTGAGTTCAAAGCGAGAGAATGCAAGGGCAAAGTTATCTTGTGTTGAAGTGAAGCATAAACAGCCGTACAATGATCGTTTATGGGCTTCATTGTCCGATTATGTTTCAATCTATTTCTTCGAGCAGTAGGGAAAATCCTCGTACAACCTACGCCAATCGTAGGTTAAGGACAGGAAAATGTCCCCAAGGGGTGTACATCCCCCATGGCGAGCCAGAGCCCCATTGGCCCATGATCTCGTTGTCATGGTTTTCCGCTCTACACCACGGGGAGGTGAGGTTGACTTGTAGAATCTGCCGATCATCAACAGGCTAATAATTTTCGCTTTTCACCCCGCCTGAGAGATACTGGGTGGATCCTGGCGCTATTGGTGGTAGGGAAACCCCAGTCCACACGTTGTAAACCCTAAGAAAAACAAATAGCAGATGGTTGAGAAGCAGGCAGAGTCATTGTTGCCAATGTTTTCCCCATACCAAGCACCTGGAAAAGAATGAGACGAATATCGAATCTACCCGGCAGGTAAAACAATTCAAAGCACATACTTACTGGACCTAGTAACGCGACCACAACAGGAATGAATCGAGTCTCAACCAGGTCACGTGCTGCACCAGGTGTCATGGTTATCTGGACACTGTTGTCCCACTTACCGTTGAAAACAGACAGGAAGTCCAAGATGGCTTCTGACACGTCTAAATGAAATGTAAATAAAACTAATAATAAGAGTGTTACAATAAAATAATCATTAAAACTTATAATAAAAATAATCCGGTTTATAATATGTAGACATAACGACGCTGCAATCGAATTTACGGATGGTCTGTGGTTTCCTTCAGCAGTAGTGGCAATGTGTAGAATTTGAGTTCTCCAGCAATACAATGCTTTTAAATACTTTTCTTCCGTCCTCCTATTTTTTTTCCCCGCGTTTCCATCCTATTTCAGGATATTGCGGTCAACACCAGTATCGTTCAGCTGTATGTTGATTCCTAGGCTAGATTACGCTCGCCACGACTTTCGCCACGATTTTCGACTCGCACGCCACGACTTTCTGAGCGACCGGCCCTATACTCTCGTAAGTCTTCCGTCCTCTTATGCATAGTAATAATGGCATTACTTTTAATAAAAATGTGATAATAATAAATATAATAATGAATAATTCTTCTTCTTCTTCAGCGTTCCGAGCCATTGAGGTTCTTTGCTGCAGATACAATCCGTCTCCATTCGTCTCTCTGGTTGACCCTCTCTTGCCAGTTGCTGATTCTTGAGTGTAAGTGAGTTTTGTTTCCCTATTATCTTCCATTCTTTCTAAATGCCGCAGCCATTGTAGTCTATTAGCCTTCATGATACAAGTGATTAGCGGGGACTTAAACAGATCATAAATGTCTTTGTTGCTTCTTCTTTTCCTCTCTCCACTTTGCGGAATAATATGAATATAACTTTGTGGAATGAATAATAATAATAATAATAATAATAATAATAATAATAATAATAATAATAATAATAATAATGAATACAACAGTAATATAAATGGAGACGGTTATTCCTTTGCGTTTCCTAGCGACACTCCTTTGTTTGGTTGATTCAAAAATTTTCTGGGAAGACAGTTTATTGGTTTAACCATGGTATTATTCCCTGCCCTAGAATATGTCGTGACCTAACATTTAATACCCCTACAGTATTTTCAAAGTACTAAGAGTGCATTTGTGTGTGTGTGTGTGTGTGTGTGTGTGTGTGTGTGTGTGTGTGTGTGTGTGTGTGTGTGTGTGTGTGTGTGTGTGCGAGCACGTTAGCTCGCTTTTAACTCAGGCGTAATTCAAACACGTGTTAATACTTCTAGTGCATAAGACTGATTTTGCGTGTGGATTAACTTTCCTTATTACCATTGTCCCTCATCATTATGCGTACCCACTCGGACTTCTGAGGTACTTGCAATTTACTCCCCAAGTCACGGACGAGAAGTCAACATTTTAGTCCAAATGACCGGTGTAGGGGTTGAACCCGCTACCTCGACATCAACACACTGGAAGTGTACGAGCGAGAGCACTACTCTACTCTGCCATGCTCACCTCCACAAGTATTTAATAGATACACAGCTTTCATCAATAGCCACCTTTGGGTTTATGTGGGCTGCTGGTTTGTCGAGACTCCTGTCTGTCCAACTTTTCACATAAAGCAGTTAGGAGTATGTTGTGTGATATTCACTAGCACAGGAAAGGAGCATTATGGGGACGACCCCTTGCCGTGAAGTTGGAATCGCGACTAACTAACTAGACTGTTGAGAATAAAACATCTAACACTGGCCCAGGAATCATCACCAGCATTGACCTAATTCCGCCCTGTTTAAAAAATAAGCCCTGTTTTGACTCATGACTTGAATACATCCTGGTATGCCTGTCAGCTGATGTGACGTTCCAGGACAGGTTCTGTCGACCTCACGGGTTTCTGGGTTTGAAGAGCTAAGTAGAGATAGTAACACAGCCCACCGTGAAGATAGTGTTGTGGTAGCATGTCGTCAGAAAATCATGTAACCCATTCTCATCCCGATATATGCAAGAGTAGTATACAATGTGCAATTCAGTTATTATTTGCCGGAGCCTCCGGCAATTGACCTTGACCTCGGCTGATTTTCACCCCCCCCCCCTCGGTCATGAAGTTGGGTGGGTAAGGGGTGGTATGTAGGGGAGATATTTAACTCTTATGTTTTGGGTTGTGTAGTAAACATGTGTGTACCACATAAGCAACATGAAGCACCCTCTTGGAGTGGTCAACGAGACACCATTCATACCACTAAAAAACCAAACAATATTTCGTTTTCATAACTTTTTATTTTTCATCAAATTTTCAATAATGTGTAGCAGAGTCAAACCATTTTCATTGACAAAGTACATTCATTTTTATTGGTCGTGACAAACGTGACATTGAGTCTTTTATATAGCCATTTCACACATATGACCACTTTAATAGAACATATTATAGACACCAAGCAGTATAAAACATATATACATAAGTACACTAGGACGTGTTATATGTCTAGGGGTGATGTAGTGACCTTGTCTTTGTGAACTTGACGTTTTATGTAGAAATAGGATAGCGAGTTTCTGTGTTGTGTGTATGTGTAGATAGACGTGTCTTGTGTTTTGAAACCTACATTTGTCCCTCCAGTCGCTGTCAGTGTGTCAAGTACAGCTAAAAATGTGTCCTTGTTTAAATGCGTGTTGTGGTGTTTAGTCAGACCTTTGGTACTGATTTTATCATAATCTCCGAAACAATGGTATGTTTTACTACATAACGAGACCATCCCCTCCCCTTCGTATTCTAACTTGAAAAGCCCGGGGGTTCTCTTTTCATAGGTTTTGATAGTCTGGCAATCCTTACAGGTATCAGTACTAGGGGTAATTCTATGAACAGGGCAGGTTTCAGACGGGAACCACTGATTATAGACTCTATTATATTCTTCTCGTAGGTGTGGTCTAACTACTTCAGAGAGTGAGTCGGCACTAAGGGCCAAATATAAAGAGTCAGTGTCCATTTCACAAAGCTGAAAGTCGTCTTTAGAGATAAATTTGTCTAGAAAGTCATAATAAAAAGCCAACATTCTTAATTTGGCATACTGATAAACGAAAAAACCAATCTGTAGAGGTAGATCCCAGACAGTTTTCTTCTTTAGTGTTTCAACTTCGAATAGATCAGGTGTAATACCAGTCATGCTTTTAAACCTAGGGTTAAACCTAGGCTTTGGTTGTGTCTTTTCCCTGGCAGTAGGAGACATCGGTATGTTTGGCTTTATTAGTTAACGTTTTACCGTAAGCGGCGTTACCTAGCAATTTCATTGTGTCTGCTGTAATAGACTCGGCTGGATTTTTGTCCCCTTGGCGACGGGCATTAGAAACTGTTTCATCAAATTGTTTAAAACAACTAACCGGTCGATATTCTATTGTCTGGTAGATGTGTGTAACTACCAACCCATGGGCTAGATACCATTTTAAAAGAGGGGTGGCTAATAATATTTTCTTCCCGAAATAACTACCAATCAATGTCCGTCGTGGGGTACTCAGTAGTTTGTTTTTTATGGCGTATTCTTTCATAAACTCCCCAATATCGTCCCTCGACACTTCTGTGTTCTTAAAAATAGGGGGCATTTCGGCAAAGGACTCTTGTAAATCAGTCGGGGTCTCTATATCACACTCCACCAACCCAAAAAAATGTATCACTTTTTACAGACTCAATGATCTGGTTTTCACTCAACCCCAAGGAAGGTGTGAGGGTTCCCGTAAGAAACGATTTAATCAATACAATTATTGACAGATTTGTCTGTTGTACTCTGTTTAATTAATCTTATCAATATGGTAAAATGTACCACGTTTGGTCACGCCCACCGACATGGAACACGATGACTGAAGAACTACTACCCTACACAAAAATCTAATTTATGTAAAATTAATAACTAAGCTGGTAGTGTTTTGTTATGTCTTTTCCTCACAAACTTGAGTGAGAAGTCTTATCAACATCGTTAAATTTATACAAGAGACAATATTACAATCATAGACATATTTCAAGCGAACAAAAGAAGAATCGACACATGATAATGATAGACCCAGAGCGGTTACCGACATGAAACATAATGTATTCTTTTTTCGGCGTTACAAAGTGTCTATCTTCTTAATTGTGTGTAAGCGAAAGAGATACCAAAAAGAAAAATAGTAGACAACGGTACGGTATTGTGATGAACAGCGGTTTAACGCTTGCGAACGAATTTAAAATTTTTAAAATTCACACTTTGGGGATCGAACCACCTTCCCCCGAACACGAGTCAAGTGCGCTATCAACTACACTATTACTTGTGGTAACGGTGATAACGCCCCAAAAGTACAACAGCAACCTTTCAAGTGTGACTGATGTCGGAGATGGTAAAAATTAGAATTACAACTATTGACAAAACATATTTCTAGAACAGATGTATAAACATATTAGACAAAAAATTACTCCCCCATTATGTTTAAACACCAATAAAGTATGGTTTTCAGTTGTATAAAAAGTAACATAATTTATATGTACAACTGTGCTATGCCTACTTGGGGAAAGTCAGATGTAGACAAAATGATTCAATTATCAGAAAAATGAACCTTGTAATATTTAATAATGTTAAGTTTCAAGTGTTTTAAAAGGTATTATAACAAAATAAACCATTCTTATATATTTTAAAAATTTATTTATGTTGCCAAAATCGGTACAAGTACGCGTCGTATGACGCCTTAAATGTATAAAAAAATAACTTTTGAGAGGTCAAAAAGTATTAAAACTTATAGTCAAATGAAAGATTACGAGGTTGTTGATTTCAAAAACAATTTTGATGGTGTTTTACGAAATATAGCAAGAGATATTGATATTATAAACTCACCGTGTTGCACATTTGTGGCTAATTTCATTCCATTACGAATTTTGTTGGCAAGCTTTCTCGGATGACCGCGCTTGTTAACAAAACACCGGTCACACTGCGGTGTGTTTATTCGCCAGCCCAGACGAACACTGAGGCTCGCCTTGTAAGTGTTGTACTAACTTGATAATTAGATTTAATTTTGATATCATCAGAATAAATCTAAATTTTGCCATGATTTTGAATGAACGAATGGTTATATTTTTTTTTTCTTTTCGGTCTGTACAAAACTCACACTTGTTTATTTCTTTCGCACCACACAACACATAGCTGTCTTTGGTGTTCTGAAACCAATTTTGCTGACACTGTCATCATCAAATGATGTAGGCATTCATGACGCTGTCTTTGGTGTTCTGAAATCAACTTTGTTGACATACCACTACCATAAATTCTAATCTCGGTATGTTACTGAGATAACAGTTGTCACGATGTTCATGCGTCTCTTATATGACTAAAGAAAGTTGTTTCTTTTCTAGTTGTTACTCTGGCAGGAAATTCACCTTACAAACCACCTGCTTCTAATTTTTTGTTACAACATTCACTCCCACACACCAAAACTATTTACCACTCTCTTACTTTTTCATTTTTCTAAAATTTATCTTGTTCTGTTCATTAATCTCTTGTACATCATCCGGCTGATAATTACCCCTAGGTAATTTATCTACTTGGTTAAGAATGTTTCTATGTCACAGGAAAAGAGAGAGGCAACAAGGTCTGTTTTCACTTGCTCTCTTTTCGTTTTTACTTGGTGGTACTTGCTTTCGGTACTCCTTTTCAAAGGAATGTAAAATAACACATGAAGCAACACACAATACTTTTAACACACAAAAATCAGTTGTGAATGTTACACGTTGATAAGGTTGTGTACGGCAAATTAGATATGTTTGAAAATCTACAAATTGGTGGGGGCAGAAAAAACATATTGGATCTGTCATGTGGATTGATAATGAAATAGGTAAATATCAGCCAATTAAAAGGGGTGTGAGACAGGGATGATTTTTCCCCTTGTACACCAGAAATATATGAAAAGATTATTGCGGGACATCAATACATATGCAGTCTTGATTGTAGACAAGGAACAGGACCTGCAACAATTAATAGACGTCAACAACTAGGATTAGAACTAAAAAGACACAGATTATTAGGAAAAAGGAAGCACCACAAGTAAATAGGAAAACAAGTACAATTAGCTCGGACCAGTTCTGATGGGCAATGGATTGAAGAGCTTACAAGATGCATCACACGAAATGTAGCCTTTAGGAAGATGAACAACATACTGACCAAAAAGATAGCAAGTAGAAAAAGAAAAAAAGTGTTGAAGTGCTTCATACGTTTGTATCGATGTGTGGACCAGGCTGAAAAACATCTGATGGAAAGGTGGAGAAAAGATACCACGGACAGAAAATAATCTACAAGAAACAAAAGGAAAATCGTAAATAGATTATAGAAATTGGACATAGAAAAAATGTGTTGGGTATTTTATGAGAAATAAACATGGTAACAACGGGCAAGATCGAAGGGAACAGACCGAGAAGTAAATACCTGGAAGGGATGGTCAGTGGGGTATGGTCGAGACCAGATCCACGACTCTAGTGATCGAGTGAAATGGTAGAACATAACCGCTTAGTGACATGATGGGTGAATAGATGTGTAACCCCATGATAATCAAAATGATGTCATCAGAATAAAGCTAAAATTCACCATATTCTGAGCACAAAGATTGAAAAGTCCTAGCGACATGATGTATGGATAGATATGTAACCACATGATAAGCAGATTGATGTCATCAGAATAAATCTAAAATTCACCATATTATGAGCATAAGGATTGAAAAGTAAGAAGGTAATGTGCTGGGGACACTTCGGGTCGTGTGTTTGTTGTTTCATTTATCTGTTAATGGTTTGTATCAGTGTTTGCGCGTATGACTAAAAACGTGTCTGTCTATATGTCTGACTGTCTGTGTGTATCTGGTTATTTGTCGGTGGGTTTGTGTGTCTCTATATGGATATACTGGTGTCTATGACTGCGTGTCCATCTATCTGTCTGTGTGTCTATCTATATGTCTGGCTGTCTTTATATCTGTCTGTATGTCTGGTTGTCTGTATCTGGTTATTTGTCGGTGGGTTTCTCTATATGGATATACTGGTGTCTATGACTGCGTGTCCATCTATCTGTCTGTGAGTCTATCTATATGTCTGGCTGTCTTTTTATCTGTCTATATGTCTGACTGTGTGTATCTGCTTATTTGTCGTCGGGTTTTTTGTTTCTCTATGTGGCTATACTGGTATCTATGAGTGGGTGTCCGCCTATATGTGTGTTGTTGTTGTTGTTGTTGTTGTTGTTGTTGTTGTTGTTGTTGTTGTTGTTGTTGTTGTTGTTGTTGTTGTTGGTCACTCTAAGACCTCTAATGTTAGCTCAACGATCAGAGAGCCTATAAAGAACTCACAATGAGAGTGTGTATGACTGATTGTGTGTGTGTGTGATATTCTGAGAGAGTGGCCTAAAATTTACTTGTGTATGGTAGTCCCGCTTACAGAGTATCCTTCTTTCTTCTATGGAGCACTTTTGTGAAGTATAGACGAATCATGGTTATGTGAAGCCATGGAAGCAGGTGGATGAAGTGTAACAACATATTGTTGTTGGTTATGGTCTGGACCGATAGATCATCAGTGTGGTCACAGATTAAAATAGTCACTGTCCAGAAGGAAAGTAATGTGCTTTCGGCAAAGCCAAGAACCCCATAACAACCAGGTGGTGGAAACTTTCGAATATATTGATTACCAACAATGGTGACACAATGAAAGAAATTAATCGATTATCAATTGCTCTTCAAAGACTAAAACAACTCAATAGAGTGGGACAGATAGAACTACAGAAAATTATGTTATTAAGAGTATTCAACTTACGCCTGTGAGACACTAAACACGTCATAAAGGCACTTGAATATAAATGTAATAGAGGTGTTCTAAGAATATCTTGGGTCAAAAGAACAAACTCATCCATACTTCAAGAATATTGAAGATGGTTTTTTAAAGACAAGCAAAGAAAATTGGTATATTTGGTCACTTGAAACGTCATGAAAGTTTGGAGAGAACAATAATGGAGAGGTGTATGTCTTGGAAGGCCCAAAAGAAGATGATCTCCAGATGGGTGTAATGGACATCTTGTTTGTGATGAAGAATTTTTTTAATTTTTTTTTTCTATATTTTCGGCGGGTTTTTATGGGAACGAGCTTCTGCAAAAGACATGCTACTGAATGATAGTAGTAAGGCATGTATGAATACATCTGACTTTCTGGATCAACCAGGAACCTGGAATATTTTCTTATATACACTTATGTGGGGTCGCAACAAGACAATTAATTTTCAAAGTTCACACATTAGAATACTTCTGGTTTCATTTAAAACAAACTTTACTGAAATAGTTTGTTTTCTGTATAAAGTGAAAATAGTGCCACGTGTTAGAAGTTGATACATCAGAAGCCGACTTGGGACTTTATCGATATATAACTATTGTAACCAATGGTGTATTTTAAGGGTGGTTAGTGCTATCTGTATGGTTTAAATAATGTCATACCATTGACGATGTGTTAGAGATGTATGACTCTTCATCGGTCTGTGTAACAGTGTTGGTCATATTTAAAGTGGGTTACACTAGGTCAAAGGTGGTGCTTCGGGTTGGAAACATACATCTGGAAGACGTGGACATATATGACCAATGTGGGCTTCCGGTCACATGACCTACATCTCGGAAAGAACATTTGTGTTAATTTCTTATCTGTTTTCTGATTGGTTAATTCAAAATGTCAGGCAGTTAGATTGTTGGTCACTACAGGAGATATGACCTATGTGATTTTGATGTTATCTGTTCTCTGATTGGTTGATTCAAAATATCAGGCAGACCACTACAGGGGATATACCCTTTGTGATTTGATGTTATCTGTTCTCTGATTGGTTGATGCAAAAGTCCCTCAGACCACTACAGGGGATATACCCTTTGTGATTTGATGTTATCTGTTCTCTGATTGGTTGATTCAAAATATCAGGCAGACTACTACAGGGGATATACCCTTTGTGATTTGATGTTATCTGTTCTCTGATTGGTTGATTCAAAATGTCCCTCAGACCACTACAGGGGATATACCCTTTGTGATTTGATGTTATCTGTTCTCTGATTGGTTGATTCAAAATGTCCCTCAGACCACTACAGGGATATACCCTTTGTGATTTGATGTTATCTGTTCTCTGATTGGTTGATTCAAAATGTCCCTCAGACCACTACAGGGATATACCCTTTGTGATTTGATGTTATCTGTTCTCTGATTGGTTGATTGATGTTGTTCATTTCAGATGTACACCTCTCTCACGCAGACAGTATCAAAACCAGTGACGAAACGAAGGCCAAGTCTTTTTCTCATTTTCGCATTCAACGAAGAAGGATGTTTTGATTCAACGGCTATTAAATTCAATTGTTATATTGTGTAAGGTACTTATTTTCCAGTAAGGGCTATAATCTGTGTCTTCTTACTATTCAGTTCCACCCCTAGTTATTGACTGCGTTAGTCTACTAAATGTTGCAGGTCCTCTTCATTGTCTGTAATCAGACTGTGTCATCTGCATATCTGTTATTGTTTCCTTTCATGTCTTCTATATTTCTGAAAACAGTTTCATTGTACAAGGCGACATTACAAATACCCATCTCACACCTCTCTCAATAGGCTGAAATTGGTCTACTTCATTATCAATTGTTATGGTAGCTTGTAATTTTCATTATATGTTTTTACATGTCTAAGGTCTTTTCCAGCCGTTTGTAGATCATCAGTTCTAAAGTATTAAGCATTTATGCTATGATGCTGTCTGAACCGGGCTTTTGGTAGCTTTCATATGGTTAGAGCCTCCACATTCAAAACGGTGGCCCTTCCTTATTATATTCTTCTCCGTTAACTTCATAAAGGTTTTTTTTCAATATTCTGATCATACGTGTAAAAGCTATTCTATTATTTTATCCATCTGTTGTCTTTAGGTAGCCTTCTGCTGATCTTTTGATTAGTAAGTGGTTGAATTCTTTTGTATTAGTTTCGTATTTTACTGTTGCGTTGTTTTTAATTTCTAAGCACTGCTGTCATGTTTCTTTGACCTCTTATATAATATTCTGAATTTTCTGTGATTATCTTCATATTAGCCAGGCTTATCTTTGTTTCCATTAGTTGTTTCAAGAATCCCTATCTTATTTTACTTTGTTATATCTATAATAATTATCCTTTTACCAGGTTGAAAAGTTGCTGACACAGAAATATCTCGAATCTATTACATACAAGGAAGTACAATCTCGAGGCTATTGCGTACAAGGAAAGGAAGGGAACTGTCTACCACTGGTATGCCTTCAACGTTTTTCACATTATCTACACATCACTAAATATTTTCAATCCTAAATGCTGTTCCTTGGTGGTCATATTCAGCAATGTTCATTAGTATAGTACAGTTGTGTCATCCAATATAAAATAACACAGAAAATACAATTACAAATTTTAAAAAAATGTTTGTCTTCATCTTCTGGTGACTACATAAGATGCGAAGAAAACAGAGAAAATGAAAATACAATACTAAGTGTTATGTGCCGACATAACATCAGTTGCCATATCTTCCTTTTGGTATGTCTTATAAAATATTTTCTGTACATATGATATCATATGGTTGCGAAAAATATAAAAATGATTTTTTGTTATTCTCTACAGCTATTTGCCGCCCAGTGCTTACTCGAGATTTATACAGGAGTGGAACGATAGGAACCTACACACTAATTTTCACTATCAAGACAATATCTGTTGGAGCCAAACAAAGTCCTACTATCACCAAAGCCAACACCGGAAACTATTGCCTAACATTATCAAGCCATTACCGGGAATTATAATAACAGGAAAAGCTACCAACTACACAAGATCTTAATATCACCTTATCAGCTATCCGAAACTATTGATTCATATTACCAAGCCAATACCGGAAGTAAAAAGTGTATTTTGGTGAATAACACTATCTACTACCAAGCTCTGTAATTTGGAAAAGTTTGGCTACACAAGAGCTTATCACTATATCACCGGAAACTTGACTAATTACCACATTTTGTCTATCACTATGGCCACTACTCAGAATGTCTTTTGGTGTCCTACATGTGACAAAGCTTTCACTGAACAGCGCAATCTTATACGTCACATTAACACCGTACACAGCACCACAACTCACAAGTGTCACATATGTTATAACTCATACAAAAGAAAAGACGACCTAAAGTGCCACATTAAAAAGCATCACCAGACATCATCAATGGACACTACCCCATCAATGGACACCACACCATCAACATCAAACATGGACACTACATGCTCAGACACACCCGCATCACGTAAAAGGAAAGCTCCCACAGACACAAATACACCTAAAAAACAGAAACTTGGACAAGTTGAAACAGAAACACCAGACAACCTCCCTGAGGAAATCCAACCCACCTATAGAGAAAACTGGGATAGTATTAGGACACATCACAAGTGTGGTAAACACATGTCAGTCTACACATACTACATTAGCCCACAGACACAGCACCCTATCGACTGGACAGACACCCTATACAAGGTCTTTAATATTCAGACAAACCGATTCAAGATCAATTATTCCCACCATTTAATTCTGAGACATAGAGAAACACAGGACCTTAGATTCTATCATGCTTCCTCCAACAACGCTCCCGTTTTAGAATTTCCAGCTTTAATTAATAACAGACATGACTTTGACGACTTCATCAAGACAGTTTATCAACATGACATCCTTACATACGCTATTCAGCAACGACCAGACACCAAATACAGTGTAGAGACAGTAGCTGCTACGTCATTTTACATTTTTCACATTCCTGAATTTCCTATTGGTTGCTGCCTGACTGATATTCCTGAATACATTACCCACAACCAAGCCATCAATATACTACAACACGACTCAAACCACAAGCCATACACTGATAATCTTTGTTTTTTTATAGCTCTAGCTGTACATAAAGGATCACCAGTTACAAATCTTAGGAAACAGACAAAAGAGTATGTTAATAAGTGGAAAGAGTATCAGAACATAGAGTCCCTAACTAATTTTCCAGGTGTTAAACTTCTTGATGTCCCCAATTTAGAAGAATGTTTTGCTCTCAATGTAGACATCTTTGAATATGACGATAACCATTCACTGGTCCCAAAGCTTAGAGGCGGTGGAACATATGATAAAACGTTAAGACTTTTGTTTTTTAAAGAGCATTTCATGCATATTGTAGATATTGACAAAGCAGCTCACGCTTTTAGTTGCCCAAAATGTGGGAAGTTGTGGAAGATTTTTAGGGACTTGGAACGTCATGAAAACAGTTGCAACGGAGGTAAAACTGTAGAGCATTTTAAAGGAGGGTTTTACAGTCCACCTGAAACCGTCTGGGAACTAATTGCTGACCAAGGCATCCTAGTCGATCCTAAGTATGTTTACACATACAGGGCTACCTACGATTTTGAATGCTTCTTTGAGGCTTCAAATCTTCCTTGTGATAGTAATTCAACAACATTTTTAGGAAAACATGTTCCCATGTCGTGCTCAATCGCCTCCAACGTCCCTGGGTTCGAGGCCCCGGTCTGCTTCATCACAGCGCGTGATCCTCAAGATCTGGTGAATAGGATGCTTGATCATTTGACCCGAATCGCTGATGCGGCGTATTCAGAACTGCATGCTAGTTCGAAGATGTGTACACTGCACTAGAGGCGATAAATGAAAACACTTTAATTGACTGGTTCAATGCGTACTTGAAAGCGCTTCCGGTCCTGGGGTTCAACTCTAGAAAACACGATATCAACCTCATAAAACCATACTTATTTTCTTATTTCATAAAATCAGAGGACGTGTCGTGCAATTTTGTTGTCAAGAGAAACAATAATTTTATGTGTATTGCCACAGATCAATTGAAGTTTCTGGATATCAGTAACTATTTAGCACCAGGTTTCAACTACTCAAAGTACCTAGCCGCTTACAAAATTAAAGAAACTAAGGGAAATTTTCCTTATGAGTTTATAACTAACCTTGAAAAACTAAAAGAAACACAGTTACCCCCACACGAGGCATTCTTTTCAAAACTAAGAAATTGTAATATTACTGAGGCAGAGTATCAAGTGTGTCAGAAAGTGTGGGTAGAAAATAAGATGGCTACATTAGAAGACTTTCTAGTGTGGTATAATAACAAAGATGTACAGCCTTTTATTAAGGCATTAGATAAACAGGTTACATTCTATAAAGATTTAGGTGTAGACATGTTTAAGGATGCCATTTCCGCCCCTGGAGTAACCTTAAAATATCTTTTTAGGACTCTGCCCAAAAACGTAGTGTTTTCATTATGTTCTGAGAACGAGAAAGACCTGCACAAAACACTTAGAGACAATATTGTAGGAGGGCCGTCCATAATCTTTCATAGGTACCATGAGATAGGTCAGACACGCATCAGGGTAAGTTAGTTAAGAGTTTGAAAGGATATGACGCTAACGCTCTCTACCTGTGGGCTCTAATGCAAAAGATGCCCACGGGTTTTCCTGTCATTCGAAAGGCAGAAGATGAGTTCAAGACTCATAAGGGTAGATTTTATACTGTTCAGTGCAGAGAGTGGCTAGCGTGGATAGATCATAGTGAGAATATAGAGTTGAGGACACAATTCAATGGGCGGGAGATGGCGCTGGGCCCACGTCATATTAGAGTAGATGGGTGGGATAGGGTGAATACAACCGTGTATCAGTTTCACGGATGTCTATTCCACGGTCACCCAGACTGTCCCCTGACTCGTGGTATTGACATAAATCCAGTAAATAAGATACCTCTGACAGAACTATATGACAACACCTGTGACATTCACGACTACTTGGTTAACGAGGTGAAAGTTAAAGTAGTAGAAATGTGGGAATGTGAGTGGCGGAACCTTAAAAAGACCAACAGTGAGATTAAGGGTTTTGTCAAGGGTAGATTCCCATATGTCAAACCATGGCATAATAAAAAGACCATTAACAAAGAAAGGATTCTAAAGGCTGTAAGAGCTGAGAGTTTGTTTGGGTTGATAGAGTGTGATATCCACGTGCCAGACAAATACAAAGAGCGCTTCGCAGAGATGACACCAATATTCAAAAATATTGAAGTGGGCAGAGAGGATATTGGAGACCTTATGAGGCAGTACGCCCAGTCACATAAACTGCTGTCAAGTGCCAGACGGACACTTATAGGTAGCTATATCGGAGAAAAGATCATGTTGGCCACACCCTTATTAAAATGGTATCTGGATCATGGGCTAGAGGTCACCCATGTGTACCAAATCATTGAATATAAGCCAGTTAGCTGCTTCCAAGAATTTGGTGATATGGTGTCTGATGCCAGACGAGAAGGTGACAGTATTACGGCATCTACCGTTAAAGCGGAAACCATGAAATTATTGGGGAATGCCGCCTACGGCAAAACTCTAACCAATAAGGCCAAGCACACCAATGTTTCCTATTGTAAGGGTGAAGACACAACCAAGTTAATAAATAATCCCTTATTTAAGAAGATGACACCCCTGACCGACGACATATTTGAAGTAGTAAAAGGGAAAAAGACAACAGTCTGGGATCTCCCCCTTCAGATAGGTTTTTTCGTTTATCAGTATGCCAAATTAAGAATGTTAGAATTTTATTATTATTTCCTAGATAAATTTTTAGACAGGGAGGATTTCCAATTATGCGAAATGGACACTGACTCTCTTTACTTAGTACTTAGCACACCTAACCTAGCGGAAGCAGTTAGACCACACCTTAGAGCAGAGTATGATAGAGTTTATAATCAGTGGTTCCCGGCTGAAGTCTGCCCTGTTCATAGAATTACCCCTAGTACTGATACCTGTAAGGATTGCCAGACTATCAAAGCCTATGAAAAGAGAACCCCTGGTCTTTTCAAGTTAGAGTACGAAGGGGATGGAATGGTCTCGTTATGTAGTAAAACATAACATTGTTTCGGAGATTATGATAAAATCAGTACCAAAGGTCTGACTAAACACCACAACACGCATTTAAACAAGGACACATTTTTAGCTGTACTTGACACACAGACAGCGACTGGAGGGACAAATGTAGGTTTCAAAACACAAGACACGTCTATCTACACATACACACAACACAGAAACTCGCTATCCTATTTCTACATAAAACGTCAAGTTCACAAAGACAAGGTCACTACATCACCCCTAGACATATAACACGTCCTAGTGTACTTATGTATATATGTTTTCTACTGCTTGGTGTCTATAATATGTTCTATTAAAGTGGTCATATGTGTGAAATGGCTATATAAAAGACTCAATGTCACGTTTGTCACGACCAATAAAAATGAATGTACTTTGTCAATGAAAATGGTTTGACTCTGCTACACATTATTGAAAATTTGATGAAAAATAAAAAGTTATGAAAACGAAATATTGTTTGGTTTTTTAGTGGTATGAATATTGTCTTGTTGACCACTCCAAGAGGGTGCTTCATGTTGCTTATGTGGTACACACATGTTTACTACACAACCCAAAACATAAGAGTTAAATATCTCCCCTACATACCACCCCTTACCCACCCAACTTCATGACCGAGGGGGAGTGAAAATCAGCCGAGGTCAAGGTCAATTGCCGGAGGCTCCGGCAAATAATAACCGAATTGCACATTGTATACTACTTGCAAGCCCATTGAAAGGTGCAAAGACCTGGAAGCTCAGCTTTAAGAATTAAAATTATGTCTTCCAAAGGAATCACCAATCTAGTAACCTCTAATGGCAAACATTTTTGTTGTTCATTTTCTAAGGCAATACACGTTAACATAGTGTCACCATTAGCCTTAAATGTAATATATTCAGGATTTCTCTGTAATGTTGATTATTCTGCGCAAGATGTGTCTTGAAATGTGCCTTATTCTATGTTCATTTTTAACGCACTGAGTAAATCAGTAAAGAAACAAAAGGGATTTGGTCAGTTTTATAAAAATTAGAAATGAGAAGACACTTGTTGCAGCAAGAAAGTCTTCAGCAGTATGTGTTGTTGTTGTTATTGCATATCCTATTTACAGGACATCG
Source organism: Cepaea hortensis (assembly GCA_963921405.1). Lineage (NCBI taxonomy): Eukaryota > Metazoa > Mollusca > Gastropoda > Stylommatophora > Helicidae > Cepaea > Cepaea hortensis. The sequence continues at coordinate 22,812,745 of OY992884.1, read as the reverse complement.
CTGTCAACGCCATCATGTTATTGCTGTTTGTTGATGTCTTGGCAAGTTTTACGTTCATTAGTTTGCCATTACTTTCTGAACGACCGGCTCACATACCAACACATTAACTCCTGGCAGGCTTGTCCATGGGACATGTTTTTCTGTCAAAGGCAATTGTAATTTATGCCTGTCCCATCTCGTCCCATCCCATCCCTACACTATACAGAAAATGCCTCTTTTGTCCCATGGGCATGGCCAAGCCTGGTAATATGACAGGAAGCGACGCACTTCTTAAAGCGTAAACTAATGCGAAATGTGGAAGATCGGACAGATAACGGTTAATCTACATAGGGAAGTCATGGGTGTCCTGTGCAGAGGGAAAAGAACGGAGATATTATACAAACAGGGACAGTCATAACTTTATCAAGACTCACTTTGACCTGACACATGTCCTGGAATTGCACAGAAAATAAAGAGCAGCAGATATCTTGTCATTGATGCCATAATCATTGTACCAGACACATCAGTGACTTAAATATCTGTTAGGGGTCGACTGTAGATAAAAATACATCTTTATATATTTTTGTAAACAAATATTTACAACATAACACGCGTTTCAAAGTCAATACAAATAAAATATAACAATAAGAAAATAAAACAACGGAAACATTAACATTCTGCTTCATATAGGTGATGCCGGTGGCATTGGCGATCATGTCTGTCCTCAGCCTTCTGTCTCGTGTGCTTGTGCTGCTAATTATTTCTGATACAGATGATCCTCTATGATTTGATGTCAAACTGACCATCATCTTCTCTCTTGACTTCGCCTGCTGCCCCCCCCCCCCATTTTCCACCGTTCTTGTATTGACGACATACTCCAGCGGTCACCTTCTCTGGACGTGCCCATTTAAGATAGTCTGTCTTTTTTCTAATGAGTGTAACGAGTTATCTCTGTAAGTTAACTTCTTTCAAAACACCTTTAACATTCTGTTATTCTGTCTGTCTACGTTTTTCTCATCATTCATGTATACACCACATCTCAGCATCATCCACATAATTAATAGCAAGCTGTTCGTGCTGTTTTACATAGTTTTACATTAATAGAATCTAACAACCTACCTAACGATCCACATAAATACCAGTATATCGACCTACATCATTACACATCTAACTGCGTGCCCAGAACAACAGCAAGAAGTCCGTTGGAAGGTGTCTACAATGTGTCCGTGTTTAGTGTGTCTAATTTTTTCGCAGGAGCTGCACATCCCTAACTGTGTGTATTTCTTATAGGCGGTAGTTTGTTGTATTTTGCTTCCATTTTAAAAATGCATAATACGAGTAACTAGAACTGATGGCGGGGAACAAGAATGAAGTTATACCTCTCCATAGCACAACACTGGGCTGAATTGTAGAGACCATGTGTTGCCCATGCAGCAATCTCCTTCAATCTGCCTAGCTAACTCCAGAGGAAAGGCAATATCAATACGTCTGCAACAAGACAAGCTGCAGAAGCTGTCAGATCAGCAAAGCAATGCTCTAAGCCTCCTTTGGACTTTAATCCTAGACCAGTTGACAACTAAGTCTTATGGCCTGTCTGTCCTGTTATGGCATTTAATCTTTAGGTTGCTTTTCCTCGCACTATAATAAGGCAGTTCGGCGTAGCTTGAAAGCTTGTCGGTAGGCGTCCAGTGGTTTTGCATGAATCACCTTGTACCGGGAGGACGCCCTTTAGCGATGCTACTCTTGGCCTGCGTGTGCGTGAATAGTCCATCTGTCCGATAGATATCTGGTTGATCTTGCTAGTAGTCATACGCTAATCCACGGGACTCTATCGAGGCCCCGAAATTGGACAGAAAACACTCTGAGGGCAAGTTCCAAATTCCAAAGTCGGTTGGTCAGTCCTACCTGGCATAGCACGAAGCTATCCAGCAGGCGACCAGTGGAAGTGACATGGTGGTTAGTAGCAAATATACATGGGTTAAGTAGGTAAGGAACCTACGTCTGGTCTAGCAAAACGGTAGGGAATTTACTTGATCCTAAAAATTCTGCTCAAGATTTATGGAGAAAATT